>CM022298.1:180469050-181069050 GCA_011799875.1 Thinopyrum elongatum | reverse complement strand
AGTAATCTTTTCTCTTCATGCCCTGAAAGGTTAGCACTAATAATATTAGGATATATTTTCTTTTCATCAAGATAAGCATATTTCAAAGTATCAGGTAATTGCTTCAATTCAAACAGAGGATCACCCTTAGGTGGAGGAGGACCTCCAAGGGTTTCAACAGGCAAATTATGTTTAAGGATAGGTGCTTGATCAAAGAATATCTTATCTATTTCATTTCTTTCATTCAAATGCATATCATTTTCATGGTCTAGCAAATATTGTTCTAAATGATCAGTAGGAGGTACGGTAATAGAAGCAAGACCAATAATTTCATCCTTAATTACTAGGTGCTTATTAATCACGAGGTTGCCTACAAAACATGGAGAAATTAAACTCAGGAGATACATCACCAAAGTTAACGCTAACAATTTCTCTATTGCAGTCTATCTTAGCATTAACTGTATTCAAGAAAGGGCCGTCGAATATAATGGGACAAAAATCATCTTGTGAAAAACCAAGGACTAGAAAATCAGTAGGGTATTTTATCTTTCCACATAAGACTTCAACATCTCTAACAATCCCAAGTGGTCAAATAGTATCTCTATTTGCAAGCTTAATAGTAACATCAATGTCTTCTATTTCAGTAGGTGTAATATCATTCATAATCTTTAGATATAGAGTAAATGGAATAACACTCACACTAGCACCCAAATCACATAAACCATGGTAACAATGATCTCCTATTTTAATAGAGACAACGGGCATGCCAACAAAAGGTCTAATCTTATCTCTAAGATCAGGTTTAGCAATTACAGTAGCTTCATTACATAAGTAAATAACATAACCATCAATATTATCGACCAAGATTTCTTTAACCATAGCAATATTAGGTTCAACTTTAATTTGTTCAGAGGGTCTAGGTGTTCTAATATAACTTTTATTAACCACAGTTGAAACTTTAGCATGTTCCTTTATCCTAGAAGGAAATGGAGGTTACTCAATATAAGAAGTAGGCACAACTGGATCAACATTGTAAATGATAGTTTCATCTTTAACTATAACGGGTTCCTCAATGTTTTATTTAATGGGAGGATGATATTTAAACCACTTTTCCTTAGGGAGATCAACATGAGTAGCAAATGATTCACAGAAAGAAGCTACTATCTCAGAGTCAAGTCCATATTTAGTGCTGAACTTATGAAAAGCATCAGTATCCATAAAAGATTTAACACAATCAAACTCAAGTTTTATACCTAACACTTTACCTTTGTTGAGTTCCCAATCTTCAGAGTTGCATTTAATTCTTTCCAAAATATCCCATCTGAATTCAATAGTTTTCTTCATAAAGGAACCAGTAGAAGAAGAATCGAGCATGGTTTGATCATTATGAGAAAGTCGAGCATAAAAATTTCGTAAGATAATTTTCTTGAGAGATCATGATTAGGGCATGTGTACATCATCTATTTAAGCCTCCCCCAAGCTTGAGCGATAATTTATCCTTCAAGAGGCCAAAATTATATATATAATTCTGATCATGATGAACCAGATGCATAGGATAAAACTTTTGATGAAATTCCAATTTCAATCAGTTCCAATCCCACGTTCCAATATCATCACATAGCCTATACCATGTCAATGCTTTTCCCCCCAAAGATAAAGGGAAAACCTTCTTCTTAACTCCATCTTCGGATAAACCTGTAAGCGTAAATAAACCACAAATTTCATCCACATATATTAAGTGCATATCAGGATGTACTGTTCCATCCCTGCATAGGGATTAGCTAGCAGTTTCTCTATCATACCCGAAGGAATCTCATAATAAAAAATTTCAGTAGGTACTGTAGGTTGAGGGGCAACTCTTTGTGCCTCTGGTCGAGGTGAAGATACACCGAACAAACCCCTCAAAGAATTATTTTCCATAGTAACAAGCGACAGTAAATTTCAGCACATAATATAAAATTTCCTTACCAAATTCCACTCACCAAAGGTGCTTCACTCCCTGACAACAGTGCTAGAAAATAGTCTTGATGACCCACAACTATAGTGGATCAATCTTAGTCCTTTTGATAAGTAAGAGTTTCAAACCCAACGAGGAGCAGAAGGAAATGACAGGCGGTTTTCAGCAAGGTATTTTCTGTAAGCACTGAAATTATCGGTAAAATATAGTTTGGTAACAAGAAACAAGTAGCAATAGTAACAAAGGTGCATACAGATATCCCAATCCTTTTTGTAGCAAAGGACAGGCCAGAACTTTCTCTTATAGCAAGTAAAACGCTCTTGAGGACACACGGGAATTTCATCTAGTCACTTTCATCATGTTTGTTTGATTCGCGTTTGTTACTTTGATAGTTTGATATGTGGGTGGACCGGTGCTTGGGTGTTGTTCTTACTTGAACAAGCCTCCCACTTATGATTAACCCCTATTGCAAGCATCCACAACTATGAAACAAGAATTAAGATAAATCTAACCATAGCATGGAACATATGGATCCAAATCAGACCCTTACGGAATACCGCATAAAATAGGGTTTAAGCTTCTTTCACTCTAGCAACCCATCATCTAATTACTACTCCACAATGCATTCCATTAGGCCCAAATATGATGAAGTGTCATGTAGTCGACGTTCACATAACACCACTAAGGGAAACAACAACATACATACATCAAAATAACGAACGAATACCAAATTCACATGATTACTTATGACAAGACTTCTCCCATGTCCTCAAGAACAAAAGTAACTACTAACAAATCATATTCATGCCCAATATCAGAGGGGTATTCAGTAGCATCAAGGATCTGAACATATAATCTTCCACCAAATAAACCAACTAGAATCAACTACAAGATGTAATCAACACTACTAGCAACCCACAGGTACCAATATGAGGTTTTGAGACAAAGATTGAATAGAAGTGATGAACTAGGGTTTGAGATGAGATCGTGCTGGTGAAGATGTTGATGGAGATTGGGCCTCTCATGATGAGAGGGTTGTTGGTGATGATGATGGCTTCGATTTCCTCCTTCCGGAGGGAAGTGTCCCCGGCGGAATCGCTCCGCCGGAGAGCAAAAGTGCTCCTGCCCAAGTTCCGCCTCGAGACGATGGCGTCCCATGCCGAAAGTCCTCTCGTGATTTTTTTTCTAGGAAAAATGGGAATATATACCAGAAGATGGGCACCGGAGGCTGGCCAGGGGCCCCACAAGCCACCAGAGCATGCCTAGGAGGGAGGGTGCGCCCTGGTGCCTTGTGGGCACCGGGGTGGCCTCCTCTAGTATTTCCTTATTCCAGTATTTCTTATATATTCCAAAATAATTCTCTGTGAAATTTCAGCTCATTTGGAGATGTGCAGAATAGGTATCTCTGACACAAAAATTCATTTCTGATCCCGAGCACAAATGCACCCAAAATCACATGCGCTCGTTCGTTTTGGGATGTGAGTGATGGTGTCCTGGACTAGGGGGTACTCACCACGTCGTCTCCCGACTCGTAGGTCGGGCCGAGGACCCCCATGATGATTCACTAATGGGCCACTTCGGACAGCCCATGCCGAATAGAAGGAGGATTCCACAAGACTTGGCGCACAAGACAAGGACTCCTCTAAACCCTAGGCCTACTGTTCATATATAAACCGAGGCCAGGCTAGTCAATAGACAATCTCATATTCATTACTACAATCTCGTGGTAGATACTTGTACTATGTACTATCCTCATATCAATACAATCAAAAGCAGGACGTAGGGTATTATCTCCTTGAGAGAGCCCGAACCTGGGTAAAATCCTGTGTCTATGTTACCATTGTTCCAAGACGCCTAGCTTAGGACCCCTACTATGAGATATGCCGGATTTGATACCGGCATTGGTGCTTTCATTGAGAGCCTGCTGGATGATCTCCGTGGATTGATGGATTATCAGGTGATATTTTTTCAGTTAAATTCATATGGAATAAAGCAATTTCTTCGTGAAGTGTTTCTACTGCCTTGCTATATTGTTTTCAACTCGGTTTCGGTCTTGTGGGCGGCAGCGATTTTTCCGTACGATCCGATCACAGTAGGGTAGCCGAGGTATCCGCCAGGTATGCGTGTGTCTGGCCGGAGATATAGGGGCCGCCATGCACCTCCGCTACATCAAAGAATTCAGACCAAGGCAAACCCATGCATCGTGGATTGAATATTGGTTCTTCTGACCGCACGCGGATCAAGGGAAAAATTCTTTTTCAGCTCTGTCCTCCTCTGCACGTGAGCCATCAGGAAAGTGAACCGATTTGCTAACTAGTACTGTTATTTAATTGAAGTACAAGATGATTCTCAAGATTGAGTCAATGAATTGTGCGCCTCAGCCCTTGCGTTACTAGTTACGTACAGGCCAAACTAATGTTTGTTTCTTGCTGTTTTTTATCAATTGTTGCTGCAACTCTCCGTGGAGATCAACCCGGCCAGCAGGATCCGAGGTCGGCTGACGGAGTTCGGCTAGACGGCGTTCCAGCTGAGTACGCGACAGAGCTAGTACCAGCGTGCGGACCGAGGAGCTGTATCAATCTCGTCGGTCGCTGGCATCATACAGGGGAGATCCAATCGCTGTCTCTTTTCCCCGTTATTTAATTAAGACAGTATATGCTTTTTGCTAATCATCTCTCTCTCTGTCATGCACTTCTCACGTGCTACTACTATTGCTAGCTCGGCCTGCGTCCGTCTAACAAAAGCAAATCTGTGAACATCCACATGTTTTTCTTGGGATTGTTACGACTACCTCTGGTCTGGCCAGTTTTCATCTGTACGCAGGTCGATTAATGCGGGGCCACACTGATGTCGTCCTCGAGTTCATGTTCGTCACTGTGCCACATTGAACGTCGTCGTTCCACGCGCCTTGAGCTGACGCCAAGCGGGTTCGGACCAGCATCATCACATTGTCATCGGACCGTGCGAACATTATCATCCGAAGAATTTTGATCTGCATCGACACTACGTCGGATCCGAACTCAGCTCGGCAGCAGCAGACATCAAGGAAGATTCGTCTCTTTCCCTCTTTATATTCTTTTTTATTCAACCATTAGTCGGCAGCTGATCCTCTATTACTTTCCCTGGAGAATCAGTACTAACCTGATCGAGTACTTTGTGTAGCACGGTACCTATACCTACCCGGTGGATTCTAGTAATTAAACTACTAGTGCTACTACTTCACGTACTAGTGAATCATCATGCAAAGATCATTTGATTCTCGTTTCTAGTACAGTACGGATCAGTTCGGCTATTTTTCATAACTATTCGGTTAGCTCCTAAAATTATTGCACGCATAATATTTTTTGTTGTTTTGCACTGCATTATTTTTGCAGAAATATTTTGTCGACACTTGTACGTAGCGTCGGTCGGGTCAGCCTCTCACCCTCATCTAGGTCGGCACCTGTGTGGACATTGCCGCGCCACAATGCCGTCACATCATCAATCGACCTCGGCGCCCAGGCTACATCTTTTTAACAATTTACTTTGCGTATTTTAATTGTGCAAAGAATTTTATTATTATTATTATTTGGATTGCACTATTTTATGTGTGTAGGTAATTGACTTCAACTGCATCACGCGGTCACTTCGGCAAGCCGACAACATCGTCCCAATCGGCATAAATCGGCTCGCGCGATCACCTTGTTGGTCGAATTGACATACCGACATGTTCGGTTGCCTCGGGGACTTCGACGTCGCTGAGAGAGCTCTACCTCATTGAGTGTTTGGCACACGGGCCATATTTCTTTTATTACTCACTTTGCATAAATTATTAATCATGCAACTATTTTTTGTTTTAAAACATTTTTACTTCTGCCTTGCACTATTCTATGTGTGCAGATAATTAATTTTTGCTGCGTCACGCAGTCACCTCGGCGTACGGAGTCGTCCTCTCGCCTCCGTCAACCAAATTCCACCGTCACCTTGGTGTGATACCCTGTGTCGCCATTATTGCGGCGTCGGTTCATCAAACTGACGTCCACCATGCCGACCTGTTTCGACACGTCAATTGACGAGGGGGCTTCATTGTCACGCTGTCGAACTACTCTGTCTCCTCAGCTGGACCGGGGGCTTCGCCTCGACACTTCGGCACTGTCGTGCTATCACTTCATCAAGCCGAGCTCTTCGCTCGGGAACGCCAAGACCGGCTTGGGAGTTGGGACCTTGAGCCGCTACAAGCTCGGCCCGCGTCACACCGAGCACATTAACCAGCTAAGTCGCTTTCATGCTCAAAAACTTTCAGTTTTAAATTTTGTTCGGTTCGACCAAGCATTATACTTTTTTGACAAAAAGTCATTTGCGAAAAACTTTCTTTGTCAAAACCTTGTTTTCTACAAACAAATTCAAATACCCCATTTACTTGGGGGCTTCCTTTATGAAGCCTTTTCTTCTTGCATATGATTATTAATGTATCGCACCATTCCTTGTTCGTGTATTATGCCAAAATATGCATCATGTTGACTTAAGTGTTCCGCAAAGCTGGGTTACCTGGCTCCTGTGCTTACCCCTACATTCCCGATTGTTCGGCTAGGGAGTAAAGGGAGCACCTCTGCGATTGTTACGACCAGGTCATCCGAACTCGTACCTCAGATGGGTGAAGCCGAAAGCTAGCGCTCTTATTGTTTTCAACTATGGTCGGCACACGACGGAACTCACGCGTACACAAATCTATTGCACAAGTGTCATAGTAATCATGAGCGACCAAAGAAAGGTCCCGTTGGGGGCACTATTTTCTTTGAAGATGCTTCTTACGTTACATAAGTAATATAGCATAAGTTCCCTGGGCGCGCTTTGTCTGTTACAGCCTCATGGCCTGATTGCCTGGTTATCCGAAACACCGCCGATATTCTCGGTAGGCGGAGTAGATAACACTTTTCAACCCTTGGCCGAAGAGGGAGAAGCCGACGGTCGATTAAGACGCGTTCAAAGTTCAGGCGAACGCAGATATTATATAAGTACTTCGGTACATACAATCATTACACATAAAATTCTTTTACCCAAGTCACTTGGTGGCTCTTAAATTAATATGAGACATTTTATAATAGATGTTTTCTTCTTAGTCGCTGCAAAGTCTTTTTCTACCACTCCTTTCTTGACTCAGGTGTATGATCAAATAGCCGGGTAGCCTGGTTTCTCTCTAAAGCCGCTCGCATTTAGTTCACTAAACTGGCCTGAGAAACACTCCGCCTTCGGGATAGGGAGGTTGAAGCCGAAGACTGACCCACTTGAAGTCTCGAGATCGGATGTGTCATGTCAAAGCATGACGGAAGTACAATTTTAAGACCAATTTCGTATTGGCACCAAAACAGCTTGATTCAATCTAGACAAAGCGGGACATTCTCTTGGTTGAGGTGTTCGGCGTGAAACTCTTTTCTAAAACTACAGTTCGGCATCTTTCCTGCTGAACTCCACCTCAGTATTGTCAAAACATACATGACAGTTGAACTAGTTCCCGAGGAGGTACGATCCTAGGGTCAGCCATGTTGCCCAACCCAATTCTCGGGGGCTACTGCATTGACAATCCAATGCAGAAAATTTAAGTGCAATATAGTTTCCGAGGAGATTATGATCCTCAGGTTGCTCGGCCACACCCAACCTGAGTCTCGAGGACAGTGCACACCGCTTTTTGTGTCCCGAAGTATTCTGCCGAGCTAGGAGTTGATCCTCAGGCCGATTTTGCGAATCAACCTGAGTCTCAGGGGCTACTGGGATCAGCGGTCTTATGTCATCCTTCAGGTGCATCTCGGGTTTTAGACCGACACACACCTTGAGGGCTACTGGTTATATATCTCGACAAAGAATAAATTGCACCAATAATATTCACAAAAAATCAGCCAGCAGTCGGGGTGGTGCACCACCTCGGAAGCAGTCCGGCATAAAGCTCGGGCACCAGTGGCTGGCTCCATAGAGGGCATTTCCGGCATTTAAGCTCGGATGATCTCATTCAATTTTTCAGAGGCCAAGGTAATCTATGATACCTCGGATACCGACCATCGTCGGAGCTCGGCTGTGAAAAGACGCCTCGGATTTAGTTCGGCGTTGGAGCTCGGACGCAAGAGGATACCTTGAATGTCGAATAGTGTTGGAGCTCGGCTGTGAAAAGATGCCTCGGATTTAGTTCGGCATTAGAGCTCGGACGCAAGAGGATGCCGTCGCACGGGAAACACTTCAAACCCCAGGTGTGGCGTAAAAAACTTACAAGGCATTGATAAATGCCGATAACTTAAAGGGGCTCCTCGGATGCCCGACATGTAAACTCTTCGGATTCAACTCGGTGATCGTCAAGATCGGACATGGGAAGATTTGTTGAACCAGTTTTCAAGACTAACGATCGAAGACGAAGAATTATTCGAAAGAATCAAGGAGCGTCCTCAACTTGAAGACCGGTTCACGGGGCTACTGACGGTGTCCTGGACTAGGGGTACTCACCACGTCGTCTCCCGACTCGTAGGTCAGGCCGAGGACCCCCATGATGATTCACTAATAGGCCACTTCGGACAGCCCATGCCGAATAGAAGGAGGATTCCACAAGACTTGGCGCACAAGACAAGGACTCCTTTAAACCCTAGGCCTACGGTGCATATATAAACCGAGGCCAGGCTAGTCAATAGACAATCTCATATTCATTACTACAATCTCGTGGTAGATACATGTACTATGTACTATCCTCATATCAATACAATCAAAAGCAGGACGTAGGGTATTATCTCCTTGAGAGAGCCCGAACCTGGGTAAAATCCTGTGTCCATGTTACCATCGTTCCAAGACGCCTAGCTTAGGACCCCTACTACGAGATATGCCGGATTTGATACCGACAGTGAGCCTCGATGGTATTTCTCTTCATACGTCGCACACGTATATGCAGTATATTGGAAGAAGCGGTTGGCTCATTAACTGTTGGGCTAACCGGACCAACGATGCGGAACAAAACTGGCCCGATGGATCAGCTGCTTGCCAGGGCCGACATGTTCCGCCGCGATCGACCCTCATCCAAAACATCCACTGTCCTCCCCCGCGGACTGAGCAGCGGGATCATGCTCCCCGAATCCTTCCTCCCTGTCCAAAGCAGCGGCAGCTAGATTGATGAAGAATAGCAGAGTTGTAGATGATGCAGACTCAAAGCAGTAGACTTTGATCGCACTGTCCACGACTCCATGCAGAAACATACCTCATTAGAGAGACGAACTGCGGTTCAAAAAGAAAATGAAAGAGACGAACTGCACGGCCGGTGCGATCAAATTAGCCGCTGAAGGAAGTGAAAAACTAACATTGTCATGTTCATCTCCTTCATCGCGATCATGCGTATTGCAGTCCCGGCATCTGACGCTGACATCGCGCTGGTCCTGTCCGAGCCCGCAGCTGAGTTCTAAGAATCAACAGAAACAGGGGGATGTTGAGCAGATGAAACCATTGCGGTACATACAGAGAAAAATGAGCTGATATTCTCAACTCACCTTAGTTACCTGATCAGGAGCAGACACGGGCTCGAGAGGGCAAACTGCATTTGGACACCGACGCCAACACCGGAACGCTCGAGTCAGCCCATACGCTCCACGCCGGCGCCATCCATGCTTGAAGAGTACCACTCACGGGAGCACGAACATGATCCCAGCATCAAGCAGTCACTTATGCAATGCCACGCTGAAAGTGCAACTAATCCCCGGGTGGTTTTGGTAATTCATAACAACATATAGTTCATTGAACTAATGATCATTCAAGTTAATCATTTCAGAGAGTTCAATGAATGGCATGGCATGGACTAGGAATGTGGACCCCTCAAAATGCTAAGGACACATATTGGCAAAAGCTCAAGACCCTTCATTTATATTTTAGTGATCCAAGATCACATTGAGTCCATAGGAAAGCCAATACTATTAAAAGGGGATGAGGTGTTGCTTTATGGTCTACTTGCTCAAGTGCTTAGTGATATTGCTCCAAAGCCCTCAACCACTTTCTCATTTCCAAATATGTCCAAAACCACAAGTCAAACTCGGCCCCACCGAAATCTCCTATCCGGCGCCACCGAGTTCATTTGACATAGCCATTGCTAGAAACATTAACACCTCGGTCACACCGATACAGATCTCGGTCTCACCGAGATGGCCCTGCAAACTCTCTGTTTCCCTTTGTAACATTTCGGTCTCACCGAAATGAGCGGTCGGTCACACCGAGTTTGCTTGACCAGCTCTCTGTATGCTCTTTGCTAAAATCGGTCTCACCGAGTTCATGCAATCGCCTTCACCGAGATGAGGTTTTGCCCTAAGCCCTAGCACATCGGTCACACCGAGTTGTTCCAGTCGGTCCCACCGAGATTCCTAACGTTCACATTTTGAACTGAATCGGTCTCACCGAGTTCTTCTATTCGGTCTGACAGAGTTGGGTCAAAAGTGTGTAATGGTTGGATTTTGTGTGGAGGCTATATATACCCCTCCACCCCCTTCTCCATTCATGAGAGAGCCATCAGAACATGCCTACACTTCGAGCATACATTTTATGAGAGAGAACCACCTACTCATGTGTTGAGATCAAGATATACCAATCCTACCACAAGAATCTTGATTTCTAGCCTTCCCTAAGTTGCTTTCCACTCAAATCATCTTTCCACCATATCCAAATCTATGAGAGAGAGTTGAGTGTTGAGGAGACTATCATTTTAAGCACAAGATCAAGGAGTTCATCATCAACACACCGTCTATTGCCTTTTGGAGAGTGGTGTCTCCTAGATTGGTTAGGTGTCACTTGGGAGCCTCCGACAAGATTGTGGAGTTAAACCAAGAAGTTTGTAAGGGTAAGGAGATCGCCTACTTCGTGAAGATCTACCCGAGTGAGGCAAGTCCTTCGTGGGCGATGGCCATGGTGGGATAGACAAGGTTGCTTCTTCGTGGACCCTTCGTGGGTGGAGCCCTTTGTGGACTCGCGCAGCCGTTACCCTTCGTGGGTTGAAGTCTCCATCAACGTGGATGTACGATAGCACCACCTATCCGAACCACACCAAAAATCTCCATGTCTACATTGTGTTTGCCTTCCCCGAACCCTTTACCTTCATATGCAATGTTCTACATTCCGCTGCTATACTCTTAGAATTGCATGTGTAGGTTGATTGCTTGACTTGTACTAGTTGCCAAAATCTGCCCACAACTAAATTCGGAAAAGGTTAGATTTTATTTGGTCAAGTAGTCTAATCACCCCCTCTAGACCTACTTTCGATCCTACAAGTGGTATCAGAGCCTTGGTCTCCATTTGCTTTGATTTCCATATCTTTGGTGATCATAGCCTTCGTTTCACAACCTAGGAGAGTATGGCGTCTAGCGAGGGAAATTATCACCGTAGAGGTCCTTACTTTGATGGTACTAATTTTGCTAGTTGGAAGCATAAGATGAAAATGCATATTCTTGGTCATAACCCTGCCGTTTGGGCTGTTGTGCATATTGGCTTGCAAGGTGATTTCTTCGAGGATGGAAAAGAACCGGAGCATGAAGCATGTGCGGAAGAAATGAAGATGTTGCAATACAACGCTCAAGCTTGCGATATTCTCTTCAACGGATTGTGCCCCGAAGAATTCAACAAAATTGGCCGACTTGAGAAGGCAAAGGAAATTTGGGATACATTGGTTAATATGCACGAAGGTACCAAGTTCATCAAGGAATCCAAATTGGATGTGCTTCAAAGTCAACTTGACAAGTTCAAAATGAAGGATGGTGAAGGAGTCGCTGAGATGTACTCTAGGCTTGCTCTCATCACAAATGAGATTGCCAGCTTAGGAAGCGAAGAAATGACCGATAAATTCATCATCAAGAAGATCCTAAGAGCCTTGGATGGAAAATATGACACCGTGTGCACATTGATCCAAATGATGCCCAATTACAAAGATCTCAAGCCCCCGGAAGTCATTGGTAGAATTGTTGCTCATGAGATGTCACTGAAGGATAAGGAAGAGCTCCACAACAAGTCAAGTGGTGCTTACAAAGCTTCATGTGATGCTCCTACAACATCAAGTGAGAAACAAGTCTTCAATGAAGAATTGATCTTAATGGTGAAGAACTTCAACAAATTCTATAAGAATAGAAGCAAAGAGAGAAGTTCCAAGTCAAGGTCCTACAATGACAAAAGATCTTCTAGTCGTGATCGTAATTGCTACAATTGTGGACGACCCAGACACTACTCAAATGAGTGTACGGCTACCTACAAGAAAAGAGAAGATTCACCTAAGAGGAGAAGTAAGAAAGATGAATCATCACCAAGAGAGAGAAGGAGTAGAGATGATCGTTATGAACGAAGACCCTCTCATAGAAGCAAAGAATCGGAAAGGAAGGACAAGTCATCAAAGAGCTACACAAGACGAAGACATCAAGCTCACATTGGTGAATGGGTCTCGGGTTCCGACTCCGACAACTACTCCGGGAGAAGCTATCACTCCAACTCCGAATATACTCAAGATGAAGGTGTTGCCGGTCTTGCACTTGTGTCAACCAACTCCTACGACATATTTGACTCACCAAATGACGGAATTGGAAGGTGCTTCATGGCTAAAGGCCCCTAGGTATCACACCCCGAGTATGTTGATTTCAATAGTGATGAAGATGATTTGCTAGGTGATGATGATTTACTTGTTAACAACACTAGTGATGAAAATTATGATGAAATTGCTATTAATCATGCTAATCAAGATGAAACGAATGACAATGATAAGAAGGAGATTGAGCGTGTAACTAAAGAACTAAACACTCTTAAGTTGGCTCATGAAACAACTCTAGAGGATCATAGAGAGCTCCTACGGACTCATGAGAAGCTACGCTTCGAGAAGCTAAATTTAGAGCAAGAACATGGGTTCCTAAAAGCAATCAATGATGATCTTCGAAAGAAGAGTTCTTCTTACATTGCCAAGCGTTTACTCTTGTCTACTTATATGCCACAAGTAAAATCTAGCAATAAGTGCAAGAAAGATTCTTCTTCTAGTAGTAACAATAACAATGTTAAATCCAATATTGTTGCTTCTAGTAGTTCTCTTGATTCCACTAATGATTCTCTTAGCCAAGTTACACTTGAGCAAGAAAATAGCTTATTGAAGGGAATTATAGAGAAAGGTGTTTACAAGAGCCTTGCCGGAAGTAAGCAATTTGAGGAAATCGTGCGCAAGCAAGGAAGGCACCGGAAGAATCAAGGTGTTGGTTTTGAACGAAAGTTCAATGCCAATGGAGTTGAGTGGGAAGAAGATCAATACCCCAAGACGAAGTTTGTTCCTCAACAAGAGAAGTATGATCCCGCTTCTTTTGAGGGGACACAAGCTCAAGATGATCTTCCACCACAAGACCACAAGCTAAAATGCAAGGACAAGCTTCAAGAAGAGATTGATTCATTTGAAGAAGCTCCTAAGGCCATGATCAAGTGGGTTCCCAAGACTACATCAAGTTCCACTTCTTCAAGTACGACTACAACTCCAAGGATTCCCGTCAAGTTGATGTGGATCCCAAAGAAGAAGAACTAGAGAGTTCTTGAGGGTGACTCTGCCAACTTACTTCACTCATATTCATTTTGGCAAGGACATGTGCAATCAACTTTCATATCTTGCACTAGTTCATGGAGTCACAAACCCTCTTGTTGGTAAGACAAGGGACAAGGTAACCTAATGCTTTCATGGACATCATCATATGTGTGTTTCACTCTATGTCTATGGATATTCTTGCATGTTCCTTGTGGGACTAACCCATGTAGGTATTGAAAGTGCAACTAACTCCAATAGATTGCTCCAAATGATCTACATCAACATTGAGCATCCACATTTTCAACATCTACATGAAGTCATAATCGACAAAACCCAAGGTTAGTTCATCCCTCTTAGGGGGGATATCACATCTAGGGGGAGCTTTGATCTAAGAATTGAGCTAAAGCAACTCTAATGGTGTGAACACAACAATGCTTTATGTAAAAGTGGTAACCCCACTTGTGCTTAAACGATGAGTATGACCTATGATAAAATGTTCTCATTTGACTCCTAAGTCAATATACTCATATATAGATGACCTAGTCATCGCCAATTGCTTGATAGATGCTAGAGTGTATGTGCATGCTTTGCCACATGTTTTATTTGCTATCTTATTGTGTGAGCATGTTGAATGCATAATTTTCCCCATTCGAGGACATCCATTTGTAGTTATGTTTGATTGGTTTTTCTTTGGCCAAATGGATGGACAATAATGCCTAAGTACTCCCTCTAGCTATCTATGCTTTTCTTGTCTCAAACTCTATTCATGCTACATCCCAAAGTTTGAACAAGTCTTTCGGACCCTCCGGGTGAGGAGCACTCGGAGCCAACGATCCGTCAAAGGCTTAATTTCCAAAACCTCTTAATGCCTTTCGGTCAGACCAATTCATTCCTACTCGGTCTCACCGAAATCATTGAGTTGATCTAGGTTTTATCTCGGTGCAACCGATTAGAACTATTCGGTCACACCGAGTTGCAGCAACTGCAAGCATTTTTGCATCTCGGTGCCACCGAGCCGTTCCACTCGGTCACACCGACAGCGTCTGGGTACATATTCCTCGCGTGCCCGTACGGTTGAAAATTACTTCAAACTACACAAGCTCGCGCCCCAGCACTGCCGCCCTGGTCTCCGGATCATCGCCAGTGACCCTCCACCGCTGTCAATGGAATCCTCACCGCCGTTGCCGCGGTAGCAAATCCGTCGCCAAGTTAGGGTACGGATTTGACCCTTTGTGCTTTCCATTGCTCTGACTCTCGCACAAAGTATAATGCCTTTGTTCTTCCCACATATGAGATCAATCTATCCTCCAAACAAACTCCTTAGAGTAGATTTGATGAAAAAACTTAGGGTTAGGTTTCCGCCGAACCCATCTTGGACTGACCGATCTGAGGATCTCGGTCACACCGATTGGCCCTGGCCATTGCACAAGTACAACTCGCTCTGACCGAAGTGTACTGATCGGTGAGACCGCAATCACTTTCTCTGTGAAACCCTAGCATCTCGAAGTCACAGAACTGCATATCGGTCTGACCGAAATTGCATGTTTAGACTCTGTTAGTGCTTCGGTGTCACTGAGTTTGTCAAATCGGTAGCTCCGAAATGCTTTCTGCAGAAAACTAAAGTTAAGTTTTTGTCTCAATATTTTTGCAAAACAAGTTGTACTTTGTGATGCTCATCTACTCTACCCACACCCATCTATTCACAGGGTCAGTTGCAGCTATGTCAGAAGCCAGTGACAGTCAGAACAGGTCTGAAGAGCAAGCCAGTCTCAGTGCAGGTTCTAGTCTGGAAGGAAGTTTTTATGAGAGTAGCAGGAGCACTCCAAGCAACTTGCCAAAGCCTGCTACCAAGACCAAGAAGAAGAGAACTTCTAACAGTGAAGATGAAGATTTCATTGCTGATGAAGCCACCTCCAAGAAGAGAGTGTTGAAGAAAGAATTTGGTGCTGCTACCACCACCAAGCCAGGTCTCAAGCAAAAACTGCCTGCCAAGAGAGCTCCCATGTCCAAAGCAAGAGCTTCAACTCAAAGAACTATGGAGTTCACACTTGAGCCCAGAGAAGAAGAAGTTGCTGCTGGTGGAAAGAAGAGGAAAGAAAGAGTCAAAAAGACTATGGCCAGAGTAATTGGCAGACCATCTATGCTGAGGGATGAGGAGGAGGAAGAAGATGAGGAGGAGGAAGAGCCTGCTGCACCTCCTGCCAAGACACAGAAGCTGATGGCAGGTGCTATCAAAACTGGGGCTGCTCCTTCTAAGCCCAAGTCTGCCCCCAAGCCTTCAGATCAAGCTCAAGCCCCCAAGACAACTGCACCAAAGAGATCAACAAGGAATATATCAGCTGCTGAAAAGAATAAGGCCCCAGTGCCTGAAGCTCAAGAAGAAAATGAGTCACTAATAATCAGAAAGCTCAAGCCCAAGATTCCAGACCACAATGAACCTCACCTTGTGGTAGAGAACATGAAGTTGAGAATGGATCATGGTCTGAGACTATGGAGACAAATAGATCCTTATGCCACTAGAAGAAAGACTGCTGTGGACTATCGCTTTGACACCAAGGAACAGAAGGATTTCTATGAGACTTTCCTTTTGGACAAGAAGCCCATTGTGTGCGATATGAAATGGGTAGACTAGAAATACATTGATGACAATGAAGATTACTTTCCCAATGTGCACGAGAGTTTTAGATTGAATGAAGTTGACAAGTTTGTTGGTCAGAAGTTGACAAAATGGAACGATGAGATGATCATGCAGTTCTACTATACAGCTCACTTCTACCCCGGTGGAAAGATTATGTGGATGACAGAAGGCACCAGATATCAGTCAACAATTTCAGAATGGGCCAAGTTGATCAATGCCCCCAAGGAAGAGGAGAATGACATTGATGTGTATGGTAACCCAAGAAAGGATCACAACTCCATGGCTAACATGTACAAGCCTATTCCAGATAAAGCTTTGGAGACACACAGGTTTGGTTCTATATACTATCTGCTTGCTGGTTTGACCACCACAAACACTATATTAAGGCATACTCTGTTGCCCAAGTCTGGAGATCACAGGATGATTCATGGTCACTCCATCAATTTTCTCCATTTGTTTGATGTGCCCCAGAAGTTCAAGGTCATGAGCTTGATCGTTGAAACAGTCAAGAGGACAGCAGCCGACCAAAAGAGATCTTGTGGATATGCCCCACACATTCAAGTGTTGATTAATTCCAAAGTTGGGGCAGGGACATATCTACTTGACAGAGAGCATCTACCCCTGAGGCCAGATTTTGAGGACAACGAGGTTGTCACAGATGCTTCACATCCTACTTGTGCAGAAGCTCAGGAGAAGATAGAGAAGGCAAAAGCTGCAAAAGCAGCAAAGATAGCAAGTGCTCCAGATGCTTCAGTGGCTAATCTCAAGACCAAGCAAGATCAACTCAGTTATCTGCTTGAGGCTACCGTGAGAATTGAGAAGAGCTTGGCCACCTTGTCTCAAAATCAAGAGAGTCTTGAGAGGATCATTGAGACAAAATTGCATGACCTTGATGTGAAGGTCACTGAGATTCAAACCATTGTGGAGAAGATGCGAGATGATGCTGAGGACAGTGATGACAGACCAACCACTGATACATTCCAGAGAGTTCTAAGGGCACAAAGATCATCAGCTGTGCCAGTTGCCAGAGACTCCAGGACTACACTTTCTACACCTGCAGCCACTGCCACAGTTGCCCCTCCAGTGCCAACTCCTCCAGCTCCATTGACTTCTTCAGAAGCGTTTGCACATGCCCTCCTCTCCACGCCGTCTACGCACACCGGAGCTACAAGCCAAAAGACCCCTTCAAGAGCTCCCGGACATCGTGCCTAGAGTGCCGCATGGCACTATACATTTTCAAACTTCTTGGTAACTTGTTGCCAAAGGGGGAGAAAGTGTATAGATCATAGGCTTCGAGAGAGAGTGCTTTTTTTGCTTTTGTTGGTTCTTTATTTGCCTTGCCTCTTGCTACTTTGGTTGTTTGGTTGTTGCTACTCTTCCTACTAGTTGTGTTATGCTTGTGAGATACTTATGTGATCATGTGTTTGATCATACTATGCTTAATGTGTGCTCGCATGCTTATATCCTTATGATTATTTGTGTACGATCAATCACTTGTATTCTTGGTGATGAGTGCATGTTATTCAACTCTTATCATTTTGAGCGCTCCACCAAGATGTATGTGACTTGGAAGAGTAACCCATGATCCTAATCGATTGTGCATTTGCATTCAAACGCAAATTTTAAATAATGCACAAATTTAGGGGGAGCTCTTGCTTATCACATACTTCTCAAAGCGATGATGCATTTCATTCATAGTATCATTTGTTGAAGCTTTGATCTATATGTTGTCATCAATTACCAAAAGGGGGGAGTTGAAAGTGCAACTAATCCCCGGGTGGTTTTGGTAATTCATAACAACATATAGCTCATTGAACTAATGATCATTCAAGTTAATCATTTCAGAGAGTTCAATGAATGGCATGGCATGGACTAGGAATGTGGACCCCTCAAAATGCTAAGGACACATATTGGCAAAAGCTCAAGACTCTTCATTTATATTTTAGTGATCCAAGATCACATTGAGTCCATAGGAAAGCCAATACTATTAAAAGGGGATGAGGTGTTGCTTTATGGTCTACTTGCTCAAGTGCTTAGTGATATTGCTCCAAAGCCCTCAACCACTTTCTCATTTCCAAATATGTCCAAAACCCAAAGTCAAACTCTGCCCCACCGAAATCTCCTATCCGGCGCCACCGAGTTCATTTGACATAGGCACTGCCAGAAACCCTAACACCTCGGTCACACCGATACGGATCACGGTCTCACCGAGATGGCCCTGCAAACTCTCTGTTTCCCTTTGTAACATTTCGGTCTCACCGAAATGAGCGATCGGTCACACCGAGTTTGCTTGACCAACTCTCTGTTTGCTCTTTGCTGAAATTGGTCTCACCAAGTTCACGCAATCGGCTTCACCGAGATGAGGTTTTGCCCTAAGCCCTAGCACATCGGCCACACCGAGTTGTTCCAGTTGGTCCCACCGAGATTCCTAACGTTCACATTTTGAACTGAATCGGTCTCATCGAGTTCTTCTATTCGGTCTGACAGAGTTGGGTCAAAAGTGTGTAATGGTTGGATTTTGTGTGGAGGCTATATATACCCCTCCACCCCCTTCTCCATTCATGAGAGAGCCATCAGAACATGCCTACACTTCCAGCATACATTTTATGAGAGAGAACCACCTACTCATGTGTTGAGATCAAGATATACCAATCCTACCACAAGAATCTTGATTTCTAGCCTTCCCCAAGTTGCATTCCACTCAAATCATCTTTCCACCATATCCAAATCTATGAGAGAGAGTTGAGTGTTGAGGAGACTATCATTTGAAGCACAAGAGCAAGGAATTCATCATCAACACACCGTCTATTACCTTTTGGAGAATGGTGTCTCCTAGATTGGTTAGGTGTCGCTTGGGAGCCTCCGACAAGATTATGGAGTTGAACCAAGAAGTTTGTAAGGGCAAGGAGATCGCCTCCTTCGTGAAGATCTACCTGAGTGAGGCAAGTCCTTCGTGGGCGATGGCCATGGTGGGATAGACAAGGTTGCTTCTTCGTGGACCCTTCGTGGGTGGAGCCCTCTGTGGACTCGTGCAGCCGTTACCCTTCATGGGTTGAAGTCTCCATCAACGTGGATGTACGATAGCACCACCTATCGGAACCACGCCAAAAATCTCCATGTCTACATTGCATTTGCCTTCTCCGAACCCTTCCCTTTACCTTCATATGCAATGTTCTACATTCCGCTGCTATACTCTTAGAATTGCATGTGTAGGTTGATTGATTGACTAGTTGATAAAATCTGCCCACAACTAAATTGGGAAAAGGTTAGATTTTTATTTGGTCAAGTAGTCTGATCACCCCCCCCCCCTCTAGACCTACTTTTGATCCTACACACGCCACTACGCCGCCCACCACTGCACTTTTGAATTTCGAATCCATTGTACAACTGATGAACACAAAGCCATTGTATAACTGATGCACACGCGTGTCCATCGTCAGGTAAACCAAACTGACGCGTGGACAACTCCAGCTTGGATGCTCATACATTTTTTTATTGACAAGGGGGCAACCATTCCTGCCGGAACTAAGCACACGCACAGACAGCTGAGAATTAGAACTCCTCACGGCAGGCGCGTGCCTTCATTTTTCCATGACTTTATTTGTTCACCATACACCGAACAGGGGAAAAGAATACAAATTAAGTTGGATAGACAGACATCTGATGGCACATACAGCGAAAACTCTCATCATCGAGTGACCAGGACACAGCTAGGAGGAGTTTTTACCATCAGGAACACACAGACTTGACAGACATCACACACTAGGCAGTCCTCGACTAGTCGACTACATGCGAAAACACAGCTAACTATTCACAAGCATAACTCATGAACGCAACAACTGATGAACATAAAGCCATTGTACAACCTAGATGAACAAGCGGGCAACACGCACTAGAAAATTCTCAAAGTGAACCATACTGAAAATGCAATTCAAGTCAAGATGCAATAACACCCAGAGGCGAGGCCTGGGGCAGCTGTTGCGGTGGTGAACTTCAACACCACAATTCTTGCATCTTGTAGGCTTCAAGTGGATATTATTTTTCCGCAGGCTCAGCTGTGTCGCTTCTTCGACTTTCGACGCTCATACCTGAGGAGAATGAGCCCTCAGCAGATAGCTCGTGCTCAGCAGCAAGTCGGCGGGCACCATGTGCACCAGGGCAACCAAGCAGGCTAGATAGCTCCGGCTCCCAACCATCAGCAGGTTTAGTCAAATCCGCCCGCGGAGACCACGGTGGTTCAATTTCTTCGGCCACATCCACTACCTCAGCTGATTCAATTTCTTTGGCCGTCAGCAAACTAGAATAGCAAAAGTACTAGCACTGGAATTTATTGGAATTTCTTTTATTTTTGCCAGCAAGGATCAAAAAGTCAAATCACCTAACAATGCACATCATATTCTCAGTTTGCAAACGATTATTGCTGCATACGGAGTATGTCGGATCTAAATACAGTCGGATGGGATTAACATTCGCACCTTTTCGTCCATCCTGGGGCCTGGGGGGTTGACTCTGTATGTAGACAACGCCGACCTAGAGAGTCAACATACAGGTCGACAGACTATGTCTCATGCTTTCTCAAGTCCGTCTTCCCCGAGCCGCTGACCGCAGCCAGACCCAGCATTTGAGTCTTCGGGGTCGCTACGGTTCATTTCTCCGGTGGGAAGCAAGATCAGGGGAACCTCGTAATGGTTTTGGCCGAATGTGAAACAAATCACACGAAATACCCAGATCTACAAGAACTAACCTGTCGATGGCGTCGAGAAGAAACTCCATACCACATCCTCCATTATCCTTGTCCCCAGGTGGCCAGAAGCATCGCCGCCGCTGCTCATCTTTCCAATGATGTTCTTCCTTATCTGATCCGTGGCTTAGTGGAAGTTGGAACTTCTGGTTCACGGACCAGGACGGGAGCGCCCATCCGCCGTCCCAGCGATACGAAATGACCCCACCAATTTCGCAATTGTTCCTTACTGTATTCCCCCATACACTCTTTTTCTTTTATCCATTGTCAGGTGCATCAGCCTGATTTTTTTGATCCCGAGACACATATGGATGTCGAACATATCGGGAGCAGCTGGGCTCGGGCACCAAAACGCTCCTTCATCTCTGACGTAGCTTTTTCAGGTCCAAAATTCCAGCTGCCGGCAATCTCCCTCTTCATGTAAATCTTGCAAATTAAGAGATAAAAGGCATTATAATTACTCCACAATGTATTATATTGATCAAAAGTATTATAAATAACAGTAGGAAAACATGATGCAAAATGGACGCATCAATCACCAATAAAACAATCCACCCCCGTATGGATGGGAAGTTGACCCTCGCCTAATACCTTCTCCAATATTGCCATGTCGGTGCGCCGGTGCGAAATAGACGCGCTTCGGCCCGCCTTGAATGTCGGACCATCGTGCTGCTGCCGCCTGATACATCTCCAACATATCTATAGTTTTTTATTGTTCCATGCTATTATAGTATCAATCTTGGATGTTTTATATGCAATTACACATCATTTTTTGGCCTCCTCAAAAGGACTTTCTTCCTTTTTTGTATTCTCCAATTTAATATCTACCACCATATTCTTTTTCACCCATAGTGTTATATCCATGGCTTACGCTCATGTATTGCATGGGGGTTGAAAAAGTTAAAGTGCGTTAAGAAGTATGAACAAATTGCTCGGCTTGTCATCCGAGTTGTACATAATAAATACTTTGTGTTAAGAAGATGGAGCATGGCAAGACTATATGATTTTGTAGGATAACTTTCTTTAGCATTTTTATTTTGAAAGGCATGATTGTTTGTTAGTATGCCTGAGTATTGATGTCTTTATATCAAATTATAGACTATTGCTTTGAATCATTCGGATCTTAATATTCATACCACAAAAGAAAGATTACATGATGAACATGAGAGGTAGCATTCCACATCAAAAATTCTGTTTTTATCATTTACCTACTCGAGAACAAGCAAGAATTAAGCTTGGGGATGCTTGATACGTCTCCAACGGATCTATAATTTTTTAATGTTGTACTCTAGTATAGTATCAACCTTGGATGTTTCATATGCAATTATGTATCATTTTTTGGGACTAACCTATTAACCTAGTGCCCAGTGTCAGTTGCTGTTTTTTGCTTTTCAGAAAATCAGTACCAAACGAAGTCCAAATGCTACAAAACTTTTTGACGATTTTTTCTAGACCCAGAAAGACACTAGAAGCTCCGGGAGAAGACCTGACGAGCCACGAGGGAGTGACAAGCTCAGGAGGCGCACCCCAGGGGGCGCCCCCAGGCTTGTGGGTCCCTCATGGAAAATCTTGACCTAATTCTGCCTCTATAAATTCTCAGGTATTCCGAATACATCAGAGAGCCACCCGAAACACTTTTTTCGCCGCCGCAAGCCTCTGTTCTTGTGTGATCCCATCTGGAGGCCTTCTTCGGTACTCTGTCGGAGGGGGAATCGATCACGGAGGGCTTGTACGACAACCTTGCTGCCCTTCTGATGATGTGTGAGTAGTTTACCACAGACCGACGGTCCATAGCTAGTAGCTAGATGGCTTCTTCTCTCTCTTTGATCTTCAATACAATGTTCTCCTCGATGTTCTTGGAGATCTATTCGATGTAATTCTTTTTCCGGTGTGTTTTTTGGGCTTCGATGAATTATGGGTTTATGATCAGATTATTCATGAATATTATTTGAGTCTTCTCTGAATTCTTTTATGCATGATTATTATAGCTTTTTATTTCTCTCCGACTATCCGTTTGCTTTGGCCAACTAGATTGATTTATCTTGCAATGGGAGATGTGCTTTGTCATGGGTTCGATCTTGTGGTGCGCAATCCCAGTGACAGCAAGGGACATGACACATATTTAAATCATTGCCATTAAGGATAAAAGGATGGGGTTTATTCATATTGATTGGGTTTACTTTGTCTACATCATGTCATCCGGCTTAAGGCGTACACAGTTTTTATTAACTTAATACCCTAGATGACTGCTGGATAGTGGTTGATGAGTGGAGTCATAGTAGTAGATGTAGGCAGGTGTCGGTCTACTTGTCTCGGATGTGATGCATGTATACATGATTATTCCCTTCAATACCGTCATAACTATACGCTTTTCTATCAATTGTCCAATAGTAATTTGTTTACCCATCATATGCTTTTGTTCAACAGAGAAGCCAATAGTGAAAACTATGTCCCCGGGTCTACTTTTATCATATATAAAATCCAAAAATACCTTGCTGCAATTTAGTTAGTGTTATTTTATTCTGTGATTTATTTTATCTATCTACCACTACGAGATTTGATCCTTGAAATAACCGCCGAGAGGATTGACAACCCCCTTGATTATGTTGGGTGCTAGAATTTTCTTTTATGTGTGTAGGTGCAGGTAAAGAGGTTCGGCGTGGTTCTCCTACTGGATTGATAACCTTGGTTCTTAACTGAGGGAAATACTTATATCTATTGTACTGCTTCATCCTTTCCTCTTCGAGGAAATCCCAACGCAGCTCACAAGTAGCAAGAAGAATTTCTGGCGCTGTTGCCAGGGAGACATCACCAAAACCTATCAAGTACCTTTGCATGAACTATCATCTACTTGCATTTAATTTCATTTGCCTCTCGTTTTCATCTCTCCCACTTCTAAAACAATTTTACAAAAAAACACAAAAATAATTCCGTCTGCTTTCTAGTTTGCTTGTTTGCTTGCTTGCTTTGTCGCGTTGTCTCAAGAAAACACTAAGTTCTGTGATTTTTCCAATAATAATAATAATGATTTTATTTAGTACCCAATTGCTCCTGCCGTCACTAGTGCGGAGTTGTGTGATATTAATGCTTCGCTAAATCTCGTTATGAAAGAACAATTTTCTGGTAGTACTAATGAAGATGTTGCATCCCAGCTTAACACTTTCATTGAATTGTGTGATATGCAAAGAAAAAAGATGTGGATAATGATATTGTCAAATTGAAATTATTTCCATTCTCACTATGAGATCGCCCTAAAACTTGGTTTTCATCCTTGCCACTAAATAGTATCGATTCCTGGGATAAGTGTAAGGATGCTTTTATTGCCAAGTACTTTCCTCCCGCTAAGATTATTTCTCTTAGAAATCAAATTATTAATTTTTAGCAACTTGAGCATGTACATTTTGCAAAATCTTGGGAGAGAATGAAATAAATGATAATAAATTATCCAGCTCATGGTTTAAGCTTATGGAAGATCATACAAAAATTTATGCGGGATAACACTTTGTTTCTAGAAATCTTTTAGATTCTGCCATGGGTGGTACCTTTATGGAAATCACATTAGGAGAACCTACAAAATTTCTTGATAATATTATGACAAATTATTCTCAATGGCATACTAAAAGAACCCCAACTGGTAAGAAAGTAAATTTTGTCGAAGAAATTAATACTTTGAGTGATAAGATGGATACTCTTATGAATTTGGTTGCTAGTAAAAGTGCTCATGTTGATCCTAATGATGTTCCATTGTCTACTTTGACTGGGCAAAATAATGATGCCATCGATGTGAATTTTTTCTCTAGGAATAATTTCGACAACAACGCTTAGAGGGGTAATTTCAAGCCGAGACCTTTTCTCGGAAATTGCTCTAATAATTATGGCAATTCCTATGGTAAGTCCTATAGTGATAATAATAGGATACCCTCTGATCTTGAGAAAACATTAAAGAATTTATTAATTCTCAAAAGATTTTCAATGCTATGGTAGAAGAAAAATTGAGTAAAGTTGATGATATGGCTAGGAACATGGCTATAATTGCTCATGATGTGGATACTCTCAAAATTAAAATCTTGCCACCCAAGCTTGATATTAGTGAGTCTATAAAGCTATCTATGTCTCCATTAATGAAAGTAGAGAGAGAACCGCTAAGTTGAGGGCTAAGCGAGAATTTTTAGAAAAAGCGATTCCGCCCGATTTTTATCGTACTCATGATGAAAATATTAAATTGATTGGTGTATCACCTATTGAATCTTTGTTTAGTAACATGAAACTTGATGAAAATGGTACTGTAGATGAGTCAACTTTAGCTAGAAGGCATCCCAATTGTTCGGAGGGTGATGATCTTAATGAAAAAAATTGATAACAGTGGGTTTGGAGAGGTCAAAACTTTAGCTAGTGATGCACCCACTACTTTGTATTATAAGGACTTTAATTATGATAAGTTATCTTTAGTTGAATGTATTTCCTTGTTGCAATCCATGATAAACTCACCCAATGCTTATGAACAAAATAAAGCTTTCACTAAACTTATTGTAGAAGCTATGATGAAAGCTCATGAAGAAAAGCTAGAGTTGGAGGTTTCAATACCTAGGAAATTATATGATGAATGGGAACCTACTATTAAAGTTAAAATTAAAGATTATGAGTGTAATTCTTTATATGATTTGGGTGCTAGCGTTTCCACTATACCAAAAACTTTATGTGATGTGCTAGGTTTTACCGATATGGATGAATGTTCCCTTAATTTGCATTTAGCGGATTCCACAATTAAGAAACCTTTGGGTAGAATAAACGATGTGCTTATTCTTGCAAATAGAAATTATGTGCCCATTGATTTCATCGTGCTTGATATTGGTTGCAATCCGACTTGTCCCATAATACTTGGTAGGCCTCTCCTACGTACCATAGATGCTATTATTGATATGAAAGAAGGTAATATAAGATTTCAATTCCCACTAAAGAAAGGAATGGAATACTTCCCTATAAATAAAATTAAGCCACCATATGAATCTATTATGAGGGCCACCTACAGAATTAATATGAAATATGACAACACTTGAAACTATGCATTACTCCTAGCTAGGGGCGTAAAACAACAGTGCTTGTTGGGAGGCAACCAATAGTTATCTTTATTTTTCCTTTTTCTTTTCTATTTTTGGGTGTTCACACAATTATGCTACTCTTATGGTTGTGTTTTTGTTGTTTAATTAGTGTTTGTGCCAAGTAAAGCCTTTGGGATGATTTGATTGATAGTTGATTTGATTCTGTGAAAAAACAGAAACTTTTGCGCTCAGTCCAGAAAAATCTAAAAATCACTGGAACGTGATTTTGATCTGAAGTTTTTCACATGATTGATATAAAAAAATTCCCATGTTTTCCTATTTTTTCAGAATTTTTAGAGTTCCATAAGTATGGTCATTATTCGGATTACTACAGACTGTTTTGTTTGTGACAGATTCTGTTTTTGTTGCATAGTTTGGTTGTTTTGATGAATCTATGGGTTGTATCGGGGGGTATAAGTCATGAAGAAGTTGGAACACAGTAGGTATTATGCAATAATAAAATATGAATGGGTTCATAACAGTACCTAAAGTTTGTGATTTGGTTGTTATAGTAACGGATCTCAGCAAAGTTTCTGTTGAGTTTTGTGTGCTGAAGTTTTCAAGTTTTAAGTGAGATTGTGATGGATGAAGGAATAGAGAGTGCCAAGATCCTAAGATTGGGGATGCCCAAGGCACCCCAAGGTAATATTCAAGGATACCCAAGCATCTAAGCTTGGGGATGCCCCGGATGGCATCCCCTCTTTCGTCTACCAACCATCGGTAAATTACTTGGTGCTATATTTTTATTCATCACATGATCTGAGTTTTGCTTGGAGTGTCATGTATTAACTGAGTCTTTACTTTGTTTGCTTTTTAGTTTGCCACAATCATATTTTGCTAGACACACCTTTTGAGATGGACACACACTCATTTGTGATTTGTTAGAATACTCTTTGTGCTTCACTTATATCTTTTGAACTAGGCAGTTGCTCTAGTGCTTCATTTATATTTTTCAGAGCACGGAGGTGGTTATATTTTTAAAAAATAGTTGCACTCTCATGCTTCACTTATATCATATTGAGAGTTTGATAAATAGCAATGGCAGTATGAACGGGTTTTGAAATTCGTCCTAATACGATAGGTATTCAAGAAGGATCTAATAAAAACTTTCATGTAGATCACTCAATATGATAAGTTTAATTCCTTACAATAGTTTTTGCGATATTAAGATGGTAATATGTGGGAGTTACTAGTGAATGATTGTGGTTTAGTAAGATTATTGGTGTTAAGGTTTGTGATTCCCGAAGCATGCATGTATGGTCTCTAGTTATCCTAGAAAGTTCGAGCATGATTTATTATTGATTGTCTTCCTTATGGATGGCGGTCAGAGAGGAGAGATGGTCTTTTCCTACCAATCTATGCCCCTAGGGGCATGCATAGTAGCACTTTACTTTGAGGGATAATAAACTTTCGCAATAAGTATATGAGTTCTTTATGACTAATGTGTGTCCATGGATTATACGCACTCTCACCTTTCCGCAATTTGGTAGCCTCTGCAGTACCTAGATTGCCCTTTCTCACCTCGAGAGTTGGTGCAAACTTCGTCGGTGCTTCCAAACCCCGTGATATGATACACTCTATCACACATAAGCCTCCTTATATCTTCCACAAAATAGCCACCATACCTACCTATTATGGCATTTCCATAGCCATTCCGAGGTATATTGCCATGCAACTTCCACCGTTCCATTTGTATGACACACATCATCATTGTAATATTGCTTTGCATGATCATATCGCTGACATAGTATTTGTGGCTCGGCCACCATTCATCATTTTTTAATACATTTTACGCTAGATCATTGCACATCCTGGTACACTACGAGAGGCATTCATATAGAGTCATCTTTTGTTCTATTATCGAGTTCTAAGTAAATAGAAGTGTGATGATCATCATTATTCATTATTAGAGCATTGTCCCGGTGAGGAAATAAAAAAGAGAGGCCAAAAGGAGCCCATAAAAATGCCAAAAAGATCCCACCAAAGAGAAAAAGAGAGAAGGGGCAATGTTACTATCATTTTCCACACTTGTGCTTCAAGGTAGCACCATGTTTTTCATATAGAGAGTCTCATATGCTTTCATTTTCATATACTAGTGGGAAATTTTCATTATAGAACTTCGCTTGTTGATACGTCTCCAATGTATCTATAATTTTTTATTGTTCCATGCTATTATAGCATCAACCTTGGATATTTCATATACATTTACAAGCAACTATATATCATTTTTTGGGACTAACCTACTAACTTAGTGCCTTCTATTTTTTTCTTGTTTTCGTTTTGCAGAATATCAGTACCAAACGAAGTCCAAATGCCATGAAACTTTTTGGTGATTTTTTTGGGCATAAGAGACCCTAGAAGCTTCAGGAGGGGACGAGAAGATGGAACAGTGGCCCACCAGGCACCAGGGTTCGCACAGGGGGGTAGGGCGCGCCCTGGTGGCTCCGTTTGACCTAAATCCACCTCTATAAATTCTCTAAAATCAGGAAACCAACAGAGGAGTCCACGAAATACTTTTTCTGCCGCTGCAAACCTCTTTTCTCGAGAGATCCCATCTGGGGACCTTTTCCAGTACTCCGCCGGAGGGGGAATCAATCACGGAGGGGCTCTACATCAACCTTGCTACCCTTCCAATAATGTGTGAGTAGTTTACCATAGACCTACAAGTTCATAGTTAGTAGCTAGATGGCTTCTTCTCTCTCGATGTTCTTCAATACAATGTTCTCCTTGATGTTCTTGGAGTTATATTAGATGTAATCACTTTTTGCGGTGTGTTTGATGGGATCTAATGAATTGTGAGTTTATGATCAGATCTATCCATGAATATTATTTGAGTTTCCTATGAACTCTTTTATGCATGGTTATTATAGCTTCCTCTCCAATCTATTGATTTGGTTTGGCCAACTAGATTGATTTATCTTGCAATGGGGAGAGGTGCTTTGTGATGGGTTCGATCTTGCGGTGCTCAATTCCAGTGACAGAAAGGGACATGACACGTATGTATCATTGCCATTAAGGATAAAAAAGATGGCGTTTATTCATATGTGAGTTTATCTTGTCTACATCATGTCATCTTGCTTAAGGCATTACTCAGTTCTTTATGAACTTAATACTCGCGATGCTCGATGTCACATTGAGGCAAACATGGCACCCACGCGATCCATTTATGGACCCAGAGGATACACGCCCGCTGGACTGGATGGCTACGACGCCTGGATAGACAGGAACGGTCGCGCTCGAGATCAAGCCTACATATGGCTCTCACCCAACCTCCGATGGGACACTACCCGAGTCCGTGCTCTAGCTCACTCGATCTTTATAGACAGGGTGATGGAACATCAATTCCCCGAAGGATTCAAGCCCATCAACATCGAATCATACGGTGGCACCTCCGATCCAGCAGTATGGATCGAGGACTTCCTCCTACATATACAGGTGGCCAATGGAGATGATCTCCATGCCATTAAATATTTGCCGCTCAAGCTAAAGGGGCCGGCTAGGCATTGGCTTAACAGCCTACCTCCTCACTCTTTTGGCAGTTGGGAGGCCCTAAAGGACGCTTTTCGAGCAAACTTCCAGGGCACATACGTCCAACCTCCGGACGCTGACGATCTCAGCCGTGTGACCCAGCAGCCAGGCGAATCAGCCTAGAAATTTTGGAACAAGTTCCTCACTAAGAAGAACTAGATAATAGACTATTCCGAAGCCAAGGCCGCATTCAAAACAATATCCGAGATGAATGGTTGGCCCGTCAGCTCGGCCAAGATAAGGCGAAGACTATGGATGCCCTCACCTTGTTGATGACTCGCTTCTGCATGGGAGAGGATAGTTGGCTCGCCCACAGTTCTCACAATGGCGAGGCAGGCACCTTAGAAACACGCGACGCCAATGGAAAATCAAAGCGCAATAAAAACAATCGTCGGTATAAACATGGCGGCAGCTATACAGAAGACGCCGCGGTAAACGCAGGCTTCACCGGACCTAAATCCGGACACAAGAAGAAGCCCCCTAGCCAGCTTGATAGAGTCCTAGACCACCCATGTGGAATCCACGGCACTCGGGACAAACCAGCAACCCACACTAATAGGAACTGCTGGGTCTTCAAACAGACTAGCAAGGTCGCGGCAGAGGGTCCAAGTAAAACCCAAAACTGCAGTGAAGATAAGGATGAACCTCGATGGCCCAATAACAGAGGCCAAAATAAGTTTCCCTATGAGGTAACCGAGGTCAATATGATCTACGTTACTCACATCCCTAAAAAGGAGAGGAAGCGAGCACTCACATCCCTCGATGGCCCAACCCAGTCGCCCTGAAGTTCAACCCCTGGTCGGCTTGTCCGATTACTTTTGATAAGCATGACCATCCAACCAGCCTTAGGCATGGCATCTCGACGGCACTCGTCCTCGACCCAATTGTCGATGGCTATCATCTCACATGCGTCCTCATGGATGGAGGAAGCAACCTCAACCTCATTTACGAGGACACGATTAGGAAGATGGGCATAGACTCATCTCAGATCAAACCGAGCACCACCACCTTTAAAGGTGTCATCCCAGGCATCGAAGCCCGCTGCACCGGAACAGTGATGCTAGAGGTACTCTTCGGCTCGCCCGAGAACTTCAGAAGTGAGGAGTTCATCTTTGACATCGTCCCCTTCTGTAGCGGATACCATGCGCTTTAGGGCGCATGGCATTCGCGCACTTCAACGCAGTCCCGCATTACGCCTACCTCAAACTCAAAATGCCAGGACCCAACGGTGTCATAACAATTAATGGTAACACCGAGCGCTCACTCTGGACGGAGGAGCAGACCATGGCTTTCGCAGCCGAGGTACATGCATCCGAGGAGGCAGCCCGCAACGATAAACACACTGCTAGCTCCTTGAAGCGCACTCGGGCCGCACATATCGACCTCGGCCACATACCCCTGCACCCTAAATAGGGGTACGTGATCCTAGCGTGCCCTCTCTAGATGGGACACTACGTCCCCAGAGTGCACAATTATGCACTTAAGATTCCATGGGTCACCAGGGAGCCAAAAATTCACTACAACCTTGGAACGGTTCGACCAAGCAACGACGTGGCTTCAAGCCATCACATAAGCAAGTCTCTGTCAAAGAAGCGGCCAAACATGACTACGTGGCTTCAACCATGGAGCGGACTTCGGCAATGCCTCCTTCAAGGAGCTCGGGCAATCAAACGCCTGGAGCGTATAAAGGACCGAAAGGGCATCAGCCTCAATAAGTCCCCACCGTTAATGGTGACAAGCTCTTCAACATCTCGGAAGCGCAGACATGTGGCAGGATGCGGCCCGGGTTCCTAAAAATTTGAAACATATATCTGCCCTGTTTCTTCCTTCTCCCTTTTTGCTTTTTACGTTGTATTCTTTCAGTTCCTCTTGATGCAGCTGGGCATCTAAAGGCCTGAAAGTATGAAATTAAGAAATTGTTCCCTCTAAAGGTCCTTATCGTATTTCTTTACAAGCATGGCCCCGGCGCTACAAAGAGGCCCCTTAAAAAGATACAATTGTATTACAAGTCCGAAGTATTCGGCGTCTCGGATTTTGGCTTTATATTTATCAATTTCGAAAGTAGATTTCGGTCAATAGTTGGGTTGCCCGGCTCCTATGTGTACCCCTTACGTTCCCGATGAATTCGGCTAAGGTTGTAACAGAGAACCACTGCGATAGTGCGCCAGGTCAATTGGCAGAGCGCCTCAGTGGAGAAAGCCGAAAACTGACAATCTAGGTAGGCGTAAACTGGTCGGCCATCTGTAGACCGCGTCAAGCAATGTGACGATAGAGATCACCCGTGTCAAATGAAGGGCTTTAATTTCTAGTCAAAGTGTGTCATGGACTAGACCTCAGCCTATCAGGCCGACCACTTCACTTACCGGGGGATGGTCATCAGCCCCCACAGTAAAACTCCTAGGACTACTTGAAAGTTCTCAAGCCACTATAGTCTGATTGCCTTGTTCCTATGAGCAGAAGACCGCCCCCAGGTACCGAGATGTTGGCTAAGGGTCAAACCTGCATCTGGGAACACCCTTTGTATAATTAACACTGGGGCTGAAGCCGACGACTGACCACTTAAAGTTTAAATAGTCACTCAGGAGGTAAAAATAATCAAAAACCACATGGAATTTAAAGCCATCGTTATTCAAGCAAAAGATAATGTTTCATACATTTCACAAACTCCGGCATTCCGAAGTACTACCTATTAAACAACGTGTCTTTCGGACACGCCTCCTCGGTCATCCGAGCTCCTTCCTCCACCTCGGGATAGAACTGCTCAGCGGTGCCAGGTTTGTCTGTGGGCGGACCCATGGCCACAGTCACGGCACTGACCTTGCACCAGTGCGTCTTCACGCACGCATATGCCCTCCGCGCTCCTTCAAAGCATGCATACCTCCACCAGCTATTGGCAAGCACAACTGCTCCCCACAGGCGCATCACGAGGCCGAAGAGGCTGCCCAGAAGGGCATCGGTAGGCCACAGCACAACGCAGACGTCTTGGAGCACCAGCCTCGCCATGCGGAGTAGCTTGCCTAGCTGCTTCATTCGATTGTTGAGCAGCTGCTACGCTGGAGACCCTGGGAATTGTCGCTAGAAGGCCTTCTCCGTTTCATGGCCCGCTGCTACTTCTTGAGCTTGCATTGGTTTTTCCCTTGAAGAGGAAAGGGTGATGCAACAAAGTAGAGATAAGTATTTCCCTCAGTTAAGAACCAAGGTATCAATCTAGTAGGAGGAACTCACAAGTCTCCAATAATTGCACCTGCACAAACAGACAAATACTTGCACCCAACGCGATAAAGGGGTTGTCAATCCCTTCATAGTTACTTGCAAGGATGAGATCTGATAGTGATAGATATAAATGATAAGTAAAAGTGCAAAATAAAGTAAAGGTAAATAAATTGTCGCAAGATATTTTTGGGTTTTTGATTTTGAAGATCTGAAAAAATATCATAAAAGATAGACCCGGGGTCCATAGTTTTTACTAGAGGCTTCTCTCTTGAAAGAAAGCATATGGTGGGTAAACAAATTACTGTTGAGCAATTGATAGAAAAGCCCTTAGTTATGACGATATGCAAGGCAATGATCATGTATATAGACATCACGTCCAAGACAAGGAGACCGACTCCTGCCCGCATCTACTACTATTACTCCACACATCGACCGCTATGCAGCATGCATCTAGTGTATTAAGTTAACAAGAATGGAGTAACGCCTTAAGCAAGATGACAAGATGTAGAGGGATAGATCCAATCAATATGAACAAACTCCATATTTTTATCCTTAATGGCAACAATACAAATACGTGTCATGTCCCTTCTTGTCACTGGGATTGAGCACCGCAAGAATGAACCCATTACAAAGCACCTCTCCCATTGCAAGAAAAATCAATCTATTTTGCCAAACCAAATCAATAGATCGGAGATAAATACAAAGCTATATAAATCATGCATAAAAGAGTTCCGAGAAGACTCAAATAATATTCATAGATAATATGATCATAAACCCACAATTCATCGGATCTCAACAAACGCACCACAAAAGAAGATTACATCGAATAGATCTCCAAGAACATCAAGGAGAACATTGTATTGAAGATCAAAGAGAGAGAAGAAGCCATCTAGCTACTAGCTATGGACCCATAGCTCTGTCGTAAACTACTCACACATCATTGGAAGGGCAACAAGGTTGATGTAGAAGCCCTCTGTGATCGAATCCCCCTCCGACGGAGTACCGGCAAAGGCCTCCAGATGGGATCTCATGAGGACACGAACTTGCGGTGGCAAAAAAGTATTTTTGGTGTGCCCTCTAGTCTTCGGGGAATATTTGAGTATTTATAGAAGAAAAATTGGGGTTGAAAGAGCCACGGGGGGCCCACAAGCTTGCAGGGTACCCCCCTCGGGGCGTGCCCCTGAGCTTGTCGTCGGCTCGTGGACCTTCTGGCCTCCTCCCGAAGCTTCCAAGGTGTCTTGTGGTCCAAGAAAAATCCTCAAAAAGTTTTGTTCCATTTTGACTCCGTTTGGTATTGATTTTCTATAAAGACAAAAACAAGGAAAAAACAGCAACTAACAGTAGGCACTAGGTTAATAGGTTAGTCCCAAAAAATGATATAAAATAGCATAATGATGCATATAAAACATCCAAGATGGATAATATAATAGCATGGAACAATCAAAAATTATAGATACGTTGGAGATGTATCACCCGCCGACTGTTCGAAGTGGGCCATGGCATCCACCACGCTCTGCGGGAGATCTGCGAAGACTTCTGCGGAATGCCACAACTGGGTGAGCTTGATGCACCCTTTGCTGCCAAATAGACACTGCAGTAAGTACTGCTTACCCGAGGTGATCTGCTCCAGCTGCTGGAGCACCTCGCGGACCGCCCGAGCCGTAGTCTTGAGGTCAGAATGGGCATGCTGGAGCTTCTCGAGCCCTCCACATGAAGCTCGTCGCGTGCCTCGAACACGCCCTTCAGGGTCTCCTCGACCTCGAGGACCTGCGCGTGGTCCTTGTCTGCAGCCACTTTCTCGGTGGCTCGGGCCTCCTCCGCCTTCGCGGCTGCAACCTCGTGATGCTTTACCTCTTGCTGAGCTTTATCGAGCTCAGCCTTGAGTGTCTCAAGCTCCGTTAACGCTACTGTCATTCAAATAGTTCGGCCTTAGTTTTCAATACAGCAAGACATATGATAACTTTTTCCTGCAAAGTATTAAGCATGTGTAAATTGCTTACCTTAAGACTGCTCGAACCTATGGTTCATCAGGTTGAGGTCCTCCTGGGTCCTCTAAAGCTTCTGACTAATCTCCGCTATCTCCTCGAAGACAGAGCTCAGGGACGAGGTCGAAACCTGCCAATAGAAGTCCTTATTACAAAGCCCACAGTCAAAAATATACAAGATCCAGGATGATTGCCTTAAGCACCGACGTGGGGGTTACATGACATGCTCCTGCTATCTTATACGACCCCAATGCTGGTTTCTTGAAACCAACCTTGGGCTCAGGGTCTACTCACCCACTAAGCCGTTTAGAAGGCTGTGATGACATGTCTTTGGACAAATTCATAAATCTGTAAATAGACTAGGTAAAAGGGCAGGGACATACCTCAAAGCTTGTCACGAGGCTTTTGAAAGCCTCACGCAGGCCGGCCCCTGGGTACCTGATGCCCCGCAACGCCGCGCCTATGGAGGCATGGTGCTCTTCCTTAGGGAGGAGCCCTTTATGGCCTCCTTGTCGGTGTCAAAACCGTAGAATCTCGGGTAGGGGGTCCCGAGCTGTGGATCTTGGATTAATGGGGAACAAGGGACTAGGGACACGATGTTTACCCAGGTTTGGGCCCTCTTGAAGAGGTAAAACCCTACGTCCTGCTCGATTATATTGCTTGTGTAATGAGGATTACAGAGTCGATCTACCATGAGATCAGATGAACTAAACCCTAAACTAGTAGGATGATGGTTGTTGTTCTAGCCTCTATGGACTAAACCCTCTGGTTTATATAGGCACCAGGGGTACTAGGGTTACACATAGTTGATTACAACAAGAGGATAAACATGTCAATTCTTCTCGTCTTGACTTGGAGTACACACCAAGGCACAAAGGGTCTCCTGTCCGGGTACGACGCTGTACAATAGTTCGGCCTTCCAGTACTACAGTGCGGCCCGACTGTCCGGCCCATGAGAGTTAGGCCGGCAGCTCGAGGACCCCCTAGTCTAGGACTCCCTCAGTAGCCCCCGAACAGGCCTCCAACACTGGAGTTTATAATAGCCCACCGTCTTGCGCATCCCAGAGTCTTCGGCTTGCGGGGCGAGTTCCTCATCATTTCCTTGTTCGGCCGTTTCAGGAGTTCCGCCGCCGATGGCCTCCTAATCCGTCAAATCATAATGGGACCCCCAGTATTAACTTTTATCGGGGGTTAAAGATACCCTTCGATTTGCGTGCGCCCTTTAGAAGGCGAACAATCCATCGTTCCTTTACAGAAAGGCCCCTTCAGGACCAAAAAGCGTATCTATTTAATAGATCAGGAGCGTGGCGGGTGGTTAATCCATCCCCACGCGAGAAACCAAGACCATCCCAAAGAAATCTTGGGTCAAACGGCAAGCGCCCCAAGTGCATCCTCACGCCCTCATGACCCTCTCCCGGTTGACTGGGCGAGCTGCTGAGTCTCACGCCTCCATCTGAGCAATCTCCAAACACAAGGATATGTCCCTGCGGCAGATCTCGTTCGAGTCCACGCTGGATTGATCTCCATGAACGGTGAGGCCTTCGCCGAGAACTTCCCTGCTCCAAGCAAGGAGAAGAGGGTATGTTTCGTGCCTTTCCTTCTACGAGGCCTCGGCTTTCCCATTCACCCCTTCCTGCGAGGCTTGCTAGAATTTTACGGGATCCACCACCTTACCGCTGGGTCCATACTGCGCATCTCTGGCTTCGTTGCCCTATGCGAGATGTTCTTGGGATGCGAGGCCCACTTCGAGTTGTGGAGGAAGTATTTCTGCCTCGCCCCTCATACCCGTGGGGGGTCAATTTTTGAAGTAGGCGGCGCCGAGGTGTGGCGTATAGCCGGAACGGGGTATCCCATCGGGACCCTGAAGAAGGATTCTGAAAAATGAACCTCGGAATGGTTTTACATCGAGGACGTCCCCCTATCCGACCCAGTTCGGAGGGGGCTGCCCGAATACTCAAATGCTCCGCTAAAGAAGCGGTACAACTGGCAGCCCAAGAGTCCCTCCTAGAAGGATAGTGACAAGGTGTTACTCCTGGCTGCCAAGATCCGACTGCTAGCCCACAGCAAGCTGACCATGATTGATGTGATGGCCGCCGTCATAGCTCGGTGGGTGCAGCCTCTTCAACAGAGAATGCACCCTTTGTGGTGTTATAATGGGACAAGCGACGCGAGCCGCTACAAAAGACAAGGCGCAGATAATCAAACAGCCATGGCTGCAATACTAGCCGATCTCTTCAAAGGAGAGGAAGAAGACACTACAAAAAGTTCACTTCCGTGATGATACGTGTTTGTCATAGTAGGTCACGTTTTCTGTCATGCATGTACATCCATGATGATTTTATGACAGAATCAAGATAGTCATACCTGTGCTGTCGTAAAAGTGTTCCATGACAATAACAAAATTATCATCACGGAAGTGTTCACTTCCATGACGATAAATGATGCGTCATCGAAGTGCTTTCGTCAAGGGTAACCGACACATGGCATCCACCATAACGGGTCGCCGTTAAGCTATCGGGTCCGATTTTGGATCCGATAACCCGTTAACAGCAACGACCAATGATGATTTTCCACGTGTAAAATTCTGATTAGCCGGAGGAAACACGTGTCAGCTCGTCATTGGGTCAGATAGGCGCCTATGATATGTCGACACGTGCGACGGCCCAACACTGGCCCATTTAGCTTACAAAGGTCGGCCTGTTTGACTTGGTCGAAAGCTAGCGGGCCGGCCCATGAAAAGCCTATTAACGGTATGTTCGCATATAGCCCATTTTACGGCCCGGTAACTCACGACCCATTATGGCGTTCCCGAAATCGGCCCAACAGCATCATGTGGGCCATCCAGTATAATACCAGCCCGTTTCATTTTCGGCCCATATATGGCCCACGACGTCTTTCGGCCCATACGAGGCCTTTCGTATCTTTGGGCCCTTTAGAGGGCCGTCGTGATTCTGGCCCATAATAAACAATAAATTTCTTTATGCCTAGTAACGGCCCATGATTCACATGGGCCGTTTCCAGCCTGTGTTAGCTTTCAGCCTACTAACGGCCCATACATTCTTGGGCTCCTTTCTGGCCCTCGATTACTTTCGGCCCGTTACTGGCCTGTTCCCCTAATGGGCCAAATTCGGCCCATGGTTAGAATCGGCCCGTTTGTGGCCTGTTAACCCGTTGCGCCATTTCCAGCCTGTCCTATATTCTGGCCCATTAACGACCCGTTATGCCTGTGACAGAATTAAGCCTTAGGCCCGAGGCCCACTAATTCTATGGCTTGTTGGAGGCCCATTTATCCGATGGCCCATAGGAGACCCATGGATGCTACGGCCCGTAGCAGGCTCAAGGTTACCACTATCCGTATATGGCCCATGGTTGTTGCGGCCACTAGCAAACCAAGGAAAAAGAAGACTAGGGAAATAAATAAGCCAGAAACTAACGTTAGGCTATTAAGGCGATTGCACAGATTACATCCACTGGGCATCAAAGCTTGCCACCAGTGCAAATATAGGGAACACCCTACACTATACAAAAATGGCTTGTTGTTTTCTTCAGCCGGTCGCTGCACGTTAAGAACAAATTTTGTATCGCAACAAAACAAATTACAACCATAAAACAAAATGAAGGTTGGCATAAAAGTTAACAATCCGGTAGATAAATGCACCACCAGAAGTTCAGAAGCTCAGTTCATTTGACCTGGCTGTTACGTTTTCATGTTGTACTGTCCGATGGAGCACCATAACCTTTGCCTTCATTTCTCCTAGGCTCCTGAACAACATAGCAAATGTCTGATAGTCTGGTTTCAAAACCATGCATATCTTGATGACATCGAACAATGGTTGTCCTTGTTTCACAAAGGGTCTCTGTTAGGGAATGGACTTGTGTCTGGAGCGCAGATATAACATTGTTTTGAGCTTGCATATCTTGATCAAGAGGCAGTTTGGATGAGATTGCCTTAACAACCAACCCAGTATTACGCAGGAATGTGCTTTTGGCTGACAATGCGGTTATAGTTGCCTCGTCACCTTCAAAAGGTGGCGGTTCCACCATTTGTTCCATAGCTTGCTGAAAAGTTGAGTTTTTACATTAGTAGTACCAGAACAGAATATATTAAGGAGGCAGCAAAACCAAACAAAATAGCTTTGGTCTATATACAGAACTTATTCTGGTGAACCCGTGTAAAATATTAGTTGTATTTTACTGCAAAGTACATAGTAAAACCAGGTTCCAAACATATGACCATGTACCATGGCTAATGTATTGTCTATTTCTTCACATTGTATTGACAACTAAGGATAAAGAGACAAAGTTTATAATACGGTAAGCATAGTATGACATCATTCATATCACAAAACAACTGAGAAAAGATAAACAGGCAATTTTAACATTGTGTAGACAAGTCCAGCACGGAAATAGATTACAGATCAAGATCAAAGGAACATCACTCCTCTCTTTTAAACCTTGTAAGGTGCAATGATACGCTAAGACAATTGTGTATAAAATTGAAAAGAGTAATAGACATTGGCTGCAAACCGTGCAGTTCAATGCACAAGTCAGAGTAAGTAGTACTTAAAAGGCATGAGGATTAAGGACTTACAACAGCGGCTTGACTAGTGTAGTCATGTCCTTCGTCTTGCTGGTGTGACAGTCCTTGAAGATTTCCATAGCATTTGGTTCAGGTACTTTTTGGTCCTTGCGGGCTTTCCTCTGCATTTGGAACAAGTCAATATAGATCTGATAATATGGCACAGCGAAAAGAGTGAAACAAAAGCTAATTACAAGAGCCTCGCAGTGTGCAATATAGCTACGAGATCCTGTCGTCTGTTGGAATTTCACTTTCGTACGGTTGGCCATGTTCTTTGAACAATTCACCTACAAGAAGATAGATTTGTGAGGCACATGCGTAAATTGGAGTTCAACATGTGATCTGATCACATATATATAACGTACTTAATACTTTGGATCAGACCAGTGTTTAATGAGGCCTCTCCAGTCTTCATCTGATATATTTTCCACTGGAGATGTTTGGGCAAGTTCACTGTTAGCCTTGCCTTCAAAGTGAGTTTTCCTCAAGTTATACCGATACTGTCGCAGAGCAGACTTGAAAACATGGGTGCATGCTTGTCTGGTTGCATCATCTTGGCTATCCAACTTGAACCTCATCTGTTGAAAATTATGGGAGTCTCATTACCAGCAACCTAGAAAGTATGGGACAGAGCAAGACGATATTACTAATTTCCATACATAACCATACTTACAGATAAATGGTCGAGGAAGGTGTTGAACTGGGTTTCGTATTTGTCATTCCTGTACTAAATCCATGTTGGGAGGATACGTGCATGACACCTAACGGCAACCACTGCCTCTGATACTAACTTGGCTAACTCTGTAGCATCACGTGGCCTTTTTAAACCTACCTCAAAACGGATCTCCATTCTTCCTCCTCTAGATTTAGTTAAACCTATCGAGCATTATCCCTGATGTATGTTTCCTCTTGTGCCTAGGTGCTAGTCCAACAACGAACATAGGAAGTGTTAGTGTACATCAAACTGTGAGACTACATATAAAGAAGCATGCAACTGTAACCTGACTCAGCAACTACCTTCTTCCTGTTGAAGCTCACAAGGTTCATCTGATCTTGCCAACTCATCTTATGTCAAGAGTGCTTTGGAAGTAGTGTCAGGTGGCAAGGGAGCTTGGGCACTTGCCGCTAGCTGAGTTGACAAACGAGTAACTCGTGCAATTGTTGGTACTATGGAAGATGTTGCAACAACTAGCGCTGTCGCTGCTTGTTTGGTGGCAGCTATTAGTTTCTTTTTGGATTGTTTTGCAGCTGGTGTAGCACGGGATACCGTGTTTGTACAATTTTCCTGTGGACTTTGACCTTCTATTACACCATCAGTACCAGAAGAATCTGCATAATTCTTCCGCTTCCGTTTCCGTGCGTCCTGAGTACTAACACCATCCCCTTCCATTCTGTGTTCCTTCCTCTTCTCTGTGCCATGTCAAGCCAAGCCGACAAGAAAAAGGAATAAAAATTTAGTTGTTCAGAACAAATTGATGCGTGATACAGACGAACTGAACTTTGATGTTAGACAACCGCATGATAGGAGGATGTAATATGTACGATAAATAGGACGGCATGAGATAATCAGAACTATGATGTGTAAACTAAGCAGAAGGCATTTCAATAAATTAGAAGCAATGCAATGGAAGGTAGACACCATATGAAAGATGCTAAAAATATCGCTCTACCAGGTTAACAGTGTCTCGTCATAACCTGCATTTAAACAAATGTGAAGCAGTACAAGAAATAATTCATATGCAAGCTGCAAACAACATTACACTACCAAGTTAAAGGTCTCTCGTCATTAGTGCCATTGCATATTCACAGCATTGCATATTCACAGCTATGATGTGTAAACTAAGCAGAAGGCATTTCAACAAATTAGAAGCAATGAAAGCTAGACACCATATGTAAGACCCAACGAATATCACTCTACCAAGTTAAAACTGTCTCGTCATTAGTGCCATTTCAAGAAATTAGTAGTACAAGCTAGAAAATAATGCGAGATGTAAACTATATCAGACTCCCAAGTTAAACATGTCTTGTGAAAAGTGATTGTTGTAGGTTACACAACAGTAGTACTTTGATGTAAGAACATGGTGTGATAGACAGATATTGTATGTTCTAGAAACAGGAACACGTGTCTTATTCGCAAGTATAATGTGTAAAGTACGCAGATGGAATTCAACAAAATTAGAAGCAATACAAGCTAGACATCATACATAACATGCAACCACATATAATAGTGCCATGTTAGAGGGAGCACCTGTGATGCTGGACTAGGGGAGACATGCTCATCATCAACACAGCTACGTTGCGTGTCTATGCATGTGTTGTCTTCCAAATCTTTTTGGGGGGATGGCGGAGTAGAATGTGTAGAGGCCCTCCATTTCAGTTGTTTGGAAGGAGCACCTTTATCCACTGCCTTGCTAATTTCCTTCTGCTTTATTGATTTTGCATTGTCAAGTAAAACCAACAAGAAAAAGCAATAAAATTCACTCTTCAGAACTCATTCATGCATGATACTGACAATCACTACCTTGATGTAAGGAAAACACATGATACGAGGATGGAATATGTATGAAAAACAGGACAACATGGCATATTCACAACTATTTGTGTAAACTAAGCAGAAGTAATTTAATCAAATTACAAGCAATACAAGCTAGACACCGTATGCAACATGCAAGACAATATCACACTGCCAAGCTAGAGAAAGCACCTGGGATGCCCGTTTCGCCGGAAGACCGCCATCAGTCCCTGCCTTAATTTTTTTCCTTCCTCTTTCTTCATTTTATTGCCTTGTCAAGTCAAACCCACAAGAAAAATTAATAAAAATTGGCTTTTCAGAACTCATTGATGCAAGATGCTGACGAGCACTACTTTAATGTAAGGCGACCGCATGATAGGATGATTGAATGTGTAAGAAAAAAAGGACAACATTGCATATTCACAGCTATGATGTGCAAACTAAGTAGAAGGCATTTCAACAAATTAGAAGCAATGAAAGCTAGACACCATATGAAAGATGCAACGAATATCACTCTACCAAGTTAAAATTGTCTCGTCATAAGTACCATTTCAACAAATTAGAAGTAGTACAAGATAGAAAAGAATGCGAGATGTAACCTATATCACACTCCCAAGTTAAACGTGTCTTATGATAAGTGATTGTTGCAGGTTACACAACAGTAGTACTTTGATGTAAGAACATGGTGTGATAGATAGATATTGTATGTTCTAGAAACAGGAACACGTGTCTTATTCACAAGTATAATGTGTAAAGTAAGCAGATGGAATTCAACAAAATTAGAAGCAATACAAGCTAGACATCATACATAACATAAAACCACATATAACAGTTCCAAGTTAGAGGGAGCACCAGTGATGGTGGACTAGGGGAGACGTGCTCATCATCAACACAGCTATGTTGAGTGTCTATGCATGTGTTGTCTTGCAAATCTTCTTGGGGGGATGGCGGAGTAGAATCTGTAGAGGCCCTCTGTTTCAGTTGTTTGGAAGGAGCACCTTTATCCACTGCCTTGCTAATTTCCTTCCGCTTTATTGATTTTGCATTGTCAAGTAAAACCGACAAGAAAAAACAATAAAATTCACTCTTCAGAACTCATTCATGCATGATACTAACAATCACTACTTTGATGTAAGGCAAACACATGATACGAGGATGGAATATGTACGAAAAACAGGACGGCATGGCATATTCACAACTATTTGTGTAAACTAAGCAGAAGCCATTTCAACAAATTAGAAGCAATGCAAGCTAGACACCACATGAAAGATGTAACCAATATGACTCTGCCAAGTTAAAAGCATCCCATCATAAATGGCATTTCAACAAATTAGAAGTAGTGCATGCTATAAATTATATGAAAGATGCAACCAATATCACTCTGCATATACTAAAGGTGTCTCGTCGTAATTGATTGATGCGGGATACAAAAAATAGTTGTTTTATGTAAGGACATGCTTAATAGACAGATGTACTATGTACCAAAAACAGGAAGGCATGTCACATTAACAGGTATAATGTATAAACTAAGCAGAATAGCACATGCAATTTAACCAGATTGGAAGAATTACAATCGAGACACTATATGCAACATGCAACCACATATCACGCCGCCAAGTTAGAGCAAGCACCTGCAATGGTGGTGTAGGGGAAATGCGATCATCAACTATAGAGCTACGTTTACTATCTTCATCTAGCATTGTTGTTTCTTGAGAATCATGTGGGGAGGCTGACACTGCATTCTTTAAAAGAGGATCTTTTCTTACAGCAGTCCACAAGCTTGACTTTCTCATCATAAGTGATTGATGAGGGATACACAAGAACATTAGTTTGATGTAAGAACATGGTTAATAGACCAATGTAGTAGTATGTACCAAAAACAGGAAGGCATGTCATATTCAAAGGTATAATGTGTATGCTAAGCAGATGCAATTTAACCAAATTGGAAGCAATACAAGCTAGACACCCGGCTGGAGTGGTGAGCATGATTATCGAGGACCTGAGAGCCTAGGGGAGGTGGTATGCTTCGCCACCACCGTGGCTTTTTAGTTGGCTTGCAGGTGATGCCTGTCTGTGCTAGGCTTGTCACTAGCTCGGCCAGTGCCCTGACTAGCTATTTGGCTTCTGGTGCTCCCGGGATGGTGGTTCATGTAAAAAATATCTCTCCTTATCTTAATAAAGACTGACTTCGGCCTTTCGAATACAAGCTAGACAACATATGCAACATGCAACCACATATGACACCGTGAAGTTAAAGCAAGCACGTGGGATGGTGGTTCATGGTGAGCGAGATCATCAACTCCAGAGCTACGTTTACCGTCTCCATCTGCTGACACAGCATCCTTTAAAGTGTCGAAACATGTCTTGCCTAAGCACGAAGAAAACTGGAGAGACTTCTCTCTTTTATTTCGTGCTTCTAACAACCGTTTGGCAGAGGCTGAAATACCCATGCATAAAAAACAATAGTGAGAGTATGGGTGAAGTGTGTGCAGAACTAGTGCACAGTAAAAGTAGCAGATAGCAGGTGGCTGGAAAATAAATGACAGGAGACATATGATAGTTCTACAACATTGCATGGCAAACAAAATTAGATTCAACTCCGTATGATTTTGTAATATATGAGCACAGGGATGGCTGGCAAATGCAGGTACTCCTCCAGCACACCACCACATGTGGTCCTATCAAAATAACAGTCGACTGAAAATAAATAGGTCAGTCAAATTTTTTATGAACCGTCCGATCTACAAGGAATGGGCAGATGGCCTTCGTCTACCTCCCGCCAATCACTGTTCATGATCTTTCTCGAACCGCCATCGACCACCGACCCAGACCCCTGCCTCCGCCACCCCGCCCTCGCCTCTACCTCACACCACCGCCGTGCTTGGCCGCGCCCCCCGGCCATCCCTTTAAGCCCGGCCAGCCTCCAGGTCAGGCGGCAGCAGCTCCTAGGCCCCACACACACCCCTAAGCTAAACACCGAGGCGCTGATTCCCCGGCGTAATAGGCGGACTAGCGCCTGTTACGCTAGCGAATGCTTCCTTTAATTAGGAATCAGCTGACCAGGAATTGAAATCCAGGGGGGCGACAGACCTCTAGCTAAGGTGAAATAGTGTATGAGGAGAAACCTTGTGCATCGCGAGTTACTAGGAACATCTAGTATCAGGAAGAAGGTGTAGGAAGAAGCAATCAACTAGTGTCTTCTGTGGGATGAATACCGTGCAAGCAGACACTTAAGATTTGCATGAATAAGGGAAGAGGAGTACCAGTTCCGGTTGCCAGTGTTGTGCCCTCCTTATTTCGCGGCGATGTTCTTCTTTTTACCGGGGGAACCGATGTTTTGGAGGAGGGTGGAGCCTTGGACGAACCCATGGCCAAATTGTTGACTTTGTTGCGGTGGCCGTCTGTCGGTGGAGGGGAAGCAGATCCGAGGCGGCGAAGGACGGCGTAGCGGGAACAACTCCGGTGCGATGGACGGTGGCGACGTTGGAGCGGCAACGGTGAGGCGCAGGACGGCGTGGTTGAACTAGCTCGGGTACGGCGCACGTCGGCGTCCTGGAGGCAGCTCAGCCTCGGCTTCAACTACTAGCCGTGGAGGGCGTTGCGGTTGTGGTGGACGACGACGTCGGGGTATCGGCTCCGGCGTGATGGAGGAGGGCGGCGGTTGATGGGTGGGATGGGGTGGCGGACGGAGGACGCCGGGGTTTCGCGGTTGGTGGAGAGGTAGTTTTGGTGCCCACGGAGTACGAATGGGGAATCGGATGGGGGGGCAGGGGGAGCTACGGGGGAACCATGTTTCGGTCTGGGACGCGCTTGTTTTTTTTTGAACAGATGGGACGCGCTTGTTTGAAATTTGGGGAAAGTACAAACTTTGCCCCCCTCTTAAATTTTGGACCTACTGCGGGTCGGGGTTAGGACGGTAATCCCAGGTGACCGAAATAGTGGGCGGGAGCGATTTCGGCCGAGCGCATGTGTGTTTAGGCGGCCACGGTGTATGAATGTTTTTCGGAGGTGGTTGCATGGCGTCTAGATGAAGTTACGAACCTACCCCGGTTTAGACCTTTGGACGTCGGGCCGGTATGTTTCATGAATCGGAGATAGAAAAGTAATTTCCTTCTACCAAACATTGGTCTCATGCGGTTTTGGGCGAGTAGAGGCTCTTTTGGCACTTCATTCGAAATTTTGAAACAGAAGCATTCACGTTTAGAGTACTCTTGAACTTTGAGGATTGACCTAAATAGACAACGTTAAATTTGACCTTGTATGTTTGAAAACCTCATTAAATTATGCGCTTCTTTTTGAAATTTTGACACTTGAAAATCCTATAACAACGATTATTTTGGAATGGAGGAGGTAAATTTGAATCTATTTTGTACACGACTATATATGCTATTATGTACAAAAGTAGAGTAAAGATTGGTGCCCCCATAATTTAGGTATGATTTACAAATGCCATGATCTCGAATTCAAATAATTGAATGGACTTCATGTTGAATTCGAGTTTTTTAAACCACCTTAAGTTGAATTCAAATGTACGCTAGTTCCTAGCTAGCTATTTATAATGTTCATTGTGTAACTTTTGTATGTATAATGTGCTTTACACACACAACATGAACTATACTCACGTTTATATTCGAATTGCTAAAGCGATGCATTGTCTGGAGTTCAAAATACTGACTCTATGGATCAATTATGTCGAATAATAACATAGACATGCTCAAATTCGATAGAATATAGATGTCTGATGGATCAATGACCGTTCCTTATGCGAATTGCAAATATCATGATCCCATCCTAATATTTGGATACAATTTATATTTTTAATCAATGTGTACATCAGTCTTTTACGTGTAGTTTCACTCTCCATAGGCCCCTCCTCACACACGCGCTAACTTTCTCTCTCACACATACGTGCACACGATGTATATCCATCGGTGGTCTCTCACACATGCTCTCACACTCTCTCCTGAGGTGTCTTTCTTGCACACATGCTCTCGATATCACCCTCCCTCCCTCTCGCAACCATTTAGACTGTTTTCACTAACCTTTATCACAAGCACTCTTCCTCTCACATGCATATGCACACACAATCCCCAACGACCCTTTCTCTATACATAGACCTGCCTACGTGTCTCCCGCACGCACATTATCTTTAGGCATGTCTCCACCTCTCTTCCTAATTGACGAATATGATTCCAGCGGAGCATTCTGTAGGATGCCCCTTAAAGTTAGGTTGGCTGAATGGTAATATCAGAGACAAGGGGTTACCTTAGTCCGAGGACCTAGGGTTACAAGTCCTAGCCGGCTTTGTCAGTGGACACAGAGTCCTTCACGACTCTGGTATCTTTGTCTTGTACAACTAGTCCTCCATGGGTCTCCCTGAATGCGTCACGGGCCGACCAATGTGGCGCAGGACGGAACCGACCCAAGGGCCTCACCTCGGCCCACCGGACCTCACGTGGCGACACATCCTCTGCCCCAAGGTCTCCTTATCTTCTCACACCCACACATACCAACACAGACACCACACAAAATATTTTCTCCTCGTGCCTCTATCCCCTCCCCATTGCATGTGCACACTCAAGGGCATCTCTCGCCGTGACATCCTATTCGTCTCTCTCCCTCCAGACCTCTCTCATTTCTCGTGCTATCTCTCCCATGTCCCCCCCCCCCCCCCCCCGCGCGCCGGCCCCTCTATACATGCCTCTCTTGAATACGTACACATACCCTCTCTAGGCCCTGCCAAATACGTCAACTACACATTCACACATGTTACATCTTATCACGTACCCCATTGATCTAAAAAAAACCCTCTTCATGTTTACTTCGCATACAACATTCCTTTCGAATAAAACCACACAAAGTGTGGCCAAAATTTTATTTTAGAATTTCTACATATATACAACATTACAAAGTTATATGGAGTATGAAAGTTAATTTGCATTGGGGTGCACCCAATGATATTTATTCCGCACTGTGATTTTTTTTATTTTTGTACTATATATAAAGTTAGTCATAATAAAGAGAAACGAAGAGCATCTCTCTCTCTCTCTCCATCGCACACACCCCCTCTACGCCCCTTTCACGTACGCTAACAAACTATCTTCAGGTCCTCTAAAAGTACGCCCCCAGCACATTCACGCATGTTTCATCTTTCTCTCGCAATAAATACAGTGACGATCATTGTATTTGAAATGAAAGCACAATACGTACATTGGACTTTAGAATCCACTCATTACGGTCACCATTTACGTTTTGTCGTTATTATACAGTCACGGGCTCACCGTACAGCTCTGCATTTGTTCAAGACACGACTAGTTGACCAGTTAAACGCTCCACGTGGCACCTCTAGTGTTGCATCACATTATCTCACTACTATTGGGCCCACCTGTCGGCGTGGATAAGAATGAAAACAAACGATAAAAAAATATTGGACGGTGGTTCGAAGTCATGACCGCGGGCACAGCGAACAAGGTGGCCTTGTATTGGTATGCTGAGCCATCTGTTTTAACACACAAGAGCTGGTGTGGTGATTATACACACACGCACGAAGGCACACAAACTGCATGCACGCAACACTCACACGTACACACGCAGCCACGCACGCATGCAACACTCACACGCACACACGCACGCATGCATGCACACACCACACGACCAAGACACGCGCTCATGCTCAAGTGCTCAACCTAGATGTGCATGAGCACACATCAGGCCCTGACAGACACATACACAACCAGGTGGTTCCCGCGCACGGGTTGGAGTCTTGTCGCACCTGCGTAAATTTGTATTTATCTTACTTTTTTCCTATGCAAATTGATAGGTGGGACCCACAACGAACGTGGTCAATTTAACCAGTCAACATAGTGCCATGCAGACTATTTGGCCAGTCAACAGAGTGCAATCCAATGCTGAACGGTGAGCAAGTGACCGTATAATCACCGCAAAACGTATATACTGACTGTAATGAGCGTATTCTGAAGTCCGGTGACCGTATTACGCTTTTCGCTTGAAATACACTAACCGCCAGTGTATTTATCTCTTCTCTCGCTCTCTCTGTGGAGCCAAGTAGGCCAACGTGCTAGTGCCTAAATTGGCGCACGCCACCCCATTATTGATGTACTGGTTTCATAAGAGCGAACAAGCATTCACGTCTACCGCACAAACTGTAGATATGAGTTACAAATGCTATGAAGACGAATATAAATATTTGAATCCACTTTATGCCCAATTTCTCTCTGTAGGCCCTCCAAAAGTACATCTCTATACGTTCTCGCATGTTACATCTAACAACTATGCAATACAGCACTACTACTACACTCTAACACAATAAATCATATGTGTTTTTAGTGTTACTAGATCTCATATTGTTACTTAATTATTCAGTTTGCATACATTAAAATTGCCTTTGAAATGTATGCCTAGTATCATCTACCGCCCGGAAAAATCCTGCCCTTGCCTGTTTAATCGGGTTTCTATCGATGGATCGTGCGAAACAGCAAAACTATAGTAGTACAACAGTACAAGTAACAGTTCACTGGGCCGCCGTGTCGTGTACTCCTCCATCGTAAGAGTGGAGCGCTCACTTTCATAAATGTTCTAGTCCCTTTCACCGACATGTGGGACATCAAGCAAACGGGTCCATGTGCCATACCGAAATAACTGTGCAAAGCAGCAGGGGTGAAGTACCCTGGTCATGGCGCCGGCGTAGTAATGAGCAATGAGGCGTCAAATCACAAAGCTGCACCTTTCCCGTAGTTAAGTTGGAGGGACGAAGTGATGCTAAAAAAAGAAGTTGGAGGGACGAAGCAACCATCATTTCACTCGTTGCTGAATCCGCTTCTCCCTCGTCTTCTTCAAGTTAACCACGTGTTGCTTCTGTCGTTGTTCCGCCTCATGTGGGACGCGGATCGGCTTGGTAAATCACTGACATGTGGGACCGCATGTTAGCAAACCGCCAGGCCAACGTCCTCTAAAAATAAGAAACCTCCCCCGCCTTCCGCGCGGCAAAATCACCTCCTTTTTACTAATCTTGATATAATTTTTTAGATCAATATAATCAAGATTTGTATAGATAGCACACAGGAGCAAACCCAAGTGGTACGGTTAAGGGCATCCACAATGTGTAGCCAAATGTGAAAATAGCTTTTGGCATCGATGGGAAGCATTGTGGAGGGTGCTGCCAAAGCCAAAAGGAGGGAACCGAAGCTCCCTAATTGATTGATTGAAGGAATAGAAAAATGCAACCTCTCTCCTCTTTCTCCCGTGCTTGGACGCATGTACAGTATAGAGCACAGAGTCTCCTCCCCTGTCTCTTCTATCACAAATCACAAAGCAGTGAGGCATCAAATCACAAAGCATGAATGAAGCAACCATCATTTCACTCTTCGCTGACTCCGCTTCTCCACCGTCTTCTTCGAGAAACCACCTTACCGCACTAAGCTGGACGGACGATGCTATTGTGTAGTAGTACATTTACTCCTCCTTTGGTTCAACGGACTTCCTGGATGCAAACAAGGCGGTTGTCTCGGCTTGCAGGCGGCACTTGCGAACGACTTCCGTGGTCTCCCTTAATGGTGTGCTCCGTTGAACGCACTTCGCCAAAGCCACAACGTTCGATATATCGTCGACGTCACCGCAATGGGGAAGGAAGTCAAATAGTTACTACCTCCATGTTTTGGGTATACAAGGCCAGTATCAAAATTACAATTTGTAGAAGGCCACTAACACTAATCAAGGAAAAATTGATGGGGTTTGCCTCATGCTAGCAACCAAGGACATTAATATACCCTTGCATGCATGCGGAAGTGAGAAGGTTGGTTTGCATGGCGCTGCATTAATCAAGCAATGAGGAGTGAGATGGTTGGCTCTTTGGGCGTTGGAGAAAAAAATACGCATTAATTGACACGTCAAACGAGGATTTGTATCGATCAATCCCGCGAAGGAAAACCCCGCCTTTCTTTTTTAACACAAGTAGTACGTACTTGTACCCTGTTTGGGTCTAGGCCTTGCATTGCCATACTTTGCCACACATTTTTGCCAAGCTTGCCTAAAGTTTTTCAAAATGAAAAGGAGGTACACTTGCGCACGGCTGTCGTGGTCGCACCGCACCCTCACACAGTCGCTCCTGCATGCCGCAAACCCAACCAAGGGAACGCACCCTCACTGACGCGTGCTACCGCATGTGATCAAACCAAACTCAGCCATCCTACTGCTGACACATATTTTTTGTTCATACAGTATGTTTATCCAACCGCATGTTGGGGAAGATCCGTGCGGCCCATGCGGTGGTCTTTTGGGGAAGAAGAAGAGGTGAGGAAGAAGAAGGGTTAGGAGATGTAGGATATTCATCTAACCGCCTGAAATGGTCGACTAACCCAAATAATGAAAGTCAGGCGACTTGCATAAATATAGGTTTTTACACAGCAAAAGATCCCTAAAAACAACAACATAAAGAAAAACTATCACTGCTCACGGAACGAGACGACCTCGTCATCTTTGGCTGCCGACGCGAACCAGCCGTAGCTGCCGACGTGTGTCTCTGCACCATGGTTGTCCTCGGCCTCCAGCTACTCGTTCACGCAGAGCGTGAGGGCACTCTGCACGGACGCGAGCACCGCCCGGTTCACGTCCACGACATTCGGTTTCGCCTACAGGAGGGCCTCAATGGCAGCGGCATTCGCGCGCTCCGCGTCGAGTTGAGCCTCCGCCACCCGGTTCAAGTCCAGGACGTCCGGTTCCGCTTGCAGGAGGGCCTCGATGGCAGTGGCATCCACGTGCTCCACGTCAAGTTGAGCCTCCGCCGCCCGGTTCACGTCCATGACATCCGGTTCAGCCTGCAGGAGGGCCTCGATGGCAGCGGCATCCGCGCGCTCCGCGTCGAGTTGGGCCTCCGCCACCCGGTCCTCCTTTAGGATAGCCAGGTTGAACCGCTAGTCCGCCTGCACCATGGGGGACCCAGACGCCGGCACGAAGTCGATGTCCATCGTCTCATACGCATTGGGGGCCTTCTGCGCCGCGACTTCCGCCATGAACATTGGATCGGCTTCCTCCTCCTTGGAGCTTGGCTCCAGAGAACTCGGGGATTGGCCCGCCGCAAAGCGAGCTTGGGAACGGAGGTATGTGGCACCGACCGCCGCCGCGATTTCTGCGCGGCGCTCCGGCGTCAACATCTTGTAGTACGTGATCTTGCGGTGCACCATGGCTTTCCGACAAACTAGGGGATGGCTGATGCGGGCTAGGGGATCAGTGGGGGAATGGGCTGGAGAGGAGGTGTGGTTTTGGTGTAGGCCGAGCAGCGAAGGTTCTGGTGTGAATAGTGGTTCCGGTGACGACCGTTCAATCGGTTTTGACTGTGCGGAGTTTGCAAAGCCGGACAGCTGGAGCCTGGAGAGTTGTGGGGTGGGATGGGACCAAAGTTTCGGAGTTTCGCGTGGCAGACGGCCGGACCTCCCCACCATTCCTATCAACGACGAGGCGGTGACATCGTAAACCTCAAGATGACTAGCAAGATGCCCGTGCATTGCACGGAACATCAGGATGCATTTTTTTACAAAACACTTGTTGTGATTGACCCATGTAGGAGTAATCCCATGTGTAAAAACTAATGATATCTCGAGAATTTCATCGAAAAAATGGTATCTCGAGAATTTCATCAAAAAATTATATCTCGAGAAAGATGAGAGATAAGGTGAGGTGGAGTGGGGCGCGGTGGTGATTGGTGGTCGGACTTAGCGGAGGCATGGGGATGGACGACGCTGGCAGCGGCCACCATGCCAAATTGTTCCAGAGGCTTCCTTTTTTAATTACTCAACAATGAAGTTGTGGGAGATAAGGATGAACGAGAGAGGTGCGGGTATCCTTTTGCAAAATTGCCATAGTTTGCTTTCTATCCGTGAGATATAGATCGGATGGTCTATATTGCAAGATGGCATGCACACCATCATCACCGAGAGTAGAGATAAGAGTAGAGATATCTCTACTCCTATAAAAGACTCAGTTGGTGATGATGGTGTGTCTGCCATCCGTCATTTCTGACCATTAGATCAGCATCTAACGGCTGTGAGGTAAGTTGTGGCATTTTTGCAACAATAGCCCACATCTCTGCTCCAATTTGCAGAAAACCCCTTATTATCTTGAAAGCAACCACATCCCTCCCTCACCTCATCAAAACTGCCCAAGAAATGTATTTTGAGTGAAATGTAATATATTTTTAGTGCTATATGTATATCAAAACAAGAGTGTTTCCTTTCAAGTTTGTGAACAAGTACTATTCTACTTTGGATCCGTTGCAACGCACGGGCACATTGCTAATATAGATATGACGGCTCAGTCTCTCGAAGGTGCTCATAGGGGTAGGGTGTGCGTGTGTGTGTTCATAGGGGTAAGTGTATGTGTGCATGTATGAGCGCTTGCGCCTGTACTGTGTTCAAAAAAAGGAGTACTCGAAGTATGCAAGTTCATAAGGAACGGACGGTGTACATCACTCTTGTTGCATTCGCGTTGCACCCCGGCACGGTGGACCCTGCACGTTGCTCACCGAATGGAACGCGCTTCGTCTTGCGTTTTCGCTCGCTTGTGGGACCGCAGTTGAGAGCAAACCGACGTCCCTCCCCCTCCCCCGCCCGCGTCATTTACTACTAGACTAGAAGAGAGAGAGGTCGGCTGAGTGTTAATGAGGCCATACTGGAGCTCGAATTTGGCCAGGAAAACAGGGAAACCGACATGTGGGGCACACCTGTCGGGATGACGTGGCGCAGACTAGTCCAATGGAGGAGCTGGCCCACGACCTGCTCGCCACCAGCAACCGTTCATGTGGGTCGTGGGGGCCAGCAACGTGGCGCAGCTCCCGCACCGCCTCTGGACACGGCGACCACGGTGAGCGACACGCTCATCGCCGTGGACATGCTCGGCTTCAGGGTGCCGAGGGTGGCGCTACCGTTGTGGCACGACCAGCAGATCAATGCCCGGCTCGTCGAGGATGCACGGGGGTGGAAGTGCGCGCGCGCCGTGATGCGTCTGCGGAGTGTTCTAGCGTGGCCAACTGCATCCCCAGGACCTGAGACCATGCCGGGTCATCTTTCAATGACATGTGGGATCGCATGTGAGCAAAGGGCATGTCCAACATTGCCACACACGCAGCTGACTAACCTGGCACACAAAAAACCCTCGTCCCTCGTGCCGTCGCGCGCGTGCGTTCCCAGCCGGCGCCAGCAGCCCGCATTCATGCCGTTCGTCCGTATGCCATCATTAAGCAGGCTCGCTGCCCGAGGAACCAACTCCGGCGACTTATTGACGCACCCGGACGCTTTGCCTCACCGTAATGCGCTACTTAAATCGGCAACGCCCAGCTAAACTCCACACCATAGCGCATCCTCCTACCTGGCACCACATCCACCATGACCGCGAGCGGGAACGCTCTGCGGGAGAGCTTGTCTTCAGGGATGAAGCTCAAGGTCGCTGCCCTCGCTCAACTCACCGCTCGCAAAGCAATACCAGCGTAGCCGGACGCGGACGCGACCGCACAAGCGGTGGCCACGCTGGCGGCCGATGACGGGAGCACCGCCAGCCACGCATCCTACTTGTCACCGTCCAACGTTCGGTGGTGCATGCGGCAGGTGAAGCGACAAACTGTCCACGTCCATCATCATCGACCTCACGTCCACCGGCACCGCTGACGTCGGGGACTCCTCCGAGGATGAGTAGGGCATGGGAGGCGGCAGGGCATGGTGTGCGAACTGGCTGGTCCGTCTCCCATGTTCTACTCTTTCTCGTCGGAGACCGCACCTTCACTACACGGGTCTTGAACCCCGCCGCTATTCATGGAGATGGCAGATGGAGGACGTCATCGCCGATGCAGAAGTACAAAGGAAAGTGGACGTCGGTCGCCGCCGTAGAATAGGTTTATGGCCGGGTTTCTTTTCTTTTTCTGTCCTATAAAAGTTCAAAAAGTAATGAAAATCTGCCGTGTTTGCATGAATCTCGCCCGGTGTATATGAACATTCACAATAATAGTAAGATATATTGAATGATGATTCGTTTTTGTGTGTATAAACTTGGTCTAAGTTTAGAAGGTTTGACCCGAGACAAAGCTAACATGCGAAGTAAATAAACACATAGGTATACATACACAATTTATCTTAGGCACTCCAATAGTACGTCCACTACACATTCACGCATCTCACATCTTTCTCTCGCTCTGTCTCTCAAACCAACTAAGCCTTGTCCTAAAAAATAAAGTCCTAAAAAAACCAACTATGCCAACCTCCCAGCATATCGCGCGGGAAAAGACCCGGCCACGCCGTTTTAGTCTGGATTACCGGATTACAAGTAGTAGTATCAATGGATCGCGCGAAGCACCAAGTTTAAAAGGAAAAAGGAGGTACACTCACAGCACGCCTATCGCGGTCAAATTGCACCCCTCACACGGTCGGTCCTGCACATGGCTCACGCAAATGGAACGCGCTTCGGCTTGCCTCTTCACTGACACGTGGGACCGCATTTGGAGAAACCGACCATGCGCCAACTCCCCCGCCCACCGCGCGAAAATTCCCCCAAAAAATTCCCCCCAAATACCAAATTCAACTGCCCTTCAGCTAACTAGCCAATAATATTCCCCAAACCCCCCTCCCCCTCGGCCCCCTCCACTCCATTTGCTCCGCAAAGCCGCCCTCCCCGCTGAACCGATACGTCAGCGACGCGATTCGTCGAGGGGACGCACAGCGATCCCCTCGCTCCCACAGTATGCTCTCGTAGACTGCCGTCCTCCAGCCGCGCCGCCACCGCTGGCGACGTTCTTATGGAGATGCACAGCGGTCAGCTTCTTACGCGCATTCTAGACTAAGGCCCCGTGCATGTCGGAGTAGCGCTGAATGTTAGCTGATAGACGCTATTAATCTCACTGTTTGCCGAAATAGTTTACAGTCAATATGCTCTGCTTAAGAAGCTTCCTTGCCCTGTTCTGCACTCAATCTGCTTTGCTGAGATGGCATGCCACGCCCGATTAGTTGCTAAAATATCCTGCCATATATTTATTGTGAAGTAGATTGCCATGGTCTAGTAGCCAATCTGTTAGGTGAAATAGCTCGACACTGTTTTATACTCGATCTTTGTTGCTGAGATGGCCTTCAATGGCTGTGTGCTCGGCCTCATTGACTACTGAAATAGCCTGCCATAATTTAGCCCTCAAATATGTTTGCTGAATTAGCTTTACATATATTTCGTTACTTAGATCTGCTTGTCCAAATATCTTGCCATAGCTTTAGACATCAACCTAGGTATTTTTTTCTGGACTTTATAAAAAAGCATATATGTTTTTCCTGTAATATCTAGTAGAAGAACTAATTTGTATGTCTAATAGATGGATAGGACTTGGATAACTTCTGCTCGAAGATTCTCCGATGCATATGTCGAGGGGGTTGAAAACTTCATGAACTTTATCAGAGCTGAGTATGGTGGTCCAAAATCAGATGTGCTCTGCCCGTGTAGCAGTTGTATGAATTCAGTTACAAGATCCCAGTCAACTGTGCAAAATCATCTACACTTGTATGGGATGTCGGTCACATATACTAGGTGGGTTCATCATGGTGAAGCCGTGAACGTCAATGTTACTGACTATGTGGAAGCAGCAGATCACCATCTTGATCTGCCTGATGCTTAGGTGGAAGAGGAGTAGGAGGAGGTGGTGGCGACGGAGCCAGTGAGTTTGACCAACATTGAAACAATGCTACAAAATGCTCGCGCATTTCGTGAACTTTCACCTGCAGAAGAAAAACGGTGGGCCCGCATGTTGGAACAATGCAACATGGCAGTCACCCCAGGAAATAAGCTGTAAGTATTCTCAGCTATGGTCACCTTTCTTCAGGTGAAGACATCTGAGCGGATGACCAACAAATCATTCAATGCGATGTTGGCGGCTTTCCGCAAATCTTTCCCAGATGCGTCTGAGATGCCACACACCTACAGTAAAATGAAGAATTTCCTTCGTGCAGTTGAAATTGGATATGATATGATCCATGTTTGTAAGAATACTTGTGTTCTGTTCCGGAAGGATTATGCCAACTTAAGTGAATGCCCAAAATGCAAATCATCAAGATGGAAAGATGGCGATGCTGTGAAGAGGATTCCTCATAATGTTCTGAGACATTTTCCAATTATACCAAGATTATAGAGGTTGTTTCATGATGCTGAAACAAGAGAGGATGTACTGTGGCATTCTAGGAACCAGGAGTACAGAGATCAGAATGTAATGAGCCATCCATCTCATGGTAGTGACTGGAAAAGCTTCAATCAGAAACACAAACAGTTTGATGTTGACCCAAGAAACATTAGACTTTGCTTAGCTACAGATGGATTCAACCCATTTGGCCACCAGAGCGCCACATATAGCATGTGGCCAGTGCTTGTTATCCCTTACAACATGCCACCAAATGTCTGCACCAAAGAATCAAACTACATGATGGCCTTGCTCATCCCGGGTCCAAAAAGTCTTGGAAAGGATTTTGATTTATTCATGGAGCCTCTTGTGGAGGAACTTCAACAGCTATGGAGGGGTGTTCTCACTCGAGATCCATATAGCAGCCCACCAGCTAATTTCTTTTTGCGTGCTGTTATAATTTGGTGCATCCTGATTATCCGGCTTTGGTCACTATGTCAGGGCGAGCGACACATGGTTACAATGCATGTGTTCGCTGTGACAAGAATCCGTTGTCATACACAATACTTAGCAAGATTTGTTACATTGGACACCGCCTTTTCCTTGCCAAGGATAAGCCGTGTCCTACAAAATACCGAGGACATGTGTTCAATGCAAAGCATGAAAACCGTGATGCGCCAAAGAGGCTCACCGGCCATGAGTTGCAAGTGGAATTAGAGAAGGTCAGGCATATTACACCAGGAAACCATCCTGATAATGGTAGCGGGAAAAGGAAGCGTGGCAGGGTAGAAGAGAGATTATTGTTTACCCACAGGTCCACTTTGTGGGACTTGGAGTATTGGAAAGATTTGGATCTGCGGCATAATCTTGATGTGATGCACATCGAGAAAAATATATGTAACAGCTTTATCGGCACACTTCTTAATATTGAAGGCAAGACGAAAGATACCTTAAAATCTAGGATTGATTTGACACACCTGGGTATCAGAAAGGATTTGCAGGTGGAAGATGATGGTGCATCACGGGATATGGCACCAGCTGTGTACGTCTTGGACAAGGTAAAAAGAAAAGAATTCTGCAAGGTCCTGTCACGTGTGAGATTCCCACATGGATTTGCTTCCAACCCTGAAAGGAGAGTCAGTGCAGATGGAAACAAGGTACAAGGGTTGAAAACTCATGACTGCCACGTCCTACTTCAAAGGCTTTTACCTATTATCCTTAGAGGATTGGGCCGCCCTGACTTATACAGAGCAGTTGAAGAGTTGGGACAATTCTTCAGGGAACTTTGTAGTAGAAATATCAGGATAGATGCTTTGGAGCATCTTAGAGACTAGATACCAACTATCCTATGCGACCTTGAGAAGATATATCCTCCAGCCTTCTTTGATGTGATGGTGCATTTGGCTGTTCATCTACCTGATGAGGCACTACTTAGAGATCCAGTACAGTATGGCCGGATGTACCCTATTGAAAGGCGGCTAGGCACTTTCAAGGGCTATGTTAGGAACAGAGCTAGACCTGAGGGTTCCATTGTAGAGGCCTACATTGCTATAGAAGCGTTGACATTCTGCTCAAAATACATTGGAATAGCTGATCAGCTTAGCAAAGAGGTGGGTGAAGACAATCCCGAGCTCAATGTTTTTGATTGTCCTGTTCGAGTTGTAGGGAAGAGTCGACAAGATGACAAACCTAAAAATTTGGACAAAATGGTTTGGTACGTGTTGAATAACTGTCCTGAGATTCTACCTTATATCGAGTAAGTGCTCAGTACTACAGCTTATACATCGTAATCTACTAAACTTGCAACACATTCTTATATATTTAGATGTTTGACGCAATCACTATGTTGTGCAGCATCTACAAAAAGGAGTTACTGCCGCAAAATCCAAGCAACATTGACAAACTGGTTATGGTAGGATTTACGAAATGGTTCAAGAGCCATGTAAGATTTTGAATTGCACTGTCAGTTTTTTTAATATATTGAGTACATAAGATGATCAGCTTGTCTATTTTCTAACCATAGGTTAAGAAGATGCAGGAGGATGGGCAGGCAATTAATGATGCCCTTTACGCACTAGCAATGGGTTCTGATACTCGGGTAAGACATTATGAATCTTGCGTTGTTGGAGATGTGCGCTACAACACCCTTGCACGCGACGAAGGCAGGAAGACACAAAACAGTGCCATCATGAGCACGGATAGGTGTGACGAAGAGACAACTGAAATGTATGCTAACATAACAGACACTGTTTAGTTGCAGTATATCTCCAGTTTCGAGGTTCATCGGTGTGTGGTTATGTTGTGCTATCGTTGGTATAACATGTTTTCCAGGATCGCAAAACCCAGAGCTGATGATTATTTCAAATCCATCAATGTCAAGGCGGCGAACCAGACCGACGAGCCTTTTATTTTCGCAAATCAAGCAACACAGATATTTTTCTTGGAAGACACATATGCATGTAGCGATGACTGGAGAGTATTGCAAAGGTTTGAGAAGAGGAATTCTTTTAATGAAGTTGCACAACAAGATGATGCTTACACTGCTCCTGATGTAGAAGATTCCACAGATGTTCCTAATATCTTTGAGAACCATCACTCAATAACGTTGGCGAAAAGATTCCCTGTCGGGCTGTGGACATACGAGAGTTGATCAATAAGATGCCAACGTTCGAGGACATTGAGGATGAAGAAGAAGATGACACTGGGTTGAATTACGATTCAGACTGGTACACATGGCGAAGATGTTGACGCTGCTGCTGTGGATGATGATTAGATTGCTTTTGTCGTATTTGCCTCTGAGAAGACGACTTTTTATATACTATGTGAAATTGTGTTTACTTTGACAACTGAAACCTGATGAAGTTGTTGTTTAGTATTTTGCTGTAAGAACATCACTTATTATGTATGTTGATTTGTGTTTGGTGATTGCATGATGACTAAAACATGATGACATTGTTGTTTAGTTGTACTCATATTTGGCTGTGAAACTTGTATTCGATGACATAGTTTGATGTTGGACTGCAATTTGCTCAACGTCTTCGAATGGGAACAAAGCTGACCCGACAGGGCCTCTGCTAATTTATTTATTTATTAGCAAAAGGGCCTCTACTATTTATTTATTTACGAGCAAAAGGGGATACCCCCCGATTTCCATTAATAGAAATCATTAAATGTTCACAACACTACGCCCAGCCTGCTAAATAGGTTTCATTCATTACTAGTTTCAGCAAAGTGCTCATGTCATAGCCACTGAATACATCACGAGTGCTACATACACTGCAAATAAAGAGACAATCATCCTACAGAGCACAACGATCTTGCCCATTATCTTCACAAGCTCTTTCATCTCCTCATTGCTGTCAAGGCCGTTCAGCAGCTGTTGCTTGGCCATGATCAGATGAACTACATATTTAACCTTCTGCTCTGCATCTTCCTCTTCTGACGTTCCTTCAGTTTCTTGTCCAACACCCCAACCTACTGGTACTAGGATTCCTCGGCTAACCAAATAATCAGCGTAGTTCCATTCCCACACATCAGCAACTTCCCAGAAATACAAATCACATGAATCTTCCCTTTTCTGCATGAACCAAATTGGAAGATCATCAACGAAACTATTAAAAAAATCAGTAACTGAAAGCAGGCGAACAACACTTAAACATATTATTACCCCATGATTCGGGCATTTGTAGAAGACTCGGCCAGGGTTGAGGATTGTATTTGAGACGCGACGGATGACTCTGCGTGATTTGCAGCAGTGGCACCACACCAACGGCAGCAGGTTGCGATGAGCAATCGACTGCGGTGAGTGTGCCGGCGAGGGTGTGATGAGACCCACAGGGGATGGTACGGGTGGCGACTTGGCACATATCTGGTTGTTGCCTGCTGAAGAGCAGGTGGACAAGCCGCCAGCGGACATGGTTGCTGCGGTCGGAGCTTCTGAAGCTAGGCAGAGTAACTAGAGAAGAGGAGAAGCGAACGTTGGATATGTCAGTTTCATTACTTGCAGAGTAGCATAGCACTATATATAGTCATAGTCTAGGTTTGGATTCGAACCAGCTATAGGAGCACGTCTCTTTTTTTTCTAAAACTCAGCAACATCTCTTTACTGGTACACTAGCTTGTTCTGTACGCCTTCTCAAGTCTTTGATTTTCGGGAATGTTATGTGGCGAACGTTCCCTGGGAGGAGGACGGCAAATGAACGCATTTTCTTGGCACTTTTAGTTGCGACGCAAGATCAAACGGTGGCAATTTCGGGAATGTTATCTGGCGAACGAGCCCAGTTTTTTGTTTTCTTCCTATAAAAAAGTATGCTACATGGTGTTGGCTTAGTTAACAAACGATTGTGCCAACCTTGACCGTTGGATTGACATTCAACGTCTATCGTGTTTCTTCAGTCTCTTCTTCCTCCAGCCGCCAAAGCCAAACCAGCACCGGCGGGACCGCCTGCTCCCGCCTCCCATGGCTGGCTGTGCTGCCGCGCACGCATAATGGCCACATCGCACCCTAAAACTCTGCGCATCTTCCTTGGCTCCTGTTTGTTCCCGTCTGAGGCCTCACCATCGTCCTCCGCCTTGGTTCGCTCGCCATGGCGCCGCCCTCCAGTGTTGTCAACATGGTCAAGAACCGAGAGGAATAAGGAGATAAATGTACATGGTGAGGATGACAATAGGGACCCACCAGGATCATGGCAGTAGGCAAGCAAGTGCCTCCTTTATTATAAGAAAAAAATGGTTCCTCCTGATAGTTTCCTGACATCTGGGTCGCACGCCACTGTCAACGTAGTCAATAAGCGAGATAACTGCACAAGGAGCGGCTGACACCTGGGACCCAGCAGCTCGCGCAATATTATTTTTTTGTTTTCGGGATAGAGCAGGTATCAATTGGGTTGTGCGGGAGCTGTGGGCCGTCTACCCCAGGCTTTTATTCCATATGTTTACCACATGACCAGCCCAGTTTTGTTTTTTCTTTCTGAAAACGGCTAGCTCAGCTCTTTTGTTTTTTGCAGAATAACCAACGGAGGCCTACTTGCTTTTCTACGCCCTGCTGGGCCTGAAATCTTTCAAGACGAGGAGGGATGCATTCGGCCTGCCCAGAAAATGGGCTATAAGTAATAAGAAATGGGTTGTAAAATGAAAAATACAGCAAACAGGCAATTAGTTCCAAATTACTTTTTCTTTCCGATTTTGATATTTTAAATTTCTTTGTTTTTGTGCGGGTAAAATTTCATTGGATTTTACATTAAGCTATGTTTATTTTTTAAATTAATTTGAATCTGGCTAGAAATTTCGGGCTATAAGCTGTTTGGGACAGATTTGGAGGTGACTTGTGGGTCTACAAGGTTGACATGTACGAAAGGCTTTGCCAACTTAGTCCACAAACAATTCTAGCAGCAGTGACTGTTGGATTGTTAATCCAGTGGCCGTGCTGCTTCTTCAACCTCTGGTCTTCTTGCTCCAGGCGCCCAAACCAGCGCTGGCCGTACTTCCTACTCATGCCTCCCGTGGCCGGCTATGCTGCCGCGCAGGCCTAACCGCCCCACACTACTCCCATCGCTGGCCTGGTATCCCTCTACGCACCCATAGTTCCTGTTATTCTCCGACGACGGCAGACAAACCAGTAAACCCTCGTACTCCCCTCCGTGTGGGAAACAACTGCTGAGTCTTCTCCGGCTCCGGGTCGTTCCCCTCCTAGGCCTCACCGTCGTCCACCGCCCTGGTGCTCTCGGCGGGGCGTGGTCAACATGGTCAACGAACAACATCCATCGGAAGAGGACTGTACGTGGAGAGGATGACAGCTGGGTCCACGGCCGCACACAAGGAAGTGCCTCCTTATTACACGCAAAATAATGATTCCTCCACCTGACAGCAGGGACCCACCGGAAGCGCCTCTGTATTTCATGAAAAAAAGTTCCTCCCGCTGACAGCTCGGACCCACCAGTTATATCTTCGCACGCAAGGAAGTGCCACCTTATTACGCACAAAAAAATGAATACTCCCCCTACTAGCTGGGACCCACCATATTTGGAGGCTGACTTGTGGGCCTACTAAGTTGGCGCGGGCGCAGGATTTGTCAACTTAGTCAATATAAATGATTCTAGCTGCAATGACCGTACGATGTCCATCCAACGCCGTCGTGTTTCTTCAACCTCTGGTCTTCTTGCTCCAGTCACCCAAACCATCGCTGGCCATGCCGCCTGCTCCTGCGTCCCGTGGCCGGCTGTGCTGCTGCGCATGCCTCACCGCCCCACCCTACTCCCATTGCTTGGCTGGCCATCCCTGTACTCACCCAAACCTCCTGTTATTGTCGGGCGACTGCAGCCTCACACTATAGCCGAACCAGTAAACCCTCGTACTCCCGTCCACGTGGGAAACAACTATCGAGTCTTCCCCGGCTCCGGGTCATTCCCTTCCTAGGCCTCGTCGTCGTCCACCGCCTTGGTGCTCTCGGCGCGGCGTGGTCGACATGGTCAAGAAACGACTTCCATCGGAAGAGGACTATACGTGAAGAGGCTGACGACTGGGTCCACAACTGCAGCAAGGAAGTGCCTCCTTATTACGCGCAAAATAATGATTCCTCCACCTGACAGCAGGGACCCACCGGAAGGGCCGTCGTATTTTGCGAAAAAAAATGTTTCCCCCCTGAAAATTGGGACCCACCAGCTACATCTTCGCACACAAGGAAGTGCGTCCATATTATGGCAAAAAAATGATTCTTCCCCTGACAGCTGGGACCCACCAGCTATATCTTCGCATGCAAGGAAGTGCCTCCTTATCCTCCCTGATAGCTAGGACCCACCGGGTCGAACCGTACGTAGGGTTGTCTTTCTGGTCGCGAACGTGTACGTACATACTGGTCGATCGCTCTCTCTCTCTGCAGCGATAAACCATGGCCGAGTAAGGAGATGCACGTGTTGTAGTAGAGGCGCAGACGTAGCATGTCACGCAGTCCCGTCTATATATATTGTGTACACATACGTACAACCACGCTGCAAGAAAGTAAATACAGCTACGTACGTACATATGGGCGGGGTATCGAACGTGTATGCGCGCATACTTACGGCCAGGGCTCGTGTACATGGAGAGGCAACGGATGGCAGCGACGCCGTCTTGTTCATCAGCAGCTAACCGGCTGGGTCGGAACGGAGGAAACAGTGTCGTGTTCACTGGGAGCCAAGTGACTGGTTCGAAACGCGTCCTGTTCATCGAGAGCGAAGCCAATGGGTAGGAATGTGTCCTGTTCATCAAGAGCCAACTGGCTTGGACGGAACAGCCGGAACAGGGTCTAGCGTACTGCAGAACGGAGGAAACGGCCTTCTATTTGAGTGCCTATGGTCGAAATGGGGTCCTGTTGATCGGGAGGGGTGTGGCGTACCGTAAAACGGAGGAAACGGACTTGTGTTGGAGCGCCTACGGTCGAAACGGGGTCCTGTTCATCGGAAGGGGTGTGGCGTACCGCAAAACGGGACTCCACGGCCTACTGTTCATCCACCATCTACTGCCTCGCTCCAGCCTCCACGGGCTACTGTTCATCCACCATCGACTTCCTCCAGCCTCCACCTGCTACTGTTCATCCACCATCGACTTCCTCCAGCCTCCACCAGCTACTTGTTCATTCACGGGCTACTGTTCATCCAGCCTCCACCTGCTACTGTTCAACCAGCCCTCCACGGGGTCCTGTTCATCCACCCCCACCTCCTCGATCGGGGTCCTGTTCATCTAGCAGCAACGGCCACTACTACCACGGGGTCCTGGTCATCCAACCCCCACTGGGAATGTTCATCCAACCCCCAACAACGGTCACTGTTCATCAAGAGGCAGCAGCATGTTCGATCGGCTTCAGTTAGCAGCAGTAGCGAAGGAATCACTCTGGTTCAGTTAACAGCCAAGGGATCGATCACTCGGGTTCAGTAACGTAGCTAGTGCAATCGCTCGGGTTTAGTAAGAGAACGCCTCGCTAGGGTTCAATTAGAGCCCAACGCCTCGCACACACGCGCGTACGTGTATGAGAGAAACGCGCAATCCCTCCGTGCATCGCTCGGCCCCGACCACCCACCGTAACCGGTAACTCCTTGATATTTTCCTCGCCCTCGCTTCTACCACGATTTTTTCCGTCATGGACGGCCCAAAGAATGTCATGCAGGTGCGTCCCCGGCCTGCCCAGGACGAAAATCCCATTTTCTGTCATGATTTTTTGTCATAGAAGTAGGAGCCCACCACATCTATGATGATACGTGCTTTTGTCACAATTATCGTCATAGAAACGTCATAACCATGACAGAAAAAAATTCATTCAGGCCAAAATGTCACGGATGTGTCTTTTTTTTGTAGTGAGAGTTTGCCCATGTAAGGAACAGGGACGGCTACGCAAGTTACAATCCCCCAAAATGGGTAAGTTTAACCCTTCATTTCACAGTCCGAAAATCTCATCCGTATTCTCACCGGGTTTGCTATTTTTCCGACCAGAATTGGAGGCACCAGGTTGAGTCCATTACCTGCCCCTCTCCTCAACCGGAGAGCCATTCTCGTGACGATGACCCGGGATTTCATGATGATCCGGAGATGTCTATTAATTTTGAGGACAGGGTCTTTTACCAGGAAAGCCTTGACGGTACCAAGGTGGCCCATACAGCTGATCATCCTGGGGCCCTCCCTTCTTCCGCTGTAAGTAGCAAGTAGGCCTCCTCCCGAATGTGGCACTTGCCCCGCGCTACTCCGAGTGTGTTGACTTCTACTCCCAAGGGTCGCCGCACTGCGTGCCGGACACCAACGGGAGTGGCGCCAAACACGCCGCCATCGGCCAATAACAAAGCGTCCAAGCGTAAGGCCGCTGCGGGGACTACATCGGCCGCACCCCCACTACAAAAAAATGACATATCCGTGACATTTTGGGCTGAATGAAAAAAAATTATGTCATGCTTATGACACTTCTATGATGATAATTGTGACAAAAGCACGTATCATCATAGATGTGGTGGGCTCCTACTTCTATGACAAAAAATCATGACAGAAAATGGGCTTATCGTCCTGGGTGGGTCGGAGATGCAGCTGCATGACATTCTTTGGGCCGTCCATGACGGAAAAAATCATGGTAGAAGCGAGGGCGAGGAAAATATCGAGGAGTTCCCGATTACGATGGGTCGTCGTGGCCGAGCGATGCATGGAGGTTTGAGCTTTTCTCTTGTGTACGCGCGTGTGTGCGAGGCATTGGCTAACTGAAACCGAGTGATCGTACGTTACTAAACCCGAGTGATCGATCCCTTGGCTGTTAACTGAACCCGAGCAATCGATCCCTTGGCTGCTGACTGAACCTGAGCGATTCCTTCGCTGATGCTGCTAACTGAACCGAGCGATCGATCACTGTTGCTGCTTACTGAAGCCGATCGAGCCCCCGTGCGAGACGTAGCCAGCCAGTGTTGGGTTGCCTCTCGATGAACAGTGACTGTTGCTACCGTGCGTGCGGTACGTAGAACGAGTCGAGATGTGGTGAGTCGAGCCGGTTGGTTGGCTGTGGATGAACAATTCCCGGTGCGGGTTGGATGAATAGGACCCCGTGATAGTAGGCCATTGCCGCTGGATGAACAGGACCCCGAGGAGGCCGCCGCACCCCAGACGGTTGGGGTGGATGAAAAGGACCCCGTCGAGGCTCTATGAACAGCAGCTGGTGGAGGCTGGATGAACAGTAGCCCGTGGATGAACAGTATCCCGTGGATGAACAGTAGCCCGTGGAGGCTGGAGGAAGTCGATGGTGGATGAACAGAAGCCCGTGGAGGCTGGAGCAAGGCAGTAGATGGTGGATGAACATGACCCCGTTTCGACCGTAGGCGCTCCAACACAAGTCTGTTTCCTCCGTTTTGCGGTACGCCACACCCCTTCCGATCAACAGGACCCTGTTTCGACCGTAGGCACTCGAACACAAGTCCGTTTCCTCCGTTTTGCGGTACGCCAGACCCTTCCCGATGAACAGGACCCCGCTTCGACCGTACGCGGTTGAACAGAAGGCCCGTTTCCTCTGTTCTGCGGTACGCCAGACCTCGTTTCGGCTATTCCGTCCAAGCCGTTGGCTCCCGATGAACACGACGTATTCCGTTGCCTCCTGATGAACATGACGCATTACGTTGCCTCTCGATGAACACGACGCAGTTTCTCCGTTCTGACCCAGCCGGTAGGCTTCCGATGAACAGGACGCCGTTGCTGCCGTCCGTTGCCTCTCCATGTACACGAGCCCTGGCAGTACGTATGCGCGAGTACGCGTTTGAGACCCCGCCCGTATGTACGTACATGGCCGTATTTTTTGGCATCTGGCTATACGTACATGTACACGTTTTGACTGGACTGCCTGAACTGCTACCGCTCCTTACTCGGCCATGGTTCATCGTGGCAGACAGACCGATCGACCGGTATGTACACATACAACGCTACGTATGCTTCGACCGGGTGGGTCCCAGCTATCAGGAAGGGTAAGGAGGCACTTCCTTGCGTGCAAATATATAGCTGGCGGGTCCCAGCAGTCAGGGGCGGAATCATATATTTTTTGCCCGTAATAAGGAGGCACTTCCTTGCGTGCAAAGATGTTGTTGTTGGGTCCCAGTTGTCAGGGGCAGGCATAAGGAGGCACTTCCTTCCTTGCGAAGATATACGTGGTGGGTCCCAGCTTTCAGGGGGAGGAATAATTTTATTTTCGCGTAATAAGGAGGCGGTTGCATGCGTGCGTCCATGGACCTGGTGCGTCCCCACTGTCAGCCTCTCCACGTACAGTCCTCTTCCGATGACTCTCATTTGTTGACCATGTTGACCACACCACGCCAAGCGCACCAAGGCAATGGACGACGGTGAGGCCCCGGACGGCAACGAGCCGGTGATGAGAAGACGCAACAGTGGAGTCGCAGACGGAGAGGTGTACAAGGGTTAACTGGTTCTAGTGTGGTGTGGTTCTGCAGTCGGCGGAGAATAACAGGAGGTGTGGAGGGGTGGAGGGATGGCTTGGCCAACGGTGGGGTAGCGCTTCGCAGCGAAGCGTGCTAAGCAGAGCTGCTAGCAGCCGGAGGCGGGAGCAGTTGGTCCCGGCGGCGCTGGAGGAAGAAGACGAGAGATTGAAGATGAATGCCGGCCGTTGGATGTAAATCCAATGGCTATCGATGTCAGAATCATTTGTTGACTAAGTTGACAACGCCTTGCGTTGGCTTTGACCTATTGGCCCACATTTTAGCCTCCAAAAATGTCGCACATATTCAACCAATTTTTTTAGAATTTACAGTCCATTCGCTGCGCAGGGTGAACAAATAATGTAGCGTCCATGCAGCCCATTTATTTTTTTTCTAAAAAAACTACAGCCCATTTGCACTTTCTAGAAATACACGAATTTGCTGGCCTGGGTGAACAAATAATGTAGCATCTATGCGTCCCATTTATTTTTTCCTAAAAAATTATAGCCCATTTGCACTTTCTCGAAATACACGATTTTGGTGGGCTGGTTCTAATTATAATGTTGGGTTGGGCGCAGCAATGCTATCAAAAAATAAACAGGGGTTGAGCATTTTTTTATAAATATATTTAAATAATAAGTGCTTTATTTACATTGGTCCTTAAATCTTACCAAGCTTTTGTACACAATCACCTGTATTTTCGTTGACCTTAAGTAAAAAAAGATTTTATTGTTAAACATTTATTTTTATAAGTTCATAATACATGGGGTATTTTTTTTCTTATATATGTAAGTATCTGTTAAATATATGATGATAATAACAATAATATATAATAACATATAAAATAATATAAATATATATAATATAGTTAGAAGGGAAACATAAGTTGGACCTGGTGTTCCTATTCTTATATAGAAAAATAGAACAGACCTCTGCGTTTTCTTCAAAAAAAAAATAAGTTGGGTTGTGGATATTTAAGAACAAATAAAACCTAGGATGGGAGGGCCATAGGCTGGTCGATACATGATGGCCCTCAAACAAATACAAACCGGCATGTCGTGGGCTGGACATGTTAAAAAAGAAAGCCTAGACTGGGCAGCCCAAAACCCAGCTGATACTTGTTGGCCCACTGATAATAAATGATACATGCCAGCTCCCCGATGACTTCGTTGTAAATTTATCTCCTTTAGTAACTACGTTGACAAACCCGTGGCCCCCAATGTCAATATAGCATTAGGAGGAAGTATATTTTCAATGAGGCACTTGCTTGCTTACGGCCATGGACCTGGTAGGGCCATAGACGTGCTACAGTAGTGGTACATGTTGTGCCTAATTTCTAGCGAAAGTACTGGAGTAGCCCAGTGGCCAAGTTCCACTCCCCAACCTCTGCTCCGCCCGGGTTCGATTCCACCTGATTCAGAGAAAATATCCACAAATTTTTGCCTCTGCCTTTGACAAGTGGGTGCCCATTGTCATCTACGCACACCACCTCCAACACACTCAACATTTTGAAAATAGCATATCTTTTTGACTGTACATCATATGAAGATGTGCTATGCATGAATGTTGATCAGCATGATGTTAACTGCCTGGTAGTTCCATTTTCGACCATGAATAAAACTTCTAACATGATGTTATCCCTGTTTGAAAAGGGTGTATTAATATAAATGCTCTGCCTCGAAAACTTGCAGTTTCTTATCTGAAACTGAAACTTGCAGTTTCTTCTCTGAGAATCACATTGTCTGCACTTTTATATGAAACTACATTTTTTACAAGTGCTAAAAATAGATCTCTAGAATTCATAAAATACTTCATATGCTCAATACAGTAAATCTGAAATTCAAAAGACATTCATATCTGAAAGTACTCTCAAATCTGAAACACAAAACACAACCTGCAAATACTGGACAACCCTAAGCACCTCCTCAGACTATTTGGGGGGGTCCCCTCCTATTCCTCGGCGGCAGACAGCCACCCCGTGGGACAAGGTGAACGGCGAGGGAGATGATGGCGGGGAAGAGTCATCGCGCCAACTGTTTTTCTCCTCTTGCAGTTGGGTTCGGTCGACGAAGACTCCACCGGCTCGCTCTGCCACGGCACCGTGTAGATGCTCGATCCTTCAATCTCGGGTGGATGCTCCATCTTGGATTGATACTCCCACCACCACAGCCTCACAATCGGATCTGGTGAATATGTTTGCTCCATGGCCCAAAGGAGCAGCTCTATGTACTCCCACGCGACTCCCTCCCGGCGTATCGCTTCCTTTTCACTCTTTTCCAGATATTTGGCCATCGCTTTCACCGTCGCCGCTAATTGCTCCAGGTTGTCAAACCAAGACTGTATCTCCAACATCCTAGCTAGCTTCATAGGGTCGCCGCCTGCGAGCCACACTTATTAGTTGTACTCCTCCATCGATCTACTTCTCCACAGCACCTTCACTCGCCGGCGGTGGTTTTTGAATGGAAGAGGAGAGGAGCGGCGCTGGTTTTGGATTAGAACGTGAGAGGTGCGGCGGTGGTTTTGAAATGGAAGAGGAGAGGAGCGGCGCTAGTTTTGGATTGGAACAGGAGAGGAGCGGAGGTGGTTTTGAAATGGAAGAGGAGAGGAGCGGCGCTGGATTTGGATTGGAACAAGAGAGGAGCGGCGGTGGTTTAAGAGGAGAGGAGCGGCGCTGGTCTTGGAAGTATTTTTTTTGTTTTGCGTATTTTGGGTCAAAGTTTGACCACGTACTGTATTTGACAAGCAAAATGTGAATGCATGTCATCAAAAATTGTATCGTTTGGTTCGTATCTGAATGTACTTTCAAATTATATTATTTTTGCAATGCATAACATATATTTTATTTGTGAAAATCATGGTCAAGTATGACCCAAAATACAAGGGAGACTAGTTAATGTGGGGTCGCTTTCTTAATTGAAGGGTAAATTGATTTAGATTTTGATCCAGTCACAGTGCGCCGGCCCTCTCGTCCAATCCTAAATCGCTGCCGCACGCTCCTCTCCCTCTTCTTCATTGCAGAACGACCCCCTCTCCTCTCCATCATCTCCATTCCAGAACCACCGTCTCGCCTCTCCCTTTTCTCCATTGCAAAACCACCCCATATCCTCTCCATCATCTCCATTCCAAAACCACCGTCTCACCTCTCCATCTTCTCCATTGCAAAACCATGCCCTCTCCTCTCCATCTTCTCCATTGGCAAACCACCGTCTCGCCTCTCCCTCTTCTCCATTGCAAGACCACCGTCTCACCTCCCATCTTCCAAAGCTAGCACCGGACCTCTCAGAAGGACATCTATGGAGAGGATGCACCAGCGAATCGGGCAGATCGCCGGCGGTGACTAGGCAAAGTTAGCCAGGTTGAAGGAGATCCTTACTTGGTTTGACAACAAGTGGGAGATTTCGAGGACGGTGAGGGCCATGTGGCAATGTATGCGAAAGAGCGAGACGGCGGCGATGTACTCCCCGGCGGCAGTCACGCCGCAGTCCTTTGAGTTCATCAAGTATCTCCTTTGGGTGATGGAGGAGACAGATTCGCCCGACATGAAAGTCAGACGGAGGTGGTGGGCGTACAGGTCGAAGGTCGAGCATCCAGAGGATAACGAATCGATCGAGTACGGTGTGCCGTTCGTGAGGGTGCAGTGCTAGCCGGAGCCATAGGAGTATTCGTTATCCCACCGCAAGAGGAGGCCGAATGGTGCGACATCGCTTCCCCGCCATTCTCCATGGTTCCCTCGCCGCTCGCCTCGTTTCAACGGTGGTCGTAGGGCTTAAGGTAAGCTTTGCACTAACCTAATCTTCCATCTGCTCATGCTTACAATCAGCGTGATGGCTAATGAAAATCATGCTTACAATCAGTCTCCGAGTACTACGCCAATCACCCTAAAATAGCTCTGGACCAGAAACAAAGTTGTGACACTGTGTACAAATAAAGAAAAATAGATTGGTGCTTCTTTCAGAAAAGAGTACTCCCTAGAAAAGTGCCAATATAAGCTACTAGTATTTGAATAGAGGATTTGCTGCCGAGAAAGATCCGTCCACAGAGAGCGCCACCCATCCCACTGGTGGTGGATGCCAATGCTTAGATGGAGCATGGTTGGTGTCGGTATACTTGGCACCTCGCACTCTGCATATATGCCGGTTCCATCCATACATTTGTGCTGTTCCACCAAAATGGAGCTGAATAACCCTGTTTGCACAGATAATGAAAAAGCGTGATTATATTATAGTGGCACTAGTTGATGAAACATACACTAATAAATAGAAGAAACTTCATTTTCTTAATGGGAAAATATTGCGATAGTATCATAGTATGCCATGCTGCGAGGGCGAGATGGGCCCTGCGACGCCTCATACGGTAGGCCTCATACTAGAAATCGACCCAATTCTCCCCGATACACCTTCTGCCAGTGATGAACATCAGTGTACAGCGGTAGTACAAGGAGGGGCCTTGAGACATTCCAATCTCTACTTGTGTGCAGATCAACTAAAATTAAGCACCCCAGTTTGCAGAAACACTTAAACATTAACAATAGGACTAGTTGATGAAACATATACTAACAAAGAGAAGCACTTTCTTTATCTACATTGGAAATGATAGAGAGGACACTCGGCCTATTTTAACTGTATTATTACTTCATTTTATCAGTGGCACTAGGGTCGAGCAGGTGGCAAGCAAGGTGTACCGTGCGTCGCAAGGATGGAGGCCGGGGGTGATTAGACTGGGATGCTGAAGCTGGCTCTTTCAGTCCCTATCTTCCCCCCCCCCCTGATGTTTCTGTGGTAGCATTTGGGTTGTAATCCAAACTTGGTTGAGCTGGTGCTACATCCCCCTACCTGCCTAGCTTATGTGGCGAACTTGTCTCCTGCTAGTACTCAGTTTGTTCTAGTAGTAGTTGCATAACTGCCCGTTTACACTGAGATGTTGTCGGATAATGGTTCTCTATGGTTGGGTTTCTTTAATGAAATCAGAGGAAACCCCCTCTTTCGATATATAAAAAAATCAGTGGCACTAGCGGTGCCAAAACATTGCCTCAAATTAATAATGCCACTAGATTCAGGTGCAAAATAATAACATTACTGCTTTATCATGGCAGTGCCAAAACAGTAGCACAAGAGCAGAGTCAACATGCAGGATCTTTGGCAAATGGTCGGACCAAAAAGGAACATACCTCATGATGGGAACCATATCTGCAGTCAACGCCATCATAGAAGGGATGACACCAGTCACCAACATGGATGATTCAATTCATGGGACCTTTTTGTGCAGTTCGCCTAAAATGAAGCAATGTCCCATGAGCTAGCAGCTTCTTCTTCATTAGTTGCAATAAAATTGAGCAACATCAAGGTAGGTCGTGAAGCTCGTGGAATGTTCAACCATAATTTGGATATCATTTGTGCAGTTCAACTAAGATCAAGTGTGAAATGTATATCTCTGTTTGCACAAAAAGGTGGAAAGGAGGGTGACTAACAAGTGATTAAACATACATCAAATGAAAAGAAGCATGTTCCTTATCTGAATGGCAATCCTACAAGGACAGTAGCAATTTCTAAAGCAGCAGCATTGCTAGATATTAGTGTGGGCATTAGGATTAACTATGACAACCGTTAAATACGACATTACTTTAATGGTGCCATTGCTTCATTTTACCAGCAACATTACATTAACAACTGCTAAAGAGTTGGTATTTGGGCACGAGAGAGTAGGCGGACCAGGACAGTTGCATTTCTAACGAAAAGAAGCAACTTATCTTAATGGAAAATTTAGCAGGACATGAAAAATAGTGCTATTGATTCATATTACTGGAGGCGTTACATTGAAAACAACATTGGTTTAACGTGTCCTTACTTTTAACAGTGGGACTGCTACATTTTACCAGTGGCATTACATAAGAGGGGCTCGGGGCAACAAACATCAGAACAGGATATCTGGGTTGGTCCCATTTTTTGTTCGGTATAGCCACCTTATACTGTGTGAGGCTAGCAAATCTAGTGTTGGACATACTCTGTTGACCTGTCCCCTAGTCCCCACTTTCTTTCCTTTTTCAACCAATAGATCGGTTTATATTGAGTTTGTACTGCGTTTCCCTTTATTTCCCTATTAGACGAAGAGACCAGTTGGATAGCCAGTCTCTGCTACTTTTCGCCCCCATTATTTCCTCTTTCGACCAAGTCGTAGATTCAGGTAACAAATCTTCCCCCACCCCCAACCCCCTTTCTTCCCTGTTTGAACCAAATAGTACTAGATTCGACTGCATGAAGTAGTTTTACCTCTTAACAATAAAAATTTAGGTGGCTTTCGAACAGCCGATCGATCCTATCTACGAGGGGCCCTGAGAAATAGTAAAAGATACAAATGCAGCGACGTCAGGAGTTGGGGCAGTAGAGCAAGGCCGGTTTTGAAGGAAGTTATACCTGAGGGTCGCCGGGATGTCGCTAGGTGGGCGGCGGGAGGCCGGATCTTCCCACACTACGGCAGCGAGGAAGAAGGGGTCGGAGGCCCTCCCTAGCCGGTGCTGCGTGGGAGAGAACGGCAAGGCACGCTGATTGGGACGCATCGGCAGTGGGTAAGAGCCGTCGCCGAGGACGACCGCGTGAACATTGCACCTTCTCACCTTCCCCGACGGAGGGGATCCGGCCGGATCTGTGACCAGCGGTGAGCAGAGAGAGTGTGGCCACCGCTATCGTGTTTAGATCTGGAGAGGACGAGAGAGTGTGAAGAGAGCAACACTAGCAAGCAAGCGCGGAGGCTCCTGCCTATATAGTGGAGTAGTTTTCTTTTATCTACCGGAGCCGGCTTGACCTTGTCAATGACTGTCGAGAAGTCTTCATGCACGTGCCCCGGAGGCGCAGTTGTCGTCATTTTGATCTGAAACACTGGATTAACATATAACACGAAAAAATGCCACATGACAAGAAACCATAACCTCACTGCCCCAAGGAGACAACATGAATCCCGACGGACAAACTAGCCGAGGATCAAAGCTCAAATTAAAGACAAACTCGTAGAAAAGGTGTCAATCGATAGATGTCCTAATTAACATAGCTGGCTTAACCTAGATGGCAGCCGAGTAGTCTTCGTGCATGTGCCCCCAATGACTAGCGCCTTGGAGGAACGCAGTTGTCGCTGTTTAACCCTCGCAGTGATCCGAAGCACATGAAACCTAATATTGCAAGATGACAAGAAACCTTTTTTTTAGATTTCTCATCAGAACTACAGCCATGTACAAGACAGCCTGCACGATATGTAGACGATAGCCAATCCAGCCGTCTGCTGGAGTCTGCTCGCATGCATGGACAAACTGATCTCCCGTGTCGTGCAGGGATCGTCCAGGCACCGACATGTTTACAGCACTGCTCCAGTACTATCTCTCGTCTCTCTCTTCTATTAACTCAGCCGACTTGCGGGGACGAGGGAGTGTACCTATGGTCGGTTCTCAATTGCGGTCCCACATGTGTGTGCAAACACAATATGATGTGCATTCCATTTGGAGAGCGGTGCGCCAGACCGACTGACCGTCTGGGGTGCGACGCGAACGCGACGGGCGTGCTGTATACATGTGTACCGCCGTTTTCTTGAGGCTTTGCTCCATGGCACAATCCATAGATTCAAAATTATATTTAAAAGTCAAGGGAGGGGCTTTTCCCGCGCAGTGGGCAGGGCAGTTCCGCCTAGTCGGTTCGATAGAGAGGCAAGAAGATGAGGGAGTAGGATACTGCAAACGTAGGGCTGTGCGATTTGACGGCTCGTTACTGCTGGACAGATGGGGCCCTGTGATTTGACTTGCCATTATCATTATTACTGCAGCGCTACGACTGGCGTGAGTCTCCTGATTCCTGACCACCTCCATGGTATACAGGTGCCAAGTACTAGTACTCCTTACTCCTTGGCAAATGCAGTAAATACTACGAAGAAAGAGATAGAGAGAAGTAAAAAAAATACTCTTATAGCCAACCTTATAGCTAACCTTGTTGTATGAGTGACTAAGTGATGACTATGTATGATATGCCAACATCTGATAGCCTAAGAGAAAGTACAATAAGGTGAAATAAGCAGGATACAGGGACTAGAATATTATATCTTTGCTTAGTTGGAGGAGAGAGAAGAGAAGCAGGCTCTTGTTAGTAGCCGGCTCTAACACAAGCCCCAAGACGCTTTGTGAGGTTGTAAGGTGGGCCAACTACTAATAAAGTAGTACACATATAAAACTTACTATTGTACATGCCGGCTACAAGGTTGGCTCTAGATGACATGGCAACTCCTTATAGTCGATTGTTGGCTGTATTATTAACCATGCTCTAACGCACCTGGATGGAGGAAGTAGTTTCATGCATGCGAAGTAGGCAAAAAAATGCTCATTTATAGCCGTCTGAAATCTCCAAGGGCGCGACCATGATACAGGCTGCTGACAGCCCTTGGATCTGAGATCGAACGGTCGCATGCTAAGTTGCTGAAAATTTGCAGAATAACCCTCCAGGATAGGATATTCACCCATAGGTCTAGAATCACGTCATGCAACCGTTCGATCTCAGATCCAAGGGCTCTCGGAAGCCCGTATCATAGGAGCATGGAAAGCTTTGTATCACCTGTAATTTTCCCGACGCTTGACGTGCGAACGCGCAGATGCATGAAGCCATTTAATTGGGCATCTCGTAGACATGACATCTAATTGGGCCCCCATAGTACAGTGCATGAATCCATTTATCCACCGGGTAAGCCACTACCATGCTGTTCGCACGACCCACTCAAGCATTTTTACAGTCGGAAAACCGCTAGCAGTTCGCTCCTACTCGTCCCCGGCCGTCCTTTATCATTATGGCAGTTCGCTCCTAGTCGTCCCGTCCTTTCACATTACAGCAGTTCCACTAATCCTAACCCTCCTCCCAAATCCATGGCGTCCCAAATCTCCATGATCGGCGGTGAGTACAAGGTTAGAACCATCACCGGCGATGAGTTCGACGTCATCTACACCCGTTCTTTCGTGACAGTGAAAGGATGCCTTGCTCGCTTCAGACGCATGTTCGAAAAGTCAAATGGTGATGAGTGGGTCGCTGGGCTAGATGTTGAGTACACCACAGTCCTGGGAAAAGAGAAGAATCTAAAGAAGGAAGAGAGGAAGAAGCCTGTCGTGATCCAGGTTTGCATGCATAGCTTGTGCTTGGTCTACCACATATGCCATGCCGACGTTGAGTGCGAGGATTTTAAGAACTTCCTCACGGGCGGCAAAGTCAAATTCGTTACTGTAGACTTACGAACGACAGAAGAGTCCTGAGTCGGATAGGCCTCGTTGTAGGCCAGCCCTTCGACCTCCAGAAGAATAGGCTGGTGCCCTCCCGTCAGCATTCAATGCTGACCCTGGCAAGAGCCATGGTTGATCCTTCGTACGGTAAACTGACGAAACCTCCGCCCGAGTTTCATCTTACATGGCAGTGGAATGTACTAGATAGAGACTACATCCAGTACGCTGCAATGGATGCCTACCTTTGTTTCAATATCTGCAAGGGTTGGATGAAGAGCGAGAGCCAAGTGTGCGGTTCAAGCAAAGAAGTATCGGCCAAGAGGAAGAGGGACAAGGACGAAGTCGAGCACATGGACGAGGAGTCCGAGTAAGGTTGCAGTGTCGTTACTCATGGTGGTTCTAATGCAGTGTCTATCGGATTAGTTGCTTAGTTTAATTTCAGGGTGCTTAGTTTTATTTGAGGGATGTGTTGTGCTGAGCCCCCACCAGAACTATGTTATGTTCCTTCTCATTACTTTAACTCTTCAGTACGTACATACTAGTATTTCTTATAGTTCATCTTGTAGTTCGTAGTACTACCACTCGTTTCTTCACATTATATACGTACAATATATATGGCCAACATAATATAGCCAGCAGTTGGCTATACAATTAACCATGCTCTAAGCATGCCACATACGCAAAACACTTAAATGAGATATGTAATTCTAAACAAAACTTAAATGAGAGAAGTTTACCCAAAGCATGAAGGAGTTTAGTTGTCAAAGAATTAAATAGGTATGCTAATTTGTTTAATAGACTTTAGCACCCCATCTAAGCACGTACTAGCTTTTTTAATAGTACTATATGCATAATTTGGTGACGAGCGCTCTCTATATGTACCACCTTTTTTCTTTAATTTCATCTTGTTAGTTTTGCTCCATGGCGCAATCCATCGATACTACTACTGTAAAAAAGTATACATTTAAAAGGCTAGAGGGCGGGGCAGTCTCGCTTGGTCGGTTTCACAAGAGGCGAGGACCTTTGTGATTTGATGGCTCATTACTACTGGAAGGCGGGGCCTTGTGATTTGACTGCTCGTATAAATGTTGCCGATGACCTGAGGAGGAGCAAAGAACCGTGCGGTATACTCAAGTTTTCCACTGGAGTACTAGTACGATGGAGGAGCACGAAACACGGCAGCCCAGTGCGATATGGCGATAAAAAATGATCTAATTTGATAGTCATCAATCCCACGGCGCCGCTCATCGTTAGCATTGTTCTATTCATGCCTCGCAGAGAACATGACACATGCGGCGAAACACCCGAAGCAAAAGAAGAAACTTAGGAGCAAAAGAAGAAGGAAGATTATCCCCCCCAAAAAAGAAGGAAGACGCACACACAAGTCTGGGGCGCGGCTCTCTACTACATGAAGGGTTGCTGGCCGCGGAGTCGTAACTGCTTCCTCATCGCCTCCACGACCTCCATCTCCTCGCGCATCTCCTCCGCCATCTTCTTCATTCTGTCCATGACGTAGGATTTCTCGACGCAAGCCTTCATCATCTGTTCCACGGCCGCATTACGTACCTTGACAGCAGCCGGGTGCTCGATGCGGAGCTTCGCCAACTCCTCCTTCTGTTCCATGACGAGGGCGTGCAGCATCTTCACTGAGGAACTACTCTTCTCATGCAGCTTCTTCCAGCCAGCGTTCTCCTCCTTCAGCAGGTCGAGCTCGTGGCGGAGCTTCGCCTTGTCCTCCTGAAGTTGCAGGATTTCGCCGGTCGCCTTCTTACCCGAGGCAATGCTCTCCTTCAGTAGCATCACCAAGCCGGTGGTCAACTCCTCCTTCTTATTGAGCTCAGCGGGCATGTCGTCGAGGCTCTCCTTCAGCAGCTCCACTAAGCCATCGATGAACTCCTTCTGCTTATTGAGCTGATCGGGCATGTCATCGAGGGATAACGACTCCAGCACCGCCAGCTCGGCATGTTCGCCTCCGCGGCTAGGGCGCTCCTGGGAGCCCTCGCCTGCCCGTGAGAGATTTTTTGAGGTCGCTGCGAGGCGGCGAACCCTCTCTTTTTTTCTGCGGCCTTGGTCGCCGCTCCCTTGTTACGAGTAGTTCTCGACCTAGAGCTCTGCACACCGGCCATGGCAAGGACGGACGAACAAGAAAGACTTATGAGGGGGAAGGTAGAGTGATTTTCGGCTAGGTAGTTCCCCATTTTATAACCTAGTACTAGCACTAGTACTAAAACCTGCATAGTGGGAACACGTTTAGGTTTGATACGTACTAGGTGTGAGCAGGTTTGCACTTAATTTTAGCATGGTAGTACTACTTTGGAATGTGATGGGAACAAGCTAAAGATTAATTGATGGTTTTGGTTTTGAGGCCCAAAACGGCTCCCGATGAGTTTCCTAGAACACAAATTTCAAGTACTACTGCTCAAATGCGGTCGCACAAGTCAGTGATGTAACTGGTCATACATGTCAGACCAAGCCGATGTGTGTCCCTTCGGTGAGATGCGGGTCCGACCGACCGTCCGTTGGTGCGACCGACCGTAAGTATTACGCGATGGAAACTTCTGGTTGTGGCTTCGGGTGATTGTCACGACCAAGCATTCAAAAACTAGTGATAAATCAATTACCATCTTTTTCCAAACGACCAAGTATTTTCACAGGAATACAATACATATAGATGGAGTGATTGTCACAGTTGCAAACCGCCATGGCGCCGCAAGTTCACTGCAGCAGCAACCGAGTAGGTCACTGCATCGCTGGCGGGGAAGGAGAGCAGCTCACCTCGCCTATGATGCATGCCCAGCGGCACCGCCGCAGTTCGTCCCGCAATTTGGCTTCTCCTATCGCCCATTTGAATAGTTGCACCGGCTGCTCATGTCATTCCGCAGGCATGCGTGTTCTTTCCTCCGCAGTCGACTTCGTCAATATGATCTCTGCCATTAGCCCTAGCTCGAAATCAACGCAACGCTACCAGATGCTGACATCCCTCAGCATCTGTCCCGTGAGATCGATTTGCGCCTCCGCCTTGTGCTTCGCCAGGCGCAGCTCCTTCGAACTTGTCTCCAATCGATGCGACGCTTCCTCGATCCAATTTTCCCTTGCTGCTGATACATCTCCAACGTATCTATAATTTATGAAGTATTCATGCCATGTTTACAACAATTTTATATGGTTTTGGTATGATTTGCATGGAACTAACCCGGACTGACGCTGTTTTCAGCAGAACTATCGTGGTGTTGTTTTTTGTGCAGAAATGAAAGTTCTCCAAATGAGCTGAAACTTTTTGATGATTTTTTTTGGAACAAAAGAGACCCCCAAATCTTCATGGAAGGACCAGAAGGTGAAGGAGTAGGGCAAAAGACACCGGGGCGCGCCTGGGCCCTTGCCCGTGCCTCGGTGGGTTGTGCTCACCTCAAGGCCCATCTTAGCGTGAAACCAACGCCAAAAATTCCTATAAATAGAGAAACCATCATGGGTAACCCTAGATCAGAAGTTCCGCCGCTGCAAGCCTCTGTAGCCACGGAAAACCAATCTAGACCCCATTCCGGCACCCTGCCAGAGGGGGAAATCATCACCGGTGGCCATCTTCATCATCCCGGTGGCCACCATGATGAGGAGGGAGTAGTCCACCCTCGGGGCTGAGGGATTGTACCAGTAGCTATGTGTTTAATCTATCTCTCTCGTGTTCTTGAGATGTCACGATCTTGATGTATCGCGGGCTTTGTTAATATAGTTGGATCGTATGGTGTTTCCCCCTCTCTATCTTGTTGTGATGAATTGAGTTTTCCCTTTGAGATTTCGTTTTATTGGATTGAATATTTTTATGGATTTGAGAGCACTTGATATATGTCTTGCATATGAATACCCGTGGTGACAATGGGTATTATATTGACTCACTTGATATATGTTTTGGCACTCAACTCGCGGATTCCCGAGGTGACATTGGGGTAATCTATGCATAGGGGTTGATGCATGTTTTCGTCCTTGTTTCTCCGGTAGAAATCTTGGGGCACTCTTTGATGTTCTTTATGTTGGATTGAGTATTATGAATCTGAAATTGTTTGATGCGTATCGTATGATTAACTCATGGATACTTGTGGTGACATTGGAGTATCTAGGTGACATTAGAGTTGGTTGATGCGTATCATATGGTGTTATTTTAGTACGAACTCTTGGATAGATCGAACGCAAAGAATAACTTTGCGTTATTTTAGTACGAACTCTTGAATAGATCGAACGAAAAGAATAACTTTAAGGTGGTTTCGTACCCTACAAACAATTTCTTCTTATGTTCTCCGCTAGATAAGAACTTTGGAATGATTCTTCATCACACGTTGAGGGATGGTTATATGATCCAATTATATTAGCATTGTTGAGAGATTGCACTAGCAAAAGTACGGACCCTAGGCCTCATTTTCAAGCATTGCAATACCGTTTGTGCTCACTTTTGTTACTCGTTACCTTGCTGTTTTTTATTGTTCCTATTACAATAAATCAATATCTACTATCATTACTACACTTTTATCACCATCTCTTCACCGAACTAGTGCACCTATACAAATTATCATTGTATTTGGTGTGTTGGGGACACAAGAGACTTTTTGTTATTTGGTTGCAAGGTTGTTTGAGAGAGACCATCTTCATCCTACGCCTCCCATGGATTGATAAACCTTAGGTCATCCACTTGAGGGAAAATTGCTACTGTCCTACAAAACTCTGCGCTTGGAGGCCCAACACGAGTCTACAAGAACAAGTTGTGTAGTAGACATCAAGCTCTTTTCTGGCGCCATTGCCGGGGAGGTGAGTGCATGAATGTATATCTTTAGATCTTGCAATTGAATTTTTTTAGTTTCTTGTTTTATCACTAGTTTGGTTTATAAAAGAAAACTAAAAAAATGGAATTGAGGTTACATCATATTATTCATCTTTATAATGTCTTTCGTGAAAATGATGGAAAGGAAAATTGTGCTCAATTGATAGAAGAAGAATTCAATAAAATGTTTAAAATAAAATCTTTGAATGATGAGCATGATTGCAATGTTGTTGGTATGAACTCTTTGAATATCCATGATGCTAATGATATGCAAAGCCATAAGCTTGGGGATGCTATGTTTGATGAAGATGATATTTTTAGCCCCCCAAGTTTTGTTGAGAAAATTTATTATGATGAAAGAATGCCTCCTATTTATGATGATTATATTGATGAAAGTGGATTTGGAGAGGTCATGACTTTATTTAATGATGAATCCACTATTTTGGAAGAGGCTTCAATTGATTATGAGAACAAAGTTACTATCTATGATGATTATGGTGATGACATGTATGCTATAAAGAATTATGATAACCATGAAACTTGTCATCATGATTTTAATTTTCAATCTCATGATAGTTATTTTGTTGAGTTTTCTCCCACTACTATTGATGAGAATACATTTGCTTATGTGGAGAGTAACAAAATTTCTATGTTTATGCATCATGAAAAGAATTCTTTATGTGATAATTATATTGTTGAATTCATTCATGATGCTACTGAAAATTATTATGAGAGAGGAATATATGCTTCTACATATTTCAATAATATCAAGTTTTCTCTCTTTATGTTGAAAGTTTTGAAGTTGCACTTGTTTTGCCTTCCTATGCTAGTTGATTCTTGTTCCCATAAGTTGTTTGCTCACAAAATCCCTATGAATACGAAGAGGGTTAGACTTAAATGTGCTATTCATATGTATGCTCTCTTTGTGTTTCAATTCTTATCTTTTATGTGAGCATCATTGAAATTATCATGCCTAGCTAAAAGGCATTAAAGAAAAGCGCTTGTTGGGAGACAACCCAAAATTTTACCTACTATTTTGTGTGTTCACATGATTAGGCTACTGTAGTAATCATGTTTTATAACTTTTATTTCAATAAAATGCCAAGTAAAGCCTTTGGGATAGTGTGGATGATAGTTGACTTGATTCTGTGCAAAAACAGAAACTTTTGCACCCAGTAACAGAATTGTTTAATTCACTGGAATGTCTAAAAACTCTGAATTTTTTACAGTTGTTGGGTATACAAATGTTCTACAATTTACTAAAGTTTCAGATATTTTGGAGGTACAAAAGTATGACCTTAATTCAGATCTTTACGTGCTGTTCTGTTTTTGACAGATTCTGTTTTCAATGCATAATTTGCTTGTTTTCTAGTTTCTATGGCTTATATTGCTTAATATAAATTGTGGAAATTATAGAGTACAGTAGGAATTGTGTGAGGACAATTAGGAATCTTGTCTTTGACAGTACCCAAGTGAATGATTTGTTTTATCATATTAATCCATCTCACGAAGTTCCGTTAAGTTTTGTGTGATTGAAGTTTTCAAGTTTTGGGTGAGATATCGATATGAGAAGAACAAGGAGTGACAAGAACCTAAGCATGGGGATGCCCAAGGCACCCCAAGGTAATATTCAAGGAAGATCCAAGCAACTAAGCTTGGGGATGCCCCGGAAGGCATCGCCACTTTCGTCTTCAACATTATCGGTAACCTCACTTGGAGCTATGTTTTCATTCGTCACATGATATGTGTTTTGCTTGGAGCGTCATTTTATTTTATTAGTATTTTCTTTCTGTTATCTATAATAATGTTTTGCATCTTTTATTTCAATAAAAGTGGCAAGGATAGCCATCACCATGCTTATTTTGCAAATATATGAGTTGCTGTTTCATAACAGAAAGTTTATCTCTGTTGGAATAATTATCCAGAAAATTCAGAATGTGATAAAATGTTTAAACTTTTTGCATAATAATCTATGATAAATTTTCTACAGTGTGGTAATTTTTCAGAATTTTTGGAGTTAGAGAAGTATGAGTACAATTGCACTGTTTACATACCGTCCTGTTTAGACAGATTGCTGTTATGTTCGCATTGTTTGCATATGTTTGCTTGTTTAATGATTCTATTTGAGGATAGGAGTATTAAATATGCATAGGCATTTAGTATGCAATGTTGAATAATAATTTTAGTGATTTGCTAAATTAGAGAATGATAAGGTTTTGCATTGATTTATACTAACTTATCTCACGAGTTCTTGTTGAGTTTTGTGTGGATGAAGTTTTTAAGAATTAGGGAACCCGTGATTTGAGAGGAATGAAGAAGACACAAGAGCTCAAGCTTGGGGATTCCCAAGGCATCCCAAGTTAATATTCCAAGAAGTCTCAAGCATCTAAGCTTGGGGATGCCCCGGTAGGCATCCCACCTTTCTTCATCAACAATTATCGGTTAGCCTCGGTTGAGCCTAAGTTTTTGCTTCTTCACATGATGTGTGCTATTCTTAGAATGTCATTTTATTTTGTTTTGCTTGCTGTTATAATAAAATACTTAGATCTGAAAGTTTTTAAATAAGAGAGAGTCCTCAAATAGCTACCTATTTACTTAATTACTCATTTGATCTTCACTTATATCTTTTTGGAGTAGTTTGTCGAACACTCTCATGCTTCACTTATATTATTTCGAGAGTTGATAATAGTGATGACAATTTGCACAAGCTTTGAAATTGGTCCTAATATAATGAATATCCAAGAAGGATATAATAAAAACTCTCATGTAGATCATTGGATATGATAAGTTTGATTCCTTGCAATAGTTTTGCGATATGGAGATAATAATATGTGAGTCATGTTGGTGAGTAATTATGCTTTAGTAAGAATATTTGTGTTAAGGTTTGTGATCCCCTATGCAAGCACAAAAGTCAACAATTATGCAATGAAATTACATCCTACTTGTGGTGCATTATTCGGTGTTAGTTATGCTCAATGCTCGTTTATGTGAAATTTCGTTTCTTGGTTGGTTGCTTCTCAATCTATTTGCTAGCCTCCATTTGTACTAAGTGGGAATACTACTTGTGCATACAAAATCACTAAACCCAGTTTTGCCACATGAGTCCACCATATCTACCTATATGCGGTATTGTCGTGCCGTTCTAAGCAAATTTGTATGTGCCATCTCTAAAATTTCAAAATAATTTCCTTTTTGTGTGCTCGTACCGCTCATGAAGCTGCAGGGGGTGGCCAATATTTTCCATGCTAGATGTGTTATTCTCAAGATGAGTGTTTATTCACTTGTCATTGCACGAGAGTACGGCAAAGGTATTAGGGATGCCCAGTCCCGAAATTAAAAATGAATTTACTTTATGTTGTCAAATAATAAATTCCTTGGAAAGTGTTGGTATGGAGGGCACCCGTGGATACGGCTAGCCATGGATTGTGAAAGAATGGTGGAAAAAGAAATAAACTTTATTTTCTATTTGGGAACCGCCTATGATATATCTAGCATGGAAAGTGTTGGGAATTACTCGGTCGTTTTCGTTGACGGGAAAAGTATGCCTCCCAAAATCTTTTATCTCTCAATTTAAGCTTTGAGCTCTGGCACCTCTACAAATCCCTACTTCCCTCTGCGAAGGGCCTATCTATTTACTTTATGCAATTTTTTTTTTATTTGAGTCTCCATCTTCTCTTATAAAGCACCAACTAAGGGGCACTATGATCGTACTCGAGCATTGGATGTAGCTAATATGCGAGTGTGTTTCATGAATGGATCAATGATTGAGCATGATGGGCTAGGGATAGCTTTCTTTAGTGTTGATATTTTGAAAGACATGGTTGCTTGTTGATATGCTTGAGTATTGATGTCCTCGTGTCAAATTATAGACTATTGCTTTGAATCATTCAAGTCCAAATGTCCATGCTACAAAAGAAAATAGTATATGATAAATATGATAGGTAGCATTCCACATAAAAAAAATTCTGTTTTCCATTGCTACTTTAACATGAGAAACTTTATGAGAAAGAATTGCTGTTATGATGCTAGGAAAAGTGATTGAAATTATCATTGATCAAACTTGTGCACTTTGCTAGCATTCACACTTCATAAATTATTTCTTTTATCATTTACCTACTCGAGGATGAGTAGGAATTAAGCTAGGGGATGCTGATACGTCTCCAACGTATCTATAATTTATGAAGTATTCATGCCATGTTTACAACAATTTTATATGGTTTTGGTATGATTTGCATGGAACTAACCCGGACTGACGTTGTTTTCAGCAGAACTACCATGGTGTTGTTTTTTGTGCAGAAATGAAAGTTCTCCAAATGAGCTGAAACTTTTTGATGATTTTTTATGGAACAAAAGAGACCCCCGAAGCTTCGTGGAACGACCAGAAGGTGAAGGAGTAGGGCACAAGACACCGGGGCGCGCCTGGGCCCTTGCCCGTGCCCCGGTGGGTTGTGCTCACCTCGAGGCCCATCTTAGCATGAAACCAATGCCAAAAATTCCTATAAATATAGAAACCATTAGGGGTAACCCTAGATCAGAAGTTCCGCCGCTGCAAGCCTCTGTAGCCACGAAAAACCAATCTAGACCCCATTCCGGCACCCTGCCGGAGGGGGAAATCATCACCGGTGGCCATCTTCATCATCCCGGTGGCCACCATGATGAGGAGGGAGTAGTCCACCCTCGGGGCTGAGGGTTTGTACCAGTAGCTATGTGTTTAATCTCTCTCTCTCTCTCGTGTTCTTGAGATGTCACGATCTTGATGTATCGCGGGCTTTGTTAATATAGTTGGATCATATGGTGTTTTCCCCTCTCTATCTTGTAGTGATGAATTGAGTTTTCCCTTTGAGATTTCGTTTTATCGGAATGAATACTTTTATGGATTTGAGAGCACTTGATATATGTCTTGCATATGAATACCCGTGGTGACAATGGGTATTATATTGACTCACTTGATATATGTTTTGGCACTCAACTCGCGGATTCCCGAGGTGACATTGGGGTAATCTATGCATAGGGGTTGATGCATGTTTTCGTCCTTGTTTCTCTGGTAGAAATATTGGGGCACTCTTTGAGGCTCTTTGTGTTGGATTGAGTATTATGAATATGAAATTGTTTGATGCGTATCGTATGATTAACTCATGGATACTTGTGGTGACATTGGAGTATCTAGGTGACATTAGAGTTGGTTGATGTGTATCATATGGTGTTATTTTAGTACGAACTCTTGGATAGATCGAACGGAAAGAATAACTTTGCGTTATTTTAGTACGAACTCTTGAATAGATCGAACAGAAAGAATAACTTTAAGGTGGTTTCGTACCCTACAAACAATTTCTTCTTATCTTCTCCGCTAGATAAGAACTTTGGAGTGATTCTTCATCACACGTTGAGGGATGGTTATATGATCCAATTATATTAGCATTGTTGAGAGATTGCACTAGCGAAAGTACGGACCCTAGGCCTCATTTTCAAACATTGCAATACCGTTTGTGCTCACTTTTGTTACTCGTTACCTTGCTGTTTTTTATTGTTCCTATTACAAAAATCAATATCTACTATCATTACTACACTTTTATCACCATCTCTTCACCGAACTAGTGCACCTATACAAATTACCATTGTATTTGGTGTGTTGGGGACACAAGAGACTTTTTGTTATTTGGTTGCAAGATTGTTTGAGAGAGACCATCTTCATCCTACGCCTCCCACGGATTGATAAACCTTAGGTCATCCACTTGAGGGAAAATTGCTACTGTCCTACAAAACTCTGCGCTTGGAGGCCCAACACGAGTCTACAAGAACAAGTTGTGTAGTAGACATCAGCTGCTCACCACCTGAAACGCAGCCCTGGCATGTCCTCCGGCGCCACTGATCTATGATTCCAGAGCAATGGATCCCCTCTGAAACACATGTGGGTTTCGCTCAAAGGCGGAAGTGCTGCGGGCCGCAGCGAGAGGGCAGCCCGCGGGATCCTGGGATCTAAGGGATTATCCATGGCGGGATCCGGTGGGCGAGGCGGGGAGGCGAGCGTAGGTGCTGGGAGAGCCCTACGAGGCTAAGATAAAGATAGTACTAGTCCACTCCGTCCATATTTAAATACAAAGGCCACCAACAGTAACCGAGACAAAAATTGATCATCCTGCCTGCGTCCTGGTTTATTGGCCCCCTTTTTATTTTGTGCCAATTTTTTTACCAAAAATTTAACTAAGAAAATTTTAATGCATGTCACCAAAAATCATATCATTGGAATCACATTTGAACATAGTTTTCGATGACATTAATTTTTATGACATGCATAAATATTGTGTTACTTAAAATTATGGTCAAAAATTGGCACAAAATACGAAGAAGACCAATGGAAGTAGCAACCCATGATTTAACTACTCGCATGCACGCAGTGGAGTAGTAATGTCTTTCTCAACTACAGTATTTCCTCCCTCGCGTCCACTCAATTTGCATGCACTGTATTAATTGACCATCAATGAAGTGAACGACTTTACACGCGTCAAATTATCACATGGGGTGGATCTTCATACAAAAATGCGTCCCACCGTGTGCGTGCGAGGGAATGAGTGTGTGCGTGCACATCTTCGCTTCGTGCATGTATTGCCAGTGTGCGTGAGAGAGGACGAGTACATTCTTCTGGAACCAGCAGCATGTCAGTGTGATCAATCCACACAAGGAGGTCACGACAACGCCTCCACATGTGCCACGTAGCTTCATGGATGCCCCCACATCATTTAAATCATAATATATTAACTGAAAAAGGGAGAGACATTGTGTAGCGTGCCATTGGAATTCTAATTTACGTGTTTTGCACATACCGGAAGTACTAGTAAGGTACACGTGCATTGCACGCATGAGATTTGGCAACCAAATTATGAATAAATACCACACTATAGCATGTAAGCTTTGAGTCATATATGCATGATGTAGACGTTCGTTTAATTCTTATAGTTCATCTCATTCAAAATCAATAGTTTTTATAAAAAAAGTTAATCTATTTTATGATTCATGGAATTGTGCGTTGTAAAGCATAAAGTAAAAAACAAATATGGCAATTCATCTAGAAAAAAAGTTTGGGCAATTATGATACGGAAGATTCTAGAACAAAGGAGAAGTACTTGTGTTTTGAGGTTTGTGCATTATGCTTAAGTTCAACCATGGAGTCTTCTAGATTGTACATGTGGCAGAATCTGGTGGAATGTAGATGATATCCAATGGCCAGTAGTGCTCGGATTTGCCATCTCTGCACCGTCTGATTGGCTTCATCCAACGACCACCTTTCAATTTTATTCGCACTCAATATAGGGGTATAGATATAGACTAGTGGCACATCATCTAAAGCCTTTCTACACGCTCATTTTTTGTACAAGTGTGATCCACCATGCACCCGCGCGTTTGTATGTGGGAACGAGTGCGTGTGTGCACCTCTTCTCTTTCGCACACGTAGTCCGTGTGTGTGAGAGATACTAAGATATGGTGAGGGAATATGTGTCAATGCAATTTGTGTGAAGGAGAGGCATATATACATACATGTATGTGCATGGGGCCGGGGTGATATACGAGAAGGGAGGGGAGGGGTCGACCGCGCGAGATATCGATAGAGATAGATAGAGGGAAGAGCTCTACGAGCGTACAAGCACTGGGATATGGGGGGGTGCTGGAAGATGGTGCAAGGGGCCAAGTGGAGGGAGATTATGAAGGAGTGCACAAGTGCGAGATCGATATTTAAAGAGAGGGGGCGAGAACGTGCGCGGTTGCGCGCAGTGGCAGAGCCATGAAAAATAAATAAGCTAGGGGGCCATGCATTGCTAATCCTTTACGGGGAGGGCCAATTCATCAACTTAAACCATTTTACCAACAATTGATCTACTGATCACATTCATATTAGCGTCAGTATATAGTGATGTTAGGGGGGGCAGGGCCCTTGCTGCCCCCTGTCTTCGCCACTATGCGCGTGTCTGAGAGATGAAGCGGAAGACATGGATGATGAGAGGGGCACGATGGATAGATAATGTGGGTGTATCAGCTATGTAATCCTATATAGAGAGGTATAGATTGATCTATGTGTACATGGGAAAGAGGGTGAGACCTGACTAGATATATAGATCGATCGGTTTGTGTGGAAAACTGGGAAAGACCTTGCTATATATACACACACATAGAGGAACATCGATCGTTGCGCATGCATGTGAGAGATAAAGAATGCCCGAAGTGATGAAGAGGGGGAGGTGTGTGTGTCCATGCATGGGAGACCGACCTGAAGAAAAAGATTGCATGTGTGCGATGGATAATGCCGAGTGGTAGTGTGTGTGCATGCATGCACGAGAGAAAGTTAGTGGTACAATTATAAAGAGAAGATGACTGTGTGGGTGTAAAAGACTAGGTGAGGTCATAATCAATGTAAAGTTGAATTCAAATATTTGAATAATAGATCATGATGTTTGAAACCCATGCATGCATGAATATAACTGAGATATGTGTGGTGTGGTTTGGAAATGAGCATGCTATACTGTATACACATTGAACAAGGTCAGACTGATTTGAATTTGAGATACCAATGGCAGGCATCGTTTGGCCACATTGCATCCGTGCATGGACACACTATTCAAATTGGAGATGATGGGTGGCTTTCGCATCACATACCTATACCCCTATATAGTGTGTGAATAACTTTGAAAGATGGTCGTTGGATGAAACCAATCCGACGGTGCAGAGATGGCAAATCCGAGCACTACTGGCCATTGGATATCATCTACATTCCACCAGATTTTGCCACATGTACAATCTAGAAGACTCCATGGTTGAACTTAAGCATAATGCACAAACCTCAAAACACAAGCACTTATCCTTTGTTCTAGAATTTTTCGTATCATAATTGCCCAATTTTTTTTCTAGATGAATTGCCATTATTTGTTTTTACTTTATGCTTTACAACGCACAATTCCATGAATCTTAAAATAGATTAGCTTTTTTATAAAAACTAATTGATTTTGAATGAGATGAACTATAAGAATTAAACGAACATCTACATCATGCATATATGACACAAAGCTTACATGCTATAATGTGATATTTATTCATAATTTGGTTGCCAAATCTCATGCGTGCAATGCACGTGTACCTTACTAGTCTAAATGGTGTGTGTGTGTGTTGTGCGTGTTAAACACATTGTACGTAGCGTCATACATGGTTTAGATTCCGAACTTCTAGCTAGAGCATACATGTAATATGATTTGAATTAAACATAAAATGGATACATATATTTGAATTCGAGATCGTATGTACATGTAGTTCATATTTATATGGAAATTTACTACTCCTATATTCATGTCATGTGTTGTGAAGATAATATTTAGATGGTTGTACAACTAACCCGAGTACAATCCCATTCAAACAGAGAAAATGTACTCAAATTTAGTCCATATGCTAGACAACATAAATTGTTTTTTTTATTGTTGAGGGAAGTGCAAATTGATTTGGTACTGTACACGTTAAGTTTGTTGTCCCGATTTTTTGTTTTTTGTTGTTGTATTTGAATGCATTTCTAGTAATATGGTAAAACAGGACATGGCTCTCTCTAGTGAGATGCGAATTGTCTTTTTTTTGTACACATTAAGCTTGTTCTCCCGAAATTCAAGCCGCGCCTTGTTATGCCAAAATTTCAAGCTAGCAACTCTGTCTATCGTGCTGCAAAACTTCCGCCTCTTCAACCCGCGCCTTGTTACCCCAAAATTTTAAGATAGCTCTTTGTCTCGTTGTGCTCCAAAAACTCCCTCCAATTCAACCCGCGCCTTGCTATCCCAAAACTACAACGTGCGCAAAAACTCCCACCTCCTGCGAAATCCCGACACGCGAAATGCCCGTGATACCCCTGAACCGAAAGAACCGCCTAGCTCAAATCGGTGGGGCTACTTTTGTAACTTACCCCACATTTTGGACAAGCGCGTCCCTAAGCCAATGGTTTCCCCCTGCGTCCATGCCCATCCGTCCACCCCCCCCCCCCCCATTCATACACCGAGGCTGCGAAAACCCGTGAAGCCCCACACCCTCCTCCGTCCGCCACCCAGTCGGAGCCTCTTCCCCGACGATGTCGTCCACAGCAACACCTCGACGTCCCTCATCCACCGCACCGGATGAGGATCCGTCGTCGATCTCATCGTCCCGCCGGTTCAGCCACCCCGTCCTCCACCTCCAAGGAGCTACCCCGATGTTCCCCTCGTCTTTCGCGCCACCTCCATTCCCACACCGCCATCTTCACCTGCACCACCGGAAGAGCAACATCATCACCGATTCCTCGGATGAAGCTGAGGCCTAATCGGCGCCACCAAAGAGGTTCTACACTAATCGCTGCATTTTCTTCTTGATTCGATCTCATGGTGCTGTCGGCGCTCGGTCCCGAGCCGACATGGCGCAGCTCCATCTACGGCGGCGTCGCCGGCCACTTCCTCCACGACGGTGTCGCTGGCCACTTCCTCCACAGCATCGCTCCCTCGGCAGCGACGTCCACATCAGTAGGAGTTGCTGCTGCTTTGGCTCTCGCTCGCGTTACTGCTCTGCTCTTGCTCTCGGTCCCCTGCCTGGTCTGCTGTTGTTCTTGCTCACGCTGCTGCTCTCTCTCTTGCTCTTGCTTGCGCTACTGCTCTACTCTTGCTCGCGTTGCTGCTGCATGAGTAGCAGATCCTGCTATCGCTCGAGCCCCTGCAGCTGCTACCCGAGATGCTGCTACACGACTAGCTGCCCCGGCTCTCGCACGCGCTGCTGCTGCTGCTACTGCTTTTCTGCTACTAGTGCGTTCAGTTTCGACAGTAAAATTCAGTTTCGACAGCAAAATTCAATTTCGACAGTTAAATTCAGTTTCAACAGTTAAATTTAGTTTCGACAGTTAAGTTCAGAGATGAGCGGCTGATGTATTTTACATCTAGCACTTTGTGGTTATGCATTTTATATCATCTGTTGGAGATGTTATTAGAATTCCACTCAGGTTAACGTTGTCTCTCTTGTCCTGCTTCAGCCTAGCCGTCGTACAACTCACCGGAGCTGCTCCAACGACGAAACCCTCCATCACAGCAGAGCAGTACCCCCGGCTCCATCTCCAGACGCCTAAGATCTTCTTCCCCTCCTCCGATAGCCAAATCAGCCGGAGCATCCTCACCGACCAACACAATCATGCTGAGATCGACATGGCTTCGCCAAAGAGGTTGTACACTTGTTGCATCACTTTTTTACTCTGCATGTTATATATATTGTCCACTGAGCACACGTAGTAACATGAAATACGATTAGTTTCACCTACTATATGAAAAGCAGTGAGGTACCAGGCAACTTAGCTATCCGTGATGGACTCTCTTGAACGCCATCATTATTTATTTCTGCGCGTTTGAGCTGTGCATTTGTAGATGGGCCTGGGAGTTGAGCTAGTAGGGCAGTGGCCTGGGTCCAAAGTAGTAGAAGTAGCACAAAAACATTTTTTGAGTGTAGGCTTTTCCCTGTTCAAGCCTGCCTACTAGAATCGCCAGTGCTTGAAAGGGAAAGTGAAGGAAAAACATAGGAATTGGAAAGTTTCGTATGGTACTACTATTTATGCATTTGGTACAAAGGAATGGAGCAAATGAACGAAAAACCGTAGGAATTTTAATATCCACTTGTCCTCCTTTTCAAATTCCTATTCATGAAGCACAAGACTAAGAGATAGTAGCATAATAGCATTATAACCGTACATTTTCTTGTGGTTTGACTTAATCTCACCATGCTTCTTTGCATCCTGTGATCTTCCAATTCTTGTGAACCAAACACCCAGATTGGCAGAAATCCTGTGTTTTTAAATTCTCTGTTTTGCACGTGCATTCCTATCGTATTCCTGTGTATTTCCTATCCCTGCATTGTTAGAATCCTCCAATTCAAACAAGCCCTTACAGAATTACTTCTGTTACAGATATGTGTCAAAGAAAACCTTGTGTGGTTTGTCCCGCTCCTGCTACGCTGTGGTCCACCCTAGCTCAGCTGCTCCAACGATGGACAGGTTCACCACAGTAGGGATCCGCCCTCCAGGCTGTCTTTCGCCGCCTCAGATCTTCTTCCCCGCCGTCGGCAGCCATGACAACTGCATTACCATCATCAACTGAGCAGATGACCTTGAGGACTACATGGGTCCGCAAGAGAGGTCGCACTCTTTCGTGTCTGCTTTCGTTATGCATCGCTTAATATGATGACATGCTACTTTATCGTCATGTTCACTGATTAGACTCTGAGTCAGGTCCAAACTAATGCTCAAACTTGAGTTTTTAAATGGTTGTGGGGTACATATTGGGGCAGCAATCAATACTATATATCTACTATCTGGTTAATCTCGGGTGTCTACTATGAGTTTCATGTTGGGTGGAAACAAACATTAAAGGAGCCATTATCTGTATTTTTTAACTGAAGCTATTATCTGCCTGCTATCATTGGTTTTGGGTCTATCCACAGTTTGCTACCATCACTCTGAATTTGTGCATGCACTCCTTACATAATCTCACTATGTTTCATTCCTATGCATGTCAGTTATTGTACACAATGGTACTGAACATGTAGAGCAAAATAGACGAGCCTTGCGTGGCAATAAAATTTCATGCAGACGTCGCTCCATGGTCGGCACAAAAGAAACCCCCCTCCCCTCCCCCCATTCCAGACTGCAATCAAGAGGAAGATAACTGTTCAGGGGGATTCAGAGGGAGCAGACCAATCCTATTTACCCCCTGAGGTCTTTTGCTCTAACTTGGCATGCTGATGTTGGTCATATCATGCATATGGTGCCTTGCATTGCTTACTTTATACACACAATATGTCATTTGCTTAGTTTAGACATGCATTGTGTGAATGCCATCTGTTTAGTTTTTATATAATATATGTGAATCATGCAATGCCATCTTGTTTAGCCAGGCATCATATATGTGAATTTTGCAATGCCATCCTGGTTAGCCAGTCATCTTATATGTGAATTATATCATGCCATCCTTTTTTTATTACGTATTAAATTTGTCAACAATTTTAGTACATTCAATTACTCTTCCTGTGCATCAGCCATTCGATACGGTCATGGAAAAATCTGGAGTGAAAACAAGGTCTTCAGAGCAGACAATGCTATCTGACGAAGCGCATGTCTTGCTGGTTACGGATAGCTCCTCAGAGGAGGATTCAGAGACAGATGACCAGTCGTATCCCCCCCCCCCCAGGTGATGCCTAACTTGGCAGGGTTATATTGCTCATATCGTGCATATGGTGTCTTGAATTGGCATGTCATTTGCTTAGTTTAGACATGCTTTGTGTGAATGCCACCTGTTTAGTGTATAATTACCATATATGTGAATTTTGCAATGCCATCTTGTTGCAAGACATTATATATGTGAATTATGCAATGCTATCTTGTTGCAAGGCATTATGTATGTGAATTATGCAATGACATGCTGTTTAGCCAAGCGTCATATATGTGAATTATATCATGCCATCCTTTTTTGTATTACTCATTCCATTTGTCGACAATGTTTGTATATTCAACTGCTCTTCCTGTGCATCAGCCATTTGAATTGGTGATGGAGAAATCTGGAGTGAAAACAAGGTCTTCAGAGCAGACAATGCTACCTGCTGAAGCAGATATCTTGCTGGTTACAGATAGCTCCTCAGAGGAGGATTCAGAGGCAGATGACCAGTCCTATTTGCCCCCTGAGGTGTATGCTCAAACTTGGCAGGGTTATATTACTCATATCATGCATATGTTGTCTTGTAATGCTTAGTTTTTACATCATATACACAATATTGAATGCCATCTCCTTAGTTGACACATCATATATGCGATTGCCCTCTGCTCACTTGCTTAGTATATAAATCATATATTTGAATTATATCATGCCATGATGTTTACATAGACATCATGTATCTGAATTATGGCATGCCAACCCATTTTCTAAAGACATAATATAGTTATATCATCTCATCCTATTTACATAGTCATCATATTTTGAATTATGTCATTCTATCCATGAATTATATCATGCCATCATGTTTCCATCGATGGCATGTTTGTGAATTATGGCATGCCAACCACTTTAATAGACATATCGTATAGTTATATCATGTCATCCTGTTTACATAGTCATCATATTTTTGAAGTATGTCATTCTATCCTGTTTAGTTAGCATCATATATGTGAAATTGTGTCATGCTATCCTGTTTAATTAGCCATCATATATGTGAAATTATGTCATGCAATCTTGTTTGGTTAGACAACATAAATGTGAATTATTTCATGCCCTATTTTCTTCCCTACTATCCGTTGCACCTGTCTATCTTACAATGTTGTACATTCAATTACTTTTCTTGTTTATTAGCCATTTTAATTAGAGGGGGTGATAGCCGTATCTATGGGAGTAAAAACACGGTCTTCGGAAAAGATCGTGCTACCCGTAGATGCAGATAGAACCACGGTTGTACTTGCCCAAGAACCAGCCCCACCACACATAACCCAGACTCACACAGATTGTACCCCTGCCTAGTTGGACAGAGAAACAGCTACACCCCTTCTAACCCCAACCCCAGCAGATAGTAACCCAGTTCCATTTGACACAGCACCATCTCCACCATAGAGCACCCAAACACGAGCAGTTAGTAAGGCAACTGCAGTGCACAAAGCACGAGGACCACCACTCTGAACCCCAAGTCAACGCTTAAAGCAGAAGAAGAATTGTTCTCAGGTCAGGTTCCGTAGCTATGGTTCATACTCCTTTGCTCTTGCATCACTGTATTTACTCATACCAACTAATTTCAAATTTGAAGGATGCAATTGAAACTCCAATGGTGCAACAGGTATGTTTTAAACATGTTTCTTTAACGTATTTGCTGTTGTAACTTGCTCTATGTTGATTTCAGTTTCAATTGAATAAACAGTTATGTTCTCATGCCATGCACATTACAAGTGTTGTTATTGCTGTGTAGTTTTCCACACTTATATTTTGTCTATGCTGCTTTGTCTTAAACAGATATGATTTGAACTGTCTCTATCTTGATTTGGCAACATAAACTAGAATGATATAGACCATACAGTGACCATACTACATAGATATATGTTTGTTTCATGCTGTTATCCTGTCCACCTTACTACTGAACTGGTTTACCAAAATGAGTTTCATATACAACATGGTAAACCTGTGATCTGTCTGCTTGTTTCTCTTTTAGAATGCGGACAAAATATTGGAGAAGAGTACCCCGTTATGCAATGGTAAAGGAAATAATGCAGATAAGGTTCAAAATAGTGAGACATCCCTGTTGGTCTCCAAGAAAGCTAATAAAAACTATATTGAAGACACTGAGACAACCCCAAAGTCCTATCTTGATGTAGTGTTCGAGTTACTGGCCACTACTGCTGGCACCAGCTCTTCGAACTCGCTGCCTGAATCAGTTCGCCTTCTTGAGTCTCAACTTCAAGTTGAAAGACATCAATCAGATGTGCTACGATAGGAAGCTGAAGGACTGAGGAAGTCCCTGCAGAATTCAGATGCATACTTTCTGGTGCAACAACAAGCGCTGGAGGATTTAAGCGCCAAACAAGAGAAAGCTAATAAGCTTGCTAAGCGTCTTGCCAGCATGGTGGATACCCAGGATATTGTTTCTTGAGCTCTTGTGAAGTGGTTTCAGTGCTGGACTTGTTTTGCTGTGGCGTTTATTTGCACTGGTCGCCAACTTTGACAACCAGTGTATGTAATACGCTGCTTTGTTCCCCATATTTGCACTGGTGGCGAACTTTGATGCCCAGTGGATGTAATATGTGTAATAGCTGTGATAGCCTAGCATAAGTTGCTTGCTTATTTATTTCCTTGTTGTCTTGTTTATTTGTTTGCTTGTAGTCAGTGCAGTTCTTTTTCCGCGGTTTGCTAGTGGCCGTAATAACCTATTTTTTTAAACTAGGCCACAATAACCATGGGCTACATATTTACTGTAGTGACCATGGGCCTCCTACGGGCCGTAGAAACAATGGGCCTTCTACGGGCCATAGAAACAATGGGCCTTGTACAAGCCGTAGAATCAGTGGGCCTTCTACGGGCCGTATGATCGATTGGCCAAACATGGGCCAATAACGGACCGCATTATGGGTCGTAAACGGGCTAGAGTTGGAATCGTCCGTTCATGGGCCGACCATAACGGGCCGTCGTTAATCAGCTGTATTTGATGACGCTATGAAAATGGCCCAACAGATTAACAGGCCACAAACGGGACGACTTTAACCACTGGCTGAATTTGGCCCACAACAGGAACAGGCCGGTAACGGACCGTAAGTAATCGAATGCTGCAGATCAGCCCAAGAATAAATGGGCCCTGAGAAGGCCGAAAGATAACATGGGCTGGAAACGGCCCAATGGAATACTGGGCCGTTAATGGGTATAAAGCCATACACTGTTCATTACGGGCCAGTTTCACCATGGGCCGTTAATGGGCCAAGAGTTACAAAGGGCCTCATATGGGCCGAAAGACATCATGGGCCATACATGGGCCGGAAGTTACAACGGGCTAGAATCATATTGGACAGCCCAGATGACGCTACTGGGCCTAATTCGGATAGGCCATAATGGGCCGTGAGTTAGCGGGCTGTAAATGGGCTATATGCGAACAGGCCGCTAGCAGGCTTTAAGTGGGCCAGCCTTTACCTTTTGACTAGGTCAACCAGGCCAGCCTTTTGACCTAAATGGGCCACTGTTGGGCCGAGCCACATGTCGACGTATCATAGGCGTGTCCCGTCCATTCGCTGGATGACAACTATCCCAACGCTGGGCCTACACGTGGATCCGCGGGCGAATGAGAATTTTACACGTGGAAAATCCCCATTGGTCCAGGCTGTTAACGGGTTATCGGATCAAACCGAAACCCGATAGCTTAATAGCGACCCGTTACGATGGATGCCACGTATTGGTTACCCTTGGCGAAAGCACTTCCATGACACGCCATTTATCGTCATGGAAGTGGACACTTCCGTGATGATAATTTTGGTATTGTCAAGGAACACTTCTACGATAGCACAGGCATGACTATCTTGATTTTGTCATAAAATCATCATGGATGTACATGCATGACAGAAAACGTGACCTACTATGACAAACACGTATCATCACGGAAGTGTATTTTTTTTGTAGTGCCCAGCTCAAAGGTAGTGTGTCCGAAGTCATTGCTAATGTTGCCACCATCGGCTCTTTTTTACATTAGCTGAGATTCGCAGGAGAAGAGTACCACCACCACCATCCGAAGACGTCCAGGAGGCGTCAAGGCGTAGTCCCGATCCTAGGTCTTCGGCGTGAGCTGGGGTCAATTCGGGCGGTGCTGCAGCAGACCCGCCCCTGGAGGATCCAGAGGATGTTTCGGTTACTAATTACAAAGTCAAAAGTGTGATGAATCACCATCGGCGGTGGGAATCCTTGCGTCACATTGCCTTTTCTAACCAAGAGTTCAATGCATTTAATTCGGTGGACGCATACCTCGGAGCAGCCCGAACAGGGCTTGAGGGCATTGCCAACCTCCTGTCCGCCAATATGCAGGTACGAGATTGATTTTAAAAAACCAATCATAAGTCCTATCCAAGTAGCCCCCGAGCCATGATTTGGGTGGGTCGGTCGAGTTAAGGATCAATAACTATATGTATTGCTGGTATGTTGTAGGCAACGAGGGAACATAATAAGAAATTATCCGAGGACCTCGAGCTGAGCTGAACACAGTTGGCTGATGCGAAAGCCGAACTGGAGGCAGTTAAGAAATTCACTAACGAAGCGCATGGTGAGGAAGAAAGCTTTAGAATGCTTCAATTTTTAAGGTACCCTATTTGACACAGGCTTCCCTTATAGCAGCTGAATCCATAGGGCAACTACAGAAGGATCTGGACGCCGCCAAAGAATCTCAGAGGTATGCCGAGTCGCAGGAGGAGGCTGGCCGCTGGGTACTGACATGCGGTCATGAAGAAAAGAACAAACTGAAGGCGGAAAACCAGCAACAGGCCAAAGAAATCGATAGTTTAAAATCTCAGCTGGCGCAGGCCCGTGAGGAGAACCAGAAATTGAAAGGCGGCATGTTCGGTAAGTGATAGTTTGACTTGCGTGCATGTGAATACTCGCAGTATTTTAATTTAAAGGACATGTCGTGCCTTGTGCTAGGTCTCCTGACGGGGCGTCCCGAAGAAGAGGTTAACTCATTTGGAGGGAACCTTTTGAAGGAGCTGTCCATTGTGGACGAGAGAGCTCGGAAAGCCATGAAAAGTATGGTCAAGGCGTTATGGCCGACAGAGACACCTCCAGAGGGCATGGCCGAATTGGCCAATCACTTTAAAGGGGGTACCATCGATTTGACCTGTGGAAGATATCGGCTTACCGAGAGGGAGCGCGCGAGGCCTGGGCGATGGTAAAGACCCGGTTTACCAAACTCGAACCAAACCATATGGCTCGAGTTGGGCTAGCGGGGCCGGACGAGCAAGAAATACCGCTTCACCTAGTTTATGACCAAGTGATGCCTGCTGCTCGGTACTCCCAAGAGGACTGTGCCCTGGACAGCTTAATAGATAATATTGACAAATAGTAGATTGCTTGACCATATGTATCTATGTACTGTACATCAAGCTTTCTCGTTCCGTATTGTAAAACGCTATCTTAACCGTGAAGGAAATATGCCCTAGAGGCAATAATAAAGTTGTTATTTTATATTTCCTTATTCATGATAAATGTTTATTATTCATGCTAGAATTGTATTGATCGGAAACCTAAATACATGTGTGAATACATAGACAAACACTGTGTCCCTAGTGAGCCTCTACTTGACTAGCTCGTTGATCAAAGATGGTTAAGGTTTCCTAACCATGGACATGAGTTGTCATTTGATAACGGGATCACATCATTAGGAGAATGATGTGATGGACAAGACCCATCCGTTAGCTTAGCATAATGATCGTTCAGTTTTATTGCTACTGCTTTCTTCATGTCAAATACATATTCCTTCAATTATGAGATTATGCAACTCCCGGATACCATAGGAATGCCTTGTGTGCTATCAAACATCACAACATAACTGGGTGATTATAAAGATGCTCTACAAGTATCTCCGAAGGTGTCTGTTGGGTTGGCATAGATCGAGATTAGGATTTGTCACTCCGAGTATCGGAGAGGTATCTCTGGGCCCTCTCGGTAATGCACATCATAAGAAGCCTTGCAAGCAAAGTGACTAATGAGTTAGTTATAGGATGATGTATTACAGAACAAGTAAAGAGACTTGCCGGTAACGAGATTGAACTAGGTATGTGGATACCGACGATCGAATCTCGGGCAAGTAACATACCGATGGACAAAGGGAATAACGTATGTTGTCATAATGGTTTGACCGATAAAGATCTTCATAGAATATGTGGGAGCCAATATGAGCATCCAGGTTCCGCTATTGGTTATTGACCGGAGAAGTGTCTCGGTCATGTCTACATAGTTCTCGAACCCATAGGGTCCGCACGCTTAACGTTCGATGACGATTTTTGTATTATATGAGTTATGTGATTTGGTGACCGAATGTTGTTCAGAGTCCCGGATGAGATCACGGACATGACGAGGAGTCTCGAAATGGTCGAGAGGTAAAGATTCATATATAGGACGATGATATTTGGACACCGAAAGTGTTCCAGGGGTACCGGGTACATATCGGGTCACCGGAAAGGGGTTCCGGGCACCCCCGGCAAAGATATGGGCCTAATGGGCCAAGAGGGGAAACGCAGCAGCCAGCAGTGGCTGCTGCACCCCCCATATGGGCCGCACCTTAGGAGGAAGCAAAGGGGGGAAGAGAGAAGGAAGGGAAGGGATTCGGCCTCCCCCTTCCTTCCCTCCTCCCTCCTCTTTCCTTCTCCCTCCGGTGGATATGGTAAGGGGGAGGCCGAATTGGACTAGGGGCCCAAGTAGGATTCCTCCTACTTGGGCGCCCCCTTGGCTGCCTCTCCTCCCCTCCAACCTATATATACGTGGGGGGGCACCGCTAGAACACACACCAATAACTGTTAGCCGTGTGCGGCGCCCCCTTCCACAGTTTATGCCTCCGGTCATATCTTCGTAGTGCTTAGGCGAAGCCCTGCGCGGATCACTTCACCGTCACCGTCACCACGCCGTTGTGCTGACGGAACTCTCCCTCGACACTTTGCTGGATCAAGAGTTCGAGGGACGTCATCGAGCTAAACGTGTGCAGAACTCGGAGGTGCCGTACGTTCGGTGCTTGATCGATCGGAACGAGAAGAAGTTCGACTACATCGACCGCGTTGTCAAACGCTTCTGCTTTCGGTCTACGAGGGTACATAGACACACTCTCCCCCTCTCATTGCTATGAATCTCCTAGATAGATATTGCGTGAGCGTAGGAATTTTTTTGAAATTGCATGCTACGTTTCCCAACAGTGGCTTCCGAGCCAGGTCTATGCGTAGATGATATGCATGAGTAAAACACAAAGAGTTGTGGGCGGTGATCGTCATACTACTTACCACCAATGTCTTATTTTGATTCGGCGGTATTGTTGGATGAAGCGGCCCGGACCAACCTTACATGACCACATTCATGAGACCGGTTCCACCGACAGACATGCAACTAGTTTTGCATAAAGGTGGCTGGCGGGTGTCTGTTTCTCCTACTTTAGTTGAATCAAATTTGACTGCGGCCGGTCCTTGTTGAAGGTTAAAACAGCAAACTTGATAAATCACCATTGTGGTTTTGATGCGTAGGTAAGAACGGTTCTTGCTAGAGGCCCGTAGCAGCCACGTAAAACTTGCAACAACAAAGTAGAGGACGTCTAACTTGTTTTTGCAGGGCATGTTGTGATGTGATATGGTCAAGACATGATGTGATATACGTTGTTGTATGAGATGATCATGTTTTGTAAAAGTTATCGGCAACTGGCAGGAGCCTTATGGTTGTCGCTTTATTGTATGAAATGCAAATGCCATGTAATTGCTTTACTTTATCACTATGCGTTAGCGGTAGTTGTAGAAGCAATAGTTGGCGAGACGACCACGACGCAACGATGAAGATCAAGGTGTCGAGCCGGTGACGATGGAGATCATGACGATGCTTTGGAGATGGAGATCAAAAGCACAAGATGATGATGGCCATATCATGTCACATATTTTGATTGCATGTGATGTTTATCCTTTATGCATCTTATTTTGCTTAGAACGACGGTAGCATTATAAGATGATCCTTTCACTAAATTTCAAGGTATAAGTGTTCTCCCTAAGTATGCACCGTTGCGATAGTTCGTCTCGTTGAGACACCACGTGATGATCGGGTGTGATAGACTCTACGTTCAAATACAACGGGTGCAAGACAGTTTTGCACATGCGGAATACTCGGGTTAAACTTGACGAGCCTAGCATGTACAGACATGGCCTCAGAACACTGGAGACCGAAAGGTCGAACGTGAATCATATAGTAGATATGATCAACATAGAGATGTTCACCATTGATGACTACTCCATCTCACATGATGATCGGACATGGTTTAGTTGATTTGGATCACGTATCATTTAGATGACTTGAGGGATGTCTATCTAAGTGGGAGTTCTTAAGTAATTTGATTAATTGAACTTAATTTATCATGAACTTAGTCCTGATAGTATTTGCATATCTATGTTGTAGATCAATAGCTCGCGTATAGCTCCCCTATTTTATTTTGATATGTTCCTAGAGAAAACTAAGTTGAAAGATGATAGTAGCAATGATGCGGACTGGGTCCATGATCTGAGGATTATCCTCATTGCTGCATAGAAGAATTATGTCCTTGATGCACCGCTAGGTGACAGACCTATTGCAGGAGCAGATGCAGACGTTATGAACGTTTGGCAAGCTCGATATGATGACTACTTGATAGTTTAGTGCGCCATGCTTTACGGCTTAGAAACAGGATTTCAAAAACGTTTTGAACGCCACAGAGCATATGAGATGTTCCAAAGAGATGAAATTGGTATTTCAGACTCATGCCCGTGTCAAGAGGTATGAGACCTCTGACAAGTACTTTGCCTACAAGATGGAGGAGAATAGCTCAGCTAGTGAGCATGTGTTTAGAATGTCTGGGTACTACAATCGCTTGAATCAAGTGGGAGTTAATCTTCCAGATAAGATAGTGATTGACAAACTTCTCTAGTCACTATAACCAAGCTACTAGAACTTCATGATGAACTATAATATGCGAGGGATGACGAAAATGATTCCCGAGTTCTTCGCGATGCTGAAATCAGCGATGGTAGAAATCAAGAAAGAGCATCAAGTGTTGATGGTTAACAAGACCACTAGTTTCAAGAAAAGGGTAAGGGAAAGAAAGGGAACTTCAAGAAGAATGGCAAGCAAGTTGCCGCTCCCATGAAGAAGCCCAAAGCTGGACCCAAGCCTGAAACTGAGTGCCTCTACTGCAAAGGAAATGGTCACTGGAAGCGGAATTGCCCCAAATACTTGGCGGATAAGAAGGATGGCAAAGTGAACAAAGGTATATTTGATATACATGTTATTGATGTGTACTTTACTAGTGTTCATAGTAGCCCCTAGGTATTTGATACCGGTTCAGTTGCTAAGATTAGTAACTCGAAACAGGAGTTGCAAAATGAACAGAGACTAGTTTAGGACGAGGTGACGATGTGTGTTGGAAGTGATTCCAAGGTTGATAAGATCACCATCGCACACTCCCTCTACCTTCGAGATTAGTGTTGGACCTAAATAAATGTTATTTGGTGTTTGTGTTGAGCATGAATATGATTGGATCATGTTTATTGCGATACGATTATTCATTTAAGTCAGAGAATAATTGTTGTTCTGTTTACATGAATAAAACCTTCTATGGTCATACACCCAATGTAAATAGTTTATTGAATCTCGATCGTAGTGATACACATATTCATAATATTGATGCCAAAAGATGCAAAGTTGATAATGATAGTGCAACATATTTGTGGCACTGCCGTTTAGGTCATATTGGTGTAAAGCGCATGAAGAAACTCCATGCAGATGGGCTTTTGGAATCACTTGATTATGAATCATTTGATACTTGCGAACCATGCCTCATGGGCAAGATGACTAAAACTCTGTTCTCTGGAACAATGGAGCGAGCTAATGACTTATTGGAAATAATACATACCGATGTATGCGGTCCGATGAGTGTTGAGGCACGCGGCGGGTATCGTTATTTTCTGACCTTCACAGATGATTTGAGTAGATATGGGTATATCTACTTGATGAAACACAAGTCTGAAACATTTGAAAAGTTTAAAGAATTTCAGAGTGAAGTAGAGAATCATCGTAACAAGAAAATAAAGTTTCTACGATCTGATCACGGAGGCGAATATTTGAGTTACGAGTTTGGCCTTCATTTAAAACAATGTGGAATAGTTTCACACTTCACGCCACCTGGAACACCACAGCGTAATGGTGTGTCCGAACATCGTAACCGTACTTTATTAGATATGGTGCGATCTATGATGTCTCTTAACGATTTACCACTATTATTTTGGGGTTATGCATTAGAGACAGCTGCATTCACATTAAATAGGGCACCGTCTAAATCCGTTGAGACGACACCGTATGAACTATGGTTTGCAAGAAACCTAAGCTGTCATTTCTTAAAGTTTGGAGTTGCGACACTTATGTCAAAAGGCTTCAGCCTGATAAGCTCGAACCCAAATCGGAGAAGTGCGTCTTCATAGGATACCCTAAGGAAACAATTGGGTACACCTTCTACCACAGATCCGAAGGCAAGATCTTTGTTGCCAAGAATGGAACCTTTCTAGAGAAGGAGTTTCTCTCGAAAGAATGAGTGGGAGGAAAGTAGAACTTGATGAGGTAATCGTACCTTCTCTCGAATTGGAAAGTAGTTCATCAGAGAAAACCGTTCCCGTGATGCCTACACTAGAGAGGAAGCTAATGATGATGATCATGAAACTTCGGATCAAGTTACTACAGAACTTCGTAGGTCAACCAGAACATGATCCGCACCAGAGTGGTACGGGAATCCTGTACTGGAAGTCATGTTACTAGACCAAGGCGAACCTGCGAACTATGAAGAAGCTATGATGAGCCCAGATTCTGACAGATGGCTTGAGGCCATGAAATCTGAGATAGGATCCATGTATGAGAACAAAGTGTGGACTTTGGTAGACTTGCCCGATGATTGGCAAGCCATTGAGAATAAATGGATCTTCAAGAGGAAGACGGACGCTGATGGTAGTGTTACTATCTACAAAGCTTGACTTGTCACAAAAGGTTTTCGACAAGTTCAATGTGTTGACTACGATGAGATTTTCTCACTCATAGCGATGCTTAAGTCTGTCCGAATCATGTTAGCAATTGCCGCATTTTATGAAATCTGGCAAATGGATGTCAAAACTGCATTCTTAATGGATTTCTTAAAGAGGAGTTGTATATGATGCAACCAAAAGGTTTTGTCAATCCTAAAGGTGCTAACAAAGTGTGCAAACTCCAGCGATCCATCTATGGACTGGTGCAAGCATCCCGGAGTTGGAATATACGCTTTGATAAGGTGATCAAAGCATATGGTTTTATACAGACTTATGGTGAAGCCTGTATTTACAAGAAAGTGAGTGGGAGCTATGTAGCATTTCTGATATTATATGTGGATGACATATTGCTGATTGGAAATGATATAGAATTTCTGGATAGCATAAAACGATACTTGAATAAGAATTTTTCAATGAAAGACCTCGGTGAAGCTGCTTACATATTGAGCATCAAGATCTATAGGGATAGATCAAGACGCTTAATAAAACTTTCACAAAACACATACCTTGATAATATTTGAAGAAGTTCAAAATGGTTCAGTCCAAGAAGGGGTTCTTGCCTGTATTACAAGGTGTGAAGTTGAGTAAGACTCAAACCCGACCACGGCAGAAGATAGAGAGAGAATGAAAGTCATTCCCTATGCATCAGCCATAGGTTCTATAAAGCATGCCATGCTGTGTACCAGACCTATTGTGTACCTTGCCATGAGTTTGGCAATGGGGTACAATAGTGATCCAGGAGTAGATCACTGGACAGCGGTCAAAATTATCCTTAGTTACCTAAGAGGACTAAGGAAAAGTTTCTCGGTTATGGAGTTGATAAAGAGTTCGTCGTAAAGGGTTACGTCGATGCAAGATTTAACACCGATCCGGATGACTCTGAGTCTCAATGTAGATACATATTGAAAGTGGGAGCAATTAGCTAGAGTAGCTCCATGCAGAGCATTGTAGACATAGAAATTTACAAAATACATACGGATCTGAATGTGGCAGACCCGTTGACTAAACTTATCTCACAAGCAAAACATGATCACACCTTAGTACTCTTTGGGTGTTAATCACATAGTGATGTGAACTAGATTATTGAATCTAGTAAACCCTTTGGGTGTTGGTCACATGGCGATGTGAACTATGGGTGTTAATCACATAAAGATGTGAACTATTGGTGTAAATCACATGGCGATGTGAACTAGATTATTGACTCTAGTGCAAGTGGGAGACTGAAGGAAATATGCCCTAGGGGCAATAATAAAGTTTATATTTTATATTTCCTTATTCATGATAAATGTTTATTATTCATGCTAGAATTGTATTGATTGGAAACCTAAATACATGTGTGAATACATAGACAAACACTGTGTCCCTAGTGAGCCTCTACTTGACTAGCTCGTTGATAAAAGATGGTTAAGGTTTCCTAACCATGGACATGAGTTTTCATTTGATAACGGGATCACATCATTAGGAGAATGATGTGATGGACAAGACCCATCCGTTAGCTTAGCATAATGATGGTTCAGTTTTATTGCTACTGCTTTCTTCATGTCAAATACATATTCCATCAATTATGAGATTATGCAACTCCCGGATACTGGAGGAATGCCTTGTGTGCTATCAAACGTCACAACGTAACTAGGTGATTATAAAGATGCTCTACAGGTATCTCCGAAGGTGTCTGTTGGGTTGGCATAGATCGAGATTAGGATTTGTCACTCCGAGTATCGGAGAGGTATCTCTGGGCCCTCTCGGTAATGCACATCATAAGAAGCCTTGCAAGCAAAGTGACTAATGAGTTAGTTACAGGATGATGTATTACAGAACGAGTAAAGAGATTTTCCGGTAACGAGATTGAACTAGGTATGTGGATACCGACGATCGAATCTCGGGCAAGTAACATACCGATGGACAAAGGGAATAACGTATGTTGTCATAACGGTTCGACCGATAAAGATCTTCATACAATATGTGGGAGCCAATATGAGCATCCAGGTTCCGCTATTGGTTATTGACCGGAGAAGTGTCTCGGTCATGTCTACATAGTTCTCGAACCCGTAGGGTCCGCACGCTTAACGTTCGATGACGATTTTTGTATTAGATGAGTTATGTGATTTGGTGACCGAATGTTGTTCAGAGTCCCGGATGAGATCACAGACATGACGAGGAGTCTCGAAATGGTCGAGAGGTAAAGATTCATATATAGGACGATGATATTCGGACACCGGAAGTGTTCCGGGGGTACCGGGTACATATCGGGTCACCGGAAAGGGGTTCCGGGCACCCCCGGCAAAGATATGGGCCTAATGGGCCAAGAGGGGAAACGCAGCAGCCAGCAGGGGCTGTTGTGCTCCCCATATGGGCCGCACCTTAGGAGGAAGGAAATGGGGAAAGAGAGAAGGAAGGGGAGGGATTCGGCCTCCCCCTTCCTTCCCTCCTCCCTCCTCTTTCCTTCTCCCTCCGGTGGATATGGTAAGGGGGAGGCCGAATTGGACTAGGGGCCCAAGTAGGATTCCTCCTACTTGGGCGCCCCCTTGGCTACCTCTCCTCCCCTCCAACCTATATATACGTGGGGGGGGCACCGCTAGAACACAGACCAATAACTGTTAGCCGTGTGCGGCGCCCCCCTCCATAGTTTACGCCTCCGGTCATATCTTCGTAGTGCTTAGGCGAAGCCCTGCGTGGATCACTTCACCATCACCATCACCATGCCGTCGTGCTGACGGAACTCTCCCTCGACACTTTGCTGGATCAAGAGTTCGAGGGACGTCATCGAGCTGAACGTGTGCAGAACTCGGAGGTGCCGTACGTTCGGTGCTTGATCGGTCGGAACGAGAAGAAGTTCGACTACATCGACCGCATTGTCAAACGCTTCCGCTTTCGGTCTACGATGGTATGTAGACACACTCTCCCCCTCTCGTTGCTATGCATCTCCTAGATAGATCTTGCGTGAGCGTAGGATATTTTTTGAAATTGCATGCTATGTTCCCCAACAAACCGGTCCTCGGCTTCCGCCTCTCCGACCAGTGGTTGGGGAGTGTTCTGTACTATGTGACCTAAAAAATAGGAAATCACTTCGGGTAACCAGGCAATCCGGCCATTGGGTGTGAACATACAAAAGCATGCACGGAGAGTTATGTTATATTACTTTTTAACGTAAGAAACATCTTCCGAATAAAATAGTTCCTCCAAGGGTTCCTTTCTTCGGGGTCGTCATGTTGATCATAGACACGGTGTCCGAATACCGATAGTATGCGGTCATCATTTTTTTATTTTCGGAACCGAACCCCAGTATTTGGTGGCGAACACCTAATTATTTTCACTTCCGTTGTGGCCGACCCGTTCTTTTCTTAAGAACGCTAGCTTTCGGCTTCACCCGTCTAAGGTACGTACACGGCTGACCCGGTCGTAGCAATCACAGAGGTGCTCCGTTTACCCCCTAGCCAAACAATCGGGAACGTAGGGGGTAAACAAAGGAGCCACGCAACCCAGCTTGGCAAAAACTTAAGGCAAATTGGTGCATATGATGGCTTTAAAGGTACAGGAAGGATGTAAACATGGAAGAGACGAATTCATGCACGAAAATTATATTGAGTGGCTTCTTTAAAGGAGCCCCCAGGTAAATCTGGGTATTACATGTAAAGATGTATATTTAAAGAGCCTAGCGCAGTTCGGTTTATCCGATCATAGCGCGGGCAGTGAAAATTTAAAAGAAAAAACAAAGAAAATGGGAGAGAAGGTGACGATGCCGGTCTAGTCATAGAAGCGTTGAAGCCGAGCTATGTTCCATGGGTTTGGTTTGAGGCGATCTTCCGCTGGATTGCAGAGACCATATGCTCCTCCTGCTAGTACTTCATCTATTATGAAAGGACCCTCCCATTTGGGCGAGAGCTTGTGCTTCTGCTTTTCAGGGAGGCGGAGGACTAGTTCGCCCACGTTGTATGCCTTTGCCCGAACATCCTTGCTCTGGTAGCGCTGGGCTTGCTGTTGATAGAATGTAGAACGAGCCTGAGCTATGTCGCTCTCTCCTTCCAAGGCGTCTTGCCGATCCAACTCGGCTTCCTTTTCTTCATATATGTGCACTCTAGGCGCGTCATGGATGAGATCGTATAGGAGGACTGCTTCCGCGCCGTATACCATAAAAAAGGGTGTGTATCTCGTTGACCGGTTGGGGGTGGTGCGCAATCCCCATAATATGGAATCAAGTTCCTCTACCCAGTGGCAATCGGATTCCTTCAGGGAATGAACCAGACGGGGTTTTATGCCACTCATGATGAGTCTGTTGGCTCGTTCGACCTGTCCATTGGTCTGTGGGTGATATACCGAAGCATAGTCGAGCTTGATGCCCATCTTAGTGCACCAGTCTTTGACTTCCTGGGCTATAAAATTGGATCCATTGCCCGTGATTATGCTATGGGGAACACCATAACGGTGCACAACCCCAGATATGAAGTCGACAACTGGTCCGGATTCGGCCGAGGTTACTGGTTTTGCCTCAATCCATTTAGTGAATTTGTCGACCATAACCAGTAAGTATTTCATTTTCTTGGATCCCCCTTTAAGTGGTCCAACCATGTCGAGCCCCCAGACCGTGAACGGCCAGGTGATCGGTATTGTCCGGAGAGCTGTGGGGGGAATATGGCTTTGATTCGCAAAAAGCTGGCACCCAACACAGTGTTGGACCAAAGTACATGCATCCGTGCGAGCGGTGGGCCAGAAAAACCCTGCTCGGAAGGCCTTGCTTAACAAAGCCCGAGTTGTTGCGTGGTGTCCGCCCATGCCGGTGTGTATCTCAGTCAGAAGTTGTTGCCCCTCCTCTTTGGATATACATCTTTGGAGGACTCCAGTGGTGCTTTTCTTATAAAGCTCACCCTCGTGGACCTTATAGGCTTTAGATTGTCGGACTATGCACCGTGCCTCGGTCTGATCGGCAGGGAGCTCTTGCCGTAAAAGATAGGCAAGGAAGGGCTCGGACCATGGTGCGATTACGACCATGACTTCGTGAGCCGAGGGTGTTTCGTCGAGTGTTGAGCCACCGATGATGTCATCGTCTGGCTCAATTTCCGAAGGGATGATCTGCTCAGGATCATTGGATATCGCGCCATTGTCCCCATCTTGACACACCACGGATGGCTTGAAGAGCCGTTCCAAGAAGGTGTTCTTGGGGACTGAGTCACGTTTAGCACCCATGCGAGCGAGGACATCCGTGGCTTGGTTACTGTCTCTAGGGACATGTTGAAATTCTAACCCTTCAAATCGGGCTGATATTTTAAGGACGACATTTCTATATGCCGCCATTTTTGGGTCTTCGGCATCAAATTTGCCATTGACTTGGGAGATGGCGAGGTTCGAGTCTCCTCGCATTTCCTGCTGTTGTACGCCCATTGACGTTGCCATCCGAAGACGATGCAACAGGGCCTCGTATTTGGCTGCATTGTTAGAGTCCGTGTACATGATCTGCAGGACATACCGAATGTTATCGGCGGTGGGGGATATAAGGATCACCCCAGCCCCCAATCCAGCTAACATTTTGGAGCCGTCAAAGTACATTGTCCAATGTGAGTATGTACTATATTCCCGGGGAAGCTCGGCTTCTGTCCACTCAGCCAGGAAATCGACCAACACCTGAGATTTGGTAGCTCGGCATGGTTTGTACACAATTTCAAAAGGAAGGAGCTCTATGGCCCATTTGGCAATGCGGCCCGTGGCATCCCTATTATTGATGAAGTCATTCAAGGGTACCTCGGATGCCACTGTAACCGAACATTCTTGAAAATAGTGTCAAAGTTTTCGGGATGCCATAAAAACTGTATAGGCTATCTTCTGGTAATGCGGATACCGAGACTTGCACGGGGTAAGCACTTCTGACACGTAGTAGACTAGCTTCTGTACTCGGTATTTGTGGCCCTCGACTTCTCGTTCTACCACGAGTACAGCGCTCACCACTTGATTTGTGGCCGAGATGTATAACAACATGGGTTCGCCAATGCCAGGTGCAGCTAGTATGGGGTTGCCTGCTAGTATAGTTTTTATTTCTTCCAGTGCAGCGGTTGCCTCATGGGTCCACTCGAAGTTTTTGGTCTTTTTAAGCAATCTGTAGAGCAGCAGTGCCTTTTCACCAAGGCGGGAGATGAAGCGGCTCAGGGTTGCTACGCAGCCTGCCAGCTTCTGGACGTGTTTAAGCTCCGTGGGTATTGCGAGCTGGGACAGGGCTCAGATTTTAGCCAGATTGGCATCGATCCCTCTGTGGGAAACAATGAATCCGAGTAGTTTTCCGCCCCGAAGACGCATTTGTCTGGGTTGAGCCATATATCGTAAGTCCGTAAATTTTCAAAGGTTTGGTGGAGGTCGTCCACTAGCTGGCTGACGTGCTTGGTTTTAATGACCACGTCGTCTATGTATGCATTGACTGTTTTGCCGATTTGGTTTTCGAGGCATGTTTGAATCATGCGTTGGTTTGTGGCTCCTACGTTTTTTAACCCGAAGGGCATCGTGTTGAAGCAGAATGGCCCGTAGGGGGTGATGAACGCAGTTGCAGCTTGGTAGGACTCCCTCATCTTGATTTGATGGTAACCGGAGTAGGCGTCGAGGAAGCATAATGAGTCGTGTCCGACGGTGGCATCAATGATCTGATCTATCCAGGGTAAGGGGAAGGGATCCTTAGGGCATGCTTTATTAAGTCTTTGAAATCGACGCATAGCCGCCAGGATTTGTCCTTCTTGGGTACCATGACTAGATTTCCCAACCACTCGGGGTGTTTGATTTCGCGGATGAATCCGGCTTCCCATAACTTTGCTAATTCCTCTCCCATGGCTTGACGTTTGGGTTCGGAAAATTGGCGCAGTGCCTGTTTGACTGGCTTAAAGCCCTTCATTACGTTCAGGCTATGTTCCGCTAGTCTTCATGGGATTCCTGGCATGTCCGAAGGGTGCCAGGCAAATATATCCCAATTCTCGCGCAGGAAGGTCTGTAGTGCTTCGTCGACTACGGGGTCCAACTGGGCTCCAATGGATGTTGTTTTATTGGGATTTGTTGGATGCACTTGGAATTTGACTATTTCGTCAGCTGGTTTAAATGACGTAGATTTGGACCTTTTACTGAGGACCACGTCGTCCCTGTCGACCGTTGTGCGGAGTGTAGTCAATTCCTCAGCTGCAATAGCCTCAGATAGTGCTTCTAGGGCGAGTGATGCTGTTTTGTTTTCGGCCCAAAGGGCTTTGTTCGGATCACTTGTGAGTGCTATTACGCCATTGGGCCCTGGCATTTTGAGTTTGATGAACCCGTAATGTGGTATTGCCTGAAACCTTGCGAACGCCTCATGCCCCAATAGGGCGTGGTATCCGCTATGGAAGGGCACAATGTGGAACAGTAATTCTTCGGACCTGTAGTTCTTGGGATTGCCGAACACTACATCCAGAGTGACTCATCCGGAGCAGCGCGCCTCTCTGTCGGGGATAATTCCTCGAAAAGTGGTATAGCTTTGTTCGATGCGAGATCTGTCGAACTGTATTTTGTCAAGGGTGTCCTCGTAGATGAGGTTTAGACCGCTGCCTCCATCCATCAGCACTTTGGTTAATCTAAAGTCATCCACTATAGGGTCGAGGACTAGTGCGGCGGGTGCTCGGACGGGGCGGGCCCTTGGCTCATCTTCTTCATCAAAGGTGATTGGTGTATCCGTCCATGAGTGTGCGGCTGTAACCTGGTGGACCTGACCGAGTTCTCGAAGGGCTCTTTTCCTCTGATTGTCTGAGGAGAATGTCTCATAGATCGTCAGAACATCATTGTCACTATGTGGGGGTGTTGCTGATCGTCTAGTGGGGGGAATAGGTCCGAGGATAGCTTCGCCGCTCTTGGCCACCTGCCTGACCACCCAACAAGCTCGAAGCCTATGGGCTGGGTTTGCATTAAGCAGGGCCGAGTGTATGGGGCATGGTTTGTCCAGTAGCTCATCCAGGACTGTTTGGGGTCTGGCGAGGGACCTATTCTTCTTTTCGGCGGGCTCGTGTTCCGGCGACCGCCGTGGGTATGTGCGTTTTTCCTGAGCTTTTCGAGATTGCTCGGCATGGGTTAATTCCATACGCATTTGTTGTGCCTTACAGGTGCTTTCCATGGCACAATATTTGCGTACCAGGTCCGATAACTCGGTGAAGCTTTGCACATGGTGACGGGCGAGGGCATTCGAGATTCCTTCGTCCCGGCAATTGAACCGAAAGGTTGCTATTATTTCTTGGTCGCAGCAATTTGTCATCTTGTTTTTAACCAGGAGGAATCTAGCCCAGTAATGATGGACTGTTTCTCCGGGCTGCTGCTTGACGTACATCAGATCCCATATGTCAGGGTTTCCTGGATCTGGTGAATATTTGACGTGGTGGGTGGGCGGGGCAAAACTCCGTGCTCCGGCTAGAGATGTATCCGGATTTTTAGAAGCGGTGTCGAGCGTCCCTGGAGTATCCGATGTGCCGGGTGCGGATTCCGAATTGTCCACACAATACGGCGTAGACTCAAGGTCGTGCTTCGAATTGAGGTCTGGTTTCGTGCTCTCTTCAGGGTGAAAGTCGGACTCCGGGCTCGGGGCCTGATCGAGGTTGTGGCCGACCGGGACGTAGCTTGTTTTCAGTTTTGGCGGCTGTGAGTCCTCGGCCAATTCCTCAACGGTGGCGACAAGGTGTGTGATAGGTTGGGTGTAGATTTCCCTATTGTCGGGCTTGAGCCCGATCTGGTCATAGACCGAGGGCTGACCATCGAAAATTCCCATGGCTCGGATCCGATCTAGTAAATCATTCAATGATGAAAGATCTGATGGGTCTATGCCCTCCGAATATTCGGGACCGACTGGCAGCGTGACCGCTACAGGAATGCTCGAGGCTGTGCCCGGGCGAGGCTTGGCCGGGATAAATTTGGCTGAACTGATGGAGTCGGGCTTCAGGGCCGGGCTCCGTGTTGAATCAGCCCCTGGCGAGTTTACCTTCCTTAATGTTAAAGCATTAGGGTTGGCAAGTTTTTCTAAGGGAGCTGAGATTCTTGACAGGGTGAGGTCTCCCCGGGGGCCGGCGACGAACTCTAGGCTCCCGGACCTGACCTTCTGGCCGGAGGCGAAGTTTCCAACCTGGCCAAGGCGGCCGGTCAGATCGGTGTGCGATATGATGCTGTCGAACGTGAGATCTTGGCCGAGGACGGAGAGGTCCCCCGCACGGATGGTGTGGTTGATGAACGGGTGAGCCATTAATCCTTCTGGCGATCCAACAGCGGAGCTCTCAATGAAAACACCAATGTCGGTGTCAAAACCGGCGGATCTCCGGTAGGGGGTCCCGAGCTGTGGATCTTGGATCAATGGGGAACAGGGGACTAGGGACACGATGTTTACCCAGGTTCAGGCCCTCTCGAAGAGGTAAAACCCTACGTCCTGCTCGATTATATTGCTTGCGTATATGAGGATTACAGAGTCGATCTACCACGAGATCAGATGAACTAACCCTAAATTAGTAGGATGATGGTTGTTGTTCTAGCCTCTATGGACTAAACCCTTCGGTTTATATAGGCACCAGGGGTACTAGGGTTACACATAGTCATTTACAACAAGAGGATAAACATGCTGATTCTTCTCGTCTTGACTTGGAGTACACCAAGGAACAAAGGGTCTCCTGTCCGGGTACGACGTTGTACAATAGTCCGGCCTTCGAGTAACTACAGTGCGGCCCGACTGTCCGGCCCATGAGAGTTAGGCCGGCAGCCCGAGGACCCCCTAGTCCAGGACTCCCTCGCTCCTCCACCTCCTCGGTCCACCCTTCGCCAGCCCGTCCTTAGGCAGTTGGCAGTGGTGGCGAGACAACCTGAGACCCCGGCGCCGATGTGCCGACCTGAGTAGTATCCACCTGTGGGGGCGGAGCTGAAGCAGATATCGGCTGGACCGATGACTGGTCCAACCCCTCTTCAACAACCTCGGGGTGCTTCTCCCTTGGGTCTTGTTGGGCCTAGGTGTCGACCTCGGCTGTGATGGCCACCTCTTCGGCCCTCGTCATGTTAACGTTGGGGGCCAGGGTGGATGTCGCCTCCCCAAGCCTGTCATGCACTGGGGGAGGAGCGGTGGGCTCTCGAGTCCTGCTGGCGGACGACAACCCGCTCGACGAACCGCTGGGGACCACCTTTGGTGGACTGCATGAAAAAAGCCCCCTATGAGTTTACCCTTGCTAAAGTAAATTGGTCGGATGAAAAGACAAGAGATAAAGACAACGGCTTACCCTTTCGGAGCCGGTTACTTCCTCCCCATCGCAAGGAGATCTTCTTCCGAGTCGCCGGAGAGGTCGACTCTCTCCGGCAACTTGCCGACAGACCTAGCCGAGGTTCTCCTCGGCCTCTTTGGGCCCTGGGGCTGCATACCGGCTTCGGCGTCCTCTGACGCCGCCCTCTTCCCTTTTGGGGTAGGGATCTCCTCAATTTCGCGCTCCTTCGTGTCGCCGTCGTGAGCGGCGAAGGTCTGGGTCCCTTTAGACCGGGTGACCGAGGTCTCCCGGGTCCGAGCACTTGGCCTGCCCTTCTAGGACTTCGTCCCTTTAGGGGCCACTACGTGCGGCTCCTTGGTCAGGAGCATGGCCAGCAAGGGAGTCTGCTGCTCCTCTGGTAGCGGGGCTGGGCATCGCAGGTTCTCCACCCAAGCCAGCCAATTCTGCAATTTGTCAAGCATAAATGATCCATTAAAATCTACTCCTCGGAAGATAGCAAATGATAAACTGTTGGTAAGGTTACTCATCGGGGGGGCTTCATAGCCGTCCTTGAGGCCGCGGTCCTCGAATTCCTTGAGGATCTTGTCCTTGGCCAGCTTCATGAGCTCTGTCCACATGGCAACCAAGGTGGAGCGGAAGAAAGCGGTGAGGGGGCCCATGTCCTCGGGCTTTTGCGCCCACATCGGGGTAGCCCGAAGTTGGAGAGGGAGCATGCGGCGGTTCAGCATGACGTTGATGACGTCCGCAAGCTCGACCTTCCCCTTGGTGGACCACCACTTGACCCTGTTAACCAGGGCTTCCACCTCCTCCCGTTTCCCCAAGCAATGCCCTTCTCCTTCCAGGACTTGAGCTTCTTGGGTGGCCCGGCCGAGAAGGCTAGGACCTCGGCCTGGCCAGGGGCGAGCGGTTTAGTGATGTAGAACCACTCCCGTTGCCACTCCTTCACCGTTTCGATGAAGGTGCCCTTGAACCATTCGGCCCCTTGGTTCTTGCTGATCATGGCCCCTCTGCACTCTGCGAGATCGGAGCCACTAGCTCGCAGCGGAGGAAGGCCTCGCACACTGTGATGAAGGCGACGAGATGGAGGATGGAGTTCGGGGCCAGATGATGAAAATCTAGCCCGTAGTAATACATGATCCCATGCACGAAAGGGTGCAGCGGGAACCCCAGCCCTCGGATGAGGTGGGGGACGAAAACCACCCGCTCCCCGGCATTGGGAGCAGGCACTGATACATCTCCATCATATCTACTTTTCCAAACACTTTTGCTCTTATTTTGGACTCTAATTTGCATGATTTGAATGAAACTAACCCGGACTGGCGCTGTTTTCAACAGAACTACCATGGTGTCATTTTTGTGGAGAAATAAAAGTTCTCGGAATTGGACGAAACTTTTTAGAGATTTTTTATGGAATATATGAAAAATATTGGAACCAAGACACACTGGAGGGGGGCCACCCTGTGCCCACAAGGCACCAGGGCGCGCCTACCCCCCCCCCCCCCCCCAGGCGCGCCCTGGTGGGTGGTGGGGCCCTCGTGGCTCCGCTGACCCTAATCTGGATACTATAAATTCCTATTTTCCGAGAAAAAAATAGAAGAGAAAGTTTCATCGCGTTTCACTATACAGAGCCGCCGCCACCTCCTGTTCTTCATCGAGAGGCCAGATGTGGAGTCCGTTCTGGGCTCCGGAGAGGGGGATTTGCCGTCATCATCAACCATCCTCCATCACCAATTTCATGATGCTCACCGTCGGGAGTGAGTAATCTCTTCGTAGGCTTGCTGGACGGTGATGGGTTGTATGAGATTCATCATGTAATCGAGTTAGTTTTGTTAGGGCTTGATCCCTAGTATCCACTATGTTCTGAGATTGATGTTGCTATGACTTTGCTATGCTTAATGCTTGTCACTAGGGCCCGAGTGCCATGATTTCATTTCTGAACCGTTTATGTTTTCATGAAAATATTTGTGTTCTTGATCCTACCATGCAAGTTATATGCACCCATTATGTGTTATGATCCTCATACCCCAAGGTGACAATAATTGGGATTCTTTCTGGTGATTACCGTAATTTGAGGAGTTCATGTATTCACTATGTGTTAATGCTTTGTTCCGGTTCTCTATTAAAAGGAGGCCTTAAAATCCCTTAGTTTCCTTACAGACCCCGCTGCCATGGGAGGGTAGGACAAAAGATGTCATGCAAGTTATTTTCCATAAGCATGTATGACTATATAAGGAATACATGCCTACATTATATTGATGAATTGGAGCTAGTTCTATGTCGCCCTAGGTTATGACTGTTATATGATGAATATTATCCAATGAAATCACCGATCCAATGCCTACGAGCTTTTCACATATTGATCTTTGCTAAGTTACTATTGTTGCTGCTACTGTTACAACTGCTACAAAATTACTGCTACTATCACTATTGCTATTGCTACTATCGCTATCAAATTATCATACTACTGTGCTACTGATCACTCTGCTGCAGATATTTAGTTCTCTAGATGTGGTTGAATTGACAACTCAACTGCTACTACTTACAAATATTCTTTGGCTCCCCTTGTGTCGAACAATAAATTTGGGTTGAATGCTCTCCCCTCGAAAACTGTTGTGTTCCCCTATACTTGTGGTTTATCACGCACCTGCTGGCCAGCAACGGAAGCGCGGGCGCCGACGTCGGTGGATAGGTGCCCCATGTTGCGTAGCTCCTAGATGGTCTCCTCAGTCATGATGGAACCACACCAGTGCCCCTGGAGGGTCTCGGCCATGGCTGGCGTAAAAAGGATGGACTCGCTGAAGGAAAAGGATGCGAAATCGAATCTGGGCGCTGGAACTAGACGAAGCAGCAGATGGGGAGAATGGGAGCGTGGTCAGTTGCGATGTCCTCCCTTTTGTTCTTATAGGCCTATGAGAGGCCAAGAGTCCTCCTCATTGCGCCGATAAACTCGCCACCCCCATCAAAGACGTCGTTGGGTGTACGGGGGAAACAAAATGTTGATGATATCCCTGATAAAACGGGCACGATCTCTGCTTCGAAGGAACATGCCAATAAAAGGTTTGCCTTGGGCCGTGATTCACGGGAAGCAGTAACTGCTCGACCCGCCGTGCGGTAAGGCGTTTCAATAAAGTTGTCAGACAAAGTGGGACTGTTCACACCGAGGTGCTTAGTCTTAAAGGCTAAGATACTCAGTCTCTTCGGGCTGAGGGGACAGGTTCGGTCGAGCTCTGGTTGGCGTCACCCCCTTGAAGGGGTAGTTTGAAAATTGCAGGGAGGAACTCGTCTGTTGAGCCAAGGACTCTGGATCTGAGGTGGTTATCATCAGAAACATTGTCCTCGGCATAGAAGACCAGTTCAGGGGCTACTGACGGTGTCCTGGATAAGGGGGTACTAATCTAGTCGACCCATTCTCCTCGGGTTGGGCCGACAAGCCCTCATTCATAGTCAAGATGGACTCCGGAGGCCGTATACAGGAGGCATGATCAAGACTACCTCCCCCGAAGACTTGACGTATACTCCAAGATCTCTGTCGCCGCCTAGCTCTTAGCCACAGACCTTGGAACCCTAGATACCCTAGATACCCTCCCTGGCGTGTATATAAGCCATAGGGTTTAGCCCGTACAGGGGACATCAACACGAAAGCATTCACCTAGCCCTAGAGTTAGACCATACATTACGATCTCGAGGTAGATTAAATCTATATTCGATACATCTTCATCAGTATAAACAAGAGCAGGAAGTAGGGTTTTACCTCCATCAAGAGGGCCCGAACTTGGGTAAACATCGTCTCCTTCGTTCTTCTTACCCTCGATCTGAGATCCACAGCTCGGGACCCCCTACCCCGAGGTCTACCGGTTTTGACATCGACACTTGGGATAGGTGTAAAGATGTTTTTATTACCAAGTATTTTCCTCCCGCGAAAATTATTTCCCTTAGAAAACAAATTATGAATTTCAAGCAACTTGAACATGAGCATGTTGCCCAATCTTGGTAGAGGATGAAACTAATGATAAGAAATTTCCCTACCCATGGTTTAAATTTATGGATGATCATACAAAAAATTTATGCGGGATTAAATTTTGTCTCTAGAAATCTTTTAGATTCTGTCGCGGGTGGTACTTTTATGGAAATTACTTTGGGAGAAGCTACTAAATTGCTTGATAATATTATGGCAAATTATTCACAATGGCATACTGAAAGAGCTCCTACTAGTAAAAAAGCGAATTCGGTTGAGGAAATTAGCACCTTGAGTGATAAAGTTGATGCGCTTATGAAATTGGTTGCTAGTAAAAATGCTCCTATTGATCCTAATGATGTGCCTTTGTCTACTTCAATTGAGCAAAATAATGATCCCGTAGATGTGAATTTTGTCTCGTGAAACAATTTTAATAGTAATGCTTATAGAGGTAATTTCAATCCTAGACCGTTTTCAGGAAATTCCTCTAACAATTATGGAAATTCCTATGGTAATTCTTATAGTAATAATAATATGATGTCCTTTGATCTTGATAATAATATCAATGAATTTATTAATGTTCAAAAAAAATTCAACACTACGATAGAGGAAAAATTGAATAAACTTGATGATATGTCTAGGAGCATTGGTAGAATTATTCATGATGTAGAAAACCTTAAAAATAAAATTTTGCCACCCAAGATTGATATTAATGAATCAATTTAAGCTTTATATGTCTCCATGGATGAGAGTAAGAAAAGAACCGCTATGCTAAGAGCTAAACAAGAATTTTAGAAAAAAGGATTCCTCCCGATTTTTTATCATAGTAATGATGAGGATATTAAAATGATTGGTGTTTCTTCTATTGACTCCTTGTTTAGAAATATAAAACTTGATGAGAAGGGGACTGAAGAAGAGTCAACTTTAGCTAGAAGGCATCCCCATAGTTCGGAAGGTGAAAATCTTGATAAGAAAATTGATAAAAGTAGGTATGGAGAGGTAAAAACTTTAACTAGTGATGTGCCCACTCTCTTGGATTACAAAGACTTTAAATATGATAGTTGCTCTTTGATTGAATGTATTTCTTTGTTGCAATCCATGCTAAATTCACCCAACGCGTATGAACAAAATAAGGCTTTTACTAAACATATTGTAGAAGCGATGATGAAAGCTTTAGAAGAAAAGCTAGAACTAGAAGTTTCAATTCCTAGAAAATTATATGATGAGTGGGAACCTACAATTAAAGTTAAAATAAAAACTATGAGTGTAATGCTTTATGTGATTTAGGTGCTAGCGTTTCCACAATTCCAAAAATCTCTATGTGATGTGCTAGGTTTTACCAATATGGATGAATGTTCTTTTAATTTGCACTTGGCAGATTCTACTATTAAAAAGCCTTTGGGTAGGATTAATGATGTTCTTATTCTTGCAAATAGGAACTATGTGCCTATTGATTTTATTATACTTGACATTGATTGCAATCTGTCTTGTCCCATAATACTTGGTAGACCGTTCTTACGAACCATCGGTGCCATAATAGACATGAAAGAAGGGAATATAAAATTTCATTTTCCATGAAAGAAGGGTATGGAACACTTCCCTAGAACTAGAATTAAGCCACCATATGAATCAATCATGAGGTCCACCTATGGAAAAAAAAACAAAGATGCCAATACTTGAAACTTTGCATTATGCCTAGCTAGGGGCGTAAAACAATAGCGCTAGTTGGGAGGCAACCTAATAGTTATCTTAGTTTTCTTGTTTATTTGTCTGTTTTCTTGTGTTCACACAATTATGCTACTTTTATGAGTGTGCTTTTTATGTTTTAATTGGTGTTTGTGACAAGTAAATCCTTTAGGATGGTTTGGATGATAGTTGACTTGATTCTGTGAAAAAACAGAAACTTTTGTGCCCAGTTCTGGAATTCTGTAAATTCACAGAAATGCGCTTTTGCTCTGAAGTTTTTACACATAATTTATATACAAATTCCCATGTTTTCCTAATTTCCAGAATGTTAGAGTTACAGAAGTATGGTCAATATTCAAATTACTACAGACTATTCTGTTTTTGACAGATTCTGTTTTCATTGCATTGTTTGCTTATTTTGATGAATCTATGGATTGTATCGGGGGGTATAAGCCATGGTAAATTTAGAATATAGTAGGCATAATGCAATAAAAAATATGAATGGGTTTGCAACAGTACTTAAAGTGGTGATTTTCTTTATTATACTAACGGATCTCACGAAGGTTTCGTTAAGTTATGTGTGATTGAAGTTTTCAAGTTTTGGGTGAGATCATGACGGATGAAGGAATAAGGAGTGGCAAGAGCCTAAGATTGGGGATGCCCGAGGCACCCCAAGGTAATATTCAAGGACTCCCAAGCAACTAAGCTTGGGGATGCCCCGAAAGACATCCCCTCTTTCTTCTAACGACCATCGGTAATTTTACTTGGAGCTATATTTTTATTCGTCACATATCATGAGTTTTGCTTGGAGCGTCGTGCATTATATGAGTCTTTGCTTGTTTTACCTTTTAGTTTGTCACAATAATCCTTGCTGAACACACCTATTTGAGAGAGCCACATATTTATCATGATTTGTTAGAATGCTCTAAGTGCTTCGCTTCAATTTTTTGAGCTAGGCAGTTGCTCTAGTGCTTCACTTAAATCTTTCTGAGCATGGCGGTGATTATATTTCGAAGAAATACACTCCCATGCTTCACTTATATTATTTTGAGAGTTGATAAATTTTAACGAAATACACTCTCATGCTTCACTTATTTTATTTTGAGAGTTGATGTGATTAAATTTGAAGAAATATTTGCACTCTCATGCTTCACTTATATCTTTTTGAGAGTTGATAAATTTTGAAGAAATATTTGCACCCTCATGCTTCACTTATATCTTTCTGAGAGTTGATAATAGTAATGGTAATTTGCACAAGATATGAATTTGGTCCCAAAGTGATGAATATTCAAGAGGGATATAATAAAAACTTTCATGAAAGATCATTGGAAAGGATAAGTTTGATTCCTTGAATAGTTTTGCGATATGGAGATGATAATATGTGAGTCATGTTAGTGAGTAATTGTGGTTTAGTAAGAATATTGGTGTTAAGGTTTGTGATTCCCTATGCAAGCACGTAAGTCAATAGTTATGCAACGAAGTTATATCCTACTTATGGTGCATTATTCAGTGTTAGTTATGTTCAATGCGTGTTTATGACCATTTTTGTTTTTTGGTTGGTCGCTTCTCAATCTATTTGCCAGTCTTTATTTGTACTAAGCGGGAATGCTGCTTGTGCATCCAACTCCTTAAAACTAAAGTTGCGCCAAATGAGTCCACCATACCTACCTATATGTGGTATTTCCATGCTGTTCTAAGTAAATTTGCATGTGCGAACTCTAATCATTCAAAATAAATTTCCATTTTGTGTGCCTGTACCACTCATGTGGTAGCAGGGGTGGCCAATGTTTTCCATGCTAGGCGGGTTATTCTCATGATGAGTATTTATTCATTTGTCATTACAGGAGAGTGTGGCAGGTAATAGGGATGTCCAGTCCCGAAATGAAAAATATTATATGATGATAATAATAAATTTCTTGGAAAGTGATGGTATGGAAGGCACCCGTGGATACGGCTAGACATGGCTTGTGAAACGAAAGGTGGAAAATAAATAAATTTTATTTTCTGTTTGAGAACCGCCTATAATGTGTCTAGCATGGAACATATTGGGAACTTTCGGTCGTAGCGTTGATAGGAAAAGCACGCCTCTCAAAATAATTGTATCTCTCAATTTAAGCTTTGAGATCTGGCACCTCTACAAATCTCTGCTTCCCTCTGCAAAAGGCCTATCTATTTACTTCTATGCAAAAAAAAATGAGTCTCCATCTTCTCTTACAAAGCACCAACTAGGGAATACTATTGTCATACTTGTGCATTTGGATGTAGCTAATGATGAGTGTGTTTCATGAATGGATCAATGATTGAGCATAATAGGCTAGGCATAACTTTCTTTAGCGTTGATATTTTTGAAAGACATGGTTGCTTGTTGGTATGTTCGAGTATTGATCTCTTCATGTCAAATTATAGACTATTGCTTTGAATCATTCAAGTCCAAATGTCCATGCTACAAAAGAAAAGATTATATGATGAATATGATAGGTAGCATTCCACATCAAAAAATTTGTTTTTATCATTTACCTACTCGAGAACGAGCAGGAATTAAGCTTGGGGATGCTTGATACGTCTCCAACGTATCTATAATTTTTTATTGTTCCATACTATTATAGTATCAATCTTGGATGTTTTATATACATTTACAAGAAACTATATATCATTTTTTGGGACTAACCTACTAACTTAGTGCCCAGTGCCAGTTGTTTTTTTCCTTGTTTTTGATTTTGCAGAATATCAGTACCAAACGAAGTCCAAATGCCATGAAACTTTTTAGTGATTTCTTTCTGGACATAGGAGACCCTGGAAGCTTCGGGAGGGGACGAGAAGATGGAGCAGTGGCCCACGAGGCACCAGGGCGCACCCTGGTGGCTCATGGGGCCCACATGGCTCCGTTTGACCTAACTCTGCCTCTATAATTTCTCTAAAATCAGGAAACCAACAGAAGAGTCCACGAAAAACTTTGTCCACCAGCGCAAGCCTCTGTTCTCGAGAGATCCCATCTGGGGACCTTTTCCGGTACTTCGCCGGAGGGGGAATCAATCACGGAGGGGCTCTACATCAACCTTGCTGCCCTTCCGATGATGCGTGAGTAGTTTACCCTAGACCTACGGGTCCATAGTTAGTAGCTAGATGGCTTCTTCTCTCTCAATGTTCTTCGATACAATATTCTCCTTAATGTTCTTGGAGTTCTATTCGATGTAATCACTTTTTGCGGTGTGTTTGTTGGGATCCGATGAATTGTGAGTTTATGATCAGATCTATCCATGAATATTATTTGAGTTTCCTCTGAACTCTTTTATGCATGATTACTATAGCGTCGTATTTCTTCTCCGATCTATTGATTTGGTTTGGCCAACTAGATTGATTTATCTTGCAATGGGGAGAGGTGCTTTGTGATGGGTTCGATCTTGTGGTGCTCAATCCCAGTGACAGAAAGGGACATGACACGTATGTATCATTGCCATTAAGGATAAAAAGATGGGGTTTATTCATACGTGAGTTTATCTTGTCTACATCATGTCATCTTGCTTAAGGCGTTACCCCGTTCTTTATGAACTTAATACTCTAGATGCATGCTGGATAGCGGTCGATGTGTGGAGTAATAGTAGTGGATGCAGAATCATTTCGGTCTACTTGTCTTGGACGTGATGCCTATGTATGATCATTGCCTTGGATATCGTCATAATTATTTGATTTTCTATCAATTGCCCAACAGTAATTTGTCTAACCACCGTATGCTATTTTCAATGAGAGAAGCCTCTGGTGAAAACTATGGCCCCCGGGTCTATCTTTTATCATATATTAAAACTAAAAATACCTTGCTGTGTTTTTACTTTACTTATTTTATTTTGTATTTTTGTCCGATCTATCTATTAAATACCATACAATTTAATCTTTCTCGTAACCGTCAAGGGATTGAACCCCTTGTTCGCGTTGGGCTGCAAGGATTTGTTGTTTGTGTGCAGGTGCTGCTAACGTGGTGTTGCTTGGCTCTCCTACTGGATTGATAACCTTGGTTCTTAACTGAGGGAAATATTTATCTCTACTTTACTGCATCATCCCCTCCTCTTCGGGGAAATCCCAACGCACCTCACAAGTAGCACTTGTATATTCCGATGATGGACTTCCTCAAAAGGACTTTCTTCCTTTTTTTTTGTTCTCCATATTAATCTCTACCACCGTATTCTTTTCCACCCATAGTGTTATATTCATGGTTTACGCTCATGTATTGCGTGGGGGTTGAAAAAGCTGAAGCGCGTTAAAAAGTATGAACCAATTGCTCGGCTTGTCATCGGGGATGTGCATAATAAATATTTTGTGTTAAGAAGATGGAGCATGGAAAGACTATATGATTTTGTAGGATAACTTTCTTTGGCATTTTTATTTTGAAAGGCATGATTGTTTGTTAGTATGCCTCAGTATTGATGTCTTTATATCAAATTATAGACTATTACTTTGAATCATTCGGATCTTAATATTCATACCACAAAAGAGAGATTACATGATCAACATGATAGCTAGCATTCCACATCAAAATTTCTAGTCTCCAACGTATCTATAATTTTTTATTGTTCTACGCTATTATAGTATCAATCTTGGATGTTTTATATGCAATTATATATCATTTTTTGGGACTAACCTATTAACCTAGTGCCCAGTGTAAGTTGCTATTTTTTGCTTGTTTTTGGCTTTTAGAAAATCAGTAACAAACGGAGTCCAAATGCTACGAAACTTTTTGAAGATTTTTTTCTGGACCCACAGAGACCCTAGAAGCTTCGGGAGAAAACCCGACGAGTCACGAGGGAGCGACAAGCTCGGGAGGCGTGCCGGGGGGGGGGGGCGTCCCCCAGGCTTGTGGGCCCCTCGTGGCACCTCTTGACCTAATTCCACCTTTATAAATTCTCAAATATTCCCAATACATCACAGAGCCACCCGAAACACTTTTTCCGCCGCCGCAAGCCTCTGTTCTTCCGCGATCCCATCTGGAGGCCTTCTTTGGTACTCCGCCGGAGGGGGAATCGATCACAGAGGGCTTCTACATCAACCTTGCTGCCCTTCCGATGATGTGTGAGTAGTTTGCCACAGACCTACAGGTTCATAGCTAGTAGCTATATGACTTCTTCTCTCTCTTTGATCTTCAATACGGTGTTCTCGTCGATGTTCTTGAAGATCCATTCGATGTAATTCTTTTTGCGGTGTGTTTGTTGGGATCCGATGAATTGTGGGTTTATGATCAAATTATTCATGAATATTATCTGAGTCTTCTCTAAACTCTTTTATGCATGATTGTTATAGCTTTGTATTTCTCTCTGATCTATATGTTTGGTTTGGCCAACTAGATTGATTTATCTTGCAATGGAGATGTGCTTTGTCATGGGTTCGATCTTGTGGTGCTCAATCCCAGTGACAGCAAGGGACATGAAACGTATTTGTATCGTTGCCATTAAGGATAAAAAGATGGGGTTTATTCATATCGATTGGATTTACTCTGTCTACGTCATGTCATCTTGCTTAAGGTGTACTCTATTTTTATTAACTTAATACCCTAGATGCACACTTGATAGCGGTCGATGGGTGGAGTAATAATAGTAGATGCATGCAAGAGTCAATCTACTTGTCTCGGACGTGATGGTTATATACATGATCATTGCCTTGGATATCGTCATAACTATGCGCTTTTCTATCAATTGACCAACAGTAATTTGTTTACCCATCGTATGCTTTTGTTCAACAGAGAAACCTCTAGTGAAAACTATGCCCCCGGGTCTACTTTTATCATATATTAAATCAAAAATAACTTGCTGCAATTTATTTACCGTTATTTTATTTTGTGTTTTATCTATCTATCTACCACTACGAGATTTGATCCTTGCAAATAACCGCTGAGGGGATTGACAACCCCCTTGATTGCGTTGGGTGCAAGTATTTGCTTTTGTATGTGTAGGTGCTACTAAAGAGGTTCTGGGTGGTTCTCCTACTGTATTGATAACATTTGTTCTTAATTGAGGGAAATACTTATCTCTATTGTACTGCTTCATCCTCTGCTCTTCGAGAAAATCCCAACGCAGCTCACAAGTAGCACTGCCCTGCCACCGTTTGCCGCTGCTTGCATGTCGCCTCAGCACCGTGCCGCCCGCACGTCGTCGTTATCTCCATCAGCAACGTGTATCCCCATATGTCAGGTTGGCAACTGGATCCTGTATGTCAGGCCAGTTACTGGGGTGGTGTTTTTTTTTCATGGTAATACGTGTCTCATTTATATCATAAGGAACATTGTACAAGCCACGTACATACCAACCTGGCAAAACTGAACAATTAACAGAACGCTAGCCTTTGCACAAAGGAACACTAGCCAAGAAATAAAACTACAAACAAGACTAAATAAACCTCTGAGCTTGACACCAACGCCCGTCACCTGCCTCTCGCACCACAGCAGCCACCAAAGGAAAAAATGATGGACCACCTCCACACCCGAGATCGACGCGACTCCATCGCTGATATGCAGCTTTGCGGACGACCAAGGTGGCTCGCCAAAGGCGAAACCATTACCGTTGAACGAATCAAACCGAGGCAACACCCCGGACACGCCATCAAACTCCAGATCTGGCAACCCCACACGACTAAGACGTCGAAGGAGGAAACCATACCTACCATCCACGTACCACGGACCCAGCACACGATCCACCATCTTCCAAATGCCGCCGATGCAAACGACAATCTGCATTCGCTCCTGGACTACCTCCCAAGCTCCGTGCCGGCGCTGGAGCAAACGCCGTCGCAACGACGGAGCCCGAGAACACAGATCCACCACGAGGATGCCGCCGCCGCTGCACCATCCTTGCTTCAACGGACTGGATTCCAAATCCATCCCCAACCATAGGACCGATCGCCTTGTCGGAGTAGGATCTGAAGAAACTTTATTGAGCGCCGACATCACCATCGCCGAAGCTAAGACAACGAACAGCCTAAAAAATAAGCAACTTTGGCCTAAAACTATCCACACGCGTGGATCCGGTGACCCCCCCCCCCCCCCCCCCCCCCCTCACCACCGACGACCGAGGTCATCGGCGGAGAAGAGCCACCGGAGGGCGGCGGCGGAAGAAGCGCTCCGCGAGGGCAGGCGAGATCGCCTTTCTTTCCTCTCTTCGAACAAAGAAAACGGTACGACTGCTCGTACGTGTACGTGTTCTGAAGATTTACTGGGGTGGTGTTATTGGGAATCTGTTGGAGTGTCCCTCCCTAATAATCGAAAAAGTGTTATTGGGGAGTTCAATAAGTGGTTAATTGCACGAGCTTTTATTTGAGCCATTGGAGTTGCTCTCATGTCTCGTCCGAAGAATCAAATTAGCCTAAGAGACGCTTGCTGCGAAGACACGCACGGCAACGGCAAAGGGTGCGCCGCACGCAAGACGATCTAGACGTGCGTGCATCTGCCCATACGGTGGTGTTGGTGTACCTCGAGGCAACGCGTTTGTACGTGTGCAAGTCTCTTGCGTTTTTGTTTTTGGCGCGAAAGATACGCTTTGATGATTTTTGTCCGTGCATTCAATTCCTCGATCGGTAGTAGTAGGTGTCCGACTTTTCAAGTTTTTCTAGTGGAGTAGTACGTTTTGTGATGCAGCGCTAGTGGTGGATGTTCTTGCATTCTCTGCTCTTGCGTCGGATCTGCAGATGGCGGTACAGATCCGGCGATTCATGTACCGAAGGCTCTCTCTGTCTGTGTCATCTCTAAAGAAAATATCCCCTTTTCCTTCTCTTTTACATATCTTTTTACAATGTTATATAGGTATAATTTTGACTTTTTGACTTAATAATATTCGATAATAAAATGGAAGAGGTGTGTTGATTTGAGCTTTGCGGCTCTTCCTATCGGTCTGAAGCCCAGGCAGTGCTTCCTACTGGAATTGACCCTGTCTTCTTCCAACGGTGGAAGATTGCACGGCGTACGAGACGCGGCATTGAAGCCGAAATTGATGGCCGTTTCAGCGGGAACGAAAGCGAGCAGCGGCCTGGTCGTCGGACGTCAGTAGTACTACGCTGCCGCAGATGGGTAAGCAACTACGATGAGCAGTTGAGCCTGCGGCGCTGCATGGACATGCACGTAAAATAAGCAGAGCATGAACAGAGCCCAAGTAACGTCGGCTCCAGCGATTCCGCGGGTACAGGAACAGTGCGCGGGGCAGTGTTTCTTCAGAAAAAGAAGGGCCGATCCTTGCATCAAGAATTTCTTCTGTGTGAGCAGATCCTACGGGCTACGGGTACCTGCAGTGTCTGTCCAAGGTTACTTTTGAATTCTGAACGAACAGCGTCGGTAAATGCGAGAGATGAGCAGAGCAGAGCCTGCATGCGCGAGGTGCAGAGCGCCGTGGTAGCTACGCCCTCCGTCCCTATAACGTAAGACGTTTTTTTGAAACAGGTTAACCACTGAATCACAAATCCGACAATCCGTGTTCTTTTATTTTATTTGACAAAGATATATACACACTTGCACTCACTGAAAAGCAATAACACATGGCAAATGTACGGTAAGACGCCCTTTGACGCTCACCACGCGAAATCCGCTGTTCACTCCCTCAAAAAAAGAAATCCGCTGTTCACATGCCTAAGGCAAGCAATGAACAAAACCAAACCAATAGCTGTAATTAATAACTAAGCAAAAGTGCCTTGAGACTTGAAAGGCACCACAGTGCCGCGTACGTGCTCATTTCTGGCGATAAGCCGACCCGGCGACCACGGCGGCCGGCCGGGCGTGCTCCTCCGAAAGACGCACGTCCGTCGGCGCCTGGATAAACTCCGACCACGGGCCATGGTGGCGGTTGGCGTCGGCGTCGGCCGCGCCGGCCGGCAGCTCGCGGTAGTCTATGAGGTGCCGCCTGCTGCCGCTGCCGCCGTGGGAGCTGCCGTCCGACGAGGCGCAGCGGTAGCTGTCCCTTCCATGGCTCTTCCTGATCGCGTCGATCACGAACGGGATCAGCCCTTCCATTGCCCAAACAAAATACCACCACCCACTCCCACTTCTTCTTCTTCCTCCGGCTGCTGTTCCTGCGCTGGATATCCTCTTGCGAAGTTGTCAGCTTGTGCTTCTGTCACCGGGGAACTGGGGACCTATTTATGGAGGCAAGCGGCCGGGGCGCGCGCGTGCGTTTGATGGCTGGCGGCGGGCGACCGCGGCTGGGGTTATCTGGTCGCGGCTGCAGCTCCGCTTTCCCTTTCCGGTGGGCGTTTGACTGATGGCGATCCGGGAAGCTTCTTCCTCCTCTCCCTACCTCGTCGTGCTGGGTGGTAGTAACTGGTAAGGCTTTTGTTCTGTTCCGACACATGTTTATGACGACCCAGAGGTGTTGTCCGGTGTTTCGATAAGTTTCCAAAAAATCGGCACGATGGAACTCTCCGTGGGCGGGAGGAGAGAGGGATCGCAGCTCTGTTTTGACCTTTGCCGTGTAGCTGTACGCCTCTTTATTAAGCACGGGGTAGTTGTCTATGTTGGACCGATGTAAAGCTTCTGTTATCCATCGTTAATCATTTGATCAGGAAAGCAAAATGGGACTAGGTTACGTCAGAGAACTAGCAAAACTGTAGCCGCTCACTCATATCCGGGTAAGGCAGAACCTAGCCAGGCCGTAGCCTAGGTTCTGGTCAAATCACGGCCATTCTTTTGACCTTCTCTCTGTGTTAAACCTTCTCTGGCTAGTTTCCGATGAAACCAACTGCAGCTCTCCGAGAATCGGAGTCTCGTAGATTCTATCCGCTCGGTTGCTTTCCCACTTGTTAATTCTGCAGAAAATACGGAGCACGCAGAGCCAAGTAGCCATAAAAGAATATCTCAACGACAAGCACGGTAAACACACCTGTCTGGGGTTACCTTTGACTTGCTCCAGTTCATTTTACCAAGCTTCTACCGGATATTATACCACAGTTTATTGATTGATTCAGTCACCACATGGTTTCTCTTTTCTTTCTTTTTTCTTTTGCGGGGATCAAACATGGTTTCCTGGGTGGATCCAAGTTCAACTTTCAGCAAAACAATGTAACAATTAAGGACAAAGGTAATATAAAATTATTCATTAAGGGTTGATATAGAAAGAAGATACTACAACAACAAGGCCGAAGTGTAGGGCAGGGTAACCTGTCTAGAGCCAAACGGCGAGCAACTAAAACTGGGCCACTTACGGCACCAACAAGATAAATCACACAGTAAGACAGCTGGAATATCTGTAGCAAAACAATGTCTTCGTTGCAAAAACAGCGGGAGTAAGAGACTACTACTACACAATATTTATATGACTTCATTCACCACGCTGAATATTAAAGCAGACACTAGAATTCAGAACCCTAGAGACATGACAATAGACGTACGACACTACACAACGACTGAATAGAAGCACAATGAGACAACTAAACATAACGAGCTTTTAGTCCGGTTATCGTCTCACGTTACTTCGATGATGATGATGATGATGGCATCTCAATCATCAGGTCTTGAACTCCTTCGGCATAGTTTGAGGCTGGCCCATGCCCATCAATCTCTGGATCTGAAATCAAGGGGAGGAATAGTCAGACCAGATATTGTGAATCAAAAAAACTATAAGCTTTTTGGTCAAGACAAGATGTGTATACATACAGCTGTCTTTGAAGTGTTCTTGCGTAAGTAGATCAAAACCGAGCTGTGGCGTCCTTCCATGGGCCAGCACAATCATTTGATTAGCTGATTGCTAATCAGAGTCTTCATACAAACCTTCATCATCTGAAACCTCGTCAAAAGACCGGATGTCTAGCTGATAGCGTAGCAGCCCACCAATGCCACCGAATCCTCTACAGAACTGTGATCCCTCTTGCGACTTGTTCGTGACAAACTCGAGCGCGCAGCCAAACTTCTTGTATTCATTAGCAAACCACTCCAACAAAGAGATCTTTTCCTGAACCTCCAACTCGGCATTAGTCTCACTATCACGGAAATTGCTCTGATCCGCTTCCTGCTCCTTGTTGAAATGTTTCACAATGACCTCCCCAGAGACACTGTGCTTCAGCGAATATCTGTTGATATCAAGATTCTCCCACACTATCAGAGTCTCAACCGCACCCATTTCAAGAGCCTTTAGAGTGTCATCAACACCAAAGACATATTTCCCGGTATCTTGACTGATCTCTTCAAAGTACTTGCCAATTAACTTCTTCTCCTGTATGAACTTCACATTTGCTAGAATCTCAGCTGACAACTCAATTGCTTGGTTGAAACCATTCTCACCACCATAGGAAACATCAACCACATTAAGTATCTTGGCTTGAAGTCTCTGGTCAAACATATCAGATTGGCTCAGCTCTGTCTTGAAATCAGCAGAACCAGCAAGAATTAGTCCAGAAACATTAGGCTGACTTGTAGCTGGGTTAATAAAAAACTGAGTAGCAAGCTCAGCAGTTTTTCGGACATAGTTATGACGTTTTTCCATCCGAAGACGAGCAAAACGTAGAGCTGACTGCCCTCCTCTACCATGCTTCTTTGGGAGATCAACAGTAAATTTGTGAAGCACCTCACGTGTATTTCCACTTAGTGTGCCAAAAAGTGTACCATTACCATCCATAACAATGAAGCCGAACTTGTCATCAGATTCCAACAGCTCATTTAAAGCCTCAGTGTGGAACTTGTTATCACAAAGGTAAAGTGAGACATTTATAGGCTTGAATGGCTCAAAATCAATAGTAACTTTCTTTTCCTTTCCATCATCAGTAACAATGGTTCCAGTGTAGAGAACCAAACCATTGGGAGGAACTCTGTTGTAAAGCTTCAGCCTCTGCTGAGCTGAGGTGATGGCACCCAAAACTGATTGACGATTAACTCTACTCTTTATGTTTGAAGCAGTACCATACTCGTCGCCTAACATCTTCGCCACTCGAGAAACCTGATCACGTGGAGGCATAATAAGGGAGATCATGCTTGTGCCATTGCCTCTAGCAGACTCCAGTGCCTTGATTAGCTTTTTAATCTTCCAGATTTCAATGTTCCTATCAGTTTCCTGGCTCTCAGACATCTTGATAGAACCTGGCTGAGACTAGTTCACCTGTAGACAGCCAAACACACACACCAACAGAAATATGAGGTCCTTGGAAAAAAAAAACTTCCATGGGCCCAGTTCCCCATAGAAACAATTGTTCTACTAAATCAAATAAGGGAGTTCGTAAAATATTCAGTGCAGATGCTCTAGATATTTAAATTTTATTGCTAGACCAAGTTGAGTTTTCCATACCCCAACTGTGCCAGCAAGGTCCAAATTATAGTACAAATAAGAAACAAAAGTCATAAACACTTAATACATTGATCAAAGATAGTAGTCAGTGAAACTAATTTACAGGAAACATCATAAACACGGCACACAGGGAATGAAGCAAAACTAATTTACTGGAACCAGCATAATTGAGAGATAGCATGAAGTGAACGAAGCAGCAAAATTCATTAGACAAAACAATTTCCCACAACAAATTTGATATGTGCAAGAACTACTACAGCAACAAAAACACAAATGTGCATTGCATTAAACATAATAATACTGTTTTCAGTACCAATTGTGAACTGTGACATATTAATATGCATGTGAACAGAGTTGAGAGTTCCATTTTCAAATACTTGAAAAGATTTTGCAGCCAACATATATAACAATTAAGCATATAAAGTTATTGGTCGGTTGCACAGAGTTCAGCAAAGCATATGATAACGGAATTCCTTCTGTATTTGGAAAAAAAAAGTTCAAGCAGCTAGATAATCCCCATAATAACTGAAGAACATACAGAACCAAGCACGGTTGAGATCAGAAAGTCCTCCAGTAATAAAACTATGATGATACCAAGGTAGAACATACAACTGCAAGTATGAAACAAATGAAGAGCGATCCTAGGATAATCTAGAAAAATTTGCTGCGGAACACAACAGTTAACAAATCTAAACAGTAGCAGTCATGTGTTGGACAACACAACACAATAAGCATAACTTAGTACGGAAACACATGGACCGCAGGCTTATATTTTATGACCTAGTGGTTTATAATGTAAATGATAGATCTGCTCAAGTAATATGGCATAGAAAGACTTAAGGTCATTGCAATTCCGTTGGCCTACTTAATACTTGCTCTCTATAAACCAAGAGAATGAAGCTTATACCAGCTTACCATAGAATATATTCCTTTAAATTATATAAGTTATGATATTCCACAAGTAGACAATATGACTTGACATTCTTAGCACATAAAACCTCGGTTTAATTCACAATCATCTTCAATGAGGTATTATTAGGTTAGAGCTATTAGGTAAGGAAACTCAAGAGTTGCTTCAGGTAGATTTAAGCACGCCTGAATCGCTACAACCCGCTTAGTAGTTGTCATTGTCTTCATCTTTATTCTAGAACTCTCTTTCTCTTCATATCGAGATTAGGAAAAGGACTCTGGAACAAGGAGAAACCTTGTGTTTCTTTCTAATCAAACCGCAGATAATGAGTAATAATTTAACTTGAAGTGGAACTGTGCAACCAAGAGTGAATCCTGGAGTGGGAAGCTGGGTCAGTAGGGTGTGGAGACAAGGATAAGAGCAGATCCTCCATGGGCACGAAAGAAGGGGACGTGTGTGGATTGGGGAGAACTCGGGTGGATTCCATATAAGGTAAGCAATGATCTTGATGGTGCTGAAATCCACTGGTAGAGTTCAAGATAACTCCAGGGAATCCTCACCCAAGCTATTGCAACAACAAACTATGAAGTTTTAGAGAGCTGAAACATTATAAGTTCGCATGCATATAAAAGAAACACAAACAATTTGGATGCACCCAAAAGCAAGATGAGCGGCTCCTACTCGTTAGTAAAATTGCACACTAATTAACATTGTGGGCACTAACAGAAGGCCCACCGGATAAGTGGAATCGAAATAAACGCAATCCATATACTCGAAAAGAAGAAGTATCGTCATCTAAGCCCGCATGTATTTAGGACTCTGCCCCAACATCCTAACTCTTGTTCCGTACATCCAAACGAATCAATCCATGCACTCGGCACGCAATCTCAAAACAGAACACGGATCGATCGACCTGCACCCAAGAACCCGCGGATGAACAACCGCGAAAAATCGCAGAAAAACATCCGACCAGCGCGCTCGCCTCGCACAGATCCCGAAATCGCAAGATAGCACGATCGCCGCGTGAGCTACAGAGGTGTCGATAAACGAAACCCGCCGAAATCAACGAATAACAAGACGCAATCGGACCAAAACACTTCGCGCCACGAGAAGTATGGATTCAGCACCAAATCGCGACCAAATATAGCAAGATCGGGTTAGGGTTCGTTACCTAGGAGAAGGTGTTGGGACGGGGGGAGGGGAGTGCCGACTTCACGCGGGTGGCTGGGTGGGGAATCCTCTCCTCTGGCTGTCGGCTGCTTAGGAATATTGAGCGATAATGAGTTTCCGCTGTGTTATTATATCACCTGGTCGTGAGAGAGTTCGGCATCGGCCCGCCGCAGCCAGCTCGCGGTAGGATGGGCTGCGCAGCCCATCCTGGAAAGCCCGTTTCTTGTCAGCCGGATCCTCAGCCTGCTGAACCGGTGGCTGCTGGTTAACATTCTCGTATCATGGGCCTAAGAGCATCTACAGTTGGCGACAGCAAATCCGACCTCTCAAACATCCACTGGACTGGTCAAGCCTTAAATTTGCCCATCTACATTCGAATCTCTCATATTTCATCTCCTAGATTCATACAAAGCATGCAAAAAAAAATCATACATACTACGTACTACGAACTAAGCATCGTCGTCGGAGATGTCCACGACATCGGTGCCGGACGGCGGGTAGATGGGCCCGTGGGAGGGCTCCGGCTCCGCCTCCTGCAGACGGCGGCGGTTGGCCTCCGCTTCCGATTCCGACCGGAGGAAATCAAGGATCGCCTGCTGCTCCGCCTGTAGATCCGCGTCCTCGGCGTCCCGCACATCCTCCTCCGGCTCCTCATCCTCATCCTCCTTATCAACCTCATCCTCCTCCTCCAAGTCCTCCTCTAGATCCACATCCACCGCGTCCGGAGGTAGCCCCGCGGTGATCCGGACTTCGCGCCTTGTCCGGATCTGCTTAAGGAGCTTCAGCCGGCGCTCTGGCGTTAGATATGGGTAGCTTCTTACCCGGCGGCATGGAGGCATGGATGCTAGTGCTGGCGGACGATGAGTAGAAAGTGGTGGCGGCGAACAGGGTGAGGGAAATGTGGACGGGTAGGGTTTCGGTGCCAGCGGTTGTCTTAAATAGCCGAACTAGGCACTACGCGGCCCGCCGGAGCGGCGCCACGCAACGCCAGCGGTTCGACGAAGGAGACGATATTCGGACAGCTGGATTTCGGTGTGTTTTTCTATGGGACCCCATCGTCAGTCCGACGTGGCAGACGCGTCCGGGTGCACCCAGTGCCCTCATAGCCGCCCCATATTTGGGCTGGATATGAGTGGTGTCGGTCAGCCAGGGCGTTTGAGGCGCCCGCCTAGGTTGCTTTTTTGTGACCCGGTCGTTCGCCCGGGCGTTTGAGGCGGGTTTGGTCTGCCCGGCAGTAGATGCTCTAAGACATATATCGTTGAATTCTATATGACACCGAGTGCGTCGTATATATAGTCGAGCCGGGGAATCCTATACGGCGCGCAGGTCGCCCGCGAGCGACCTGGTGTGCACCCCCTCGTGCGTTGGGAGTTCATGTGGGCCGGCTCATTTTCATTTTTTTTTATTTTTCTTTTTCTTTTTCTCTTTTTTTATTTTCTATCTTCCTTTTTCTTTTCTATTTTTCTTCTTCACTTTTTCACTTTTTTGCGAATTTTCTTATCAAATTCGCTAACATTTTTTGTTCATCGAATTCAAAAAATGTTCATCTATGTGAAAAAATGTCAACAATTCAAAAAATGTTCATCGAATTCATTGGATTAAAAAATGTTCTAAAAATTCAAAAACAATCATGAAAATATGAAGAAAAACATCTGAAAAAGGAAAAGGAAAAAAAATTGTAGAGAAACAGCCGTTATGTACTTATGTGGACCGGCCCATATGTAGGAGTCTTTGTTGAATTTTGGTTTCGTTTTCGTTTTTCAGATTTTGGTTTTTTTATATTTTTGCACATTTCCCTTTATAGTTTTTGTAAGTGACATTTTTCGAATATATGGTGAACATTTTTTAAAATACACCCTAATCATTTTTTTGTATAAGGTGGACATTTTTCAAGTACACACTGAGCATTTTTTCTGTATACATTGAACATTTTTTATATATGATGAACTTTTTAAATTATATGAGGAACATTTTTCAGTACACACTAAACATTTTTCTAATATATGGTGAACATTTTTTTAAACACACCCTAAACATTTTTTTGTACATCCTCCGTCCGAAAATACTTGTCGGAGAAGTTTATAGAAATGGATGTATCTAGATCTAAAATATGTCTAGATTCATCCATTTCTCCGAGAAGTATTTTCGGATGGAGGGAGTATAGGGTGGACATTTTTCAAGTACACACTGAGCATTTTTTCTGTATACATTGAACATTTTTTATATATGATGAGCTTTTTCAATTATATGAGGAACATTTTTCAGTACACACTAAACATTTTTCTAATATATAGTGAACTTTTTATATATGATGAATGTTTTAAAATATACACTGAACTTATTTTGAAATGGAGGGAATAGTATTTTGAAAAATAATATTTTTAGAAAAATATATTTCCAAAAAAATTAGAAGTAATTCGTGTTTTCAGAAATATTGATGTTTTTAGAAATTGTTCAAATAAACCAACCAAGAAACTGATTCACATCGAACTAATCTATGGTTGGATGGTTGGGAGGACAGTGATATCCCAGGCCACTAGAGTTCAAGTCATAGACTTGACATTGGTGTTCGCATTTTTCTGAATTTATTTTAGCCCTTTTGGCGATGTGTATCCAGTGAAAGGAGACGTTCCCTGCGACAACGAAGGCGTATGTGGCGACTTCGTCAATCCAAGATGATATGCCGACTCGGTCTCTCGGATGTGCTTACATGGATAGGATGTGAGTGCGTTCGTAGAGATGAGTTTATGCTCGTGTATGTGAGCGACTTCGGTTATACTGTGTTTTTTTTTAAACTTCGGAAGCTTTTATTGAATCAAAGAAGTGTTTTTTTTAACTTCGGAAGCTTTTATTGAATCAAAGAAGTGTTACATCGTCCACCAAACCCCTCACAATGAAAGCCGGCGGCTCATCAACCCACACGGAAGGTGGAGCCGACACCGCTAGCCTAGCTAAAACATGAACTACAGAGTTTGCCTCCCTAGGGCAGTGAACAAAAGACACCGAAGTATAATCTATAATAAGGACCAAACAATCCGAATAGATCGCCGCTGCGCCCGATGCCGTAAAGCCTCCATTGTTCATAGTATTAATCACCTCCAGGCAATCCGACTCCACGACGAGCTTGCTAATCCCCATCTGCTGCGCCCACAGGAGGCCATGTCGTAGTGCATATGCTTCCGCTGTCCCTGCATCCGCAACATGCTCTAGCTTTTCATTTGATGCCGCGACGAAACCACCTTTATAATCCCGTAGAACAGCTCCTACAGCACCCTGGAGAGCTTCTGCATGGAAAGCTGCATCTACATTTAACTTCACAAAATCCTCCTGTGGTTTCTTCCATCCATCTGACCTCACTCCCGAGCTCTTCTTCGTCGCCTTGAAGTAGTTTGCTGCCAGCGCCGCGATCGATAGTGTGGACCGAGCCGGGGCCTGCACTTCCTCCCCGTGGACGTGTTGTCTTCGTTCCCACCATATGTACCAGATGCCCACTAGGATTAGAAATTGGGCCGGGACATCTGTTTATCAGAGTCTGACGTGTGGGAGCACATAAAATATAGTCCAGAGTTGCCGATCCCGCCCTGTCTGTATCACACGCTTCTTCTATGAACCTGTCCAGCTTCAGACATCTCCAGATTTCCCCTGCCCTTGGACAAATAAAGAGTGAGTGCATAATGTCCTCGCATCCACCCGCACACATAGGGCAGCTATCAGACGTGTCAATGTGACGATTTGCCAAAACCCCATAGCATGGTATGAAACCGTGTAGTACCTTCCATGCGTGGATCTTGATCTTTACCGGAGCTTGCGATTTCCAAAGCTTTGTCCACACAGGGTAGCGCTGGGATGGCTCCCCCTCTGTTCGTTCATACCATCGGGCAAATTGGTGTTCCCACTCCACATAATAAGCTAATCTCACCGAGAAAATATGGTTCTTTGTAAACCTCCAGGCCACAAAGTCTTCCATCATTCCATGCGGTGCCAGCGGTATTGAAAGAATTCTATGCGCATCTACCGGCCAAAACACATCATTTATCAACTCTTGATCCCACAAACTGGTGACATGATTAATCAATTCTGAAACCTTGGACAGAAGGGTCCCTCCTCGTGGTGTAATGACACGCCCATCAGCACTCGATTGTATCCAGGAATCAGACCAAATGTTCACTTGCGATCCATCCCCTATGCGCCATATTGCACCTCTCTTGAATGTATTAATTCCAGCACAAATACTTTGCCACGTATACGAGCTTCCACTCTTCAACTTAGCATCCAATAACTTTCCATCCGGATAATATTTGGCCCTCAAAATCTGTGCACATAGAGAGTCAGGGTTCTCGAGCAACCTCCAAACCAGTTTAGCAAGTAGAGCTAAATTAAAACTGTGTAAATCCCTGAACCCTAAACCTCCCCTCTCCTTAGGTACACAAAGCTTCCACCATGCTGCCCAATGGATACGCTTGTGGTTGTCGTCATCTCCCCACCAGTATTTCAATATTGCATCCATCATTCCTTTGCAAATTTTCTTCGCAATTTTGAATACAGACATCGCGAACACCGGCATGGCTTGAGCAACAGCCTTAATTAGCGTCTCTTTCCCTCCTGTGGAGAGCAGCTTCTCCTTCCATCCTATTACAAGCTGATTTACTCTTTCAATGAGATACTCAAAAGAGTCGCTCCTATCCATTCCCACCATGGATGGTAGCCCCAGATATTTATCATTAAGGGCTTCCGTGTTAATATTTAAGTGCTGACATATCACAACTTTCTCCTCCACCGGGGTGTTTGGACTGAAATATATGCTAGATTTAGCATCACTAACCAACTGCCTCGAGCTAGCACAGTAATCATCAAGTACCCTTCGAAGACACGCCGCATTGGAACCATCTGATTTCATTAGAATTAAGGAGTCGTCAGTGAACAACAGGTGTGAGATTTGCGGTGCCTCCCTACAAACCTTGACCCCTATCAACGTGCCATTGTTCTCCTCCGACTGAAGCATGCTGGATAGTGCCTCTGCGTAGATCAGAAATGTGACGCCCCCGGCTTAATCGTGCACTAATCATACACGTAAATGCACACGATCAAGCCTAAGGACTCACTTGAAGATATCACAACACAACTCTAAAACATAAATAAAGTCATACAAGCTTTATATTACAAGCCAGGGGCCCCGAGGGCTCGAATACATAGCTCGATGGCATACAAGCGTCAGCGGAAGCATCAGATATCTGAGTACAGATATAAAACGAAAGATAGAGAAGCCCTAAGAAGGCGGGGCAAAACAAAAGCTACGATCGAAAGGCGCAGGCCTCCTGCCTGGGACCCTCCGAACCTACTCCTGGTCGTCAGCCATCTCGAAGTAGTAGCCATCCTCGGGGTAGTAGTAGTAGTCGTCGGCGGGAACAACTGTCTCAGGGGCTCCGTCATCTGGTCACGACAAACTGATATGGGGAGAAAAAGAAAGCAAAGCAACCGTGAGTACTCCGAAGTACTCAGCAAGCAAGGATCTACACTACATATGCAACATTATCAAAGGGAGGCTGTATATGTGGACTGGGCTGCAGAAATGTCAGAATAGAGAGGAAAGCCTAGTCCTATCGAAGACTAGCATCTTCAGCGGTCTTGCAGAAATAGAAGAGAGTAGAGCAGCACAGTATAACATAGTAGTGGTTGTGTCAAGTAACAGTCTCGCCCAGAGATCCTGTCTCGACTCCCTGCGAGAAAGCGATCCCGGAGCCACATATCCTGGTATCATATCAAGTTCTAGTTGTATCGATCGGGATACAACTCCGAGTGTCCTTTACCGTAGGACCGGCTATCGATAGATGTTTTCTTCCCTGCAGGGGTGCACCAACTTACCCACCACGCTGGCTTAACTCCGGCCGGGCACACTTTCCTGGGTCATGCCCGGCCTCGGCCAAACGACACACCGTAGCCCTACCTATAGCTCAGCAGAGAGGTCCTTGCCGGTCTACCTCCTAAGCGCTCAGGGGTCTTGGGCCATCGCCCTGTGCACTCCGGGTCGTTGCGAGCAGGGCGAATCTCGGGACCACCTCTATACATGGATGGCGCCGGCCCAGCCGTGCCGCAATGCTGAACTGGACGTCTGACAAAACTTTCGGTTGATGCTATGATGCAGAGTGCCCATAACTATCCCACGTGATGGTTAGTGCTATCAGGCCGGAGGCCTGCTCGGATCAAATATCCAAATCGTTAGAGGACTAGGGGCTTGCGGTAACGAGCAGAAACTCACGATCGATGTGACCCCGTCGCCCCGTCTCGAGGACTTGCTGCAAGGGCTAAGAATGCCCGGTCGCGCCTCGTAAAATAAATCACGGGTAACTATCCATCATCCGCGGGTACCCCTCAGGGTCGACCCGCCTTTCCAAGTATCAGTATCAACGGTAATGTAAGACATCCGTGTGGCTACCATATCAAGGGGGAATCCGAGGCATCACCCTCGTTGGACTCCCACCTGATGTAATTTCAAGGTGGATGTAGGAGGAATCACCCTCGAGGTCCACACTTGAGGTGTTGCACGACTTCGTCGTTATCGGGGGTGGTGTAGGAGGAATCACCCTCGCTGACCACGACCGAATAACTAACCTACAAGGTTATCATCAGAAGTGCTGACGAGGTATCACCCTCGGCACTCGATAGTAACCCAGTAGTGTCAAACAACTAAGGAGGAAGTGAGGTGCGGTGCCGGGTCCTGGTCTTCGATCCCGTTGATCGGGTCTTCTGATACTCCAGCGGGGCAGTCGGGATAAGTGGGGGTCCCTGATGGGGCTCTACCCAGTCTATTCTAAATAGTTTAGGATGAACAGGAAGGTATCAACAGCAGGTTACAATAAACAGGCTATGCAGCAGAAATATGATAACAGTAACAGTAGCAAAATCTAGTGCAAGCAAGAGAGAATAGAATGGGCGATATCGGGATGCTCAAGGGGGGGGGGCTTGCCTGGTTGCTCGGCGGCAAAGGCAGAGTCGTCGGTAATGTAGCCAATCACCGGAGTTGCGTCGATCTCGGAGGCTACGTCGGTACCGAGCTCTATCGAGAGAGAAGAGGGGGAGGAAACAGTATAAATACAAGGCAGACAAAGCAACACAGAGTAGGCTACGCTAACGTGCGGTGTAGGGGTGCCTAAAGCATGTCTAAGGCATAATAGTTGTTTTTAGGGTTAAAGTTAGAATTATTAACCGGTGGTTATGTACTATTCATCTACCAGAAACAGGCTATAAGTTACGGGTTCACCTCCGTAGAGGGTCCCGACACAGAAACAGACAGCACAGTCAGCTTCGTCTCGTCGTTCTGATCAACTTTCATGTACAAAGTTTTTCGATCCGAGCCACCGATTATTTTCTATGAATTTATAAAGATTTAAAAAAAATTCTGGAATTATTTCAATTAATTAAATTTGAATTATCCAAAATAGTGAAAGGTGACGCCAGCATGACGTAGAAGTGACGTCAGCAGTCAACTCTGGCTAACCTGAGTCAAATCTGACCTATGGGTCTAGTGGGACCCACATGTCAGTCTCTGTTAGAGTTTAACAGTGATTAAATCAAACTATCAGATTAATTAACCAGTGGGCCCGGCCTGTCAGTGACCTATTTCTCTAACAAAATTAATCTATTAGCTATTAATGGTAATTAGTCGCGCGGGCCCACTCGTCAGTGACAGAGATGAATAGTAACAGGCATTGACCTGGTCAACCAAGTCAAACCAGGGCCAGGGGCCCACTGGCAGTGACCCAGTGGTGGGCCCCAGGAGGCGCCAGCTCAGCGACGGCGCCGGAGCTGCTCCGGCGAGCCTCCCGCGGCGGCGACCTCGCCGGAGAGCGTCGGAATCGCGCTATACTGAGCCGTTTCGCGTCATTTTCGTTGCGTTCGAAAGGCTACTTGCTCGCGCATCGATCTACGGGGTCAGAGCGAGCGGAGGTGGCCGTTAAAAGCGCCGGCGTCGAGCTTTGGCGGCGGCGGCGTTCGGGTGGTGTTGGCAACGGCGAAGCAGGGCTCGAGGAGGTACGTGCGTGCGCGCGTTGGGTTCACGGGGAGAAGCTGAGCCGAACCGCGTGCTCGAATGGGCATGAAAGCAACTAGGGCAACGGCGACGAGCTTCGCGGCGGAGCACGAATCGGCCATTGTCGGCGACGGCGTCAGAGGCAGCAAAACAGGGAGGAGGCAGAGGGGAAACGCCGCGGGGCTCACCTAGCGGCTCAAGAAAGGCCCTTGGCAGATTTGTAGCGCAGGGGAGCTCGGGGTCGACGGGAATCGCCGGCGACGAAGAAGATGAAGAAGAGGTCGCAGCGGTCGGCTCGGTGGCTCCCGTCTCGCTCTAGTCGATGCAGAGGAAGGAGTTGAGGTCGGCGCGTTGATCGGGCACGGTGGGGCGGCGAGCAAACGACGGTGGCCGCGGGATCGAGCGGAGTTCGGCGGCGAGCTATCGGGCGAGATGGGGGGAAATGGGAGAGAGAGCGAACGGGGGCGTGTGAGGGGCAGCTAGGGTTGCGGGGGAGTGAGGGCAGCTCGGGGAGGCACTTAACGGCAGCGGGGAACCGGCGGATGCTCGACACGGTGACGGACGTCGGCGTGTCGGCGCGGGCGCACGACAGCGCGCGGGAGGAGGATGACGCGACTAGGTGGGCTGGGCCCGACCCTGTAGCACGCAGGCTTGAGTGCACAGTAAGGCTTTAGGCCCTTTTCTATTTTTCTTTTTCTGTTACCTTTTCAACTCTGTTTTGCTAATTGTTTGGGCACTAAACGAATTTTGTAAAAAGTGTGACCTAGCTCATAACTCATAGTGCAATATATCCTAACACCAAAAACTAGTTTGGGGTAAATACTATTTCATTTTATTTTGTATTAATTTTAAAAGGTTATCAAATATTGTTTTCAGCCACTGTTTGAGGCTGTTAGGGTTACTTAGTTAATCCCATTAATGTTGGTTACCATTTTGTATTTGTCTATGAATTATTTGCTATTTATGGAACATTATAGTTTCTATTTTGAACAAATTTTATTTTTTCACTTTGAATTTGAATTAATTTTCGGAGAGAGATTTGAATTGTTTTGATTATCCACTATGACTAGGCATGCTTAGCAGAGTGTCACAGTGCTTATTACATAGGGGTGTTACAAATTCTCCTCCTCTAAAAGAAATTCTCGTCCTGAGAATTCAGGAGGTAGAAGGAAAGAGGTCGGGATATTCTTTCCGAAGATGATCCTCGCGTTCCCAAGTGGCTTCATCTTCAGTGTGATTCGACCACTGCACTTTCAGGAACTTGGTTGTCTTCTGACGGGTCCGTGTTGGGGAACGTAGTAGTAAATCAAAAAAAATTCCTACGCATCACCAAGATCAATCTATGGAGAGACTAGCAACGAGAGAGAGAGGAGTGCATCTTCATACCCTTGAAGATCGCGATGCGGAAGCGTTGCAAGAACGCGGTTGGAGGAGTCGTACACGCAGCGATTCAGATCGCAGTCGATTCCGATCTAAGCACCGAACAACGGAGCCTCCGCGTTCAACACACGTGCAGCCCGGTGACGTCTCCCGTGCCTTGATCCAGCAAGGAGGAGGGAGAGGTTGGGGAAGACAACTCCGGCAGCACGACGGCGTGGTGGTGGAGTTGGCAGTTCTCCGGCAGGGCTTCGCCAAGCTCAACGGAGGAGGAGGGGGTGTTGGAGAGGGGGAGGGCTGCACCTTGGATGAGGTGCTGCTGCCCTCCCTCCTCCCCTCTATTTATAGGGCCAAGGGGGAAGGGGGCCGGCCCCTCTAGATCAGATCTAGAGGGGGGGCGGCGGCCAGGGGGAGGGGGCTTTCCCCCAACCCTAGGCGCATGGGCCCTAGGGGGGGATGGCGCCCAGCCCACTTAGGGGCTGGTTCCCTCCCCCATACAGCCCATAGGGCCCTCCGGGGCAGGTGGACCCTCCCGGTGGACCCCCGAAACCCCTTCGGTGGTCCCGGTACAATACCGGAAAACCCCCGAACACTTCCGGTGACCGTATGATGACTTCCCATATATAAATCTTCACCTCCGGACCATTCCGGAACTCCTCGTGACGTCCGGGATGTCATCCAGGACTCCGAACAACATTTGGTAACCACATACTATTTCCCATAACAACTCTAGCGTCACCGAACCTTAAGTGTGTAGACCCTACGGGTTTGGGAACCATGCAGACATGACCGAGACATCTCTCCGGCCAATAACCAACAGCGGGATCTGGATACCCATGTTGGCTCCCACATGTTCCACGATGATCTCATCGGATGAACCACGATGTCGAGGATTCAATCAATCCCGTATACAATTCCCTTTGTCTACCGGTATGATACTTGCCCGAGATTCGATCGTCGGTATCCCTATACCTTGTTCAATCTCGTTACCGGCAAGTCTCTTTTTACTCGTTCCGTAACGCATGATCCCGTGGCTAACTCTTTAGTCACATTGAGCTCATTATGATGATGCATTACCGAGTGGGCCCAGAGATACCTCTCCGTCATACGGAGTGACAAATCCCAATCTCGATTCGTGCCAACCCAACAGACACTTTCGGAGATACCTGTAGTGCACCTTTATGGTCACCCAGTTACGTTGTGATGTTTGATACACCCAAAGTATTCCTACGGTATCCGGGAGTTGCACAATCTCATGGTCTAAGGAAATGATACTTGACATTAGAAAAGCTCTAGCAAACGAACTACACGATCTAGTGCTATGCTTAGGATTGGGTCTTGTCCATCACATCATTCTCCTAATGATGTGATCCCGTTATCAACGACATCCAATGTCCATGGTCAGGAAACCGTAACCATCTATTGATCAACGAGCTAGTCAACTAGAGGCTCACTAGGGACATGTTGTGGTCTATGTATTCACACATGTATTATGATTTCCGGATAACACAATTATAGCATGAACAATAGACAATTATCATGAACAAGGAAATATAATAATAACCACTTTATTATTGCCTCTAGGGCATATTTCCAACAGTCTCCCACTTGCACTAGAGTCAATAATCTAGTTACATTGTGATGAATCGAACACCCATAGAGTTCTGGTGTTGATCATGTTTTGCTCGTGGAAGAGGTTTAGTCAACGGATCTGCGACATTCAGATCCGTATGTACTTTACAAATATCTATGTCTCCATCTTGAATATATTCACGAATGGAGTTGAAGCGGCGCTTGATGTTCTTAGTCTTCCTGTGAAACCTGGGCTCCTTGGCAATGGCAATAGCTCCAGTGTTGTCACAGAAGAGAGTCATCAGGCCCGACGCATTGGGAATCACTCCTAGGTCGGTGATAAACTCCTTCATCCAGACTCCTTCCTGAGCAGCTTTCAAAGCAGCTATGTACTCCGCTTCACATGTAGATCCCGCCGTGACGTTTTGCTTGCAACTGCACCAGCTGACTGCCCCACCATTCAAAATATACACGTATCCGGTTTGTGACTTGGAGTCATCCAGATCTGTGTCGAAGCTAGCATCGACGTAACCCTTTACGACGAGCTCTTAGTCACCTCCATAAACGAGAAACATATCCTTAGTCCTTTTCAGGTACTTCAGGATGTTCTTGACCGCTGTCCAGTGTTCCATGCCGGGATTACTTTGGTACCTCCCTACCAAACTTACGGCGAGGTTCACATCAGGTCTGGTACACAGCATGGCATACATAATAGACCCTATGGCTGAGGCATAGGGGATGACACTCATCTTTTCTCTATCTTCTGCCGAGGTCGGGCATTGAGCCGTGCTCAATCTCACACCTTGCAATACAGGCAAGAACCCCTTCTTGGACTGATCCATATTGAACTTCTTCAATATCTTGTCAAGGTATGTGCTTTGCGAAAGACCAATGAGGCGTCTCGGTCTATCTCTATAGATCTTGATGCCTAATATGTAAGCAGCTTCTCCAAGGTCCTTCATTGAAAAACACTTATTCAAGTAGGCCTTTATGCTTTCCAAGAATTCTATATCATTTCCCATTAATAGTATGTCATCCACATATAATATGAGAAATGCTACAGAGCTCCCACTCACTTTCTTGTAAACACAGGCTTCTCCATAAGTCTGTGTAAACCCAAACGCTTTGATCATCTCATCAAAGTGATTGTTCCAACTCCGAGATGCTTGCACCAGCCCATAAATTGAGCGCTGGAGCTTGCATACCTTGTCAGCATTATTAGGATCGACAAAACCTTCCGGCTGCATCATATACAACTCTTCCTTAAGGAATGCCGTTTTGACGTCCATTTGCCATATCTCATAATCATAGAATGCGGCAATTGCTAACATGATTCGGACAGACTTCAGCTTCGCTACGGGTGAGAAGGTCTCATCATAGTCAACCCCTTGAACTTGTCGATAACCCTTAGCGACAAGTCGAGCCTTATAGATGGTCACATTACCATCCGCGTTTGTCTTCTTCTTAAAGATCCATTTGTTCTCTATGGCTTGCCGATCATCAGGCAAGTCTGTCAAAGTCCATACTTCATTTTCATACATGGATCCTATCTCGGATTTCATGGCTTCTAGCCATTTGTTGGAATCCGGGCCCGCCATCGCTTCTTCATAGTTCGAAGGTTCACCGTTGTCTAACAACATGATTTCCAGGACAGGGTTGCCGTACCACTCTGGTGCGGAACATGTCCTCGTGGACCTACGAATTTTAGTAGCAACTTGATCCGAAGTTTCATGATCATCATCATTAACTTCCTCTCTAGTCGGTGCAGGCACCACAGAAACATCTTCCTGGGCTGCGCTACTCTCCGGTTCAAGAGGGGTTACCTCATCAAGCTCTACTTTCCTCCCACTTACTTCTTTCGAGAGAAACTCTTTCTCTAGAAAGGATCCATTCTTGGCAACAAAGATCTTGCCTTCGGATCTGAGGTAGAAGGTATACCCAATAGTTTCCTTAGGGTATCCTATGAAGACGCATTTTTCCGATTTGGGTTCGAGCTTTTCAGGTTGAAGTTTCTTGACATAAGCATCGCATCCCCAAACTTTCAGAAATGACACCTTAGGTTTCTTCCCAAACCATAATTCATACGGTGTCGTCTCAACGGATTTCGACGGAGCCCTATTTAAAGTGAATGCGGCAGTCTCTAAAGCAAAACCCCAAAATGATAGCGGTAGATCGGTAAGAGACATCATAGATCGCACCATATCCAATAGAGTGCGATTACGATGTTCGGACACACCATTACGCTGAGGTGTGCCAGGCGGCGTGAGTTGTGAAACAATTCCACATTTCCTTAAGTGCGTGCCAAACTCGTGACTCAAATATTCCCCTCCACGATCTGATCGTAAGAACTTTATTTTCCTGTCACGTTGATTCTCAACCTCACTCTGAAATTCCTTGAACTTTTCAAAGGTCTCAGACTTGTGTTTCATTAATTAGACATACCCATATCTACTTAAGTCATCAGTGAGGGTGAGAACATAACGATAACCACCGCGAGCCTCAACGCTCATTGGACCGCACACATCAGTATGTATGATTTCCAATAAGTTGGTTGCTCGCTCCATTGTTCCGGAGAACGGAGTCTTGGTCATCTTGCCCATGAGGCACGGTTCGTACGTGTCAAATGATTCATAATCAAGAGACTCCAAAAGTCCATCTGCATGGAGTTTCTTCATGCGTTTGACACCAATGTGACCAAGGCAGCAGTGCCATAAGTATGTGGGACTATCATTATCAACCTTACATCTTTTGGCATTCACACTATGAATATGTGTAACATCACGTTCGAGATTCAATAAAAATAAACCATTGACCAGCGGGGCATGACCATAAAACATATCTCTCATATAAATAGAACAACCATTATTCTTGGATTTAAATGAGTAGCCATCTCGCATCAAACGAGATCCTGATACAATGTTCATGCTCAAAGCTGGTACTAAATAACAATTATTGAGGTTTAAAACTAATCCCGTAGGCAGATGTAGAGGTAGCGTGCCGACGGCGATCACATCGACCTTGGAACCATTCCCGACGCGCATCGTCACCTCGTCCTTCGCCAGTCTCCGCTTATTCCGCAGCTCCTGTTTTGAGTTACAAATATGAGCAACCGCACCGGTATCAAATACCCAGGAGCTACTACGAGCGCTGGTAAGGTACACATCAATAACATGTATATCATATATACCTTTGGTATTGCCGGCCTTCTTATCCGCTAAGTACTTGGGGCAGTTTCGCTTCCAGTGACCGTTTCCCTTGCAATAAAAGCATTCAGTCTCAGGCTTGGGTCCATTCTTTGGCTTCTTCCCGGCAGCTTGCTTACCGGGCGCGGCAACTCCCTTGCCGTCCTTCTTGAAGTTCTTTTTACCCTTGCCTTTCTTGAACTTAGTGGTTTTATTCACCATCAACACTTGATGTTCCTTTTTGATCTCCACCTCCGCTGATTTCAGCATTGAATATACCTCAGGAATGGTTTTTTCCATCCCCTGCATATTGAAGTTCATCACAAAGCTCTTGTAGCTAGGTGGAAGCGACTGAAGGATTATGTCAACGACCGCGTCATCCGGGAGATTAACTCCCACCTGAGACAAGCGGTTGTGCAACCCAGACATTTTGAGTATATGCTCGCTGACAAAACTATTCTCCTCCATCTTACAACTGTAGAACTTGTCGGAGACTTCATATCTCTCGACCCGGGCATGAGCTTGGAAAACCATTTTCAGCTCTTGGAACATCTCATATGCTCCGTGTTGCTCAAAACGCTTTTGGAGCCCCGGTTCTAAGCTGTAAAGCATGCCGCACTGAACCAGGGAGTAATCATCACTACGCGACTGCCAGGCGTTCATAACGTCTTGAGTTGCCTGGAAAACAGGTGCGTCACCTAGCGGTGCTTTAAGGACATAAGCTTTCTTGGCAGCTATGAGGATGATCCTCAGGTTACGGACCCAGTCCGTGTAGTTGCTACCATCGTCTTTCAGCTTGGTTTTCTCTAGGAACGCGTTGAAGTTGAGGGCAACATTAGCGTGGGCCATTTGATCTACAAGACATATTGTAAAGATTTTAGACTAAGTTCACGATAATTAAGTTCATCTAATCAAATTATTCAATGAACTCCCACTCAGATAGACATCCCTCTAGTCATCTAAGTGATCCATGATCCGAATCGACTAGGCCGTGTCCGATCATCACGTGAGACGGACTAGTCATCAACGGTGAACATCTCTATGTTGATCGTATCTTCTATACGACTCATGTTCGACCTTTTGGTCTTCCGTGTTCCGAGGCCATGTCTGTACATGCTAGGCTCGTCAAGTCAACCTAAGTGTTTTGCATGTGTAAATCTGGCTTACACCCGTTGTATTCGAACGTTAGAATCTATCACACCCGATCATCACGTGGTGCTTCGAAACAACGAACCTTAGCAACGGTGCACAGTTAGGGGAAACACTTTCTTGAAATTTTAGCGAGGGATCATCTTATTTATGCTACCGTCGTTCTAAGCAAATAAGATGTAAACATGATAAACATCACATGCAAATCATAAAGTGACATGATATGGCCAATATCATTTTACTCCTTTTGATCTCCATCTTCGGGGCACCATGATCATCATCGTCACCGGCATGACACCATGATCTCCATCATCATGATCTCCATCATCGTGTCTTCATGAAGTTGTCTCGCCAACTATTACTTCTACTACTATGGCTAACTGTTAGCAATAAAGTAAAGTAATTACATGGCGTTTTCATTGACACGCAGGTCATACAATAAATTAAGACAACTCCTATGGCTCCTGCCGGTTGTCATACTCATCGACATGCAAGTCGTGATTCCTATTACAAGAACATGATCAATCTCATACTTTACATATATCATTCATCACATCCTTTTGGCCATATCACATCACACGGCATATGCTGCAAGAACAAGTTAGACGTCCTCTAATTGTTGTTGCAAAAAATTTTACGTGGCTGCTAAAGGTTTCTAGCAAGAACGTTTCTTACCTACGCCAAAACCACAACATGATATGCCAATTTCTATTTACCCTTCATAAGGACCCTTTTCATCGAATCCGATCCGACTAAAGTGGGAGAGACAGACACCCGCTAGCCACCTTATGCAACTAGTGCATGTCAGTCGGTGGAACCTGTCTCACGTAAGCGTACGTGTAAGGTCGGTCCGGGCCGCTTCATCCCACGATGCCGCCAAATCAAGATAAGACTAGTAATGGCAAGTAAATTGACAAAATCGACACCCACAACAACTTGTGTTCTACTCGTGCAAGAAACTGCGCATAGACCTAGCTCATGATGCCACTGTTGGGGAACGTAGTAGTAAATCAAAAAAATTTCCTACGCATCACCAAGATCAATCTATGGAGAGACTAGCAACGAGAGAGAGAGGAGTGCATCTTCATACCCTTGAAGATCGCGATGCGGAAGCGTTGCAAGAACGCGGTTGGAGGAGTCGTACACGCAGCGATTCAGATCGCAGTCGATTCCGATCTAAGCACCGAACAACGGAGCCTCCGCGTTCAACACACGTGCAGCCCGGTGACGTCTCCCGTGCCTTGATCCAGCAAGGAGGAGGGAGAGGTTGGGGAAGACAACTCCGGCAGCACGACGGCGTGGTGGTGGAGTTGGCAGTTCTCCGGCAGGGCTTCGCCAAGCTCAACGGAGGAGGAGGGGGTGTTGGAGAGGGGGAGGGCTGCGCCTTGGATGAGGTGCTGCTGCCCTCCCTCCTCCCCTCTATTTATAGGGCCAAGGGGGAAGGGGGCCGGCCCCTCTAGATCAGATCTAGAGGTGGGGCGGCGGCCAGGGGGAGGGGGCTTGCCCCCCAAGCCAAGGGGGGCGCCCCCCTTTAGGGTTTCCTCCAACCCTAGGCGCATGGGCCCTAGGGGGGATGGCGCCCAGCCCACTTAGGGGCTGTTTACCTCCCCCATACAGCCCATAGGGCCCTCCGGGGCAGGTGGACCCTCCCGGTGGACCCCCGAAACCCCTTCGGTGGTCCCGGTACAATACCGGAAAACCCCCGAACACTTCCGGTGACCGTATGATGACTTCCCATATATAAATCTTCACCTCCGGACCATTCCGGAACTCCTTGTGATGTCCGGGATATCATCCAGGACTCCGAACAACATTCGGTAACCACATACTATTTCCCATAACAACTCTAGCGTCACCGAACCTTAAGTGTGTAGACCCTACGGGTTCGGGAACCATGCAGACATGACCGAGACATCTCTCCGGCCAATAACCAATAGCGGGATCTGGATACCCATGTTGGCTCCCACATGTTCCACGATGATCTCATCGGATGAACCACGATGTCGAGGATTCAATCAATCCCGTATACAATTCCCTTTGTCTACCGGTATGATACTTGCCCGAGATTCGATCGTCGGTATCCCTATACCTTGTTCAATCTCGTTACCGTCAAGTCTCTTTTTACTCGTTCCGTAACGCATGATCCCGTGGCTAACTCTTTAGTCACATTGAGCTCATTATGATGATGCATTACCGAGTGGGCCCAGAGATACCTCTCCGTCATACGGAGTGACAAATCCCAGTCTCGATTCGTGCCAATCCAACAGACACTTTCGGAGATACCTGTAGTGCACCTTTATGGTCACCCAGTTATGTTGTGACGTTTGATACACCCAAAGTATTCCTACGGTATCCGGGAGTTGCACAATCTCATGGTCTAAGGAAATGATACTTGACATTAGAAAAGCTCTGGTAAACGAACTACACGATCTAGTGCTATGCTTAGGATTGGGTCTTGTCCATCACATCATTCTCCTAATGATGTGATCCCGTTATCAACGACATCCAATGTCCATGGTCAGGAAACCGTAACCATCTATTGATCAACGAGCTAGTCAACTAGAGGCTCACTAGGGACATGTTGTGGTCTATGTATTCACACATGTATTACGATTTCCGGATAACACAATTATAGCATGAACAATAGACAATTATCATGAACAAGGAAATATAATAATAACCACTTTATTATTGCCTCTAGGGCATATTTCCAACAGTCCGACGTTCAGCTTCATCGAGAATGCGGATTGGATGCTCCTTATAAGATAGGTCATCTGGCAATTCGAGCATCTCGTGATCCACTGCGCGGTGCAGAGACTCCTTGAAGCAACGGCGAAGTTGCGACACATGGAATACATCGTGGATATGAGAGAATTGCGGTGGCAACTCTAATTTATATGCCACCTAACCACGTCTGGCAACAATGCGAAAGGGACCAATGTAGCGTGGAGCTAGCTTGCCCTTGATTCCAAAACGGTGAGTGCCCTTCATAGGGGTGACACGCAGATAAGCTTGATCACCAGGTTGATAAGTCAAACCCCATCGTTTGTGATCATAGTTGCTCTTCTGACGGTCCTGAGCCGCCTTGAGATTTTCCCGGACAATACGAACTTGCTCTTCGGCGTGTTGGATAATATCTGGACCCACGAGCGGTCGTTCCCCAGTTTCTGACCAATTCAGAGGGGTTCGACACTTACGTCCATAGAGTACTTCGAAGGGGGCCATTTTCAAGCTGGCTTGATAGCTATTGTTATAAGAGAACTCGGCATACGGAAGAGATTCTTCCCACTTCTTGCCGAAAGAAATAACACAAGCTCGCAGCATGTCTTCAAGCACTTGATTTACTCATTCGACTTGGCCTTGGGATTGAGGATGATATGCTGAACTCCAGGTGATATGAGTTCCCATAGCTTCTTGTAAACTTTCCCAGAACTTTGAGGTGAAAAGACCGCCACGGTCCAAACTAATCTCCTTCAGAATACCGTGTAGTGAAACAATTCAGGAGATATACAGATCTGCTAACTGACTAGCAATGATCGTCTCTTTAACAGGCAGAAAGTGTGCAACTTTGGAAAGTTGGTCGACGACGACAAGAATAACATCGTGACCCTTCTGTGACTTGGGAAGGCCAGTAATAAAATCCATTTGAACCTTATCCCATTTCCATAAAGGAATAGGAAGGGGTTGCAGAATTCCAGCAGGCTTCTGATGTTTTGCTTTAACGCGACGACACACATCACATTCAGCAACATATCAAGCAATGTCCTGCTTCATTCTAGACCACCAGTACCCTTGACGGAGATCACGATACATCTTGGTGCTACCCGGATGAATAGACAGCGGTGTATCATGTGCCTCCTTCATGACCTCGTAAGTCATTAGCTCGAAGCGAGGTACCACAACGCGGTCTCTGAAGTACAAGGTTCCATCTTCAGACAGCGAGAAATTCCTGTACTTTTCAAGGTGAAGATCTTTCTTCATCAAATCAACTTCAGCATCTTTAGCTTGTGCACTCTTAACAGCCTTCTCAAGGTCTGGTTCAACAAACAAGGTTTTTAGGTATCCTTGAGGAACTATCTCGATATTTAGCTTTCGAAGCTCTTCATACAGAAGTGGTTGCTCTAGCTGGACTTCAAGTTCACTGCAGTAGGATTTACGACTCAATGCATCAGCCATTACATTAGCCTTGCCAGGGGTATAAGAAATACCCAAATCATAGTCCGCAATGGCCTCCATCCATCTTTGCTGACGGAGGTTCAGAGATGGCTGAGTGAACAAGTACTTCAGACATTTTATGGTCCGTGTAGATCTCGCAACGATTACCGAGAAGGTAATGTCGCCACAACTGCAGTGCATAGATGACAGCAGCTAGTTCTAGATCATGTACCGGATAATTCTCTTCATGCGGGCGCAACTGACGAGAGCCATAGGCAATCACTTTTCGCTCTTGCATTAGGACACAGCCTAATCCTTCACGGGATGCGTCACAATAGATCACAAAATCTTTCCGAGAATTTGGAGGAGCTAGCACTGGGGCAGATGTCAGCTTGTGTTTGAGTGTTTGAAAAATTTCCTGACATTTTTCTGTCCACTCAAACTTTACGCCCTTGTGAAGCAGATCAGTCAAAGGATTAGCAATCTTTGAGAAATTCTTGACAAAGCGACGGCAATAGCTTGCAAGGCCGAGAAAACTTCTGACTTGCTTGACATTCTTCGGTGGAGTCCATTCAAGAATAGCCTGAACTCGTTCTGGGTTAACGGCAATACGTGGGCAGGTAGTCAAAGAGATTTACGATGATAACACAGATCAGCGAGGGGCAAGGATGGCATTGCCGTTCATGAATTCAATTAACATCTCAGAAGAACTCGAAATGTTGACACTGAATACGACACATTTTTCCGGGAGATTCCAAAAGTGTCAAATGACGGTAAGCGAAGTATATGATAACTTGGAAAGAAAAGGGTAAACAACCCAATGGAAAGGAAAATGATTATCAGACTAATTAGATCAATGGTAAGGAATAAGCACAGATATCCAGCTCTCCGCGTGGACGTGATTTACGAGATCCTAATTGTCGGCGTTAGTAAAATTCATTTAACCCGAATAGAAGAGAGATCAGAGTCCCAGAGTATAGACGAGGAATAAAAGATCCAAATACCACCCAAAAGGCGATGTGGGCCCGTAAGCCACACAGCCAGGTTAGTCAAATAGTTTTGGTTTTCTAGACTCAACTTCGGCCAAGGAGTTGGAAAGGGGGTTCCTAGGGGCAGTCGGCTCTGATACCAACCTGTGACGCCCCCGGCTTAATCGTGCACTAATCATACACGCAAATGCACATGATCAAGCCTAAGGACTCACTTGAAGATATCACAACACAACTCTAAAACATAAATAAAGTCATACAAGCTTTATATTACAAGCCAGGGGCCCCGAGGGCTCGAATACATAGCTCGATGGCATACAAGCGTCAGCGGAAGCATCAGATATCTGAGTACAGATATAAAAAGCAAGACAGAGAAGCCCTAAGAAGGCGGGGCAAAACAAAAGCTTCGATCGAAAGGTGCAGGCCTCCTGCCTGGGACCCTCCGAACCTACTCCTGGTCGTCGGCCATCTCGAAGTAGTAGCCATCCTCGGTGTAGTAGTAATTGTCGGCGGGAACAACTGTCTCAGGGGCTCCGTCATCTGGTCACGACAAACTGATATGGGGAGAAAAAGAAAGCAAAGCAACCGTGAGTACTCTGAAGTACTCAGCAAGCAAGGATCAACACTACATATGCAACATTATCAAAGGGAGGCTGTATATGTGGACTGGGCTGCAGAAATGCCAGAATAGAGAGCAAAGCCTAGTCCTATCGAAGACTAGCATCTTCAGCGGTCTTGCAGAAATAGAAGAGAGTAGAGCAGCACAGTATAACATAGTAGTGGTTGTGTCAAGTAACAGTCTCGCCCAGAGATCCTTTCTCGACTCCCTGCGAGAAAGCGATCCTGGAGCCACGTATCCTGGTATCATATCAAGTTCTAGTTGTATCGATCGGGATACACCTCCGAGTGTCCTTTACCGTAGGACCGGCTATCGATAGATGTTTTCTTCCCTGCAGGGGTGCACCAACTTACCCACCACGCTCGCTTAACTCCGGCCGGACACACTTTCCTGGGTCATACCCGGCCTCGGCCAAACAACACATCGTAGCCCTACCTACAGCTCAGCAGAGAGGTCCCCGCCGGTCTACCTCCTAAGCGCTCAGGGGTCTTGGGCCATCGCCCTGTGCACTCCGGGTCGTTGCGAGCAGGGCGAATCTCGGTACCACCTCTATACATGGATGGCGCCGGCCCAGCCGTGCCGCAATGCTGAACTGGACGTCTGACAAAGCTTTCGGCTGATGCTACGATGCAGAGTGCCCATAACTATCCCATGTGATGGTTAGTGCTATCAGGCCGGAGGCCTGCTCGGATCAAATATCCAAATCGTTAGAGGACTAGGGGCTTGCGGTAACGAGCAGAGACTCACGATCGATGTGACCCCGTCGCCCTGTCTCGAGGACTTGCTGCAAGGGCTAAGAATGCCCGGCCGCGCCTCATAAAATAAATCACGGGTAACTATCCATCATCCGCGGGTACCCCTCAGGGTCGACCCGCCTTTCCAAGTATCAGTATCAACGGTAATGTAAGACATCCGTGTGGCTACCATATCAAGGGGGAATCCGAGGCATCACCCTCGTTGGACTCCCACCTGATGTAATTTCAAGGTGGACGTAGGAGGAATCACCCTCGAGGTCCACACTTGAGGTGTTGCACGACTTCGTCGTTATCGGGGGTGGTGTAGGAGGAATCACCCTCGCTGACCACGACCGAATAACTAACCTACAAGGTTATCATCAGAAGTGCTGACGAGGTATCACCCTCGGCACTCGATAGTAACGCAATAGTGTCGAGCAACTAAGGAGGAAGTGAGGTGCGGTGCCGGGTCCTGGTGTTCGATCCCGTTGATCGGGTCTTCTGATACTCCAGCGGGGCAGTCGGGATAAGTGGGGGTCCCTGATGGGGCTCTACCCAGTCTATTCTAAACAGTTTAGGATGAACAGGAATGTATCAACAGCAGGTTACAATAAACAGGCTATGCAGCAGAAATATGATAACAGTAACAGTAGCAAAATCTAGTGCAAGCAAGAGAGAATAGAATGGGCGATATCGGGATGCTCAAGGGGGGGCTTGCCTGGTTGCTCGGGGGCAAAGGCAGAGTCGTCGGTAACGTAGCCAATCACCAGAGCTGCGTCGATCTCGGAGGCTACACCGGTACCGGGCTCTATCGAGAGAGAAGAGGGGGAGGAAACAGTATAAATACAAGGCAGACAAAGCAACACAGAGCAGGCTACGCTAACGTGCGGTGCAGGGGTGCCTAAAGCATGTCTAAGGCATAATAGTTGTTTTTAGGGTTAAAGTTGGAATTATTAACCGGTGGTTATGTACTATTCATCTACCGGAAACAGGCTAAAAGTTACGGGTTCACCTCCATAGAGGGTCCCGACACGGAAACAGACGGCACAGTCAGCTTCGTCTCGTCGTTCTGATCAACTTTCATGTACAAAGTTTTTTGATCCGAGCTACGGATTATTTTCTATGAATTTATAAAGATTTAAAAAAAATCTGGAATTATTTTAATTAATTAAATTCAAATTATCGAGAATAGTGAAAGGTGACGTCAGCATGACATAGAAGTGACGTCAGCAGTCAACTCTGGCTGACCTGAGTCAAATCTGACCTGTGGGTCCAGTGGGACCCACATGTCAGTCTCTGTTAGAGTTTAACAGTGATTAAATCAAACTATCAGATTAATTAACCAGTGGGCCCGGCCTGTCAGTGACCTATTTATCTAACATAATTAATCTATTAGCTATTAATGGTAATTAGTCGCGCGGGCCCACTCGTCAGTGACAGAGATGAATAGTAACAGGCGTTGACCTGGTCAACCAAGTCAAACCAGGGCCAGGGGCCCACTGGCAGTGACCCAGTGGTGGGCCCCAGGAGGCGCCAGCTCAGCGTCGGCGCGGGAGCTGCTCCGGCGAGCCTCCCGCGGCGGCGACCTCGCCGGAGAGCGTCGGAATCGCGCTGTACTGAGCCGTTTCGCGTCATTTTCGTTGTGTTCGAAAGGCTACTTGCTCGCGCGTCGATCTACGGGGTCAGAGCGAGCGGAGGTGGCCGTTAAAAGCGCCGGCGTCGAGCTTTGGCGGCGGCGGCGTTCGGGTGGTGTTGGCAACGGCGAAGCAGGGCTCGAGAAGGTACGCGCGTGCGCGCGTTGAGTTCACGGGGAGAAGCTGAGCCGAACCGCATGCTCAAATGGGCATGAAAGCAACTAGGGCGACGGCGACGAGCTTCGCGGTGGAGCACGGATCGGCCATTGCCGGCGACAGCGTCAGAGGCAGCAAAACAGGGAGGAGGCAGAGGGGAAACGCTGCGGGGCTCACCTCGCGGCTCAAGAAAGGCCCTTGGCAGATTTGTAGCGCAGGGGAGCTCGGGGTCGACGGGGATCACCGGCGATGGAGAAGATGAAGAAGAGGTCGCAGCGGTCGGCTCGGTGGCTCCCGTCTCGCTCTAGTCGATGCAGAGGAAGGAGTCGAGGTCGGCGCGTCTATCGGGCATGGTGGGGCGGCAAGCAAACGACGGTGGCCGCGGGATCGAGCGGAGTTCGGCGGCGAGCTATCGGGCGAGATGGGGGAAACGGGAGAGAGAGCGAACGGGGGCGTGTGAGGGGCAGCTAGGGTTGCGGGGGAGTGAGGGCTGCTTGGGGAGGCACTTAACGGCAGCGGGGAACCGGCGGATGCTCGACACGGCGACGGACGTCGGCGTGTCGGCGCGGGCGCGCGACAGCGCGCGGGAGGAGCATGACGCGGCTAGGTGGGTTGGGCCCGACCCTGTAGCACGCAGGCTTGAGTGCACAGTAAGGCTTTAGGCCCTTTTCTATTTTTCTTTTTCTGTTACCTTTTCAACTCTGTTTTGCTAATTGTTTGGGCACTAAACGAATTTTGTAAAAAGTGTGACCTAGCTCATAACTCACAGTGCAATATATCCTAACACCAAAAACTAGTTTGGGGTAAATACTATTTCATTTTATTTTGTATTAATTTTAAAAGGTTATCAAATATTGTTTTCAGCCACTGTTTGAGGCTGTTAGGGTTACTTAGTTAATCCCATTAATGTTGGTTACCATTTTGTATTTGTCTATGAATTATTTGCTATTTATGGAACATTATAGTTTCTGTTTTGAACAAATTTTATTTTTCCACTTTGAATTTGAATTAATTTTCAGAGAGACATTTGAATTGTTTTGATTATCCACTATGACTAGGCATGCTTAGCAGAGTGTCACAGTGCTTCTTACATAGGGGTGTTACAAGAAAGAGGTAGGGGGACAAGGGATCACCTTGTCGCAGCCCACGTGTTAGGGTAAAAACATCGGTGCTCTCCGAGTTATATCAGACATTATAAGACACAGATGACACACACTCCATGATCAATTCGATCCACTGTTCCACAAACCCAAGCCTTTGCATCATTCTCTTGAGAAAGCACCATTCAACTCGATCGTATGCCTTATGCATATTGAGTTTTACTGCACATAAACCAGACTTACCTTTCTTCCTCTTGATAGTATTCACACACTCGTACACAATGAGTATGTTATCAGTGATCAATCTTCCAGGGACAGAAGCGCTCTGAGTAGGACCAATGACCTCCGGAAGTATCACCTTAAGTCGATTAGCAAGCATTTTGGAGATGATTTTGTATACAACGTTACACAAACTAATCGGCCTGAACTGTGAGATGCTTGTAGGGCTATCAACTTTTGGAATCAACACTATAGTCGTATTGTTCCACCCCTCTAGGATAGTGCGTGAGTTAATTACCTCAAGAACCTCTTTCACTAGCTCATCCTTTAACATACTCTAGAACCTTTTATAAAAAGCAGCGTGAAGTCCATCTGGACCTGGCGCCTTGAAATCACCTATACTGAAGACAGCACGGTGTACATCCTCCTCCGTGAAGGGCGCCAGCAGGACCTCATTCATTTGCGTTGTAACTCTCGGGGTCACATCTCGAAAGACATCTTCATTAGGGATATCAACCTGGGAAGAAAACAAGTCAGCGAAATAAGTTTTAATAATCTCAGCCATCTCCTGTTGTCCTTCCTGCAGCACCCCATTTGCATCTTTCAAACCTTTGATCATATTCCCCTTCTTTCTAGCCGCAGCATACATATGAAAAAAATATGTGTTCTGATCACCGTGCTTCAGCCAGTTAGCTCTTCCTCTCTGAACCCATGCAATCTCTTCCTGTTCCAACAAGTTTTCAATGACCACCAGTATCTCTTTCTGTCTATCAATTACCGCGTCTGTAGCCGGACCTCTTCGCAGATCTTCCAACTCCTTTTTCAGTTTTGCCATTCTCTTCTGTGGCCTTTTGAGGGTCTCTCTATCCCATTTATGTAGCTCCTGATGTACTGAGTCCACTTTCTGTTTGAAAGGTCCTAGGCCTAGCAATGATGCTCGCTGCCATGCCGTTCGGACCACCTCCTGAATAGTTTCCTCCTTGAGCCATCTCCCCTCAAACTGCTTCACTGATCAAGGGGACCGATTCGTCTCTGTTTAGAATTCAGTATCAATCACCAAAGGGCGATGATCAGACTTTGTCATTTCACCATTTATGACACCCACATTAGGAAATAGCAGGTTCCACCGTGAGTTACATATGGCTCTATCCAGCCTTTCCTTTATTTTCCCTCTACTCCATGTGTAGGCATCACCCGTGGCACCCAAATCTTCCAGCTCACACTCGGACAGAACATCCCTGAATGCTTGCATACATCTTTGCTCTCTAAGTGCTCCTCCTTCCTTTTCGTGCGTGAATAAAATTTCATTGAAGTCATCGAATACTATCCATGGCTCATCCATCCTCTGATGCAGCGCACGGAGATATTCCCATGATTTATATTTATTCTCCTTCGCTGGCTCTCCATAAAATCCCGTGCACCGCCACTTTCTTCCATCATCAACTGTTACATCAATGAAGTTGGCCGTAACATCATTTTTTGTCACAGTCACTCCAGTTTTCCACATCATCAGTAATCCTCCTGCCCTTCCATCACTCGGGTCAACCAGCCTCTCCTGGAACCCCAGCTTCCTCATCAGCCGTTCTGCCCCTGTGTCAGACAAATGTGCTTCTGACAGAAAAAGCACATCTGGTTTATAGCACCTCTGAACCTCCAGAAGTGCTCTAACTTCCCGGGACTGACGCATCCCGAGGCAGTTCCATCCTAGAAGAATCATTGGGCCTGGCGGTCCTCCAGCCGGGAGGCCGCCAATGTTGCCAAGTCCATAGATGTTGCTTCATCTGCTTTGTGCCGCTTTGAGTCTTGTGAGGTGTTGTCATTCTCTTCCTCCCCTTCTTTCGTCCCTGTTTCTCCTCCCGACCTTATTCCATCCTCTCCCTTCCCCTGTGTCAAGAACAACTGGTCATGCTTTCCTTTTTCCGTGAACTCAAGCCTTCTCTTCTGAGCACTTGAAGTTTGCGAGTAAACGCCAAGTGGTTTTGATGGGCTGCTAGCCGAACTGCTCAGATCGTCTTTCTCCCTCCTTACACCTTTAGGTTCTGCAGCTGCAGCAGCACCACCTCTCCCTCCTTCTTCAGTTCTTCCTGCTCTTCCTCCTCTGCCACTATATCCACTCTGCCACCCTTGCTCGTCTCTTCTAAATTCTGCTGCAATGAAGGTTATGGGATAGATAAGTGCAGCTTCGTCATGAACCCCGTTCCCATGCTCTTTGGCCACGTGACCCACAAAGCCACAAACACCACAGAACATCGGCATATTTTCATACTCAAAATCAAAATAGACTTTCTTCATCCTCAGTGTTAAGCTAGCACATCTAGTGAGAGGTTTACGCACATCCAAAGTAACGCGTACTTTGATTCCTCCACCTTGGCCCTTAACAGATCGTTCATCAACTCTTACAACAGTGCCTGCCTTTGTTGCCAATTGTCGGGCTATATTCGCACTCCTCATCTTCTCTTTCAACCCCATCACCCTCACCCACACCTGGTAGGTATTCAGATCCACCTCATTTGGCTCCGACCAGCCATCATAAGGAGCAAGTAAAACTGGACAGTTTTGGAATATCCAAGGCCCATCATGCATGACTCTCTCCCAATCTGCTAGACATGCGATATGCACAGAGAACAAATTATCTTCTATGGCTCTGAATTCCACTTCCTATGCAAGATTGCATGCAGATCTCATCGTTCCATAGAAGGCCCCATGGCTGAATTTTCTCGCAGTATGCACTCGGGCTATCGCCATGAACTCCGCATCCTTTTCTAGCTCTTCCAGATCCTCCTCCAAGACCACATCTTCTTCTTCATCTTCCCTGAGATTCAGGTACTTCAGTTTCTCATCTAGCGGTTCCTCCTGTTGTGATGTGCCGCCCCCCGCCACCGCAGCCGTCACCGTCGCCGCACACGTAGATGAGTTCCCGCTCTCCATCATCCTATCCTCCTGTTGCGATCTCCTACTGCTTTGCCGATCTACTCTCCTGGAGACGAAATCTGACGGGGTCTGATCAGTATCCGGAGGGAGAAAAGGTAATCTCCTTGGCCGTCGCCACGGAGAGAAGGAAACCCGGTTGTACTGGGTTCGGCTCACCTACAGGGTCCTCTGTAGGAATTATTGTGCAGGGCCAGTAAAATAGCGCCACGTACACCCTTGTGGGCCAGCAGATCTGGTTAATTAAATTGTATTTCTAGCGCAGACGGGTGCTCGCCAGCCGGCGGCGCCGCTCGGTCATCTACCACTAGTTGAGCACAATCCTTTTTCGAGAAGCAAGCGAGTACGATGTTGTGCCGTTGTGTGGTTGATTGATGCCTATAGTTCCTCTTTTTTCTCCGCCACTACGAAGCGCCCGTCGCCCCCGACGTCTCTTGCCCCATGCCGTCGGCGTTCCCGTCTCCCACTCCGCTTCACTGTCGCAGGAATTGAGCATAAGCACTCTAAACTGATAGATAGGAAGCCGCCTTTTTCAGAGTGTTTGACAAAAAACTACCAGTTTAGGGGTTCGCGTCCCACAGAACTACCACTTTTTTAAAAGTGGTCGAAAACTACCAAAAAAACGTAATCCCGTGACTAAAAACTACCAAGTCGACGGAATGGTCGTTTTGACAGTTTTAACCGCGAATCTGACAGCAATGGCCCACGTGCCAGGCTGGCGGGCGGCCTAACGGCTAACGGCGCGCGCGTGCAGCCGTTAGAGCCGCCGCTCGGTCGCTCCTGGTCAGACCAGGTCAAACCTGGCCGGCCGGCTCCCCCATTCCCCACCCTCTCTCACTCTTCCCCGAGCTCCTCCCTAGCCCTAGCCATCGCCAGCCATGGCGGCTGTGGATGCAAACTCCGGCGGCGATTCAGGCATACCTCCGGACGTGGTCGGCAGCGCGGCGCAACAGCCTTCTCAGTCCGAATCTCATCCTTCGTAGAGGTTGGATTGGTCGGCGCCGGCGCGACCACCGTCGACGACAAGAAGCACAGGTCAAGGTCGGCGGAAGCTTCCTCGTTCTGCGGGCGGCGGCAGGTACGGCATCTCATCTGTTAGATTCAGAGATTTTAATTATTTTCATTTAGGATGAAATTTAGGCTAGTTTTTTGCATAGTTAGATTCAGCTTTCTATCATGTCTGATAGCTTTGGTGACCTTGCAAATTGTTAATATTGTGCATACTTTGTTGTGTAAGAAACTGAAAAAAAACAGTTTGACAGAAACTCAATATTGTGCATACTTAGGTTCAGTTATCCAGTTTTCAGTTAATAAAGGTTATTCATTAAATAATTTTCAGAATTGATGACCCAAAGTGGGCAATTTGGTTCCATTTCAATGCCAGAGAATCTGTGGTTCGAAATCTGTACCAGTCAGACATATCATATTTGATAATGCTTTCTCTTATTGGGAGTGAGGACTTTGTGGCTAATGATTATATGTACTATGTATTTGACGAGGAGAAAGGATTAGAAGGTTTAGATCAAATATGCTGTGAAGATGATGTGCAGCAGATGTTGATCCACTCTCATAATGAAAAGATTCTGAACATAAGAGTAGTGGGAGCTCTTGAGGCATGTAATGCAGATGAAAACAGAGATATTTATTTTGCTGAACATTGCATTAACACTCAACAAAGTTGCACTAAGGTGGTGGATATAAGCATGGACAGAAAGGAAGAGCTGAAGAAAAGCATGGTGCAGAGAGAAGCTGACCTTAACCATTTTGAAGGTGACATTGATGTGTCTGAATTTGTTTCTGATGATGAAGCTGCAAATTCAGGTTCAGATGGGAACAATGTGGATTTTCAGTTACAGTATTCCTCTGAAGATGAAGCTACAAAACAAGATACATCAGTGGTACATAAACTGGAGGTAGTGAGAAAACCTGGTCCAACCAGTAGATCCCACCATGAGGTTGAGAAAAAGAAGAAAGCAGATTGGTTCCCTGAAGCAGATGAAAAATGTTTCCCTGGTGATTATGGCATCAGTGATGAAGAAGATGAGCCTGAAGGATCCTATAAACTATCAAGTGGTAGGAAGAGAAGGAGTAAGAAGTTGAAAGATAGGATATGGTATGATCACAAACTTCAAGGACCAGTAGAACAGTTCTGTAAGGGCTTGTGCTTCACCACTGTGTATGAGTTCAGAGATGCACTTAGGGATTTTCACATTCGGACTTTGAGAAATTTTCCTTACCACAGAAATGCCCCAGATAGGATTATTGTTTGGTGCTCAGAGAGAGCCCAAGGATGTGATTTTTATATATGTGCCTCTAAGTTAGCTCATGAAAAAACATTCTGCATCAAGAAGTGTGATATGTTGCACACTTGTGGAGCATGTGCAGAGTCCACAAAGGTTACTACTAAGTGGATGTCAAGGTCAGTAGAGGCAGCATTGAGAGAAGACATTAGATCTCCTTTGGATGCATTAATTAAGAAGACCAAGACTAAGTTTTCAGTGGATGTATCAAGAAGTGTGGCATATAGGGCAAGAAGGAAGGCTGTTGATGTAGTTCAAGGTGACCACAAGCAGCAGTACTTGAGGCTCAGGGATTATCTTCAAGCAGTTCTTGACACAAACCCAGGTAGCAGGTGTGTAGTAACAACATTTGAAGATCCAGAGAACCCAGCACCTACTCCTAGATTCAAGTATATGTTCTACTATTTAGCAGCTTCAAAGGAAGGTTTCCTTAATGGTTGCAGACCATTTATAGGTCTTGATGGATGCTTCATCAAGTTAACCACTGGACAGCAAATTCTTGCAGCCACAGGAAGGGATGGAAACAACAATATTTATCCTATAGCTTTTGGTGTGGTTGACAAGGAAGATGGTGAGAGTTGGAATTGGTTTTTAACTCAATTGAGATGTTGCATTGGCAGTGGCAACAAATTTGGAACATACACTATCATATCTGATAGGCAAAAGGTTGGGAAGAATTTCATTGAGCAATTTAGTGTTATTACTTTTTTGAATTATTTCATTCTGTTCAATTGTACTAATAATTTGTGAATGTACAGGCCTTGCTTAAGGCAATAAATGAGGTATTCCCTGATTCACCTCAAAGGTATTGTCTTAGGCACATATATGCAAATTTTCAATCTGGTGGGTTTAGAGGCCAGGAACTAAAGAAGTGTATTGACAAGGCTAGCTACTCCTACACTAAACATGGGCATGAACTAGGGATGGCAGAGCTGAAAGCACAGTCTGAGGATGCTTGGAAATGGCTCAAAAAAATTGAGGTCTCTACTTGGGCTAGGTTTGCTATGGATCATACTTGCAAAACAGATTTAGTTCTGAACAATCTTAGTGAAGTCTTCAACAAGATGATACTGGATGTTAGGGCCAAACCATTAAGGACAATGTTTGAAGGGATTAGGACCAAGCAAATGATCAAGAGGCAACAAACTAGGGAGAAGTTACAAATTAGCAGGTGGACAATCACACCTACCTATTCAGAGATTTTAGAAGAGAACAAGTAGTATGCCAAGTATTGCCAGGCTGACAGAGCTGGTCCAACAATTTGGCAAGTTACTAGCAAAGAAAAACAGTATTCCGTGGACATGGAAGGGTATACATGTGACTGCAAGAGATGGAACATGACTGGTGTACCTTGCAGTCATGGCATATCTGTAATGACAAAGCAAAAGCTGCATCCTGAGGACTATGTGAATGAGTTTTTCAAGAAGCCACTTTATTTGGAGACATATAAAGAAATTATATACCCTGTTCCTGGTCCAGATTTCTGGCCTCACACAAACACTCCAGACATTGAACCTCCTGTGTTCAAAGAAAAGGCAGGCAGAAAACAGACTGCAAGGAGGAAAGGGGAGTTTGAAGTTCCTGGCCCAAGAGACACCAGTAGGATGGGGACAATTACCTGTGGAAATTGTGGGTTGGAAGAACACAAGTATACAAGTTGCAATAATACTCTTAGGCCTAAGCTTCAAATGAGGAAAAACAAACATCAGGTAATTACCAAGCATCACAGCAATGTTTCCTTTTACATAGTCTAATGATTGTGAAGTTGGACCTTTAATGCAGGAAAACAAGGCAGTCTATGCACCTGCTCCATCTGCTCCAGTACCAACTCCAAGAGAACCAGCAGCAGGCCCAACTCCAAGAGCACCAGCAGAAGGCCCAACTCCAAGAGCACCAGCTCCTGCTACATCAGCAACAGCCCCTACTGCAAGAGCTAAAAGGGGTAGGCCTGCAGGTGGAGGGAGAGGCAAGGGATTCAGTGCACCAAGATCTGCTGCTGCAACTTCAGATGTTTTGGCTGGTACCAAAAGGAAGAGGTTTGCAAGCAGCAAATTAAAGGGCTACTTCTATGCAAGTGGTAACTGACACAGTGGTAAGGTAGAACTTCTCTCTACGGACCTGTTTGAATTTTTTTGAACCTGTTTGAATTTGATTTGAACCTGTCTGTACTTTTCTGCATGAGTCTGTCTGAATTAGTTTGCATCTTATCCAAGTTGCCGTGTACTTGGTGTAGCACCCCCAGTGGTTAGCTATAGTAATCACCCCTTTGATTGTGCCATGTCATCATGTTAAACAGTGCTTAATCATCATTTGTATCATATCTCATTTCAAATTCAAACTCAATTGGAAATTCAAACTGAAAGTGAAAATAAAAGTTGTCCAAACTCAGAAACTAAATTGTTCATTTAATAGCAAGTAAATCAGAGACAATTCTAAAATTGAAACCAACATTATTGAAATTGGATAAGTGGCTTGAACATCCTCAAACAGTGACTGAAAACCATATTTAATAACCTATTAATAAATATAAAATAAATCTGAAATGATAAATACCCCAAACTAATTTTTGGTGATAGGGTATGCTGCCCTGTGAATTATGGACCAGTTTATATATTTTACAAAATTCTTTTGGGTACCTAATTATTTTGCAAAACAGAAACTAAAAAGAAAAATAGAAAAGAAATAAAAGAAAAGGAAAAAGCCCACTGGCGCCTGGGCCTAAGTCAAACCGGGCAGGCCCAGCCCACCTCCCCTTCCTCCTTCCTACTGCTCCCTCTCTCGCACGCTGTCGCCTCGCCCGCACCCGCCGCGCCGCCCCCCCTGCCCGCGGTCGACAACGCGTCGGTGCCCGCCCGTCGAGGTTAAAGCCGTAGCTCCCGCACCCCACTGAGCCTCCCTCGACCCCTCGCTCGCTCTCCCCCTCCTCCAGATCCCCCCCTCTCACCCGAGCGCAGCCACCGCCACGGCCTCGCCGTGCGCGTGGCCACCGGCCGCCGCCCTTCGTTCGCCCGCGTCAGGGAGCTTCCCCACTGTCGCCTACGCCGATTACGGCCACTTCCCCGAGCTCGGAGGCCCTGCCCGTCGGCTTCGCGGTCGTCTTCAACCTCCATCCGCCTCGGGCCGCCGCACGCCAACGCCGTCTCCGGCCACCTCGACTCGTCCCCGGGCCTCCTCGTCAACGCTGTGAGCACACGCGCCCGCGTCCCTTCTCTCCCTTCTGCGCTATAGCACGCACCGTGCCGTCCCCGTGAAACAGGGTTCCGCAGGCCGCCATGGCCGCCGACTACGCGCTGAGCGCGCTCCCGACCGCGCGCGAGCCACTGGCGCGCTCCAGGGCGCGCGCGACACCGCGCCGAGCCCCTAGCTCGCCGCTCCAGCCTCGCCCCTGTCCACACCCGATCCTCGCCGCCGCCACGGCTCGTCGCAGGCGCCCCTGCCGACCACCACTGCACCTGCAACCACCACCACTAGATGCGCGCGAGCGTCAGGGTCCCGTAGAGCTACTCCGCGCGCGATTTGGTGGCCGGAGCACGATTTCCGGCGACGTCCGCCGCGCGCCGCCGCACAAATTGGTCGCCGGCGTTGAGCCGCCGGCGCCGCTGACTTGGCGCCGACGTGGCCGGCCCCTGCGCCGCTGACTGTGGGCCCGGTGGGGCCCGATTGACTAGGTTGACCCAGTCAACCCTGCTGACTGGGTTGGCCCAGTCGCTGACGTATGGGGCCCACACCCTGCTAATTAGGTAAATTGATTAAGTTAATTAGTTTAGCCTAATTACACACTGACGTGTGGGCCCAGTAGTTTAATTAAGTAGATTTAGATTAGTTTTAACTCTGTTTAAGCCCAATGTCTATGACATGTGGGCCCCACATGTCAGTTTGACTCTGGTCAGCCAGAGTTGACTGCTGACGTCACCATTATGTCATGCTGACGTCACCAAACACTGTTCTGAATAATGTTGAGTTAAATAAATATTTAAATTCCAGAAATCAATAAAAACTTTAGAAAATCATATCTTTTAATCCGTAACTCCGATGCAAATAATTTATATATGAAAAATGCTCAGAATTTCGAGACGGATCCGAATACGCGGTCCGTTCGTCTGCCACATGTCCCTAGCTACCCGAACATGGAACCGTTCCCCTCCGGTCATCTGTCTGACAAATGTTCGGAACCGGGAAAACATTCCCGGATGAATTCCACCTTCGCCAGTATCACCCGGCACTGCGTTAGATCACCTCTGTCACCGCGTATTGCCTTGTTATGCTTTGTGCTGCACTTGTTTGCTCTGTATTTATTGTTTTCTTCCCCTCTTCTCTATCGTTAGACCCCGACGTCGTCCCCGAGAACGACGCAGCTCCGGAGCCCGGCGCCACCGTTGACGACCTTGCCCTTGCCGCCGAGCAACCAGGCAAGCCCCCCCCCCTTGAGCATACCGATATCGCCCATTCTATTTCTCATGCTTGCATTAGAACTGCTGCTGCTGCTGCTTTACCTATTCTGATGCATAGCCTGTTTATTGTAACCTGCTGTTGATAATTACCTGCATATCCTAAACTGCTTAGTTTAGGCTGGGTAGAGACCTATCAGTGACCCCACTTATCCCGATTACCCCGCTGGATTATCCGAAGACCCGATCAACGGGATTGAAGATCAGGCCTCGACACCGCACATCACCCCCCTTAGTTGTAACGACACTGCAGCGTTAATATCGAGTGCCGAGGGTGATACCTCGTGTAGCACTTCTGATGTTAACTCTGTAGAGTAGCTATTCGGTCATGGTCATCGAGGGTGATTCCTCCTTCACCGCTTCCGATAACGACGCCATCGTACAACACCTCAAGTGTGAACCCAGTGAGGGTGATTCCTCCGAGTTCACCTTGACGGATACATCGAGTAGGAATCCAACGAGGGTGATACCTCGGATTCCCCTGATGTTATGGACACACGGATACTTGGACTGTACTATTGTTACTTGGAAAGGTGGGTCGACCCTGAGGGGTACCCGCGTGTGTTGTGAAGACGGGTTGCCTGCATCGTGCCCGAGTGATGAATACGAGGCGCGGCCGGGCATTCTTAACCCTTGCAGCAAGTCCTCGAGACGGGGCGACGGGGTCACATCTTTCGTGAGTCTCTGCTCATTACCGCAAGCCCAAGGTACTAACGATTTGGATATTTGATCCGAGCAGGCCTCTGGCCTGATAGCACTAACCATCACGTGGGCATAGTATGGGCGTTCTGCATCGTAGCATCAGCCGAAAGCTCTGTCAGACGTCTAGTTCAGCCTTGCGGCCGGGACGGACCGGCGCCCCCTTGGTGCCTGGCTTCCCCCTGCACGCAACGACTCGGAGTGCACAGGGCGATGGCCCAAGACCTCTGAGCGCTTAGGATGTAGACCGACGGGGACCTCTCTGCTGAGCTCTAGGTAGGGTTGCGATGTATCGTTTGGCCGAGGCCGGGCATGACCCAGGAAAGTGTGTCCGGCCGAAGTTAATCGAGCATGTTGGGTAAGTTGGTGCACCCCTGCAGGGAAGAACACATCTATCGATAGCCGGTCCTACGGTAAAGGACACTCGGAGTTGTATCCTGATTGATACAATTAGAACTGGATACTTGGATACTATGGCTCTGGGATTGCTTCTCGCAGGGAGTCGAGAAGGGATCTCAGGACGAGGTTGATGACTGTATGGCTCTGGGATTGCTTTCTCGCAGGGAGTCGAGAAAGGATCTCTGGGTGAGGTTGAGACTTAATGATACTGCTACATTATATTGATCTGTCTACACTCTTCTAGTGCTGCAAGACCTCTGAAGATGCTAGTCTTCGATAGGACTAGGCCTCCTCTCTATTCTGGCATTTCTGCAGCCCAGTCCACATATACAGCCTTCCTTTGAAAATGTTGCATATGTAGTGTAGATCCTTGCTTGCTGAGTACTTCTGAGTACTCACGGTTGCTTTGTTTTCCTTTTCTCCCCCATATCAGTTTGACGTGACCAAGATGACGGAGCCCCTGAGACAGATGCCCCGTCGATCGACTACTACTACTACCCAGAGGATGGATACTACTACGAGTTGACTGACGACCAGGAGTAGGATCGGAGGGTCCCAGGCAGGAGGCCTACGCCTTTCGATCGTAGTGTTTTATTTTGCCCCGCCTTACTAAAGGCCTTTCTATTTCTCTTTTATATCTGATGCTTCCGTTGACGCTTGTATGCCATCGAGCTATGTATTCGAGCCCTCAAGGCCCTGGCTTGTAATATAAAGCTTGTATGACTTTATTTATGTTTTAGAGTTGTGTTGTGATATCTTCCCGTGAGTCCTTAGGCTTGATCGTGTGCATTTGCGTGTATGATTAGTGCACGATTGAGCCGGGGGTGTCACACTTGGGCCTGATGGTGGGCTTTCGTTTTGGACCTAACTAACCCACCAAGCCTGCCACACTGTCTACATAAGAGAAGCCACCAGAAACCACTGGATCCCTGTGCCTCATTCCCCTTGACCAAAACCTAGCCGCCAGAAACCACATCCACCACTGATGGATCCACAGTTAGGAGAGGTAGTTGATGAGCAAGAGGAGGTTGCTAGGGAGGAGGCTAGGGTTGAAAGGAGGGCTGAAAGGAGGGCCAACCGTCGAGCACAGGCACAGGAGCGACGCCGGAGGATTGCTGCCATGATTATGGCGGAACGCAACCAGAATGACGTCAAGCAGTTCAACGAGGTGTTCCCAGAAGGAACCAATATCACAGATGAACTAACCATTTGGTGTGCCAGAGACAGGGCATCTTTCCATCGATTCCAAGCAACAAGGAAGAGATGGACTCAGATCCTGGCTGCAGCCGAAGGAAGATAGGATTAGTTCAACGCGGTAGTTTCTGTTGTACTGAAATTGTGATTTCAAATAGTTGTTGTACTGAAGCTTGTCTTGTTCTGAATCCTGTCTCGTTCTGAATCTTGTTCAACTTATCGAATTTGTCTTGTTCTGAATCTTGTTCATCTTGATATGCATGTGCAAATGTCTGAACTTTCTGAACTTTATGATTGCAGCAAAGGAGAGGAGATGCAGCAAAGGAGATGCAACATCCAGAGTACTCCAACATCCATGATGAAGACGATGCAATGTGGCTGCCCCATCTATCTATGTTTTTATGTTGAACAATATATTTATCTATGTTTCTATGTTTGGGTTGTTGAAAAATCTATGATAAAGACGATGCTTATTTTGTATCCATGGCACAATCTATTTAAGTCTGAACTTATGCCTGAATCCATCTATCTGCATTTATCTGAATGTTTCTATACTTGGACTTTGATGAACTTGGCTGCTGAATTGTGAGTTTTTTTGTCACACTAATTTTTAAAACACTTTGACCAACAACTACTCCACTGATTTAGCACAAGTTTCAATCTGCTGGGTTTCAACAAAGACATTAACTGCAGCACAACTACCACCATTTCTCATCACTCACTACCACTTCCCCACTGTCACACTCCACCGCACTTCCTCTACTCCAACATTTAAGTAGCCCAACAACTCACTCAATCTCTGCTCACTCTCTCTCTCTCTCCAAAACCTCACTCTACCTACATCCATGGCTGGTTCTTCCTCATCTACGCCAGACCCATGGCTGAACCCCTTCCCCACCGGCAAGGGCTGGGTTGCCATGCTTTTTGGGTCGGCTCGCGGCGACGAAGACCTTTTCCTCGACTACATGAAGATTGCCATGAGATACAGCAGCGCAGAAGGGCTCGTGGATGCATCAGAAGAGGTGAGGAAGAAGGCGACGGCTCAGGAGAAGCAGCGCATGGACCAGCGCTATGGAACCCCAGGTAAGGGGATCATGCCCATCGACATGCTGTTGTGGGCAATGAAGGAGGCGGACTCCGGCGATGCTGGGCAGAGGGAACGGTGGGCAGCCCACCGCTATATCCCTCCAGCACAAGCTACGGCTCCTCCAGCTGCTATGGGCAACGACGACGAGGACCTGCAGATCATCGCCCCACCAGCACTGCTGGCTCGCCGACATCCTCCTCCCATCATCGTCATCGATGGGGACGAAGAGGAGGTGCCAGAGCTGCCACCTTCCACTCAAGTAAAGCAAGAGGTGCGACGGTCAGGTCGCATAACAGGGCAGGGGCCTAACAATCTGAAACTGTAAGTTTCAGATTCAGTTACAGCAGTTATCGCCAGTTCTATGTGAGATTCAGTTATGTCTGTTTAGTTCTGTCAGTTTAGCAGGGTGTTTGCAATCTCAGTGAGATTCAGTTCTGTCAGTTTAAGTGTCTTTGAACAATTTCAGTGTCCATGTGCTATCTATGTAAGACTAAATGCTATCTATGGGAGACTAAATGTCTTCCAAACTTCTCTGAATTTGTCTGAACTTGTTTAGATATTGTTTACCTCTCTTGCAGCCTGTGATGAAGCATTTTCTGAACTAAACAGATCTCAGCAACAAATTATGATACAACACACAGAAATAAACTGCATCAGACTTAGATAATTTAGTTCTTAACTTAACTTAGCACCAGTTCTCAGCTTCAGGATAATATTTGGGCATTACAGATCAGGGCAAACAGCACCCCTCACACCAACCAAAATGATCTGAACCCATTCCAGTTCTTAGGCAGTTCATAGCTAATATTAATATTAGGATGCATATTTGCATCAGGCTGATCAGTCCTAGGCCAATTATATATATAGGCCTCATATGTACTTACCATCCACAGCTGCCACTTCACTCCTCCATCACAACTTCCTTGATCTTGTCCAGCTTTTCCTTGCACCCATGACCAACCTTCAGGAGCTCAGCAATGACATTCTCCAGCTTCTTCTTCTCTTCTTTAAGGAGGTCTCTGTCCATCTCTATCTCCTTCATGGCCTTCCTTGTGTTTTGGATTATATCAGCTTGACTCTGAAGGATGCATCTCTGTTCTTTCTTGAGCTTAAGCTTCTCCATTTGAAGCTCAATCTTTGCCTGCTCCTCAAGTTGATTCTTCTTCTCCTTCAGTTCATTGATTGCCTGGCTTGTGCAATCCATGTCATGAGATTTCATTCCATCCTGATAATCAAACAACTTGGACACATCATCCACCAGCTGGCTATACTGATTGGCCAGAGAATCAAGCTCCTTCTGCAGTTTTACAACCTCTGTCCCATGAGCCTCATTATCCTGGGCTCTACCAAGGTTCTGCTCATGATACATATCCCAGAGCTTGCTTAAGCACCTTTGCAGAATTACAGGCCAGGGGGCATCTACCCACTCCAGAACACCACAGTTCACACCATCCTGAAAGTCAATTTAAATTTACAGTGAACACCACAGTTAACAAGCAAATTCAGAATAACAAATCATAAACAGTAATGATATACATAGCTACACTAGCTAGGTCTATACTAAAAATACAATACATCAATATGTTTCCAGTGCTCTTTGCTACAAGTACAGTATTCAGACCTACCAATGTTTTTACACTTAAGGAAAATTCAGAAAAACAGCAACTGAACGCTACTCTGTTTCCACTAAATAGCAGATAATCAAGCTAATCAAATCCACACCTACTTGGTCCATTACCTCAGTAGCACATCCTATGAATCTCCTGCCAGTGTCAGTGCCTTCAAATGCCACAAACTTGCCTGGCCTCTGCCTGTGCAGGATGCACCTTCTCTCAGATTCAGTCACAAGCCCACAGAAACTAGGGTCTATCACAGTGTCAGGAGTTTGCTGCAACAGCAAAAACATATCTATATCAACTACGACTCACATATATCAACTTAAATGGAAGAAATCTCAAATATCTTCAAACCCTAACCCTAGAACAGACAGGAGAGGGACAGGATAGACTGAGCAGACTTACAAAGTACTCCATCTGCATGCTGCTGAACTCGCTCATGTACTCATCATCGTCGTCCGACGTCTCGTTGCTGTTCGGCCACGACGGCATGGCCGCGGCGTCGCCGGAGCGCGAGAAGAAGAAACAGAAGCAGAGGAGAGCAGGGAGGAGTGGAGTGAGATCGGGGGAGAGTGAGAGAGCTGGTGGGGACGAGCGGCCCGGTCGGCCAGGTTATTCTTGGTCCGACCAGGTGCGACCGAGCGGCGGCTCTAACGGCTGCACGCGCGCCGTTAGCCGTTAGGCCGCCCGCCAGCCTGGCACGTGGGCCACTGCTGTCAGATTCACGGTTAAAACGTTCAAAACGACCATTCCGTCAACTTGGTAGTTTTTAGTCACGGGATTACGTTTTTTTGGTAGTTTTCGGCCACTTTTAAAAAAGTGGTAGTTCTGTGGGACGCAAACCCCTAAACTGGTAGTTTTTTGTCAAACACTCCCTTTTTCAAGTCCGGTGGAGCGCCGCCGTGTTGATTTCATCGAGATGCAGTTGTCCTCTTCAGATTAAGTGACATCGTGAAGTCCTTCTGTAGCAATACACCTAGCCAACTCTAGATCAAGACAACTACTAGTAAGCCAAGAAATAGAAGATCTCCTTTCAGAAAAAGAAAAGAAAAAAGAAACAGAAGATCTGCAATGACATGTTCCTCAATGACATCGTCATGCTCCTGTGCGCTTATTTCTCTGTTGCCGCCGGGCGCCGGCATCCAAACCATCGTCGAGTGGACGTAGACAGCCCTGTGGCGTAGCAGGAGCTAGCAACCAGTCTCATGCCCATGTTTCTTTCTCTATCAGATAACTGAGGGAGGGGAGAAATAAATCTCGTTCTTCGTCGTGGGCGAGGTGAGGAAGAAGAACGAAGCATCTCAAAAAAAAAATAGCCTGAAAAAAAAGTAAATATAGTTAACTGGAACAGGCCCACAAGGGTGTACGTGGCGTTGTTTTACTGGCCCTGCACAATTATTCCTGCAGGGAGCCCTGCAGGTGAGCCGAACCCGGTTGTACTGTGTTAAGAAAACGATTCACTGCAATGCACCGGTCGCTACAGTGCCAGCTTTACAACGGTTCATCGGTCGCTACAGGCTGCGGTGCGTTGCCCTCCAAATGGGCCGGCCCGTTAGAATCGCGACTGTGCGAAGGCGCGGCTGTTTGCCGCTCGCGAGGGTCCTATAAATCTCACCTCTTTATCAAACGGGCGCGGGTACGCGGTTACGCCGACGATATGGCATTTTTTTTCTAGCATCGACGGTATGGCCGTCCGTTGCCATCACCGGCGTCTTTTTCTACACGTCAGGAACTATCGTCCCCTCCCGAGGGGTTGCTGCTCGCCAGCCCGGTGACCGGGGTGAGGTCGCCGGCACCTCCACCGCGACCGTGCGCTCCAAAGCTTCTCGCTTTCACTTGTTCATTACCTTCACTTCACCCATCTTGGCCAGTTGGCCGGTCAATCGCGCGAAATGCTATCGGTACTACTGCTACTGCATGTCAATTCAAGCACGACCGGGGACGTGAGTTACGTGAATGTACTAGCGCCTAGTGCTTGCTACCTTTAAATCTGTTATCAGCATTTAGCAGTACTTTCGTGGCTCCTCCTTTTCCAAGTGATGCAGACCACTTGTTAATCGCTTTTTGGCGCTTTCCCGGTGGTCGCGGTGGACGTTCAGACGTTCCGCTCCCGGCTCCACAGCGGACGGACCGTGTCCGCTCCCGTCTTCGAGCAGGGCAAACCTTTTATTCCGTGCTATCTGTACGGTGCGAAAAAACAGGTCAAAAAAGGTGCGTGGCTTATAACGAGTTATATAACGTGACCATGGGAATTCGCACGACGACTCGACGAGCTGATCTACATCTGCATGGAATGGTGGGAGAAAAAATAACGACTAATGCACCAAACTGTCAACATTGACTCTTCCTCTTCCGGTCATTTCTTACGAATTTGGAATTGGAGCACATGCCATGCAAATAAGTAACAAGTTCTTTAGCGGATCCTGTATGTACTTGGCGGTTCTCGTGGGTAGTTTTATACTACAACTTTGCTGAGTGGCATGCCTTAAAGCAACTTCAACGCGCCGATCCAAACGGACGGCAATTTTGTCTTTTTTTTGTCCGTTTGGATCTGTCCGGCGGACACCAACGTCCGCTTCCGCGTTTGGGTCGACGCATGCGCCCAACGCTGACCTGATCCATTTTGATGGCGCGCAAAAAAAAAAAAAATACAAGCATTTCGAAAATAAAAACAACATTAATTAAACATTAAAGCCGGCCACAAAGGCCGGCAAGAATCCACGCGTCCACATTTGCATTAATGAACATTAAAAAAAAGTAAACTACGAGGCGGCGCGCTGTCCTAGGTGTCGTCGTCGTCGTCCTCAGGGTCCGTGAGGTCGATGAGCGTCGGCGCAGGGCGGGCCTAGGGGAACGCCGTGTTCCAGGCGGCGGCGATGTCGGCCGCGGGCTGTGCCGCCGCCTGAGCCGCCGCGGCCTGGCGCGCCTCCTCCTCGGCCTCGCACTGCTCATCCTCAGCGTTGCGCTCGAGCATCTCGAGGTATTCGCCGTGGCGGCGCTCCTCGGCCAGCCGTCGCTGGTGCCATTGTTCGAGGTACGCCGCCTCCTGCGCCGGCGTCGCCCTCATCCAGATTGGCGGCGCGCTGACCCACTCGCGCACTACTCCCGTCCAGGAGTAGCGCTCGAAGGGGGCCGGCTCGGTGTTAAAGCTTGCATCGAAGTAATCCTTTACGACGAACTCTTTATCACCTTCATAACCGAGAAACATTTCCTTGGTCCTCTTAGGTAACTAAGGATAATTTTGACCGCTGTCCAGTGATCAACTCCTGGATCACTATTGTACCCCTTGCCAAACTCATGGCAAGGTACACAAAGAGTCTGGTACACAGCATGGCATACTTTATAGAACATATGGCTGAGGCATAGAAAATGACTTTCATTCTCTCTCTATCTTCTGCCGTGGTCGGGTTGTGAGTCTTACTCAACTTCACACCTTGCAACACACGCAAGAATCCTTTCTTTGACTGATCTATTTTGAACTTCTTCAAAACTTTGTCAAGGTATGTGCTTTGTGAAAGTCCTATTAAGCGTCTTGATCTATCCCTATAGATCTTGATGCTCAATACGTAAGCAGCTTCACCGAGGTTTTTCATTGAAAAATTCTTATTCAAGTATCCTTTTTATGCTATCCAGAAATTCTATATTATTTACAATCAACAATATGTCATCCACATATAATATCAGAAATGCTACAGAGCTCCCACTAACTTTCTTGTAAATACAGGCTTCACCATAAGTCTGTATAAAACCATATGCTTTGATCACCTTATCAAAGCCTATATTCCAACTCCAAGATGCTTGCACCAGTCCATAAATTGGTCGCTAGAGCTTGCACACTTTGTCAGCATCTTTAGGATCGACAAAACCTTCTGGTTGCATCATATACAACTCTTCTTTAAGAAATCCATTAAGGAATGTAGTTTTGACGTCCATTTGCTAGATTTCATAATCATAAAATACGGCAATTGCTAACATGATTCGAACGGACTTAAGCATCGCTACGGGTGAGAAAGTCTCATCGTAGTCAACTCCTTGAACTTGTCGAAAACCTTTCGCGACAAGTCGAGCTCTGTAGACAGTAACATTACCATCAGCGTCAGTCTTCTTCTTGAAGATCCATTTATTCTCTATGGCTTGTCGATCTTCACGCAAGTCCACACTTTGTTCTCATACATGGATCCTATCTCAGATTTCATGGCCTCAAGCCATCTGTCAGAATCCGGGCTCATCATATATTCTTCATAGTTCGTAGGTTCGCCTTGGTCTAGTAACATGACTTCCAGAACAGGATTACCGTACCACTCTGGTGCGGATCGTGCTCTGGTCGACCTATGAAGTTTAGTAGTAACTTGATCTGAAGTTTCATGATCATCATCATTAGCTTCCTCTCTAGTTGGTGTAGGCATCACGGGAACGGATTTCTCTGATGTGCTACTTTCCAATTCGAGAGAAGGTACAATTACCTCATCAAGTTCTACTTTCCTCCCACCCACTTCTTTCGAGAGAAACTCCTTTTCTAGAAAGGACCCATTCTTGGCAACAAAGATCTTGCCTTTGGATCTGTGGTAGAAGGTGTGCCCAATAGTTTTTTTTGGGTATCATACGAAGACACACTTCTCCGATTTGGGTCCGAGCTTATCAGGCTGAAGCCTTTTGGCATAAGTGTCGTAACCCCAAACTTTAAGAAACGACAGCTTAGGTTTCTTGCCAAACCATAGTTCATACGGTGTCGTCTCAACGGATTTAGATGGTGCCCTATTTAACGTTAATGCAGCTGTCTCTAATGCATAACCCCAAAACGATAGTGGTAAATCGGTAAGAGGCATCATAGAACGCACCATATCCAATAAAGTACGGTTACGACGTTCGGACACACCATTACGCTGTGGTGTTCCACGTGGCGTGAGTTGTGAAACAATTCCACATTGTTTTAAATGAAGTCCAAACTCGTAACTCAAATATTTGCCTCCGCGATCAGATCGTAGAAACTTTATTTTCTTGTTACGATGATTCTCCACTTCACTCTGAAATTCTTTGGACTTTTCAAATGTTTCAGACTTGTGTTTCATTAAGTAGATATACCCATATCTACTCAAATCATCAGTGAAGGTGAGAAAATAACGATACCCGCCGCGTGCTTCAATACTCATCGGACCGCATACATCGGTATGTATTATTTCCAATAAGTCATTAATTCGCTCCATTGTTCCGGAGAACGGAGTTTTAGTCATCTTACCCAAAAGGCATGGTTCGCAAGTATCAAATGATTCATAATCAAGTGATTCCAAAAGTCCATCTGTATGGAGTTTCTTCATGCGTTTTACACCAATATGACCTAAACGGCTGTGCCACAAATATGTTGCACTATCATTATGAATTTTGCATCTTTTGACATCAATATTATGGATATGTGTATCACTATGATCGAGATTCAATAAACCATTTACATTGGATGTATGACCATAGAAGGTTTTATTCATGTAAACAGAAGAACAATTATTCTCTGAATTAAATGAATAACCGTACCGCAATAAACATGATCTAATCATATTCATGCTCAACGCAAACACCAAATAACATTTATTTAGGTTCAACACTAATCGCGAAGGTAGAGCGAGTGTGCGATGGTGATCTTATCAACCTAGGAATCACTTCCAACACACATCGTCACTTCGCCATTAACTAGTCTCTGTTCATTTTGCAACTCCTGTTTCGAGTTACTAATCTTAGCAACTGAACCGATATCAAATAACCAGGGGCTACTATGAACACTAGTAAAGTACACATCAATAACATGTATATCAAATATACCTTTGTTCACTTTGCCATCCTTCTTATCCGCCAAGCATTTGGGGCAGTTCTGCTTCCAGTGACCATTTCCTTTGCAGTAGAAGCACTCAGTCTCAGGCTTGGGTTCAGCTTTGGGCTTCTTCACGGGAGTGGCAACTTGCTTGCCATTCTTCTTGAAGTTCCCTTTCTTTTCCTTGCCATTTTTTCTTGAAACTAGTGGTCTTGTTAACCATCAACACTTGATGCTCTTTCTTGATTTCTACCTTAGCCGATTTCAGCATCGCGAAGAGCTCGGGAATCGTTTTCGTCATCCCTTGCATATTATAGTTCATCACGAAGTTCTAGTAGCTTGGCGATAGTGACTAGAGAACTCTGTCAATCACTATCTTATCTGGAAGATTAACTCCCACTTGATTCAAGCGATTGTAGTACCCAGACATTCTGAGCACATGCTCACTGGCTGAGCTATTCTCCTCCATCTTGTAGGTAAAGTACTTGTCAGAGGTTTCATACCTCTCGACACAGGTAAGAGTCTGAAATACCAATTTCAGCTCTTGGAACATCTCATATGCTCCATGGTGTTCAAAACGTTTTTGAAGTCCCGGTTCTAAGCCGTAAAGCATGACGCACTAAACTATCAAGTAGTCATCATATCGAGCTTGCCAAACGTTCATAACGTCTGCATCTGCTCCTGCAATAGGTCTATCACCTAGCGGTGCATCAAGGACATAATTCTTCTGTGCAGCAATGAGGATAATTCTCAGATCACGGACCCGGTCCGCATCATTGCTACTATCATCTTTCAACTTAATTTTCTCTAGGATCATATCAAAATATAATAGGGGAGCTATACGCGAGCTATTGATCTATAACATAGATAGGCAAAAGCTATCAAGACTAAGTTCATGATAAGTTAAGTTCAATTAATCAAATTACTAATGAACTCCCACTTAAATCAACACCCTCAAGTTGTCTAAGTGATACATGATCCATATCAACTAAACCAAGTCCGGTCATCATGTGAGATGGAGTAGTCTTCAATGGCGAACATCTTCATGTTGATCATATCTACTATATTACTCATGTTCGACCTTTCGGTCTCCAGTGTTCCGAGACCATGTCTGTACATGCTAGGCTCGTCAAGTTTAACCCAAGTATTCTGCATGTGCAAAACTGTCTTACACCCGTTGTATGTGAACGTAGAGTCTATCACATCCGATCATCACGTGGTGTCTCAAAACGACGAACTTTGGCAATGGTGCATACTCGGGGAGAACACTTTTATCTTGAAATTTAGTGAAGGGTGATGTTTGCTTGAACTACGTCGGTATTTCCCCAAAGAGGAAGGGATGATGCAGCACAGCAACGGTAGGTATTTCCCTCAGTGATGAGACCAAGGTTATCGAACCAGTAGGAGAACCAAGCAACACTACGTAAACAACACCTGCACACAAAGAACAAATACTTGCAGCCCGACGTGTTAAAGGGGTTGTCAATCCCTTTCTGGTAACGGCACCAGAAATTGGCAAACGGACGGGAGATAAATTGTAGTAGATAGGATAAATAGATCGCGAATAAAATTATGAGAAGCAAATTTTTTTTGGTTTTTAGAAATATAGATCTGAAAATAAAAGTGGCAAATAAATAAAAAGGCAAATAGCAAAATAGATCTGAAAATATATGATGAGAAAATAGACCCGGGGGCCGTAGATTTCACTAGTGGCTTCTCTCGAGAAAAATAGCATACGGTGGGTAAACAAATTACTGTTGGGCAATTGATAGAACTTCAAATAATTATGACGATATCCAGGCAATGATCATTATATAGGCATCACGTCCAAGATTAGTAGACCGACTCCTGCCTGCATCTACTACTATTACTCCACACATCGACAGCTATCCAGCATGCATCTAGTGTATTAAGTTCATGGAGAAACGGAGTAATGCAATAAGAACGATGACATGATGTAGACAAGATCTATTTATGTAGAAATAGACCCCATCTTGTTATCCTTAATAGCAACGATACATACGTGTCAGTTCCCCTTCTGTCACTGGGATCAAGCACCGTAAGATCGAACCCATCACAAAGCACCTCTTCCCATGGCAAGAAAAATTGATCTAGTTGGCCTAACTAAACCAAAGATTCGAAGAAAAATACGAGGCTATAAGTAATCATGCATATAAGAGATCAAAAGACTCAAATAATTTTCATGGATAAAAACATAGATCTGATCATAAACTCAAAGTTCACCCGATCCAAACAAACACACCGCAAAAAGAGTTACATCAAATAGATCTCCAAGAGACCATTGTATTGAGAATCAAAAGAGAGAGAGGAAGGCATCTAGCTACTAACTACGGACCCGTAGGTCTACAATGAACTACTCAGGCATCATCGGAGAGGCACCAATGAGGATGATGAACCCCTCCGTGATGGTGTCTAGATTGGATCTGTGGTTTCTGGAACTTGCGGCGGCTGGAATTGATTTTCGTCGACTCCCCTAGGGTTTCTGGAATATTGGGGTATTTATAGAGCAAAGAGGCGGTGCGGGAGGTGGCCGAGGTGGGCACAACCCACCTGGGCGCGCCTGAGCCCCTAGGCACGCCCTGGTGGGTTGTGCTCCCCTCGGAGCCCCCCTCGGGTACTTTCTTGGCCCAACTTGTGTCTTCTGGTCCAGAAAAAATCACCAAAAAGTTTCGCTGCGTTTGGACTCCGTTTGGTATTGATTTCTTGCGAAGTAAAAAACAAGCAAAAAACAGCAACTGGCACTGGGCACTATCTCAATAGGTTAGTCCCAAAAAATGATATAAAGTTGCTATAAAATGATTGTAAAACATGCAAGAATGGTAATATAATAGCATGGAACAATAAAAAATTATAGATACGTTGGAGACGTATCAGCATCCCCAAGCTTAATTCCTGCTCGTCCTGGAGTAGGTAAATGATAAAAACAGAATTTTTGATGTGGAATGCTGCCTAACATGTTCATCACATATTCTTTTCTTTGTAGCATGGATATTTGGACTTTTATATGATTCAAAGCAATAGTCTAGTTTTGACATGAAGATTTCAATACTCAAGCATATCAACAAGCAACCATGTCTTTCAAAATATCAACACTAAAGCAAGTTATCCCTAGCCCATTATGCTCAATCATTGATCCATTCATGAAACACACTCGCATATTAGATACACCCAATGCTCAAGTATGATTATAGTGCCCCTTAGTTGGTGCTTTATAAGAGAAGATGGAGACTCAAAATAAAAATTGCATAAAGTAAAAAAGAAAGGCCCTTCGCAGAGGGAAGTAGAGATTTGTAGAGGTGCCAGAGCTCAAAGCGAAAAAACTAGAGATAAAACATTTTGGGTGGCATGCTTTTCCTGTCAACGAAAACGATCGAGTAGTTCCCAATACTTTCCATGCTAGATATATCATAGGCGGTTCCCAAACAGAAAATAAAGTTTATTCCTTTTTCCACCATACTTTCACTTTTCTTGGCTAGCCGTATCCACGGGTGCCCTCCATACCAACACTTTCCAAGGAATTTATTATTTGACAACATAAAGTAAATTCATTTTTCATTTCGGAACTGGGCATCCCTAATACCTTTGCCGTACTCTCGTGCAATGACAAGTGAATAAACACTCATCTTGAGAATAACACATCTAGCATGGAAATATATCAGCCACCCCCTACCGTTTCATGAGCGGTATGAGCACACAAAAGAGAAATTTATTTTGAAATTAGAGATGGCACATACAAATTTGCTTAGAACGGCACGAAAATACCGCATATAGGTAGGTATAGTGGACTCATATGGCAAAACTGGTTTAAGTATTTTGGATGCACAAGTAGTGATCATACTTAGTGCAAATAAAGGCTAGCAAAAGATTGAGAAGCATCCAACCAAGAAACGAAAAATCTCATAAGCGAGCATTAAGCATAACTAACATCGAATAATGCACCACAAGTAGGATGTAATTTCATTGCATAACTATTGACTTTTGTGCTGGCATAGGGAATCACAAACCTTAACACCAATATTCTTACTAAAGCATAATTACTAATCAACATGACTCATGTATTATATCAACATATAGCAAAACTATTACAAGGAATCAAGTTTATTTTGTCCAATGATCTTCATGAAAGTTTTTATTATATCCCTCTTGAATATCTATCATTTTGGGACTAATTTCATTTGTTGCTTTAGATAGCTCAAACAAATCTAAGTGAAGAACATGAGCATAAAAATTTTCTTCTCTCAAAATAATTTAAGTGAAGCAAGAGAGAATTTCTAAAAAAAAATTACTAACTCTCAAATAAATCTAAGTGAAGCATGATATAATTTCTTCAAAAATACTAAAGCACACCGTGCTCAGAAAGATATAAGTGAAGCACTAGAGCAATTCCATAGCTCATAAAGATTTAAGTGAAGCATAGAGAGCAATTCTAACAAGTCATAGCATAATTTTGGCTCCCTCAAATAGGTGTGTCCAGCAAGGATTCATGACTTAAAAAAAGAGCAAAACAAGCAAAGACTCATATCATACAAGACGCTCCAAGCAAAACTCATGATATGTGACGAATAAAAATATACCTCCAAGTAAAATACCGATGGTCGTTAGAAGAAAGAGGGGATGCCACTCGGGCATCCCCAAGCTTAGTTGCTTGCTTCTCTTTGGATAATGGCTTGGGGTGCCATGGGGCATCCCCAAGTTTAGGCTCTTCTTACTCCTTATTCCTTCATCCATCGTAATCTCACCCAAAACTTGAAAACTTCAATCACACAAAACTCAACAAAACCTTCGTGAGATCCGTTAGTATAAGAAAACTAATCTTTACTTTATGTACTGTAGAAAACCCATTCAAATTTTGTTCTTGCATTATATCTACTGTATTCTAACTTTACCATGGCTTATAACCTCCAATAAAAATCATAGATTCATCAAAATAAGCACACAATGCAAAGAAAATAGAATCTGTCAAAAACAGAAAAGTCTGCAAAGATACGAATTGTTCTCATAATTTTGTAACTCCGAAAATTCTGAATAATTAGGACAACAGAGGCAATTTTTATATCAATCTTGTGTAAAAACTTCAGAATTTTTCGTCGCTTCTTTGAATTTTCAAAATTGTTTTACTGGATGCAAAAGTTTCTGTTTTCCACCAAGATCAAATCAACTATCACCAAAGCTATCCTAAAGGCTTTACTTGGCACAAACACTAATTAAAACACAAAAAACACAATCATAACAGTAGCATAATTTTGCAAACACCCAAAAACAGAAAGAAAAAGGCAAAAATAAATTTTATTCGTTGGGTTGCCTCCCAACAAGCGCTATCGTCTTACGCCCTTAGCTAGGTATAAAGCAAAGATCTAAGTATTGTCATCTTTGGTTCTAGATCCATAAGATGCCCTCATGATTGATTCATATGGTGGCTTAATTCTTGTTCGAGGGAAGTGTTCCATACCCTTTCTCAAAGGAAATTGGAAATTGATGTTCCCTTCTTTCATATCAATCACGACACCTATAGTGCGCAAAAACGGTCTACCAAGAATAATTGGACAAGACGTATTGCAATCAGTATCAAGAACAATAAAATCTATGGGCACATAATTCCTATTTGCAAGAATAAGAACATCATTAATTCTTCCCATAGGCTTTTTAATAGTAGAATCCGCCAAGTGCAAATTTAAAGAACATTCTTCAATATCGGTAAGACCAAGCACATCACATAAAGATTTCAGAATTGTAGAAACACTAGCACCCAAATCACACAAAGCAAAACACTCATAATTTTTAATCTTAACTTTGATAGTAGGTTCCCATTCATTATGTAATCTTCTAGGAATTAAAATCTCTAATTCCAACTTTTCTTCCAAAGCTTTCATCATAGCATCAACAATATGTTTAGTAAAAGCTTTATTTTGTTCATAGGCATGGGGTGAATTTATCATGGATTGCAACAAAGAAATACAATCAATCAAAGAGCAATTATCATAATTAAAATCTTTGTAATCCAAAAGAGTGGGCACATCACTAGTTAAAGTTTTGACCTCTCCAAACCCACTTTTATAAATTTTCTCAACAAGATTTTCACCCTACAAATTATCGGGACGCCTTCTAGCTAAAGTTGACTCTTCTTCAGTCCATTTTTCATCAATTTTAATTTTACTAAACAAGGAATCAATAGAAGAAACACCAACTATTTTAAGATCTTCATCATTTTTATCTTCTAACGAGATTGGTTTAGCGACCATTTGGTTTACTAGGGTAGCTTGTGCATCGGATATTTTCCCTAGCAAACTTTCAGCAAAAGCATACTTAGATTGAAGATTACAAACTTCTCTACTAGTATCATCAAGTTGTTTTGCTATAGCATCCAACACAACAGAGTGTTCCTTAAGTTCTTCAGTAAAATATTTATTGTGCTCAAATTGTGTAGTCATATATTCCTTAGTGCTTTTCTCAATTTCAAGCAAAATATTGGGGTAAGGAACGTCATAATATTTTCTTTGAGGCATCAAGACTACGCAAACAAAATTGCACTAAAAAACAGATCTGACGAGAAAACGGCGAACGAAAAAAAGGGCAAATAAAGCGGCAATTTTTTTGTGAAGTGGGGGAGAGGAACATCAACTGGCACTGGGCACTATGTCAATAGGTTAGTCCCAAAAAATGATATAAAGTTGCTATAAACTGATTGTAAAACATCCAAGAATGGTAATATAACAGCATGGAACAATAAAAAATTATAGATACGTTGGAGACGTATCAAAGGGATCATCTTATAATGCTACCGTCGATCTAAGCAAAATAAGATGCATAAAAGATAAACATCACATGCAATCAAAAATATGTGACATGATATGGCCATCATCATCTTGTGCTTTTGATCTCCATCGCCAAAGCATCGTCATGATCTCCATCGTCACCGGCTCGACACCTTGATCTTCATCATTGTGTCGTGGTCGTCTCGCCAACTATTGCTTCTAAAACTATCGCTAACGCATAGTGATAAAGTAAAGCAATTACATGGCATTTGCATTTCATACAATAAAGAGACAACCATAAGGCTCCTGCCGGTTGCCGATAACTTACAAAACATGATCATCTCATACAATAACGTATATCACATCATGTCTTGACCATATCACATCACAACATGCCCTGCAAAAACAAGTTAGACGTCATCTACTTTGTTGTTGCAAGTTTTACGTGGCTGCTACAGGTTTCTAGCAAGAACCGTTCTTACCTACGGCAAAAACCACAACGTTGCTTCATCAAGATTGCTGTTTTAACCTTCTTCAAGAACCGGCCGTAGTCAAATTCGATTCAACTAAAGTAGGAGAAACAGACACCCTCCATCCACGTTTATGCAAAACTAGTTGCATGTCTGTCGGTGGAATCGGTCTCATGTGCGTGGACATGTAAGGTTGGTCCGGCCACTTCATCCCACAATACCGCCGAATCAAAATAAGATGTTGGTGGTAAGCAGTATGACTATCACCGCCCACAACACTTTGTAATCTACTCGTGCATATCATCTACGCATAGACCTGGCTCATGATGCCACTGTTGGGAAATGTTGCATGGAAAACAAATTTTTTTCTACGCACATGCAAGATCTATCAAGGAGATGCATAGCAACGAGAGGGGAGAGTGTGTCTACGTACCCTCGTAGACCGTCAGCGGAAGCGTTTCACAACGCGGATGATGTAGTCGAACTTTCTTCGCGATCCAACCGATCGAGAACCGAACGTACGGCACCTCCGCGTTCAGCACACGTTCAGCTCGGTGACGTCCCTCGCCTTCTTGATCCAGCAAGACGTCGAGGTAGTAGATGAGTTCTGTCAGCACGACGGCGTGGTGACGGTGATGGTGAAGTGATCTCCGCAGGGCTTCGCCTAAGCACTACGAAAATATGACCGGGGTTGTAAACGGTGGAGGGGGGCGCCGCACACGGCTAGGCAATTGTCTCGTGTGTGCTAGGTGCCCCCCTCCCACATATATATAGGTGGGAGGGAGGGAGGAGCAACCATAGGAGGCGCCCAAGTAGGAGGAATCCTACTTGGAGTCCCTCCCAAGCCGCGCCCCCTGCCATATATAACCGAGGGGGAAGGAAAGAGGAGGGGGGGGGAGAGGGAAGGAAGTGGGAATCCTAATCCACACTTTCCTTTCCCTCTCCCCTTTCCTTCTCCTTCTTAGGCCGGATTATATGGGGGTGCACCAGCCCCTTGTGGCTGGTGCGTTTCCCCCCTTGGCCCATAAGGCCCATATCTTTTGCCGGGGGTGCCCGAAACCCCTTCCGGTGACTCGATAAGTACCCGGTACCCCCAGAAACACTTCCGGTGTCCGAATACCATCGTCCTATATATCAATATTGTGACGCCCCCGGCTCAATCGTGCACTAATCATACACGCAAATGCACACGATCAAGCCTAAGGACTCACGGGAAGATATCACAACACAACTCTAAAACATAAATAAAGTCATACAAGCTTTATATTACAAGCCAGGGGCCTCGAGGGCTCGAATACATAAGCTTGCGTACAAGCGTCAGCGGAAGCATCAGATATCTGAGTACAGATATGAAACAGAAACAGAAAGGCCTTTAGAAAGGCGGGGCAAAATAAAACACTACGATCGAAAGGCGTAGGCCTCCTGCCTGGGACCCTCCGATCCTACTCCTGGTCGTCAGTCAACTCGTAGTAGTATCCATCCTCGAGGTATTAGTAGTAGTCGATCGACGGGGCATCTGTCTCAGGGGCTCCGTCATCTTGGTCACTTCAAACTGATATGGGGAGAAAAGGAAAACAAAGCAACCGTGAGTACTCAGAAGTACTCAGCAAGCAAGGATCTACACTACATATGCAACATTTTCAAGGGGAGGCTGTATATGTGGACTGGGCTGCAGAAATGCCAGAATAGAGAGAAAGCCTAGTCCTAACAAAGACTAGCATCTTCATCGGTCTTGCAGCATTAGAAGAGTGTAGACAGTACCATATAATGTAGCAGTATCATTAAGTCTCATCCTCACCCAGAGATCCTTTCTCGACTCCCTGCGAGAAAGCAATCCCAGAGCCATACAGTCATCAACCTCGTCCTGAGATCCCTTCTCGACTCCCTGCGAGAAGCAATCCTAGAGCCATAGTATCCAAGTATCCAGTTCTAAATTGTATCAATCAGGATACAACTCCGAGTGTCCTTTACCGTAGGACCGGCTATCGATAGAAGTGTTCTTCCCTGCAGGGGTGCACCAACTTACCCAACACGCTCGATTAACTCCGGCCGGACACACTTTCCTGGGTCATGCCCAGCCTCGGCCAAACGATACACCACAGCCCTACCTAAAGCTCAGCAGAGAGGTCCCCGCCGGTCTACATCCTAAGCACTCAGGGGTCTTGGGCCATCGCCCTGTGCACTCCGGGTCGTTGTGTGCAGGGTGGATACCAGCACCGCCTCGGAGGGTCGGTACGATCCGACCGTGCCACAATGCTGAACTGGATGTCTGACAGAACTGTCGGCTGATGCTACGATGCAGAACGCCCGTACTATGCCCACGTGATGGTTAGTGCTATCAGGCCGGAGACCTGCTCGGATCAAATATCCAAATTGTTAATGGACTAGGGCTTGCGGTAACGAGCAGAGACTCACGAAAGATGTGACCCCGTCGCCCCGTCTCGAGGACTTGCTGCAAGGGTTAAGAATGCCCGGCCGCGCCTCGTATTCATCACTCGGGCACCATACAGGCACCCGTCTTCACAACACTCGCCTCTCAGGCGCACGCGGGTACCCCTCAGGGTCGACCCGCCTATCCAAGTAACAGTGTAAAGTCCAAGTATCCGTGTGTCCATAACATCAGGGTAATCCGAGGTATCACCCTCGTTGGATTCCTACTCGATGTCTCCGTCAAGGTGAACTCAGAGGAATCACCCTCGATGGGTTCACACTTGATGTGTTGCACGACAGCGTCGTTACCGGAAGTGGTGAAGGAGGAATCACCCTCGATGACCACGACCGAATAGCTACTCTACAGAGTTAACATCAGAAGTGCTACACGAGGTATCACCCTCGGCACTCGATATTAACGCTGCAGTGTCGTTACAACTAAGGGGGGGTGATGTGCGGTGCCGGGGTCTGGTCTTCAATCCCATTGATCGGGTCTTCTGATAATCCAGCGGGGCAATCAGGATAAGTGGGGTCACTGATAGGTCTCTACCCAGCCTATACTAAGCAGTTTAGGATATGCAGGTAATTATCAACAGCAGGATACAATAAATAGGCTATGCATCAGAATAGGTAAAGCGGTAGCAACAGCAATTCTAATGCAAGCATGAGAAAATAGAATGGGCGATATCGGGATGATCAAAAGGGGGGGCTTGCCTGGTTGCTCGGCGGCAAGGGCAAGGTCTTCAGGGGTCGTCGAACTCCGGAGCTGCGTCGGTACCGGCTCTATTGAGAGAGAAGAGGGGGAGGAAACAGTAAATACTAAGCAAGCAAGTGCTACACAATGTATGACATGACAATACGCAGTGACAGAGGTGATCTAACGCAGTGCCGGATGATATTGGCGAAGGGGGAATTCATCCGGGAATGTCTTCCCGGTTCCAGACATTTGTCAGACAGATGACCGGAGAGGGACGGTTGCATGTTCGGATAGTTAGGGACGTGTGATGGACGAACGGACAACGTATTCAAATTCGTCTCGTCGTTCTGAGCAACTTTCATGTACAAAGTTTTTCCATCGAAGTTACGGATTATTTTATATGATTTTCTAAAGTTTTTATTAATTTCTGGAATTTATTTAATTATTTAAATTAAACATTATCCAGAATAGTGTTTGCTGACGTCAGCATGATGTCAGGACCAGTGGGTCCCACTTGTCATAGGCTGTTGGCTAATTAGTGGTTAGCTAATTAATTAATACTTAATTAAACTAATTAACTAATTTAGATTAACCTAATCAGGATTAATTAACTTAATTAAGTTACTAATTAATTAATTATTAACTTTATTTATTTATTTATTTTATTTTCTATTTTTCATTTTCGTTTAAAACAGGGGCGGGGCCCGTTTGGCAGTGGCCCAGGGGGGGGGGAGGCAAATAGGTGCGGGACGGGTGTGAACGCGGCGTCGCCGACGCCGGGAACAGCGAGGCCACGGCGGGGCTCGCCGGCCGGCCACGGCAGGGGAGGCGGGCGCACGGGGCGGCGCGGTGCGGCGGCGGCCGGGACAGAGGCGGGGAGTGGGGCATGCGGGCGACAGACGCGGGCCATGCGCGGGCGGCGAGCGCGTGAGAAGCAGCAGCAGAAGCACGCGAAACGAGCGCCGGCGCGGGGGGGGGTGGTGCTGGGCAAAGGTGGCCAGGGGGCGCGCGGGGGTAACAATGAGGGGCAAGGTTGGGGCACCGGTTTGCGACGAGGCGCGGTCAGGGGGGGGTGGCCATGGGTGCCGGGGGGGGGGAGGGAGAACGGCGCCCGGTCGGGCGCGGCCCGGCGCGCTGGCAGTGGCCGGAGCGGGCGGTGCGGCTGGGACGTGGCGCTGGGGGGCGACGAGCGCGGCCTCAGCGCGGACGCGCGCTGGCCGCCGAGAAGGGGGGGTCACGTGGGCGGCGGGGGGGGGAGGGAAGGAGAGGGGGAGCTCACGGGAGGGGGCCGTAGGGGACTGGGCAGCGGGGCGCGGGGATGAGGAGGGGACGACGGCGTCGGAGACGGGGAGGCAGTCCGGCGGGGAGGCGTGGTCGAGGCGGCGTTCCGGGCGACGGCGACGTGGTCCAGCGGCGCTGGTGACAGGGGCGAGCGGCGGGCGCGGTGGATCGAGCCCCGGCGTCAGGAAGCCGGCCGACGACGGCACTCGGGGCGACGATGCCCAGATCGGGGCGGAGGGAGGAGTGGATCGGATCGGGGGGGGGAGAGTGGGGAACGTGGGGGTAGGTTAGGGTTACGGTGGGAGGGGGAGTGGGTTAGTAGGCAGGGGGTGGGCCGGCCTGGGGTTGGCCTGGTGGCCCAGTTGGGCCGGGAGAATTCTTTTGCTCTCCTCTACTTTTCTGTTGATTTTATTTTTATTTATTTCTTCACATATCTCTATTTAGTAAATTGTTAGGCCTCATATTGAATTTTGTAAAACATGGCAAATGTTCCAACAAATACTGGGCATTACCTACCACTACCAAAAACGGGTTTGGAGACAATAGGAGTTCCCACAATTTTTATAATAAATGAAATGCATTAAACCTTGTTGTTTTATTAATGTTAGTGCCACCTAATTAATTTATTAATTGTTGGTTTCAATTTTAGAATGGTCTCTGTATTATTTGTTATTGATTGAACATTTTAGTTTCTATGTTGGATAACTTTTATTTTCACTTTTATTTAAATTTGGATTTTGACTTAGGAGTTGAAATGCAATATGATGCTAATGATGATCATGCACTGTTAAACATGATGACATGGCATAATCAAAAGGGTGATTACTATAGTTAACCACCGGGGGTGTTACAAATATTTACCTCTCGACCATTTCGAGACTTCTCGTCATGTTCGTGATCTCATCCGGGACTCCGAACAACATTTGGTCACCAAATCACATAACTCATATAATACTATATCGTCAACGAACGTTAAGCGTGCGGACCCTACGGGTTCGAGAACTATGTAGACATGACCGGGACACCTCTCCGGTCAATAACCAATAGCGGAACCTGGATGCCCATATTGGCTCCTACATATTCTACGAAGATCTTTATCGGTCGAACTGTTATGACAACATACGTAATTCCCTTTGTCCATCGGTATGTTACTTGCCCGAGATTCGATCGTCGGTATCTTCATACCTAGTTCAATCTCGTTACCGGCAAGTCTCTTTACTCGTTCCGTAATACATCACCTCGTGACTAACTCCTTAGTCGTTTGCTAGCAAGCTTATGATGTGTATTACCGAGAGGGCCCAGAGATACCTCTCCGATAATCGGAGTGACAAATCCTAATCTCGATCTATGCCAACTCAACAAACACCTTCGGAGATACCTGTAGAGCACACAAGTTACGTTGTGACGTTTGATAGCACACAAGGCATTCCTCCGGTATCCAAGAGTTGCATAATCTCATAGTCGAAGGAATATGTATTTGACATGAAGAAAGCAATAGCAATAAAATTGAACGATCATTATGCTAAGCTAATGGATGGGCCTTGTCCATCACATCATTCTCCTAATGATGTGATCCCGTTATCAAATGACAACACATGTCTATGGTCAGGAAACCATAACCATCTTTGATCAACGAGCTAGTCTAGTAGAGGCTTACTAGGGACACGGTATTTGTCTATGTATTCACACATGTATTTAAGTTTCCGATCAATACAATTCTAGCATGAATAATAAACCTTTATCATGAATAAGGAAATATAAAATAACAACTTTATTATTGCCTCTAGGGCATATTTCCTTCAGTCTCCCACTTGCACTAGAGTCAATAATCTAGTTCACATCGCCATGTGATTAACACCCATAGTTCACATCATCATGTGATCAATACCCAAATAGTTTACTAGAGTCAATAATCTAGTTCACATCACCATGTGAGTAACACCAAAAGAGTACTAAGGTGTGATCATGTTTTGCTTGTGTGAGAAGTTTAGTCAACGGGTCTGCCACATTCAGATCCGTATGTATTTTGCAAATTTCCATGTCTACAATGCTCTGCATGGAGCTACTCTAGCTGATTGCTCCCACTTTCAATATGTATCCAGATTGAGACTCAGAGTCATCCGGATCGTTGTTAAAGCTTGCATCGACGTAACCCTTTATGACGAACTCTTTATCACCTCCATAACCGAGAAACATTTCCTTGGTCCTCTTAGGTAACTAAGGATAATTTTGACCGTTGTCCAGTGATCAACTCCTGGATCACTATTGTACCTCCTTGCCAAACTCATGGCAAGGTACACAACAGGTCTGGTACACAGCATGGCATACTTTATAGAACCTATGGCTGAGGCATAGGGAATGACTTTCATTCTCTCTCTATCTTCTGTCGTGGTCGGGTTGTGAGTCTTACTCAACTTCACACCTTGCAACACACGCAAGAACCCTTTCTTTGACTGATCTATTTTGAACTTCTTCAAAACTTTGTCAAGGTATGTGCTTTGTGAAAGTCCTATTAAGCATCTCGAGCTATCCCTATAGATCTTGATGCTCAATACGTAAGCAGCTTCACCGAGGTCTTTCATTGAAAAATTCTTATTCAAGTATCCTTTTTATGCTATCTAGAAATTCTATATCATTTCCAATCAACAATATGTCATCCACATATAATATCAGAAATGCTACAGAGCTCCCACTCACTTTCTTGTAAATACAGGCTTCACCATAAGACTGTATAAAACCATATGCTTTGATCACCTTATCAAAGCGTATATTCCAACTCCGAGATGCTTGCACCAGTCCATAGATGGATCGCTGGAGCTTGCACACTTTGTCAGCACCTTTAGGATCGACGAAACCTTCTAGTTGCATCATATACAACTCTTCTTTAAGAAATCCATTAAGGAATGCAGTTTTGACGTCCATTTGCCAGATTTCATAATCATAAAATGCGGCAATTGCTAACATGATTCGGACGGACTTAAGCATCGCTACGGGTGAGAAAGTCTCATCGTAGTCAACTCCTTGAACTTGTCGAAAACCTTTCGCGACAAGTCGAGCTTTGTAGACAGTAACATTACCATCAGCGTCAGTCTTCTTCTTGAAGATCCATTTATTCTCTATGGCTTGTCGATCATCGGGCAAGTCCACACTTTGTTCTCATACATGGATCCTATCTCAGATTTCATGGCCTCAAGCCATCTGTCAGAATCCGGGCTCATCATAGCTTCTTCATAGTTTGTAGGTTCGCCTTGGTCTAGTAACATGACTTCCAGAACAGAATTACCATACCACTCTGGTGCGGATCGTGCTCTGGTCGACCTACGAAGTTTAGTAGTAACTTGATCTGAAGTTTCATGATCATCATCATTAGCTTCCTCTCTAGTTGGTGTAGGCATCACGGGAACGGATTTTTCTGATGTGCAACTATCCAATTCGATAGAAGGTACAATTACCTCATCAAGTTCTACTTTCCTCCCACCCACTTCTTTCGAGAGAAACTCCTTCTCTAGAAAGGACCCATTCTTTGCAACAACGATCTTGCCTTTGGATCTGTGGTAGAAGGTGTACCCAATAGTTTCTTTTGGGTATCCTATGAAGACACACTTCTCCGATTTGGGTTCAAGCTTATCAGGCTGAAGCCTTTTGACATAAGTGTCGTAACCCCAAACTTTAAGAAATGACAGCTTAGGTTTCTTGCCAAACCATAGTTCATACGGTGTCGTCTCAACGGATTTAGATGGTGCCGTATTTAACGTTAATGCAGCTGTCTCTAATGCATAACCCCAAAATGATAGTGGTAAATCGGTAAGAGACATCATAGAACGCACCATATCCAATAAAGTACGGTTACGACGTTCGGACACACCATTACGCTGTGGTGTTCCAGGTGGCGTGAGTTGTGAAACAATTCCACATTGTTTTAAATGAAGGCCAAACTCGTAACTCAAATATTCGCCTCCGCGATCAGATCGTAGAAACTTTATTTTCTTGTTGCGATGATTCTCCACTTCACTCTGAAATTCTTTGGACTTTTCAAATGTTTCAGACTTGTGTTTCATTAAGTAGATATACCCATATCTACTCAAATCATCAGTGAAGGTGAGAAAATAACAATACCCGCCGCGTGCTTCAGTACTCATCGGACCGCATACATCAGTATGTATTATTTCCAATAAGTCATTAACTTGCTCCATTGTTCCGGAGAATGGAGTTTCAGTCATCTTGCCCATGAGGCATGGTTCACAAGTATCAAATGATCCATAATCAAGTGATTCCAAAAGTCCATCTGTATGGAGTTTCTTCATGCGTTTTACACCAATATGACCTAAACGGCTGTGCCACAAATATGTTGCACTATCATTATCAACTTTGCATCTTTTGGCATCAATATTATGAATATGTGTATCACTACGATCGAGATTCAATAAACCATTTACATTGGATGTATGACCATAGAAGGTTTTATTCATGTAAACAGAACAACAATTATTCTCTGACTTAAATGAATAACTGATGTCTACTACACAACTTGTTCTTGTAGACTCGTGTTGGGCCTCCAAGCGTAGAGTTTTGTAGGACAGTAGCAAATTTCCCTCAAGTGGATGACCTCAGGTTTATCAATTCATGGGAGGTGTAGGATGAAGATGGTCTCTCTCAAACAACCCTGCAACCAAATAATAAAAAGTCTCTTGTGTCCCCAACACACCCAATACAATGGCAAATTGTATAGGTGCACTAGTTCAACGAAGAGATGGTGATAAAAGTGTAGTAATGATAGTAAATATTGATTTTTGTAATAGGAACAATAAAAAACAGCACGGTAGCAATTGATAAAACGGAGCACAAACGGTATTGCAATGCTTGAAAATGAGGTCTAGGGTCCGTACTTTCACTAGTGCCATCTCTCAACAATGCTAATATAATTGGATCATATAACCATCCCTCAACGTGTGATGAGGAAGCACTCCAAAGTTCCCATCTAGCGGAGAACATAAGAATAAATTGTTTGTAGAGTACGAAACCACTTCAAAGCTATTCTTTCCGATCGATCTATCCAAGAGTTCGTACTAAAATAACACCAAAGCAAATTCAGATTCATAATGCTCAATCCAACACAAAGAACCTCAAAGAGTGCCCCAAGATTTCTACCGGAGAAACAAAGACAAGAACGTGCATCAACCCCTATGCATAGATTACCCCAATGTCACCTCGGGAATCCGCGAGTTGAGTGCCAAAACATATATCAAGTGAATCAATATAATACCCCATTGTCACCACGGGTATTCGTATGCAAGACATATATCAAGTGTTCTCAAATCCATAAAAGTATTCAATCCGATAAAACGAAATCTCAAAGGGAAAACTCAATTCATCACAACAAGATAGAGAGGGGAAAACACCATATGATCCGACTATATTAACAAAGCCCGCAATACATCAAGATCATGACATCTCAAGAACATGAGAGAGAGAGAGATTAAACACATAGCTACTGGTACAAACCCTCAGCCCCGAGGATGGACTACTCCCTCCTCATCATGGTGGCCGCCGGGATGATGAAGATGGCCACCGGTGATGATTTCCCCCTCCGGCAGGGTGCCGGAACGGGGTCTAGATTGGATCTCGTGGATACATAGGCCTTGCGGCGGCGGAACTTCTGATCTAGGATCACTGCAAGGGTTTTTGGAATATTTGGCAATTTATAGGGCGAAGAGGCGGTGCGGGAGGCCATCGAGGTGGGCACAACCCACCTGGGCGCACCTGGGCCCCCAGGCGCGCCCTGGTGGGTTGTGTTCCCCTCGGGGCACCCCCCAGGTGTTGCTCTGGCCCATTGGATGTCTTCTAGTCCATAAAAAATCCACAAAAAGTTTCGCGGTGTTTGGACTCCATTTGATATTAATTTCCTGAGATGTAAAAAACAAGCAGAAACAGCAACTGGCACTGGGCACTGGGTCAATAGGTTAGTCCCCAAAAAAATGATATAAAGTTGCTATAAAATGATTGTAAAACATCCAAGAATGATAATATAACAGCATGAATACTTCATAAATTATAGATACGTTGGAGACGTATCAGCATCCCCAAGCTTAATTCCTACTCGTCCTCGAGTAGGTAAATGATAAAAGAAATAATTTATGAAGTGTGAATGCTAGCAAAGTGCACAAGTTTGATCAATGACAATTTCAATCACTTTTCCTAGCATCATAACAACAATTCTTTCTTATAAAACTTCTCATGTTAAAGTAGCAACCAATTCACATGTTAAGGTTCAAACAATGAATTCTCTTGAAACTCAACAACCTATGTTCTCAGTCACCAAGCAATTGCAATTCAAATTATTCAACAGAGTCTAAGTAAGAGCTCCACATACTCAACCATCATATAGTCTTCTATGATTGCTAACACTCACCGCATACACATGAGCAAAACGTTTCAACAGGACACATAGAAAGATAGGGGCTTATAATTTTGCCTCCCAACGTATTCACCTCAAGGGTGATGTCAACAATAATAACTCATGCCACCCATATCCAACTGGACATATGTGCCTAGATCTTTCCTCACCACATGATGCTTGCCAAAGGAGAAAAATAAAAAGGAATAGAGAGAAAAACTTTGACTCTTGCATAAAAGTAAATACATAAAAGTAAAATATAGGCCCTTCACAGAGGGAAGTAGAGGTTGCCATGCACTTATTTGTTTGTAGGCTCAACCCCTTAGTGCAAAAGAACATCACGTTATATTGCCCCTTGTGATGGCAACCTTTATTATGCAGTCTGTCGCTTTTATTTCTTTACCATCACAAGTTCGTACAACACTCAATTTTCTATTACACTAAATGATCTTACACTTTTAGAAGCGATTTTTATTGCCTTATTGCACCGATGACAACTTACTTGAAGGATCTTACTCAATCCATAGGTAGGTATGGTGGACTCTTGAAAATAAGATTTGGGTTTAAGGGTTTTTGGATGCACAAGTAGTATCTCTACTTAGTGCGGAATTTTTGGCTAGCAAAGATGGGGGGCAAGCACCACATGTTGAAGGATCTATGACAATATAACTTCTATGTGAATATGAACAAACATAAATCATTACGTTGTCTTCCTTGTCCAACGTCAACAATTTTGGCATATAATATTTTGATGGGGGCTCACAATCACAAAAGATTTCCAAGATAGTGTATTTGCATGTGAAAGTTCTCTTCCTTCTACTAATCATTCATGAATTGCTTGTATGACCAATATTGTGATTGTCAAGCCTCAAAAGATTTCACTTTCTAAACCCAATGTGAAGCTACCACTAGGCATGATATGAACATATAATTTCAACTTCATGATATTCAATTCATTCAACAATTTACTCATAGGATATAAGTGAAGCACAAGAGTAAATGACAAGCTACTCCAAAAAGATATAAGTGAAGATCAAGCGAGTAGTTAAGTAAATAGGTAGCTAATTGTGGACTCTCTCTTATTTAAAAACTTTGAGATCTAAGTATTTTATTAAAACAACAAGCAAAACAAAATAAAATGACATTCCAAGAATAGCACAACTCATGTGAAGAAGCAAAAACTTAGGCTCAACCGATACTAACCGATAATTGTTGATGAAGAAAGGTGGGATGCCTAACGGGGCATCCCCAAGCTTAGATGCTTGAGACTTCTTGAAATATTATCTTGGGATGCCTTGGGCATCCCCAAGCTTGAGCTTTTGTGTCTCCTTAATTCCTTTTATATCATGGTTTCCCTAAATCTTAAAAACTTCATCCACACAAAACTCAACAAGAACTCGTGAGATAAGTTAGTATAAACCAATGCAAAAACCTTATCATTCTCTACTGTAGAAAATCACAAAAATTATTATTCAACATTGCATACTAAATGCCTCTGCATATTTAATACTCCTATCCTCAAATAGAATCATTAAACAAGCAAACATATGCAAACATAACAGCAATCTGCCCAAACAGTACAGTCTGTAAAGAATGCATGAGTATCAATACTTCTTTAACTCCAAAAATTATGAAAATTTACCACACTGTAGAAAATTTATCAGATCTTATTGTGCAAAAAGTTTCAACATTTTAGCACATTCTGACTTTTCTCGGGAATTTTTGCAACTTCTTTAAACTTTCTGTTTTGAAACAGCAACTCATATACTTGCGAAATAAGCATGGTAAAGGCTATCCTTGACATTTTTATTGAAAAGAAAGACGCAAAAAATTATTATAAATAACAGCAAGCAAATCCTAACAAGAAAATGATGTTCCAAGCAAAACACATATCATGTGATGAATAAAAATGTAGCTCCAAGTGAGGTTACCGATAATGTCGGAGACGAAAGAGGGGATGCCTTCCGCGGCATCCCCAAGCTTAGTTGCTTGGATCTTCCTTGGATATTTAACTTGGGGTGCCTTGGGCATCCCCAAGCTTAGGGTCTTCTCACTCCTTATTCTCCTCATATCGATATCTCACCCAAAACTTGAAAACTTCAATCACACAAAACTTAACGGAACTTCGTGAGATGAGTTAGCATGATAAAGGCAAATCATTCACTTTGTATTGTAAAGAAAAAATTCATAATTGTTATCACACAATTCCTACTGTACTCTACAATTTACACAATTTATATTAAGCAAAATAAGCCATAGAAACTAGAAAACAAACAAACTATGCATTGCAAACAGAATCTGTCAAAAACAGAACAATGTGTAAATATCTGTATTAGTGTCATAGTTATGTAACTCCAAAAATTCTGAAAATTTGGGAAACGTATAAAATTTGTATACCCAACTATTGTAAAAAATTCAGAATTTTTAGAGGCTTCAGTGAATTTAAACAATTCTGTTACTGGGCGCAAAAGTTTCTGTTTTTGCACAGAATCAAGTCAACTATCATCCACACTATCCCAAAGGCTTTACTTGGTACTTTATTGAAATAAAAGCAATAAAACATGATTACTACAGTATAATAACCATGTGAACACACAAAAACAGTAGATATAAGTGTTGGGTTGTCTCCCAACAAGCGCTTTTCTTTAATGCCTTTTAGCCAGGCATGATGATTTCAATGATGCTCGCATAAAAGATAAGAATTGAAACACAAAGAGAGGATCATGAAGCATATGACTAGCACATTTAATTCTAACCCACTTCCTATGCATAGGGATTTTGTGAGCAAACAACTTATGGGAACAAGAATCAACTAGCATAGGAAGGCAAAACAAGCAAAACTTCAAGATTTTCAACACATAGGGAGGAAACTTGATATTATTGCAATATGTAAAAGCATATGTTCCCCTCTCATAATAATTTTCAGTAGCATCATGAATGAATTCAACAATATAGCCATCACATAAAGCATTCTTTTCATGACCCATAAGCATAGAAATTTTACTACTCTCCACATAAGCAAATTTATTCTCATGAATAGTAGTGGGAGCAAACTCAACAAAATAACTATCATGGGATTGAAAATTAAAATCATGATGACAAGTTTCATGGTTATCATTATTCTTTATAGCATACATGTCATCACCATAATCATCATAGATAGCAACTTTGTTGTCATAATCAATTGAAACCTCTTCCAAAATAGTGGATTCATCACTAAATAAAGTCATGACCTCTCCAAATCCACTTTCATAATTATCACAATAAGATTCAACACCCTCCAAAATAGTGGGATCATTAGTACCTAGAGTTGACACTCTTCCAAACCCACTTTCATCAACATAATCGTCATAAATAGGAGGCATGCTACCATTATAACAAATTTGCACATCAAAACTTGGGGGACTAAAAATATCATCTTCATCAAACATAGCATCCCCAAGCTTGTAGCTTTGCATATCATTAGCATCATGGATATTCAAAGAATTAACACTAATAACATTGCAATCATGCTCATCATTTATGCCACACATTTCATAGAATTCTTCTTCTATCAATTTAGCACAATTTTCTTTTCCATCATTTTCACGAAAGACATTATAAAGATGAATAATATGACGCAACCTCAATTCCATTTTTTTGTAGTTTTCTTTTACAAACCAAACTAGTGATAAAACAGGAAACTAAAAGATTCAATTGCAAGATCTAAAGATATACCTTCAAGCGCTCACCTCCCCGGCAACGGCGCCAGAAAAGAGCTTGATGTCTACTACACAACTTGTTCTTGTAGACTCGTGTTGGGCGTCCAAGCGCAGAGTTTTGTAGGACAGTAGCAAATTTCCCTCAAGTGGATGACCTAAGGTTTATCAATCCGTGGGAGGTGTAGGATGAAGACGGTCTCTCTCAAACAACCCTGCAACCAAATAATAAAAAGTCTCTTGTGTCCCCAACACACCCAATACAATGGCAAATTGTATAGGTCCACTAGTTCGGCGAAGAGATGGTGATAAAAGTGTAGTAATGATAGTAAATATTTATTTTTGTAATAGGAACAATAAAAAACAGAAAGGTAGCAATTGATATAACGGAGCACAAACGATATTGCAATGCTTGAAAATGAGGTCTAGGGTCCGTACTTTCACTAGTGCCATCTCTCAACAATGCTAATATAATTGGATCATATAACCATCCCTCAACGTGCGATGAAGAATCACTCCAAAGTTCCTATCTAGCGGAGAACATAAGAATAAATTGTTTGTAGGGTACGAAACCACCTCAAAGCTATTCTTTCCGATCGATCTATCCAAGAGTTCGTACTAAAATAATACCAAAGCAAATTCAGATTCGTAATGCTCAATCCAACACAAAGAACCTCAAAGAGTGCCCCAAGATTTCTACCGGAGAAACAAAGACAAGAACATGCATCAACCCCTATGCATAGATAACCCCAATGTCACCTCGGGAATTCGCGAGTTGAGTGCCAAAACATATATCAAGTGAATCAATATAATACCCCATTGTCACCACGGGTATTTGTATGCAAGACATATATCAAGTGTTCTCAAATCCATAAAAGTATTTAATCCGATAAAACGAAATCTCAAAGGGAAAACTCAATTCATCACAACAATATAGAGAGGGGAAAACACCATATGATCCGACTATATTAACAAAGCTCGCGATACATCAAGATCGTGACATCTCAAGAACACGAGAGAGTGAGATTAAACACATAGCTACTGGTACAAACCCTCAGCCCCGAGGATGGACTACTCCCTCCTCATCATGGTGGCCGCCGGGATGATGAAGATGGCCACCGGTGATGATTTCCCCCTCCGGCAGGGTGCCAGAACGGTGTCTAGATTGGATCTCGTGGATACAGAGGCCTTACGGCAGCGGAACTTCTGATCTAGGGTCACTGCAAGGGTTTTTGGAATATTTGGCAATTTATTGGGCGAAGTGGCGGTGCGGGAGGCCACCGAGGTGGGCACAACCCACCTGGGCGCGCCTGGGCCCCCAGGCGCGCCCTGGTGGGTTGTGCCCCCCTCGGGGCACCCCCAGGTGCTGCTCTGGCCCATTGGATGTCTTCTGGTCCATCAAAAATCCACAAAAAATTTCGCGGTGTTTGGACTCCGTTTGATATTGATTTCCTGCGATGTAAAAAACAAGCAAAAACAGCAACTGGCACTGGGCACTGGGTCAATAGGTTAGTCCCAAAAAAATGATGTAAAGTTGCTATAAAATGATTGTAAAACATCCAAGAATGATAATATAACAGCATGAATACTTCATAAATTATATATACGTTGGAGACGTATCAATAACCATATCGCAATAAACATGATCTAATCATATTCATGCTCAACGCAAACACCAAATAATATTTAATTAGGTTCAACACTATTCCCGAAGGTAGAGCGAGTGTGCGATGGTGATCTTATCAACCTTGGAATCACTTCCAACACACATCGTTACTTCGCCATTAACTAGTCTCTGTTCATTTTGCAACTCCTATTTCGAGTTACTAATCTTAGCAACTGAACCGGTATCAAATACCCAGGGGCTACTATGAACACTAGTAAAGTACACATCAATAACATGTATATCAAATATACCTTTGTTCACTTTACCATCCTTCTTATCCGCCAAGCATTTGGGGCAGTTCCGCTTCCAGTGACCATTTCCTTTGCAGTAGAAGCACTCAGTCTCAGGCTTGGGTTCAGCTTTGGGCTTCTTCACGGGAGTGGCAACTTGCTTGCCATTCTTCTTGAAGTTGCCTTTATTTCCCTTGCCATTTTTTCTTGAAACTAGTGGTCTTGTTAACCATCAACACTTGATGCTCTTTCTTGATTTCTACCTTAGCCGATTTCAGCATCGCGAAGAGCTCGGGAATCGTTTTCGTCATCCCTTGCATATTATAGTTCATCACGAAGTTCTAGTAGCTTGGTGATAGTGACTAGAGAACTCTGTCAATCACTATCTTATCTGGAAGATTAACTCCCACTTGATTCAAGCGATTGTAGTACCCAGACATTCTGAGCACATGCTCACTGGCTGAGCTATTCTCCTCCATCTTGTAGGCAAAGTTCTTGTCAGAGGTCTCATACCTCTCGACACGGGCATGAGTCTGAAATACCAATTTCAGCTCTTGGAACATCTCATATGCTCCATGGCGTTCAAAACATTTTTGAAGTCCCGGTTCTAAGCCGTAAAGCATGACGCACTAAACTATCAAGTAGTCATCATATCGAGCTTGCCAAATGTTCATAACGTTTGCATCTGCTCCTGCAATAGGTCTATCACCTAGCGGTGCATCAAGGACATAATTCTTCTGTGCAGCAATGAGGATAATCCTCAGATCACGGACCCGGTCCGCATCATTGCTACTATCATCTTTCAACTTAGTTTTCTCTAGGATCATTTCAAAATAAAACAGGGGAGCTATACGCGAGCTATTGATCTATAACATAGATACGCAAAAACTATCAAGACTAAGTTCATGATAAATTAAGTTTAATTAATCAAATTACTAATGAACTCCCACTTAAATCAACATCCCACAAGTTGTCTAAGTGATACATGATCCATATCAACTAAACCAAGTCCGATCATCACATGAGATGGAGTAGTCTTCAATGGTGAACATCTTCATGTTGATCATATCTACTATATTACTCATGTTCGACCTTTCGGTCTCCAGTGTTCCGAGACCATGTCTGTACATGCTAGGCTCGTCAAGTTTAACCCAAGTATTCTGCATGTGCAAAACTGTCTTACACCCGCTGTATGTGAACGTAGAGTCTATCACACCCGATCATCACGTGGTGTCTCAAAACGACGAACTTTGGCAACGGTGCATACTCGGGGAGAACACTTTTATCTTGAAATTTAGTGAAGGGTGATGTTTGCTTGAACTACGTCGGTATTACCCCAAAGAGGAAGGGATGATGCAGCACAGCAACGGTAGATATTTCCCTCAGTGATGAGACCAAGGTTATCGAACCAGTAGGAGAACCAAGCAACACTACGTAAACAACACCTGCACACAAAGAACAAATACTTGCAACCCGACGTGCTAGGGGGGTTGTCAATCCCTTTCGGGTAATGGCACCAGAAATTGGCAAACAGACGGGAGATAAATTGTAGTAGATTGGATAAATAGATCACAAATAAAATAAAGTGAAGCAAAGTATTTTTGGGTTTTTAGAAATATAGATCTGAAAATAAAAGTGGCAAATAAATAAAAAGGCAAATAGCAAACTAGATCTGAAAATATATGATGAGAAAATAGACCCGGGGGCCATAGATTTCACTAGTGGCTTCTCTCGAGAAAAATAGCATACGACGGGTAAACAAATTACTGTTGGGCAATTGATAGAACTTCAAATAATTATGACGATATCCAGGCAATGATCATTATATAGGCATCACGTCCAATATTAGTAGACCGACTCCTGCCTGCATCTACTACTATTACTCCACACATCGACCGCTATCCAGCATGCATCTAGTGTATTAAGTTCATGGAGAAACGGAGTAATGCAATAAGAACGATGACATGATGTAGTCAAGATCTATTTATGTAGAAATAGACCCCATCTTGTTATCCTTAATAGCAATGATACATACGTGTCGGTTCCCCTTCTATCTCTGGGATCAAGCACCGTAAGATCGAACCCATCACAAAGCACCTCTTCCCATGGCAAGAAAAATCGATCTAGTTGGCCTAACTAAACCAAAGATTCGAAGAAAAATACGAGGCTATAAGTAATCATGCATATAAGAGATCAAAAGACTCAAATAACGTTCATGGATAAAAACATAGATCTGATCATAAACTCAAAGTTCATCGGATCCCAACAAACACACCACAAAAAGAGTTACATGAAATAGATCTCCAAGAGACCATTGTATTGAGAATCAAAAGTGAGAGAGGAAGCCATCTAGCTACTAACTACGGACCCGTAGGTCTACAATGAACTACTCACGCATCATTAGAGAGGCACCAATGAGGATGATGAACCCCTCCGTGATGGTGTCTAGATTGGATCTGTGGTTTCTGGAACTTGCGGCGACTGGAATTGATTTTCGTCGACTCCCCTAGGGTTTCTGGAATATTGGGGTATTTATAGAGCAAAGAGGCGGTGCGGGAGGTGGCCGAGGTGGGCACAACCCACCTGGGCGCACCTGGGTCCCCAGGCGCGCCTTGGTGGGTTGTGCTCCCCTCGGAGCCCCCCTCAGGTACTTTCTTGGCCCAACTTGTGTCTTCTAGTCCAGAAAAAATCACCAAAAAGTTTCACTGCATTTGGACTCCGTTTGGTATTGATTTCCTGCGAAGTAAAAAACAAGCAAAAAACAGCAACTGGCACTGGGCACTATGTCAATAGGTTAGTCCCAAAAAATGATATAAAGTTGCTATAAAATGATTGTAAAACATCCAAGAATGGTAATATAACAACATGGAACAATCAAAAATTATAGATACGTTGGAGACGTATCAGCATCCCCAAGCTTAATTCCTGCTCGTCCTCGAGTAGGTAAATGATAAAAACAGAAATTTTGATGTGGAATGCTGCCTAACATGTTCATCACATATTCTTTTCTTTGTAGCATGGACATTTGGACTTTTATATGATTCAAAGCAATAGTCTAGTTTTGACATGAAGATTTCAATACTCAAGCATATCAACAAGCAACCATGTCTTTCAAAATATCAACACTAAAGCGAGTTATCCCTAGCCCATTATGCTCAATCATTGATCCATTCATGAAACACACACGCATATTAGCTACACCCAATGCTTAAGTACGATCATAGTGCCCCTTAGTTGGTGCTTTATAAGAGAAGATGGAGACTCAAAATAAAAAAGCCATAAAGTAAAAGAAAGGCCATTTGCAGAGGGAAGTAGGGATTTGTAGAGGTGCCAGAGCTCAAAGCGAAAAAAAGTAGAGATAAAACATTTTGGGTGGCATGCTTTTCCTGTCAACGAAAACGATCGAGTACTTCCCAATACTTTCCATGCTAAATATATCATAGGCGGTTCCCAAACATAAAGTAAAGTTTATTCCTTTTTCCACCATATTTTCACTTTCCATGGCTAGCCGTATCCACGGGTGCCCTCCATACCAACACTTTCCAAGGAATTTATTATTTGACAACATAAAGTAAATTAATTTTTCATTTCAGGACTGGGCATCCCTAAAACCTTTGCCGTACTCTCGTGTAATGACAAGTGAATAAACACTCATCTTGAGAATAACACATCTAGCATGGAAATATATCAGCCACCCCCTACCATTTCATGAGCGGTATGAGCACACAAAAGAGAAATTTATTTTGAAATTAGATATAGCACAAACAAATTTGCTTAGAACGGCACGGAAATACCGCATATAGGTAGGTATAGTGGACTCATATGGCAAAACTGGTTTAAGGATTTTGGATGCACAAGTAGTGATCATACTTAGTGCAAATGAAGGCTAGCAAAAGATTGAGAAGCATCCAACAAAGAAACAAAAAAATCTCATAAGCAAGCATTAAGCATAACTAACACCGAATAATGCACCACAAGTAGGATGTAATTTCATTGCATAACTATTGACTTTCATGCTTGCATAGGGAATCACAAACCTTAACACCAATATTCTTACTAAAGCATAATTACTCATCAACATGACTCACATATTATATCTACATATAGCAAAACTATTACAAGGATCAAGTTTATTTTGTCCAATGATCTTCATGAAAGTTTTTATTTATATCCCTCTTGAATATCTATCACTTTGGGACTAATTTCATTTGTTGCTTTTGATAGCTCAAACAAATCTAAGTGAAGAACATGAGCATAAAATTTTTCTTCTCTCAAAATAATTTAAGTGAAGCAAGAGAGAATTTCTAAAAAAAATTACTAACTCTCAAATCAATCTAAGTGAAGCATGAGAGCATTTCTTCAAAAATACAAAAGCACACCGTGCTCCAAAAGATATAAGTGAAGCACTAGAGCAATTCCATAGCTCATAAAGATTAAGTGAAGCATAGAGAGCAATTCTAACAAGTCATAGCATAATTTTGGCTCCCTCAAATAGGTGGGTCCAGCAAGGATTCATGAATTAAAATAAAAAGCAAAACAAGCAAAGACTCATGTCATACAAGACGCTCCAAGCAAAACTCATGATATGTGACGAATAAAAATATAGCTCCAAGTAAAATACCGATGGTCGTTAGAAGAAAGAGGGGATGCCACTCGGGCATCCCCAAGCTTAGTTGCTTGATTCTCTTTGGATAATGGCTTGGGGTGCCATGCGGCATCCCCAAGCTTAGGCTCTTCTTACTCCTTATTCCTTCATCCATCGTAATCTCACCCAAAACTTGAAAACTTCAATAACACAAAGCTCAACAAAACCTTCGTGAGATCCGTTAGTATAAGAAAACTAATCTTTACTTTATGTACTGTAGAAAACCCATTCAAATTTTGTTCTTGCATTATATCTACTGTATTCTAACCTTACCATGGCTTATAACCTCCAATAAAAACCATAGATTCATCAAAATAAGCACACAATGCAAAGAAAACAGAACAGTCTGCAAAGATACGAATTGTTCACAACAGAGGCAATTTGTATATTAATATTGTTTAAAAACTTCAGAAGTTTTCGTCGCTTATGTGAATTTTCAAAATTGTTTTACTGGATGCAAAAGTTTCTGTTTTCCAACAAGATCAAATCAACTATCACCAAAGCTATCCTAAAGGCTTTACTTGGCACAAACACTAATTAAAACACAAAAAACACAATCATAACAGTAGCATAATTGTGCAAACACCAAGAACAGAAAGAAAAAGACAAAAATAAATTTTATATTCATTGGGTTGCCTCCCAACAAGCGCTATCGTTTTACGCCCTTAGCTAGGCATAAAGCAAAGATCTAAGTATTGTCATCTTTGGTTCTAGATCCATAAGATGCCCTCATGATTGATTCATATGGTGGCTTAATTCTTGTTCTGGGGAAGTGTTCCATACCCTTTCTCAAAGGAAGTTGTAATTTGATGTTCCCTTCTTTCATATCAATCACGGCACCTATAGTGCGCAAAAATGGTCTACCAAGAATAATTGGACAAGACGGATTGCAATCAATATCAAGAACAATAAAATCTATGGGAACATAATTCCTATTTGCAAGAATAAGAACATCATTAATTCTTCCCATAGGCTTTTTAATAGTAGAATCCGCCAAGTGCAAATTTAAAGAACATTCTTCAATATCGGTAAGACCAAGCACATCACATAAAGATTTCGGAATAGTAGAAACACTAGCACCCAAATCACATAAAGCAAAACACTCATAATTCTTAATCTTAACTTTGATAGTAGGTTCCCATTCATCATGTAATTTTCTAGGAATTGAAATCTCTAATTCCAACTTTTCTTCCAAAGCTTTCATCATAGCATCAACAATATGTTTAGTAAAACCTTTATTTTGTTCATAGTCATGGGGTGAATTTATCATGGATTGCAACAAACAAATACAATCAATCAAAGAGCAATTATCATAATTAAAGTCTTTGTAATCCAAAAGAGTGGGCACATCACTAGTTAAAGTTTTGACCTCTCCAAACCCACTTTTATCAATTTTCTCAACAAGATTTTCACCCTCCAAATTATCGGGACGCCTTCTAGCTAAAGTTGACTCTTCTTCAGTCCATTTTTCATCAATTTTAATTTTACTAAACAAGGAATCAATAGAAGAAACACCAACTATTTTAAGATCTTCATCATTTTTATCTTCTAACGAGATTGGTTTAGCGACCATTTGGTTTACTAGGGTAGCTTGTGCATCGGATATTTTCCCTAGCAAACTTTCAGCAAAAGCATACTTAGATTGAAGATTACAAACTTCTCTACTAGTATCATCAAGTTGTTTTGCTATAGCATCCAACACAACAGAGTGTTCCTTAAGTTCTTCAGTAAAATATTTATTGTGCTCAAATTGTGTAGTCATATATTCCTTAGTGCTTTTCTCAATTTCAAGCAAAATATTGGGGTAAGGAACGTCATAATATTTTCTTTGAGGCATCAAGACTACGCAAACAAAATTGCACTAAAAAACAGATCTGACGAGAAAACGGCGAACGAAAAAAAGGGCGAATGATCATTATATAGGCATCATGTCCAAGATTAGTAGACCGACTCCTGCCTGCATCTACTCCTATTACTCCACACATCGACCGCTATCCAGCATGCATCTAGTGTATTAAGTTCATGGAGAAACGGAGTAATGCAATAAGAACGATGACATGATGTAGACAAGATCTATATATGTAGAAATAGACCCCATCTTGTTATCTTTAATAGCAACGATACATACGTGTCGGTTCCCCTTCTGTCACTGGGATCAAGCACTGTAAGATCGAACCCATCACAAAGCACCTCTTCCCATGGCAAGAAAAATTGATATAGTTGGCCTAACTAAACCAAAGATTCGAAGAAGAAATACGAGACTATAAGTAATCATGCATATAAGAGATCAAAAGACTCAAATAACTTTCATGGATAAAAACATAGATCTGATCATAAACTCAAAGTTCATCGGATCCCAACAAACACAACGCAAAAAGAGTTACATCAAATAGATCTCCAAGAGACCATTGTATTGAGAATCAAAAGAGAGAGAGGAAGCCATCTAGCTACTAACTACGGACCCGTAGGTCTACAATGAACTACTCACGCATCATCGGAGAGGCACCAATGAGGATGATGAACCCCTCCGTGATAGTGTCTAGATTGGATATGTGGTTTCTGGAACTTGCGGCGGCGAGAATTGGTTTTCTTCGACTCCCCTAGGGTTTCTGGAATATTGGGGTATTTATAAAGCAAAGAGGCGGTGCGGGAGGTGGCCGAGGTGGGCACAACCCACCTGGGCGCGCCTGGGCCCCCAGGCGCGCCATGGTGGGTTGTGCTTCCCTCGGAGCCCCCCTCAGCTACTTTCTTGGCCCAACTTGTGTCTTCTAGTCCAGAAAAAATCACCAAAAAGTTTTGCTGCGTTTGGATTCCGTTTGGTATTGATTTCCTGTGAAGTAAAAAACAAGCAAAAAACAACAACTGGCACTGGGCACTATGTCAATAGGTTAGTCGTAAAAAATGATATAAAGTTGCTATAAAATGATTGTAAAACATCCAAGAATGGTAATATAACAGCATGGAACAATAAAAAATTATGGATACGTTAGAGACGTATCAAAGGGATCATCTTATAATGCAATGCTACCGTCGATCTAAGCAAAATAAGATGCATAAAAGATAAACATCACATGCAATCAAAAATATGTGACATGATATGGCCATCATCATCTTGTGCTTTTGATCTTCGTCGCCAAAGTATCATCATGATCTCCATCATCACCGGCTCGACACCTTGATCTCCATCGTTGCGTCGTGGTCGTCTCGCCAACTATTGCTTCTACAACTATCGCTAATGCATAGTGATAAAGTCAAGCAATTACATGGCACTTGCATTTCATACAATAAAGAGACAACCATAAGGCTCCTGCCGGTTGCCGATAACTTACAAAACATGATCATCTCATACAATAACGTATATCACATCATGTCTTGACCATATCACATCACAACATGCACTGCAAAAACAAGTTAGACGTCCTCTACTTTGTTGTTGCAAGTTTTACGTGGCTGCTACGGGTTTCTAGCAAGAACCGTTCTTACCTACGGCAAAAACCACAACGGTGGTTCATCAAGTTTGCTGTTTTAACCTTCTTCAAGAACCGGCCGTAGTCAAATTCGATTCAACTAAAGTAGGAGAAACAGACACCCGCCAGCCACGTTTATGCAGAACTAGTTGCATGTCTGTCGGTGGAACCGGTCTCATGTGCGTGGACATGTAAGGTTGGTCTGGGCCGCTTCATCCCACAATACCGCCGAATCAAAATAAGACGTTGGTGGTAAGCAGTATGACTTTCACCGCCCACAACACTTTGTGTTCTACTCGTGCATATCATCTACGCATAGACCTGGCTCATGATGCCACTGTTGGGAAACGTTGCATGGAAAAGATATTTTTTTCTATGCACACGCAAGATCTACCAAGGAGATGCATAGCAACGAGAGGGGAGAGTGTGTCTACGTACCCTCGTAGACCGTAAGCGGAAGCGTTTCACAACGCGGTTGATGTAGTCGAACTTTCTTCGCGATCCAACCGATCGAGAACCGAACGTACGGCACCTCCACGTTCAGCACACGTTCAGCTCGGTGACGTCCCTCGCCTTCTTGATCCAGCAAGATGTCGAGATAGTAGATGAGTTCCGTCAGCACGACGGCGTGGTGATGGTGATGGTGAAGTGATCTCCGCAGGGCTTCGTCTAAGCACTACGAAAATATGACCGGGGTTATAAACGATGGAGGGGGCGCCGCACACGGCTAGGCAATTGTCTCGTGTGTGCTAGGCGCCCCCCTCCCACATGTATATAGGTGGGAGGGAGGGAGGAGCAGCCATAGGAGGCGCCCAAGTAGGAGGAATCCTACTTGGAGTCCCTCCCAAGCCGCGCCCCCCTGCCATATATAACCGAGGGGGAAGGAAAGAGGGAAGGAGAGGGAAGGAAGTGGGAATCCTAATCCACACTTTATTTCCCTTCTCCCCTTTCCTTCTCCTCCTTAGGCCGGCTTATATGGGGGGCACACCGGCCCCTTATGGCTGGTGCGTTTCCCCTCTTGGTCCATATCTTTTGCCGGGGGTGCCCGAAACCCTTTCCGGTGACCCGATAAGTACCCGGTACCCCCCGAAACACTTCCGGTGTCCGAATACCATCGTCCTATATATCAATATTTACCTCTCGACCATTTCGAGACTCCTCGTCAAGTCCGTGATCTCATCCGGGACTCCGAACAACATACGGTCACCAAATCACATAACTCATATAATACTATATCGTCAACGAACGTTAAGCGTGTGGACCCTACGGGTTCGAGAACTATGTAGACATGACCGAGACACCTCTCCGGTCAATAACCAATAGCGGAACCTAGATGCCCATATTGACTCCTACATATTCTACGAAGATCTTTATCGGTCGAACCGTTATGACAACATACGTAATTCCCTTTGTCCATCGGTATGTTACTTGCCCGAGATTCGATCGTCGGTATCTTCATACCTAGTTCAATCTCGTTACCGGCAAGTATCAGTACTCAAACAGAGGAAGAAAGAATGTGAGGGCATCGGACTATAGGAACATCTGAATAGTCTGACGCTTAAATTCAAAGGAAATATGGTTTCCAAAATGAAGGATTAGAAACAGATGCTTTGATCAAAAGATGAGTAGGTTGAATAGAACTAGATGGACAACTTTAGAGTTCCGTCTTGCAGAGATGTCCACCCATGGTTACGGGACATGTCTTGGTCAGTAGTCAGTCCCAAGTCAATAAGGAGAAGGCCCACTCAGATCAAATATCCAAATCGTTAGTGTATTGGGGGTTTGCGGAAACGAGCAGAGACTCACGAAAGATGTGACCCCGTCGCCCCGTCTCGAGGACTTGCGGCAAGGGCTAAGAATGCCCGGCCACGCCTCGTGTTCAACTCTCGGGCACCCTCCAGGTCCACCCGAGTCCACATCACTCGCAATTAAGCTCGCGCGGGTACCCCTCAGGGCCGACCCGTCTTTAGTATCATGGTTCAGTGTTCAGTCATAGTAACCAAAGTATCTATGTGTCTGACACCAAGGGGAACCCTGAGGAATCACCCTCGATGGAATTCCCTCTGATGTTAGCATCAAGGTGAACGGAGGAGGAATCACCCTCGAGGTCCACACTTGAAGTGTTGCACGACGACGTCGTTATCGGGGGTGGTGTAGGAGGAATCACCCTCGCTTACCACGACCGATTAACTAACCTACAAGGTTATCATCAGAAGTGCTGACGAGGTATCACCCTCGGCACTCGATAGTAACCCAGTAGTGTCGGCAACTAAGGGAGAAGTGATGTGCGGTGTCGGGGCCTGGTCTTCAATCCCGTTGCACGGGTCTTCTGATCATCCAGCGGGGCAGTCGGGATAAGTGGGGTCTCTGATGGTCTCTACCCAACCTATTCTAAGCAGTTTAGGATAACAGGTAAGTATCAACAGCAGGTTACAAGTAAACAGGCTATGCAGCAGATATAGGATACAGTAACAGCAGCAGATTCTAATGCAAGCATAAGAGAGAAGAGAATGGGCGATATCGAAATGCTCAAAAAGTGGGGTGCTTGCCTGTCTGCTCGACGGCAAGAGTCTGATCGTCAGGAGCGTAGTCAACCTCCGGAGCTGCATCAGTCTCGGGAGCTACGTCGACATCAGGGTCTATCGAGATAGAAGAGGGGGAAGAAACATATAAATACACGGCAACAAAAGTAATCACAAAACAAGACATGGCACTACGCGGTGTTAGGGGTGACCTAACGCAGCGATACACGTCGTAGGTGAAGCGGGAAAATATCTGGGATATTTTCCCAGCTCTGGGCATCTATCAGACAGATGAACCAGAGGGGAAGGTTACATGTTCAGGTAGTTAGGGGCATGTGACAGATAAACGGAGAGCATATTTTGATTCGTCTCATCGTTCTGCGCAACTTTCATGTATTAAGTTTTTCGATCCGAGTTACGGATTATTTTCGACGATTTTCTAAAGATTTTAGACATTATCTGGAATATCTGAAATTAAATTAATTCGGAAAATGCACAGTGCAGGAAAGGCTAGGTGCACCCAGTCAAGTGCACCAGAGGTGCACCAGTGTGGCTGGCCCATGGGTCCAGTCAACTGCTGACTCAGCAGTTGACTGGTCCATGGTTGACCAGTCAACGGGTCCGGTGGGGCCCGCGCGTCAGTGTCTCAGACTAAACTAACAGGTTTTTAACTAACTGGTTTAATTAAATAGTGGGTCCCACTGTCATAGGACCAGAGGGTGGTTAGGGGGCGTCATTAGGGGCTAATGATGTGCCACGTCATCCGTGTCACCGGCGGCAAGGCCGAACACCGGCAAGGATCTCCCGGTCGATTTAGGCGACCGTTCGAGGTGTGGTTTGATCCTACGGGACGGGCGCGTCGAGCCGCACCTGATGGTTGCACGGGCTCGAGCTAAAACGACCGGAAACGACGGCGTTAACGACGTCCGACGGCGGTCGAAGTGAGCGCTGGTGCGGGCATGCGCGGGCGGAGGCCTACAGCGCCGAAAATGGAGGGGGAACAGGGGGGCGGCGTAGGCTCACCGGGGGGGGTGGCTGGTGGCGAACTCGAGCGCGCCGGAAGCCTGCCAGAGCGCAGGATGACACGGCGGTCGTGGCGGCGACCGAAGGTAGGGATGAGATCGGGTGGGGGGTGGGCGGCGTAGCAGGGGCCCCGGCTCCAGCTCGAGGTGGTCGGCGATGTAGAAGATGACGACGGAGCTAGAGGGCGCGTCAGACAGGCGAGGAAAGGGCGGTGGCCTCGTGGCAGAGCTGCGCGGCAGCGGCGGCATACGGGAGAGGAAAGGAGCGAGCGAGCGAGACAGGAGAGGAAGGAGTGGCCAGGGGAGACGGCTCGGGGTCACGGGGCGATCCTTATCCCCTTCCCCCACCAACTCCATCGCCGTGGCGGCCGGGGAAACGGCGAGGGCGCGCCGGCGAGTACGGTGTTGCCACGGAGGGGAAAGCAGGTGTAAGCGGGCTGGGCTTCGCTACTGTTCCACCTGGGCCACAAGCACAGTAAGGTTTTTCCTTTTTCCGTCTCTGGTTTCTATTTATTAGCCAAAGCAAATGAATTTAGTTAACTTGAAATTTGGCATATAATTCAAGCACAAGATTTTGGGGTGACACAAAAAGTTTGGGAGCTATTTGAAGTTGTTCGAATCTTTCCAAAAAAAATGGATTTAATAATGTTGTTTTGTGTACTGCTTTAAATAGGTTAGGGGCATTTTACTAATTCAAATAATGTTGGTTTCAATTTGATAATTGTTTTGGGATTATTTGCAATATGGTAAACATTTTTGTTTTGCTGTTTGAAGAAATAATTATTTGACTTGCATTTTGAATTTTGAATTAAGGTCGAATTATTTCCTAATGCAATTTTTGTAGATGATCATGATGACATGGTAGTCTAATGAGCTTATCAACAGGGTGAGGATCTGGGGATGTTACAAATCTCCTCCACTACAAGAAATCTCGTCCCGAGATTTAAGTGGGGAAGTAAAGGATAACTTTGGAAGAGCTGTCCTTTATAGGTTCGATTCTCTAGTAGTCAATTCAGGGATTGTGGCAAGAGTATCTCTCGAGTTGAAGCTTAAGAATACGTCGAGAGCAAAGTATGAAGGTTCGTTAAGAAGTTTCACGCGAATGTACATTCGATCGATACCTGAACAAAGAGCAAAAAGGGGTTCAGGGTACCGGGAGTATATCATCTCTCGAAGGGTGGCTCGAGATAACACACAAAGCCAAGAGCATAGGAAACTTCGGAATCATAGTTGTACCGAAGAGTCAGGTTCCGATCCTGTGGAACTGTGGTGATTGTCGATCGAGAGTAGGGAGGACAGTGACATCATAGTCACTTCAATAAGGCATGTCAGAAGATAGCTTGTCAGCTATGTCGGCAACATCGTCGGTACCAAGGGCGAGGGACGAAGAGAACCATATTCCTGCTCGTTGAACGAGGCGGACCAATCGACAAGGCTCTCGTCCATCGGTGGTTACCGGAATGTCATCAACCATAGTAACGGGGTCTCTCTGACGAAGTTGTGCACCGGGGTATTTTATAGGCAGGGAGTTATTTAAGCTTACATCATATAGATCACAAGAAAGGTTAAACAAAACAATGGAAAGGAAAATGTGTTTACACACAAGAATTGGGAATATATCCTGTCCAAGGAAAAGCGGAGCATGATATACATGATGGGACAGCAAGTTCAATAGCTTTTTAGGTAAAAGGGGCGAAGAATGACTCATGTTATTACCCATGTAACGGTGCTTGGATAATTGATCGAGAAGCTTTTGGAAATGTGCTTCCAATGTTCTTGTTGATAATCGGAATACCACTATCATGCTTCGAGGTAGCGATAACATGGGGTTTCAAGTAAGGGTTGGATCTAAGGATCACAAGAGATACAAAGGAACACTTCCAAGATTATCTCGGGACGTAAGGATTAACCAAACACAACCAGGTCTGTGTTGGCAGAAAGTCAAGGATGTCATCGATGATATCACAAATCATCGAGGGGCAGAGATGGTATTTCTGGCCATGAATTCAATGGACATCTTCGAGGAAGACAGAATACTGTCGGTGATCACGACACAATTGTCGAAAGGTTTAAAGAAGATGTAATCAGTCAGCGATGACATCATGCAAAAAGGAATGCCGAAGCGAAAGGTTATTGGTACCACGGATACGACACAAGCTCTTAATCAAGCTTGTTGTTCAAGGTGAAATGATAAGATGAGGAAGATCGATGTAAGCTTAGCTCATCGTCGGAAGATGTGTTCGGAAAAGAAGGACCAGGTAGCACAGTTAAACTTTAGCACGACAAGCATATAGTTGATCAGGCTAGGAATGACTTGAAGGATTGTTAAACCCGTAAGCAAAGAAAATTACTTAGAGTTATCAAATCGGAGTGCGGAATCGATTCACTTACCGTTGTCTTCGAGTGACAAAACAACTCAGAACCCGGGGAAAATTGGGATTGGTGATCAATAAGGGTTGATGAAGAACTCATAAGAAGTTAAGTAGTTCCTGTGATATTCTCGAGATACCAGGGGGTAATACTCGAAGATAATTCAAGTTAGAGGTTGGACAGGTGAAATGATTTATAGAAGACAAGTATTTTAACTTGTCAGGGAAATGGAATCAAAGAGAAAATATGGTGGGAATCAAGATTGCAAAGGATCAATTCATAGGATTCAAGATGAACTTGTACCGAGTAAATATTTATTTTTACGAGCAGCTTCCATGATAAGTTCTACATCGGGTCCATGGGCATGAACACAAAGGTTCAAGGTCGACTCCCACTTCTTCAATGCATAACCTTTCATTCACCTCTTGTCTTTGAAGAAGTTGCAGAGTTGAAAATTTATCCGACGAAACGCGAGTATAAGTAACCCGCATAACTTTCAATTTACACAGGTTAAGGAAAGCATATGTTCAACACATCCGGGTATCTTAGGAACATACACCACAAATTGTAGGGGTAAAGAATTCAAGCTCGGAAGCAGAGCATGGTTGACAAGTAGAGGATACAATTTACCAGAGGCATTATGAATCCGAGGAAAGACTCGCAAGACTATTGAATTTGAAAGACTCTCTCGGATAATAATCCAACAAAATATCAGACGGTCGGCAAAGGATCTGATGTGAGTATCAGTACTCAAACAGAGGAAGAAAGAATGTGAGGGCATCGGACTATAGGAACATCTGAATAGTCTGACGCTTAAATTCAAAGGAAATATGGTTTCCAAAACGAAGGATTAGAAACAGATGCTTTGATCAAAAGATGAGTAGGTTGAACAGAACTAGATGGACAACTTTAGTGTTCCGTCTTGCAGAGATGTCCACCCATGGTTACGGGACATGTCTTGGTCAGTAGTCAGTCCCAAGTCAATAAGGAGAAGGAACGCACTACCTCTCCGTGCCATGCAAGCTGGGAGGATATACAGTCGGCAAGAAGTAGAGAATGCTTCAGTGCCAAAGGCAATGTCAACGGGGAAGGAACCGATAAGGTTCTTAGAATAGAAAGGAATCGGTCGGATAATTGTCCACAAAAGGAATCAAGTGATCCGTGAGAACTATTGGGGTAAGGTTTTAGCAACTAGTTCCACCTGAGAGTCCTCCGAGAAAGGACGGGAGGCAAGCACATCGAATTAAGGAAGTACTTGAACAACCCAAGTATAATATCCAGAGGAATCACGACCTCCATAGTGAGGAGTGGCAGGTAGATCACCTGGGCAAAAGGACAAGTAAATTGAATAGGCTTAGTTGGACAATCAACCAATGCTGGATTGGCCGAGAACCAGCTCATGTCCGGAATGATGATTGAGCCGGAAGGACGAGTTCTAGGAATCGACTGATGATTGCGAGCATTCGCACTCATGTTGAATCAATAAGACCAAAATGATGGTGTCAAATGATACGAATGATTATTGCCAGACATATGGAATTAACCATAAGGCAAACAGGCAAGAATTTCAAGAGCAATAGACTGCAGAGAAAGCACTTGAATAATTGGGGATGAACAAATCCCCGATAGATGTTAGGAATTATTTATAGGGATATTCAGACGGAAAGAAACTGCAAGGCAGTAGGTTCAAAGAGTTCTCGAAATGTCGGATAGTATTTCGATATATCAGATAGAACCCTAGAGTAACTGGAATGAATATAAGAATGATAGGTGTAAGTAGTTATCCATCGGAGTTTATCGGTGGTCAGGAACTGCAAAGCAGTGGCACAGGGTCTCGGGAACTTTGAGGAGTATCGTCGGAGTCTTCTGATGAACCAAGCGATCATCTGGCATGAGGGGCTCTCCGGGAGGAAGCGGTTACGAGAACCTAGTGTTAGAGTTAATAAAACATTTAACCCGAATAGAAGAGAGATCAGAGTCCCAGAGTATAGATGAGGAATAAAAGATCCTAATACCACCCAGTTGGCGACGTGGGCCCGTAAGCCACACAGCCAAGTTAGTAAAACAGTTTTCGGTTACTAGACTCAACTTCGGCCAAGGAATTGGATAGGGGGGTTCCTAGAGGCAGTCGGCTCTGATACCAACCTGTGACGACCCCGGCTTAATCGTGCACTAACCATACACGCAAATGCACACGATCAAGCCTAAGGACTCACTTGAAGATATCACAACACAACTCTAAAACATAAATAAAGTCATACAAGCTTTATATTACAAGCCAGGGCATCGAGGGCTCGAATACATAGCTCGATGGCATACAAGTGTCAGCGGAAGCATCAGATATCTGGGTACAGATATATTACAGAAATAGAAATAAGCCTTTAGAAAGGCGGGGCAAAATAAAACTCTATGATCGAAAGGCGTAGGCCTCCTACCTAGGATCCTCCGAATCCTACTCCTGGTCGTCTGTCGGCTCCTCGTAGTAGTACTCGCCGGGAGGGTAGTAGTAGTAGCAGTAGTCGTCGACGGGGCAGCTATCTCTGGGGCTCCGTCATCTGGTGGCGTCAAATGGATATGGGGAGAAAAAGAAAATAAAGCAAACATGAGTACTCATCCGAAGTACTCAGCAAGCAAGGATCTACACTACATATACAACATTTTCAAAGAAGGTTGTATATGTGGACTGGGCTGCAGAAATGCCAGAATAGAGGGGGAAAACCTAGTCCTATCGAAGACTAGCATCTTCAGCAACTTCATCGATCTTGCAGCATTAGAAGAGTGCAGATTAACATAATGTAAAGTAGTAGTAGTGTCAACAACATCGCCCAGAGATCCTTTCTCGACTCCCTACGAGAAAGCAATCCCAGAGCCATACTATCCAGTTATCATCTCAAGTTCTAGTTGTACCGATCGGGATACAACTCCGAGTGTCCGTTACCATAGGACAGGCTATCGATAGATGTTTTCTTCCCTGCAGGGGTGCACCAACTTACCCACCACGCTCGCTTAACTCCGGCCGGACACACTTTTCTGGGTCATGCCCGGCCTCGGCTAAGCAACACGCCGCAACCCGACCTAGGCTCTAAAGAGAGGTCAGCACGCCGGACTAACCTATGCCCCCAGGGGTCTTGGGCCTTCGCCCTGGGAACCCTGCACGTTGCGAGGACGCTTCGGAAGCAGACCTAGCAACCCCTAATACAAGCGCGGTTGCGTTCTCAGTCCAATCCAAAGTGGGCCGCTCCTCGCTGACGTCAATAGAGCTTCGGCTGATGTATACGACGCAGAACGCCCATACTATGCCCACGTGATGGTTAGTGCTATCAGGCCAGAGGCCCCTTGGATCAAATATCCAAACCGTTAGTGTGTTGATAGTGCGGAAACGAGCAGAGACTCACGAAAGATGTGACCCCGTTGCCCCGTCTCGAGGACTTGCGGCAAGGGCTAAGAATGCCCGGCCACGCCTCGTGTTCAACTCTCGGGCACCCTACAGGTCCACCCGAGTCCACATCACTCGCAATTAAGCTCGCGCGGGTACCCCTCAGGGCCGACCCGTCTTTAGTATCATGGTTCAGTGTTCAGTCATAGTAACCAAAGTATCTGTGTGTCTGACACCAAGGGGAACCCTGAGGAATCACCCTCGATGGAATTCCCTCTGATGTTACCATCAAGGTGAACGGAAGAGGAATCACCCTCGAGGTCCACACTTGAAGTGTTGCACGACGACGTCGTTATCGGGGGTGGTGTAGGAGGAATCACCCTCGCTTACCACGACCGATTAACTAACCTACAAGGTTATCATCAGAAGTGCTGACGAGGTATCACCCTCGGCACTCGATAGTAACCCAGTAGTGTCGGCAACTAAGGGGGAAGTGACGTGCGGTGTCGGGGCCTGGTCTTCAATCCCGTTGCACGGGTCTTCTGATCATCCAGCGGGGCAGTCGGGATAAGTGGGGTCTCTGATGGTCTCTACCCAACCTATTCTAAGCAGTTTAGGATAACAGGTAAGTATCAACAGCAGGTTACAAGTAAACAGGGCTATGCAGCAGATATAGGATACAGTAACAGCAGCAGATTCTAATGCAAGCATAAGAGAGAAGAGAATGGGCGATATCGGAATGCTCAAAAAGGGGGGGGGTGCTTGCCTGTCTGCTCGACGGCAAGAGTCTGATCGTTAGGAGCGTAGTCGACCTTCGGAGCTGCGTCAGTCTCGGGTGCTACGTCGACGTCAGGGTCTATCGAGAGAGAAGAGGGGGAAGAAACATATAAATACACGGCAACGAAAGTAATCACAAAACAAGACATGGCAATACGCGGTGTTAGGGGTGACCTAACGCAGTGATACACGTCGTAGGTGAAGCGGGAAAATATCTGGGATATTTTCCCAGCTCTGGGCATCTGTCAGACAGATGAATCGGAGGGGAAGGTTACATGTTTAGGTAGTTAGGGGCATGTGACAGATAAACGGAGAGCATATTCTGATTCGTCTCGTCGTTCTGAGCAACTTTCATGTATTAAGTTTTTTGATCCGAGCTACAGATTATTTTCTACGATTTTCTAAAGATTTTAGACATTTTCTGGAATATCTGAAATTAAATTAATTCGAAAAATGCACAGTGCAGGAAAGGCTAGGTGCACCCGGTCCAGTGCACCAGAGGTGCACCAGTGTGGCTGGCCCGTGGGTCCAGTCAACTGCTGACTCAGTAGTTGACTGGTCCATGGTTGACCAGTCAACGGGTCCAGTGGGGCCCGCGCGTCAGTGTCTCAGACTAAACTAACAGTTTATTTCTTTTTTTAACTAACTGGTTTAATTAAACAGCGGGTCCCATTGTCATAGGACCATAGGGTGGTTAGGGGGCGTCATTAGGGGCTAATGACGTGCCACGTCATCCGTGTCACCGGCGGCGAGGCCGAACGCCGGCGAGGATCTCCCGGTCGATTCCGGCGACCATTCGAGGTGCGGTTTGATCCTACGGGACGGGCGCGTCGAGCCGCACCTGATGGTTGCATGGGCTCGAGCTAAAACGACGGCGTTAACGACGTCCGACGGCGGTCGGAGTGAGCGCTGGTGCGGGCATGCGCGGGCGGAGGCCTACGGCGCCGAAAATGGAGGGGGAACAGGGGGGCGGCGTAGGCTCACCGGGGAGGTGGCTGGTGGCGAACTCGAGCGTGCCAGAAGCCTGCCGGAGCGCAGGATGACGCGGCGGCCGTGGCGGCGACTGAAGGTAGGGATGAGATCGGGGGGGCGGCGTAGCAGGGGTCCCGGCTCCAGCTCGAGGTGGTCGGCGATGTAGAAGACGACGACGGAGCTAGAGGGCGCGTCAGACGGGCGAGGGAAGGGCGGTGGCCTCGTGGCGGAGCTGTGCGGCAGCGGCGGCGTACGGGAGAGGAAAGGAGGGAGTGGGCGAGCGAGACAGGAGAAGAAGGAGTGGCCAGGGGAGACGGCTCGGGGTCGTGGGGCGATCCTTATCCCCTTCCCCCCACCAACTCCATCGCCGTGGCGGCCGGGAAAACGGCGAGGGCGCGCCGGCGATTACGGTGTTGCCACGGAGGGGAAAGCAAGTGTAAGCGGGCTGGGCTTCGCTACTGTACCACCTGGGCCACAAGCACTGTAACGTTTTTCCTTTTTTCGTCTCTGGTTTCTATTTATTAGCCAAAGCAAATGAATTTAGTTAACTTGAAATTTGGCACATAATTCAAGCACAAGATTTTGGGGTGACACAAAAAGTTTGGGAGATATTTGAAGTTGTTCGAATTTTCCAAAATAAAAAAATGGATTTAATAATGTTGTTTTGTGTACTGCTTTAAATAGGTTAGGGGCATTTTACTAATTCAAATAATGTTGGTTTCAATTTTATAATTGTTTTGGGATTATTTGCAATATGGTGAACATTTTTTTTCTATTTGAAGAAATAATTATTTGACTTGCATTTTGAATTTTGAATCAAGGTCGAATTATTTCCTAATGCAATTTTTGAAGATGATCATGATGACATGGCAGTCTAATGAGCTTATCAACAGGGTGAGGATCTGGGTATGTTACACCTGTAGAGCATCTTTATAATCACCCAGTTACGTTGTGACGTTTGATAGCACATAAGGCAATTCTCCGGTATCCGAGAGTCGCATAATCTCATAGTCGAAGGAATATGTATTTGACATGAAGAAAGCAATAGCAATAAAACTGAACGATCATTATGCTAAGCTAACGGATGGGTCTTGTCCATTACATCATTCTCCAAATTATGTGATCCCGTTATCAAATGACAAAACATGTCTATGGTCAGAAAACCATAACCATCTTTGATCAACGAGCTAGTCTAGTAGAGGCTTACTAGGGACACGGTATTTGTTTATGTATTCACACATGTATTTAAGTTTCCGATCAATACAATTCTAGCATGAATAATAAACCTTTATCATGAATAAGGAAATATAAAATAACAACTTTATTATTGCCTCTAGGGCATATTTCCTTCAAACAGCGCCTGCCGGCGCGGCACCTCCTCCGCGTGCGCCCTAGCCGACCGCTGCGCCGCCGGCACTGGGATCCTCTCCGGATCCAGGTGCCAGTCATGCGGCAGGGTGGCGTCGGGGTACGGGAGAGGCATGCGGTGCTGCCAGTGCCACTCCGCCTAGTGCACTGGCGCGTTGACGCGCTGCCTCGGCCGGCGAGCTGGCGTCGGCGAAGGCGGAAGGAACTCAGGGTAAAAAGGGATAGCGCGGCCCTTGCCCTTGGACTTGTTGCCGCCGGCGCCGGAGAAGAGCCCCATCTGTCTTTGCTGGGGTGGCTAGGGTTGCCGCCAACGGGGGAGCAAAATGTGGCGAGATGGGGACAGGGGGCTTCTGGAAGCGGATGAGGACGGCCCCGCCGCACGGTCGGCTTAAAAAAGGACGACCGCCGTCGCTGACGCATGGACCCGAGGTCATAAATTAAGCTGACCAGGCTGACTGCGGGCAGTTGAACGACTGCCAGGTGAGGACGCGGCGGACACTGAGAAGGCGCGCGTGGCTTCCGTTCCACGTTCGCGCCGACGCATTTCGGCCGCAAATGCGTCGGCGCGGACGCGAAGCGGACTCGATTTGGGTTTGGATCGGCGCGTTGGGCCTTCTCTTTTGTCCGCGCCGACCCAAACGGACACAGGTGGACGAAATGGGTCGCCCCATTGGAGTTGCTCTTACCCCGATTGCACTGAATCAAATCAAATACTGTTATACAGATCCTTGTCTACACTGTCCGGAGACTCTGGACGGTATGAGGTACTCTTGCTATTTACGACATCCAGGTTTTCTATACTGTCAAGCACAAAATCCTAAATCACACCCAAAAAAATTCACGCTTAAAATCCAAAGTTTTGGCAAAATTTAAGAACCTTAAAGTTTATGTGTTTTTTTAAGAAAAGCCACGCGTTCATTCAACCAGAAACCAGCAGAACAAACCCAACACACGCGAAGCTTCTAGGGAAATGCAGAAAGGGACAGATGTCCCGGCACACAAGCAAAAAGACCCCTGAACAAAGGAAAAATACAACAAGACCCCTGGGATCTTCTGCCGAGCAACATCTGCACGCCCGATCCTTCTCATGAACATCACCGGAGCTCCGCCCGAAAGAAGAACGAGAAGCCACCACGCCCAAGGATCGGAGCCGCATCTTCGCACCTTGTGCTTTGTAGACCTCAACTGTGGCCCCAAGGGACCGTCGCCACTGTGGCTCGCCGGCCAGGAAAGCCCCGGTACGCCTCCGATCCCGATCCGGCTCCTCCCACCGATGAGACGGGGGTACCACACCGGATCCAACCAGCCACCACACCTCAAACCCAGCGCCGAAGCCGCTGCCACTCTGCACCTACCGATTCCACCTCTCCAACGAGAAGCCGAACCAGCCCTCCTGTACAGGCCTCCAGGACTGTCGAAAAGCACCGGAGAACGCGCCATCGAGGCGGTGCCAGGTCCAGAGGACAAAACTCCACACAATCGCTGCCGCCGCCGCCGCCTCGCCGGCCAAGCGAAGGGAGATGGCCACCAGCTCGCCGGCACCGCACGCGACGCCGAGGTGGAAGAAGAGCTGAGGCCAACTTATTCCAACGCAACACCACCGCTTCCACCACCATGGCGCTGCAGGAAACGAAGCCCTACTATTTACAGGCCAAACGCACAGCTCCGGGGTTCCCCCACCCTCCTGCCGCCGGAGCAGCCGAAGGAAGGAAGGGGAACCCGCGGCGGCGGCGGCGGAACGAGGGCACAACTCGGACGCCTCCCTTTTCCCCTCTCCTAACTGTAGCACGAGAGAAAGGAACGAGAGCTCCCCAGTTTATGTGTAGAGCATCTATCGTGTAGCATTTGGCCGCTCTATCGCTGCCTCTAAGCTCTTTGAAGCTGGTGTTATCTACCCCACGGTGAAGCCTCTAAACCAATATCCTTAGCGTTGACGCTAGGCTAAACTCGAATGGGAGTACATGTCAGCATCTAGCTCTGAATTGTTCGTTAAACTTGCAGTTCAGGGTTTTAGGTGTCGAAAGTTTCTGTTTCGACAGTAGTTCTTCAGTAGTTTCAATTTCATCAGAATAACCCGTCTCGGTTTAGTTAGAGTTTTTAGCGGCGCCTTGACCCGATCGTGGGATGGCACGAGTGCACGGTCAAGGCGCCATGGCGGGCAATGCGCGAGGGACGCTGGGATGGCGGCGGCCACTACTCGCACGAGCTCTGCTTTCTGTTGCAAACTTGGAATAAAAGAGGAGAAACAGAAAAACTGCAGGTTGTTCACAGCACAAAACAAACTCTCTCTCTCTCTCTCTCTCGCACACTCTCTTGTTTCTCCGGCAATCGTCGGAGCTGGCAGCGGCGAGGTCTGTCTAACAATTGGCATCAGAGCTAGTTTGCTCGATCACCTGTGGAGATGGCAGGACCTGAGAGCCCGAACAAGGGTGTGGTGGATTCAGGGAACAGCGGCGGCGGTGCCATGGTCGTCCATCAGCGCGTTGTCCGCGACACCAACGGGGCTTGGCCCATGCTGATGCGCATGAACTACGCCGACTGGGCCCTCCTGATGCAAGTCATGCAGGAGGCGCGCCAGCTCTGGGTCGCCGTCAACGACGGGACCACGGAGCGCGAGACAGATCACACGGCAATGGAGTGCCTGCTGCGATCGGTGCCGCCGGAGATGGTGTCCACGCTCGCCGTGAAGGCCACGGCGAAGGATGCCTGGGGCACGATCAAGACGATGCGGCTGGGCGTGACGCGCGTGCGCGAGGCCAAGGCGACGTCACTGCGTCGTCAGTACGAGGCGATCAAGTTCAACGACGGCGAGAGCATCGACGACTTCGGTATGCGCCTGTCCTCTCTGGTCACTCAACTTGAGTTGCTAGGTGACAAGATCGGCGAGCCCACCGTCGTCCGCAAGTTCCACTCTGTCGTCCCCAAGGCTTATTCGCAGATGGCGTGTGCGATCGAGACGCTGGTCGACCTCAACACTCTGGCGCTCGAGGAGCTCATCGGGCGGCTCAAGGCCGCCGAGGAAAGGTACGAGCTGGACACGGTGCCCGCCGGCGGCGATGGTTGCGGTAGGCTACTTCTCACGAAGGAGGAGTGGTTTGCGCGCCTGAAGCTGTGGGAAGGAGACGGCTCTTCCAGCAGCAACGGCCGTGGCCGTGGGTGCGGCAGAGGGCGCGGCCGCGGACGCGGCGGCCGTGGCCAGAACGCCGGCCATGGCACCAGCAGCGGGGACAAGTCCAAGGACATCTGCCGCTACTGCAAGCAGGCGGGGCACTGGGCACGTGAGTGTAAGACTCGGATCAAGGAGCAGGCGAATCTAGTCCAGGCCGGCAGCGAGGACGAGGAGCAGAGCCTGCTGATGGCCCAAGCATGCGGGCTCTCCGACCACAACTCTGACGACGTGGACGGCACCCCAGTTCACCTTGTCGAGGACTCCGTTCAGGTTCACCTCGGGCACGAGGGGAGTGGCGGCGCCGGGAACGGCGTGTGGTATTTGGACACGGGCGCGTCCAACCACATGACTGTGACGCCCCCGGCTCAATCGTGCACTAATCATACACGCAAATGCACACGATCAAGCCTAAGGAATCACGGGAAGATATCACAACACAACTCTAATACATAAATAAAGTCATACAAGCTTTATATTACAAGCCAGGGGCCTCAAGGGCTTGAATATATAAGCTCGCATACAAGCATCAGCGGAAGCATCAGATATCTGAGTACATATATGAAATAGAAACAGATAAGCCTCTAGAAAGGCGGGGCAAAACAAAAGCTACGATCGAAAGGCGCAGGCCTCCTGCCTGGGACCCTCCGAACCTACTCCTGGTCGTCGGCCAACTCGTAGTAGTATCCACCCTCGGGGTAGTAGCGGTGATCGTCGGCGGGGACAACTGTCTCAGGGGCTCCGTCATCCGGTTGCATCAAATGGATATGGGGGAAAAAGAAAGCAAAGCAACCGTGAGTACTCATCTGAAGTACTCAGCAAGCAAGGATCTACACTATATATGCAACATTATCAAAGGAAGGTTGTATATGTGGACTGGGCTGTAGAAATTCTAGAATAGAGGGGAAAAGCCTAGTCCTATCGAAGACTAGCATCTTCAGAGGTCTTGCAGCATTAGAAGAGTGTAGATTAGTACAATATAAAGTAGTAGTAATGTTATCAACCTCACCCAGAGATCCTTTCTCGACTCCCTACGAGAAAGCAATCCCAGAGCCATACAGTCATCAACCTCGTCCTGAGATCCCTTCTCGACTCCCTGCGAGAAGCAATTCCAGAGCCATAGTATCCAATTCTAGTTGTATCGATCGGGATACAACTCCGAGTGTCCTTTACCGTAGGACCGGCTATCGATAGATGTTTTCTTCCCTGCAGGGGTGCACCAACTTACCCACCATGCTCGATTAACTCCGGCCGAACACACTTTCCTGGGTCATGCCCAGCCTCGGCTAAAAGATACACCGCAGCCCTACCTACAGCTCAGCAGAGAAGTCCCCGCCGGTCTACATCCTAAGCGCTCAGGGGTCTTGGGCCATCGCCCTATGCACTCCGGGTCGTTGCGAGCAGGGTGAAGCCAGGCACCAGGAGGGCGCCGGTCCGTCCCGGCCGCAAGGCTGAACTGGACGTCTGACAGAACTGCCGGCTGATGCTACGATGCAGAACGCCCATACTATGCCCACGTGATGGTTAGTGCTATCAGGCCAGAGGCCTGCTCGGATCAAATATCCAAATCGTTAGTGGACTAGGGGCTTGTGGTAACGAGCAGAGACTCACGATCGATGTGACCCCGTCGCCCTGTCTCGAGAACTTGCTGCAAGGGCTAAGAATGCCCGGCCACGCCTCGTATTCATCTCACAGTTAAACTCCAAGTCAACACGACTTCCCAAAAGACTGTCGGGAACCCAGGTCCACCTCAACCGGGTGGTACCGCCTGTCCCTCCAGTCCTACAGTAGCAGTCTCACGGGTACCCCTCGGGGCCGACCCGTCTGTAGCATGATTCAGGGTAAATTCACAGTATCCGTGTGTCCAAACATCAAGGGAAAATCCGAGGTATCACCCTCGATGGATACCCACTCGATGTAACTGTCGAGGTGAACGTAGGAGGAATCACCCTCGAGGTTCACACTGGATGGGTTGCACGATAGCGTCGTTATCGGGAGTGGTGAAGGAGGAACCACCCTCGATGACCACGACCGATTAACTAACCTACAAGGTTATCATCAGTAGTGCTGACGAGGTATCACCCTCGGCACTCGATAGTAACCCAGTAGTGTCGAGCAACTAAGGGGGAAGTGAGGTGCGGTGCCGGGGCCTGGTCTTCGATCCCGTTGATCGGGTCTTTTGAGAATCGAGCGGGGCAGTCGGGACAAGTGGGGGTCACTGATGGGTTTCTACCTAGTCTATTCTAAACAGTTTAGGTTGAACAGGAAGGTATCAACAGCAGGTTACAACAAACAGACTATGCAGCAAAAATATGATAACAGTAACAGTAGCAAAATCTAATGCAAGCAGGAGAGAATAGAATGGGCGATATCGGGATGCTCAAGGGGGGGGGCTTGCCTGGAAGCTCTGCTGAAAAGGAAGAAGAGTCGTCGGTGACGTAGTCGATCACAGCGGCATCAGCAGCGCTCTCTGGTTCTACCGGAGAGAAGAGGGGGAAGAAACAGTAAATATAAAGCAAACAAAGTAACACAGAGCTTGCTACGCTAACGTGCAGTGCAGGGTTGCCTAAAAGCACGTCTAAGGCATATTAGTTATTTTAGGATTTAAGTTGGATTTATTAGCCGGTGTATATGCACTATTCACCTAACGGAAACAGGCAAAAAGTTATGGGTTCACCTTCATAGAGGGTCCCGTCACGGAAACAGACGGCACGGCCAGCTTTGTCTCGTCGTTCTGATCAACTTTCATGTAGAAAGTTTTTCGATCCGAGCTACGGTTTATTTTCTATGATTTTCTAAAGTTTTAAACATTTTCTGGAATTATTTTATTTATCTAATTTAACATTATCCAGTACAGTGTATGTGTGACGTCAGCCTGATGTAATGGTGATGTCAGCAGTCAACTGGTCGGCTGACCAGGTCAAACCTGACATGTGGGCCCCACATGTCAGTGGCTTAGTTAATTAGACAGGGTTAATTTTAACTAAATGGGTTAACTAGCTAGTGGGGCCTACTGTCACTGACAGACTAGTTAATTAATTAACTTAATTAGGATTAACAGGTTAATTAACTTTTATCTATTTATTTTAAAACATTTAAATGGGGTGGGGCCCGCATGTCAGTGGGCCACTGTGCCACGTCGGCAGTTGACCCGGTCAACTGGGCCCGCGGGGCCCAGTGTTCAGCGACACAAGGGGCGGGGCCCATGGTGCTAGGTGGCAGCCACGTCGGACGCCGGCACCGGAGTGCTCCGGCGAGCGCCGGACGCGGCCGAGAGCTCCGGCGAGCTCGGGATTTGCGTACGGTGCATCATTTGCGACGTGGTTTGCACCTACGGCCTCGTGAGACTCGCGCGCATCCAATGGTGGGGGTGGTTGCCCGTGGAGCGGCCGGAATAGTCGCCGGCGTCGTGGTCAGCGGCGAAGCCATTCGGTCGAGCTCGGGCGCGGGGTTTTGGAGTCGTTTTCGAGCGGCTACGCGGCTAGGCGGCTACTGCGAGCACCCGGAGCTTGACGGGCACGGAGGTAGGGCGCGGACGGCTCTGCTCTGCGCCGTTCGTCGGCGTTGGCGGCAATCAGAGTAGCGGAGCCAAGGTGGCGCTGTTCGGGCTCGGAAAAGAGCAGCAGAGAGAGAGGAGAGATGAAGCTCACCGCAGCGGCTCACGGTGGCCTTTGGTGGCTTTGTAGCGCAGAGAATACGACGAACAGGGTTGCGGTGCTCCGGCGATCCGCGTTGATCGCCGGCTTGATTCGGCCAACGCCGTGGCCTCGGGCTCGGACGCGAGGTCAGGGAAGAAGGAGAAGACGTCGGCGGAGCCCGTGGACAGCTCGGGAGGACGGGACGGCGCCGGTGGCCGCGATGATGGCGAGCGGCGGCGACGGTGGCGCTCGGGCGAGGAGGATCTGGCAAAGCAGAGAGGGGGAGAAGTGGCCAGGGGAGGCCAGAGGTGCGCAGGGCGTTGCCCTCTATCTACCAAGGGTGCGGGGGCGCGCTGTCGAGCAAGGGGAGAGGGGGGGCCAGCCCGGGCGAGGCGCGTGCGGCAGGTGTTCGACAGCGGCGCAAGGGGAACAGTGCGGGAGGTGGGAGGAGGAGCTGCGCGGGCTGGGCCGGCACTGTGCTGTAGGAGATATGCCCTAGAGGCAATAATAAATGTTATTATTTATCTCCATGCTCATAATTATGTTTATGTTCCATGCTATAACTGTTGTGGTTCCTGAGCCCGTATATCCATAAAGGCTCTGGGGAAAACCCATGTGCACGTGTGGAATAATAAACGGTAAAATGTATTCCTAGTCATGCCTCTAAGACTAGCTCAAGTGTTGCATGATGATTATGTTTTCCCAATCATGGGCATGTCTATGCCAGCAGCTTTGAGGGCACAATGTTAGAAGAACATTTGTGTTGAATCGACCCGAATTGATGTTATGCTATGAGATTCATTCGTCACAAGTTAATTGGTTAATAACACAGAGATGGTTAACGTTTGCATGATTCCTTAGACCATGAGAGTATCGAGTTTCTTCATGCTTGCTACATGAACTTTGGGGTTTGTTAAACGTCATCCGTAAATGGGTGGCTATTACGGCGGCTTACGGGTTCATGGAAAAGTGTGTCAAGTAACTTGATAGCTCAAGATTGGTATTTGCTCCTCCGACGATGGAGAGATATCTCTGGGCCCTCTCGGTGTTACGGTATCCATCATCGTCTAGCCAGACACTTTGTGATTTGATCACAGGGATGCCGGAACACAGAACGAGAAAAGAGAACAATACCGGTAACGAGGTAACTGGCATAGTGCACAAGGTGTTGACCCACAGGGATGCCAACATGTCTCACCTCGGGTATTTGTAACATATCGCGAAGCAACAGGAATAGCACACGGCAACTGGAGGTTCACTCGAATATTCATTCGTGTGGGTATAGGGGTCAATATGGGTGTCCACGGCTCCGATGTTGATCATTGATCGGAAGGGGTTCCATGTCATGTCTATACTTCACTGAACCTATAGGGTCACACGCTTAAGGGTCATCTATCTGCTGAATACTAGACAGGGAGTCTGAGAGAAAATCACCGAAAAAGTTTCGGACACCGGAAAAGTTTTAGACAGCGGAAAAGTTCCGTAGAGAGAGGTCACCGGATGAGTTCCGGTGAAACTGAAAAGTTGTTTCAGAGGATACCATAAAGTCAAATTGTTTTCGGCACATGCCCGATAATTCTTGGAGGGTGCGAGGATCATTCTGGAAACTTTTGGGAATTTTCTGGAAGAAAAACCGGAAATGTTCCGGAGCTGCCGGAACCACTTCAGATGCTTTTCGCAGATGAAAATCACTAATCTGGAATTGTTCCAGAACGCGTTGAAAATTATTTTAGTGGGTACTGGAAATGTTCTCAGCCCACATAAATATTTTCAGTTTGAACGGACGCTGAAAAATGTCGTCGTGAATAGTGAAAGTGCTTTTTGGGTTACTTTTTGGAAAGCCACTTGTTTGGGCTTTATCCCAAAAGATTTAGGGATGACATGGATGGATTGGGAGGTCCTCATGGGGCCCCCCAAGGGGTGTGGCCGGCCACACTTGGGGCTCCACCATGGAGCCCCTCTTGTTCCTTGGTTTCACTTTTATGCCCTTGGTGGAAGGACTTCATTCATGTACTTTTGGGTTTTATTGTAAAACCACCCTACCCCTTGGGATTTCCTATAAATAGAGGTGGAGGGGCAGCCCTCCACACTCACTCCTTCTCACATACAAGTGCCATTGCAATGATCTGGCTTCTCTCTCCCTCCCTGCGAAATAGTTTCGTAGAGCCGAAAGGCTGTCCGGGTTCCGGTGGGAACTAGTTCTGGACGGCGAAGCCCTGCCGGATAGATGACACCGTATGTGTGCAACTCTGTAGAGAGGTCGTAGTTTCGATCTTAGTGCCCGAGGGGCTGTTCGTGAGTGCCTCCCGAAGGGCTGTCCAAGTGATGGTCCGAGTTCTGTGAGTCCTCCCAAAGGGTTGTCCGCGACACCGTCCGGGGGACTGTCCGACCGCCTCCCGGAGGGCTGTCCGGATGGCGGGTAAGGGTATACATCCTCGCGGTTGGGAGGTTGTTAATCCTAGCTGCGGGGATCTGCACCGCCGATCGTCATCGACTCTACTTCCGCTGCGCTACGAGTCGGTAACGAAAATGATCAAACCTTGTATGCAGTCTCCATAGTGGTCCTGGGCTGGTGCGTAGGTCGGAAATTTTTTGTTTTCTGCTGCGTTACCCTATAGTGGCATCATGAGCCGTGCTATGCGTAGATGCAGGTTGCGATCTAGAATACATGGAGATGTATGGGTGTTGCACAATATAATTAGGTAGTAGATGAGTTCTATTACTAAAAATTATTTGTGCGGGTAGCAGATGAAATCTGTTACCCGATATTCTTGTTGCTTCCCTGGAATTTGCATAATCCTGATCTTGATGGCATGGTGGAATCTCACAAAGTTTTGGCAATCCGCGATCCTTTCATGCTGCTCTTGAGTATGCTGATTGACAGATCAACGAAGTGCTAACAGTTCTTTGGGTTCCACCATAGTTAAAGAAAGATGGATGTTTCGCAAACGAAAGGGCAATGCAGATATGATCTGCACGGGGGTCATGCGTATGACGAAGTTCAGTATGGGGCTCGAGATTTTATTATCTCGTGTTTCATACACTCCGCGAAGTTAATCTAGTGACTTGAATAATCATACTTGATGATGGACGTTGGTAGCTTCGGTTTGTTTCGAAACCTTAGAAGCCACGTAAAACAAGTTTTTGCATGAACCGATTAGAGACGTCTAACTTGGTTTTGCAGGAGGGTTTGCATGTGCATGTGATGTGGTATAGCAGTGCTCATAATAATTTGATTATGTATGAGATGACTATATGATGTAAATTGATTAACATGACCTGCGTTTCATGATTTGGCATGATGGCTGGAGCCATATGATTGCACTTTAAATGACCTACGTGTCAACCTTGTGTAATGCACTTATTTTATTAGCTATAGAGATAGCAATATTATCTGGTGCATCGACAAGGTGGTGGCAATCTTCGCGAAGGTGAACACCGACGCGAATGCCGAAAACGAAGAAATGCAAGACTTCTCCGTCAGAAAGGGCTATACCATATCATGCTATTATGAATTGCCTGAGATGTTTATCCCTTATGTTGCACCCTTTTTTATTGCGCGGTAGTCGCTTTTATTAGGGTGATCTCTCACACAAATATCAAGTAGTTAGTGTTCTCCCAAGTGTAGCACCGTCACGGCACCTAACTTTTCGGGGCATCACATGGATACATGGGTGCGAACGATTAGGGAAGTGTGAGGCGGGTGAGTTGAGACCTCGCAGCAAGATCACTTGGTTGTCTTGACGTTCTGGAGGAGCGTCCTGAGCTCGGAACACACCCATCGAAAGATGAACAAGAGTCACATAGAGATGTGATTGGCAAGTTGGCCTACCGATTGCAATTCTCGTCACTTGAGATGGATACATCCTTGGCGTTGAATTGTAATATGGATCTTGAATGGCTCACAATCAATTATGAGATATATTGATTTGAGTGGGAGCGCACTATAGAATTAACTTGTTTAATTCTCAGTGCAATTAATTTTGAACACTGTCTAAAGTGTGATTTGCATAATAGTTGTAGAATTATGGCTCGCATTTCCACCTTCCCTATTTAAAATTGAATAGCTGTTAAATATCTGGTTAAATCTTTACGGTTGGTAACGTAATGTGAGGATTGTCCTCAAGAGTGCCGAGAAGGACTTTGTCCTATCGCATACCTTCGGTTTTCTCTCGCTTATGCTATGGATCATGTGACTCTCGTCCTTCGATCCAAAAGCTAGAATTCCGTTTTAGTCAAGTGCAATATGTTTGCTTCCATGAGACCCGAACTTCGAAAGTTTGGATAGTTATGTGATATTCATGGAATCTGAAAATCATTTTCAGAGATAGACAAAGGCTAAAAGATATGAGATATCCAAAGCAATGTTTGTTTGTAAACTATTAGTAAAGGAGTTTACTATGCATTAGACTGATAAGAGAGGGATCCAGAAGAACGCCTGTCATATGATGAAAGGTGAATAAAACAACAACTTAAAGAGAAAGGAAGTGTCCGAAGGGTGTTAGTGAAACTTTCACGCCTAGGAAGTCCAGGGCTAACGCCACTCTTAAGTTGGGTGCTTCTTCTGAGAGTAGGAGAAATGCTAAAAGTTAAACTGTTAGAAGTATAAAGGCAAAAAGAAAGAAGACTGGAATATCCAGCTCATGTATGAATGTCATACAAGTTTTTGATGTATAGAAGGCTGGTAAAGATATAGTTCTTGGGAATTATGGTTAAACATGTTAATCACTAATTCTTGGGTATTGTGAGACAATCACAAAGATACCCGCTCGATTGCATTCTGTTGCAACTCGATGTAAGAACTACTATGGCCTGAAAGACTAGCCAGGAATGAGGTTTAGGTATACACAGGGAACATAGTAAATGTTACTATACCTTCCATCGGTGTATTACCGTCTATAATTATTTTCATAATTCATTTAGAGTTTCACAAACTCTAGCCCATTGCATAAGGTATCTTGCAAGAAGGTTGTTCATAAGAGAACTTTTGATGTTCGATGTTATGAATAACATAAGGGCCATACTTTCATTATGAATGAGATGTATGTTATGAATATTGATAATAATACATTACCTCTGGGTTTACTTTCATAATTCATTTTAGAGTTTCATACACTCTAGCCCATTGCACAATGTTTATTGCAAAAGAGTTGTTCATAAAAACAACAATTGTTGTTCAGTATTATGAATAACATGAAGGGCCATGCTTCCATCCAAGATGGGATGTATGTTATGAATATTGATGGTAATATGATACATCCATAACACTGACGCTAAATGTCGCAAGACTAAAAGAATACCACACAAGTGTGGCACTGCATTTGGTCGCATTGGAGAAACCCGCATGGAAAATTCCATTATGATGGATTTTGAAGTCGTTTGATTTTGAATCATCTGACACTTGCAACTTTTCTCCGAATAGTGAAGTGACTGAAATACCATTCACAGGCCATAAGGAATGGACAACAAAACTTATTGGTGGTCATACATTTGATGTGTGTAGTCTGATAAAATGTTGTTAGTAGTGGATTTATCTATCTTCAGAAATGACTCAAGTAGATATATGGATATTAACTTGATGAGACGTAAGTCTAGATCTTTTGAATTCATTCAAAAGGTTTTCAAATATGAAGTAGAAGTTATTGTAACAAGAAAATTATGTTTCCACAATTCGATTGCAGAAAGGAATATCTGAGTTACAAGTTTAGCGAATGTCTGATGAGTTGTGAAAGGGGTTTCATAACTTGCACCTTCCGGAACACCAATGCAAGTGGAAAGTCCGTGAAGACCATTTATGACATGGTAAGATCAAAGATGACATAAATAAATTTGCCATTATCCCTTTTAAAAGGTGATGCTTTAGAGACTGCGGCTTTTACACTGAAAAGAGCTCCATCGGGTCTGTTGAAATGACACCATGGTATGGTACGCCCAACCATGTTATATCTTTTCTTAACATTTGGAATATGGGGCTTGTGTAAAAGGTTACAAACCTATTCCAAATCAGACAAGTGCTACTTTGTAGGTTATCCCAAGTCATTGGGTATTCCTCCCTCACTATACTGAGGTAAATAGGTTTGCCACAAAGAACGGTATGCTTTTTGAAGAAAATGGTTCTTTCAAAAAGGTGAGTGAGAGAATAGTGCAACTCGACGAGATAAACAGTATCTTCGTCATCAGGTCAAAGGAAAGGAACCTTGGAAGTGATTCCGGAGTTTCCTACTGCGACTGATATGGAAGTCTCTACAATAAAATGTATGGACTTCGGTCGAACTTGCAGCTGAACCACGTAGGCAAGGCTCGTGCAAACCTCTCAGGTGCGCAAACGAGATATTGTTGTTAGACAACAGTATACCTACGATACACAAGGAAGCGTTGATGGGCCCTGACTCCGGAATTGGCTAAATGCCAATACAATCCGAGATAGTTTCCATATAAATGTTTCAAGATTAAAATCTTGATACACCTTTCGGAAGACTTAGAGTCTAACGAGTATTTATGGAACTAAAAACTGATATGGATAAAAATGTTTTATCCATAAAGCTCGACTTGTTGAAATAACAAGTTCAAGGAGTTGACTACGTTGAGGTTGTTTCACCGTAGCGATGCTTACAGTCGGTTCGGGTTGAACTAGCAATTAATACATATTTCAGTCATGAGATATGAAACATGGATGACGAAAGGATTTCCATCTGATGGAAATCAAACCAAGGACTTGCATATGTTACAGTCCAAGGTATTTTGTCAGTCCAGAGGATGCTAGTAAGTATGCAAACTTCAGAGTTCCAGCGATGGACAGAAGAGAGCAAAATGGAGTTGGAATCTTCGTGTTTTGATGAAATGGTCAAAATGGTTTTTTGACTTCATCAATGGGTAACAAAGATGCTTGTGATTCAAGAAAGTAAGTGGGAGCATAATAATATTTCTAAAAACGTTGTGTGCTTGACACATTGTTAAATTGGAAATAAATTTCTTGACATGAATTAGGACTTCATTTGAAAATAGTTTTTTGATGAAGTACTTGGGCTATATAGCCTTGCTATTAGGCATAATGATCTATGGAGATAGATTGGCCTAATGGGGCTAAGCAAAATGAATACATATTGACAAGATGCTAAAACCTTTTAGCATTTAAAATGCCAAGGAGTGTTTCTTGCCGAAGTCACATGGGAAGAGTTTTTGCAAGACTCGGTGTCCCAAAACACTAATGAGCAAAATACATGATGGAGATTCCACACACTCTTGTGTTTGGATTAATCATGTATTCCATGGTATGTAAAAACAACCAGATATGTCCAATACTCCAAAGTTGTTGCGAGTATAGATACCAAAGTAATCAAAAGTACTGATCATAGGACAACAGTGAAAAGTGTCATTGAGTGCTAGAGTAGCACTGATGACATGTTTTCTCGCAAGCGGAGATCATGAAGAGTTCATTATAAAATGTTACATCGATACAGTCTTCATCTTTTCTCCATGCGATTTTTGATTTAAGTTAAGGGTTTTGTGTAATACACAATATGCTGGCACGGTAGTTGGAAATTGTTCCAAACAAGTTACTGTGGCGAATTCTATAACAGAGGCGAAGTATGTTACCGTTTTTAAAAGCGACAAAGAAGATGTTGAATCATATAGTTCATTCATGAACTTAGTATGGTTCCAAGATGGCTTTTGTCAATGGGACACTACTACAGGTAGTTGCTCCATAACTCAGTCTGAGGAATCCAGGTTCAAGCTGTGATTCACATACATACAAAGCCAAGTCCACACAAAATATGAATTTTGTAAAAGCGTGAAAACGCGAGGATATGCAAAGATACACACGGAGCTGAAATCGTCAGATCCGTTGGACATCAGGCTATACCACAAGCAAAGCATATTTACACCGGTGTGCCACAGGTGTGAAGTGCATTAGCATTAACTAGATTATTGACTCTAGTGCAAGTGGGAGTCTGTAGGAGATATGCCCTAGAGGCAATAATAAATGTTATTATTTATCTCCATGCTCATAATTATGTTTATGTTCCATGCTATAACTGTTGTGGTTCCTGAGCCCGTATATCCATAAAGGCTCTGGGGAAAACCCATGTGCACGTGTGGAATAATAAACGGTAAAATGTATTCCTAGTCATGCCTCTAAGACTAGCTCAAGTTTTGCATGATGATTATGTTTTCCCAATCATGGGCATGTCTATGCCAGCAGCTTTGAGGGCACAATGTTAGAAGAACATTTGTGTTGAATCGACCCGAATTGATGTTATGCTATGAGATTCATTCATCACAAGTTAATTGGTTAATAACACAGAGATGGTTAACGTTTGCATGATTCCTTAGACCATGAGAGTATCGAGTTTCTTCATGCTTGCTTCATGAACTTTGGGGTTTGTTAAACGTCATCCGTAAATGGGTGGCTATTACGGCGGCTTACGGGTTCATGGAAAAGTGTGTCAAGTAACTTGATAGCTCAAGATTGGGATTTGCTCCTCCGACGATGGGGAGATATCTCTGGGCCCTCTCGGTGTTACAGTATTCATCATCGTCTGGCCAGACACTTTGTGATTTGATCACAGGGATGCCGGAACACAGAACGAGAAAAGAGAACAATACCGGTAACGAGGTAACTGGCATAGTGCACAAGGTGTTGACCCACAGGGATGCCAACATGTCTCACCTTGGGTATTTGTAACATATCGCGAAGCAACGGGAATAGCACATGGCAACTGGAGGTTCACTCGAATATTCATCCGTGTGGGTATAGGGGTCAATATGGGTGTCCACGGCTCCGATGTTGATCATTGATCGGAAGGGGTTCTGTGTCATGTCTATACTTCACCGAACCTATAGGGTCACACGCTTAAGGGTCATCTATCTACTGAATACTAGACAGGGAGTCTGAGAGAAAATCACCGAAAAAGTTTCGGACAGCGGAAAAGTTCCGCAGAGAGAGGTCACCGGATGAGTTCCGGTGAAACTGAAAAGTTGTTTCAGAGGATACCATAAAGTCAAATTGTTTTCGGCACATGCCCGATAATTCTTGGAGGGTGCCAGAATCATTCTGGAAACTTTTGGGAATTTTCTGGAAGAAAAACCGGAAATGTTCCGGAGCTGCCGGAACCACTTCAGATGCTTTTCGCAGATGAAAATCACTAATCTGGAATTGTTCCAGAACGCGTTGAAAATTATTTTAGTGGGTACTGGAAATGTTCTCAGCCCACATAAATATTTTCAGTTCGAACGGACGCTGAAAAATGTCGTCGTGAATAGTGAAAGTGCTTTTTGGGTTACTTTTTGGAAAGCCACTTGTTTGGGCTTTATCCCAAAAGATTTAGGGATGACATGGATGGATTGGGAGGTCCTCATGGGGCCCCCCAAGGGGTGTGGCCGGCCACACTTGGGGCTCCACCATGGAGCCCCTCTTGTTCCTTGGTTTCACTTTTATGCCCTTGGTGGAAGGACTTCATTCATGTACTTTTGGGTTTTATTGTAAAACCACCCTACCCCTTGGGATTTCCTATAAATAGAGGTGGAGGGGCAGCCCTCCACACTCACTCCTTCTCACATACAAGTGCCATTGCAATGATCTGGCTTCTCTCTCCCTCCCTGCGAAATAGTTTCGTAGAGCCGAAAGGCTGTCCGGGTTCCGGTGGGAACTAGTTCTGGACGGCGAAGCCCTGCCGGATAGATGACACCGTATGTGTGCAACTCTGTAGAGAGGTCGTAGTTTCGATCTTAGTGCCCGAGGGGCTGTTCGTGAGTGCCTCCCGAAGGGCTGTCCAAGTGACGGTCCGAGTTCTATGAGTCCTTCCGAAGGGCTGTCCGCGACACCGTCCGGGGGACTGTCCGACCGCCTCCCGGAGGGCTGTCCGGATGGAGGGTGAGGGTATACATCCTCGCGGTTGGGAGGTTGTTAATCCTAGCTGCGGAGATCTGCACCGCCGATCGTCATCGACTCTACTTCCGCTGCTCTACGAGTCGGTAACGAAAATGATCAAACCTTGTATGCAGTCTCCATAGTGGTCCTAGGCTGGTGCGTACGTCGGAAATTTTTTGTTTTCTGCTGCGTTACCCTACATGTGCCACTTAGGCCCAGGCGCTGCGGCCTTTTTCTTTTTCTTCTTTTCTCTTTTCTGTTTTCTTTTCTTATTTCTGTTTGTCTTTTCTTTTTTAAACCAAATGACTGTTGTAAAATAGGTGAACTAGCCACATATTTATAGTGCTATTTCTAGCTCTGTTATAAAAAGGTTCGAGGTCCATATCTTTTCATTTGGATTTTATTTAAATGAATATGGATCAAATATCTCTGTTTTGTTGTTGTTAGAGTCACATAATTAATTTAGTAAATGTTGGTTATAATTTTAGAATTGTCTCTGGATTATTTGTTATTTAATGAACATTTTAGATTCTGATTAGAACAACTTTTATTTTCCACTTTGAATTTAATTGAAGTTTGAATTAGAAGTTGGAAATGCAATATGATGCAAATGATGATTAGGCTCTGTTAAACCTGCTGACATGGCATCAACTAAGGGTGATCACTGTTGTTAATTACAGGGGTGTTACAATGACCGGCAACAGCGCGGTCTTCGCCGAGCTCGACACGGCCGTCAGTGGTACCGTCAAGTTTGGCGACGGCTCCGTCGTCAACATCTGCGGTCGAGGGACCATTCTTCTGGCATGCAAGACCGGCGAGCACCGCGCGGTCACCGGGGTGTACTACATTCCGCGACTGCGCTCTTGCATAATCAGCCTGGGCCAGCTCGACGAGAGCGGCTGCCAGGTGCTGATCCAGGACGGCGTGCTGCGCGTGCGCGACCGGCAGCGACGCCTCCTCGCCAAGGTACTGAGAGCTCCAAACCACCTATATTCTGTTGCATTACAGATCGCGCAACCTGTGTGCCTTGCAGCGCACAGTGGCCCGGACACGGCATGGACCTGTTACGCCCGCTACGGGCACCTCAACTTCGATGCACTGCGTAAGCTGGCGCATCAGGACATGGTCCGTGGCATGCCTGTGGTCGAGCAGGTGGATCAGCTCTGCGACGCATGTCTGGCCGGCAAGCAGCGGCGATCATCGTTCGCACAACAGGCCAAGTACCGGGCACAGGAGCGGCTGGAGCTCATGCACGGGGATCTCTGCGGCCCGATCACGCCGGCAATGCCAAGCGGGAAGAAGTACTTCCTCCTGCTGGTGGACAACGCCACGAGGTATATGTGGCTCGTGCTGCTCGCATCAAAGGACGAGGCCGCAGCGGCGATCAAGCGCGTGCAAGCCCACGCGGAGTCAGAATCAGGGCGCAAGCTGAAGATGCTGCGGACGGACCGGGGCGGCGAGTTCACGTCCGGCTCGTTCATGGCGTACTGCGCCGAGCTGGGAGTCAGCCGTCACCTCACTGCACCGTACTCACCACAGCAGAACGGTGTGGTGGAGCGCCGAAATGGCACGGTGGTGGGCATGGCCCGGAGCCTGCTGAAGGCCAAGCACGTCCCCGGCGAGTTCTGGGGCGAACAGTCACGACGGCGGTGTTTCTGCTGAACCGCGCACCAACGAAGAGCCTTGACGGCATGACACCATATGAGGCGTGGCACGGGCGTAAGCCGAACGTGCACTTCCTGCGCACTTTTGGCTGCGTCGTGCATGTGAAGGACACGCACCCTGGACTGAAGAAGCTCGACGATCGCAGCCGGCCGATGATCTTCGTCGGCTACGAGCACGGCACGAAAGGCTACAGGGCCTACGACCCAACCACGGGGCGTGTGCATATCACGCGCGACGCCGTGTTCGACGAGGGAGCACACTGGGACTGGGCAAAGGAAGAGGGCGCCGTGAACACGTTCAGCGGCGTCGACACTTTCGTGGTCGAACACCTTGTGAGCAGTGCTCCAGGGGCGTCAGATGAGTGGGGTGCGGCCACCTCGCCTCCGCCCACGCCACCAGCATCTCCAGCACCATCATCTCCAGCACCGTCATCCTCAGCACCGTCTTCTCCAACACCAGCTAGTCCAGGAGGGGTGGAACTCGTGTCGCCACCGTCGTCGTTCAGCGACAACATTCTCGACGCGGCTGACGACGCGGAGCGCAAGCACCGGTTCCGCACTCTGTAGAACGTGCTCGATGTCGGTCCGGTAGAGGATCCAGACGAGGAGCTCCATCTTCTGGCGGCGGAGGAACCAAGCTCGTTCACCGAGGCCGAGCAGGAGGCAAGCTGGCGGGGCGCCATGATCAAAGAGTTAAGCTCGATCGAGGACAACCAGACATGGGAGCTCACGGCGCTCCCTCCAGGGCACCGCACCATAGGCCTCAAGTGGGTCTACAAGGTCAAGAAGGACGCGCGCGGGGAGGTACTCAAACACAAGGCACGTCTCGTGGCAAAGGGCTATGTTCAGCAGCACGGCATCGACTACGACGAGGTCTTCGCCCCAGTGGCGTGTCTCGAGTTAGTACGGGTGCTGCTAGCGCTCGCGGCGAGCGCGGGCTGGGCCGTTCACCACATGGACGTCAAATCGGCGTTCCTGAACGGCGAACTCCAGGAGGAAGTATACGTGCAGCAACCGCCGGGGTTCGTCGTCGCCGGCAAAGGGCACCTCGTCCTGCGCCTGAACAAAGCCCTGTATGGTCTGAAGCAAGTGCCCAGGGCGTGGAATACCAAGTTGGACACCTGCCTGAGCAAGCTGGTCTTCACACGCTGCCCGTCAGAGCACGCTGTGTATGCGCGGGGCACGGCGACCACACGGCTCATCGTGGGCGTGTACGTGGACGATCTGGTGATCACCGGGTCCGACGCAGCAGAGATCGCCAAGTTCAAAGGAGAGATGCAGAAGCTATTCAAGATGTCTGATCTGGGCTTGCTGAGCTTCTACATTGGAATTGAAGTGAAGCAGAGCACGGATGGCATTGTCATTACTCAGAGCGCGTACGCACGGAAGCTTCTGGAGAAGAGTGGCATGGCTGGGTGCAAACCATGCCACACCCCCATGGAGCCCTGTTTCAAGCTGTCAAAGGAGAGCACGGCGCCACTAGTGGACGCGGCGGAGTATCGCAGCATCGTTGGCAGTCTGCACTACCTGGTGCACACACGCCCTGACCTGACATTTGCGGTCGGGTACGTGTCACGCTTCATGGAGGCGCCAACTGAAGAGCACCGCGCCGCCGTCAAGCACATCTTGAGGTACATCGCCGGCACACTGCGCCTGGGCTGCAAGTACGGCAGGGGAGACGGTGAGCCTGAACTCACTGGGTACAGCGACAGTGATCTGGGCGGCGACGTGGACACGCGCAAGAGCACCTCCGGCACCTTGTTCTTGCTCGGAGGTGGGGTGATAACCTGGCAGTCGCAGAAGCAGAAGATTGTGGCACTCTCCTCAACCCGGCAATCCGACCCATGGGTGGTCGCGCCCATGGGCACCCGACCCGAATGGGTAGGGTATGGGTCGCCATATTCACCCATGGGTAAGCCCGATGAGTAACCCAATTAGTCATGGATAGGGTATGGGCATAATGTTCTGCCCATTGGTCACCCGATTAATATCAGTGATTAAAATATTATATTACATGTGGAAGTTTTGGTGGAAATACTTGCTAATTATAATTTTATTTAGAACAACTCAACACTGCGAGTAGCTATGCAATGTAACACAACAGCAGAGAGCTTTTTTCTACCGATGGCAAGTTGTCAACGCACGACTACTACGCCAACAGCCCAAAAGAGCTGGCCTGAATCATTTCTCTCGTGCACACAACACACGTATATGTATGATGGGCCAAGTTCTCAAAACAACTGATGGGCCTAAGCATTGCTCAGCCATCATCAACCCATCGTAGATATGCAGCCGCACGAGGCACTAGCAGAACTGGGCAGACGCAGGTAAGTTTAGTACCACCTCGCCTAGCTAACGAGAAGTGCAGCTTCGGCATCACTATAAAGGTAGCAGGTGGACTCCCAGTTCCTTGCACTCGGCCATGTAAATATACATAGTACTATACGCGAGCTTGGTTCGCCACTATAAAAATAGTACTATAAGCGAAAATTGAAACTACTCCCTCCGTTCACTTATGTAAGACGTTTAAGCCTGTTCAAACAGTGCTCTAAACAGTTGAAAACCAGCTGTCTAAAACGCCTTATAAAAACGGATGGAGGGAGTAATAATAATTGGAGTCTTGCCCGATGGGTGCCCGAGTAAGACGTTTAAGCCTGTTCAAACAGTGCTCTAAACAGTTGAAAACCAGCTGTCTAAAACGCCTTATAAAAACGGATGGAGGGAGTAATAATAATTGGAGTCTTGCCCGATGGGTGCCCGATTAGGTCGGGTAACCCGATGGGTTCAGGCATGTTACCCGATGGGCTCGGGGCATGGGTCTGACCTGAGACCCGTGGGTAGGGTCGTGGGTGCTAGCTTGACCCGATAAAGGGTTCGGGCGTGGGTCTGTCCGAGGTCGACCCGGTCAAACCCGACCCGACTGCCAGGTTGACACTCTCCAGCTGCGAGTCAGAGTACGTCGCAGCAACCACAGCAGCATGCCAAGGAATCTGGCTGGCTCTCGCGCCTGCTCGGGGAATTCAGAGAAGTGGGAGAAAGGGCAGTGAGGCTCAAGGTGGACAACAAATCCGCGATCTCTCTGGCAAAGAATCCTGTGATGCATGACAGATCAAAGCACATCGAGCTAAGGTATCATTTCATCAGGGATTGCGTGGAGAGGAAGAAGATCGAACTCGAGTATGTGGCAACAGAATTTCAGCTTGCAGACATGCTCACCAAGCCCCTCGGCCGTGTTCGACTACAGCAGCTACGCTCAAGCATCAGCATGATCGAGGTGACTCCCTGAACGATCAGTTTAGGGGGTGATTGTTAGTTAAACTTGCAGTTCAGGGTTTTAGGTGTCGAAAGTTTCAGTTTCGACAGTAGTTCTTCAGTAGTTTCAGTTTCATCAGAATAACCCGAGTTGCATCTCGGTTTAGTTAGAGTTTTTAGCGGCGCCCTGACCCAATCGTGGGATGGCACGAGTGCACGGTCAAGGCGGCATGGCGCGCGATGCGCGAGGGACGCTGGGATGGCGGCGCCCACTACTCGCACGAGCTCTGCTTTCTGTTGCAAACATGGAATAAAAGAGGAGAAACAGAAAAGCTGCAGGTTGTTCGCAGCGCAAAACAAACTCTCCCTCTCTCTCTCGCACACTCTCTTGTTTCTCCGGCGATCGCCGGAGCTGGCAGCGGCGAGGTCTGTCTGACATGAATGGCGCTCCATGCTAGAGGACGAGGAAGATTGGTGATAGGATGAGGTACTGAGATTGTTGCTTATAGAGGACGTTTTTACTGGCGCATAATGTAGCATCGAGGGGATATAAACCCGATGAGCACGCAGTTGGTCTCTACATGATTATAATGCACACACTTTTTGCAATAAATAAATAAATAATAATGCACACAACAAATATCAATGCACTTACACAAAAGATCATGTTGGCAAAGCATAATCATACAGGATTAAAACTATGCTTGATCCTTGGTGTAGTCACGTAAATACACAACGGAAGAAATCTTCAAACGAAATTTGCTGATGACGGAGGTCTACGAAAAGCCAGCACCGCCTTCTCCTTTTCTAGTTCCGCCCTTACTGTTGCGACCAATATGACCGCCCTGCTGACGGACGGCTTTTTTTGGGGCAGTAGATGGCTCGGCTTCAGCCGGTATGATCCTAAGGAGGCATGGTGAAAGTGTCATTTTTGCTGCATACATGTTCTTATTTCACTACAACGATGCTCTGGAGGCGGAAATATACAAGCGTTGGTGGAGGTCGTGGCCTTGGCCATACAACATATTGACCTCCATGTGTGCAATTAGATTCATCATTGGCACTATCGCCTCTACAGAGAGTCGCTCGATCATTCCGCATATGGTCAGCTTGCCTTGGAGATCCAATACTTAAGGGTCGAGCGGAAGTTTGTTCCATAGACGCTTCATCGGGGATAAAGAAAAGTAGCAGATTATGTGGTAAGGTGTAGTCGTACTGAATGTAGCGCTTTCGTCTAGCTACACAGAGGGCTCCATGTACCGAGGATCTCTTGCCTCATGAGTGTAACTCTATAATATAGAATGAAACAACTTTTTTCCCCGCAAAAAAAAAGGACTGAAACTATGCCTAGACGGAGGAAGTACAAAAACAAAAGGAAAAAAGAGAAACAATGATGCACACCGAGAAGCTACTTTGCAACGAAGACCATGCAACCGCACAAACATGTGAACTAAAAATCATCCACTCACCAAGTAAGCAGCCAAGTCGACAAGAGTCATCTGTGAAGCCAAGGACATTCATCGGAGCACGTGAAGGATGTCATAGATCAACAAGCAAGAGAGGACAATATTGCCAAAATACTCCACTGGAGACGCTCCCGCAATCCCACGCCTATGTGGAAAGTGCACGTGGTCATAAATCTGCACATGACCACTGGCTCCTGGACAATACACCACGAGCCGCCGCTCCATCGCCTTGGTCGTGATTTCGTCGAGCATGTTGACCAATGCATGGGCATCTGCGTTGCCACCAGACACTACCATCGCGCAGTCCCACACAGCTGCAATGTATCACTGCTACCCGCCGCCACACACCACCTCCATGCCATAGCCATCGAAACCAGGCACCGAAGAAAGAGGGGAGCGATGGTTGCAGCGCAAGCCTCGCCACCAACGGGCCCCTCTAAAACGATGCCCTATAGGACATCACGACACATGTGCCGTCATCGTATGGTTTGAAGGCACCTAGACCTTAGGGTTTCTCTTGGAGCAATAGACGTTGTGACGAAAGAACTACTCCCTCCGTTCTAAATTAGTTGACTTGAATTTGTCTAAATACGGATGTATCTATACTGTTTAGTGTCTAGATACATCCGTGTCTAGATAAATATATGGGTCAAGTAATTTGGAACGGAGGGAGTACTTTTGTATGCCTCTGTCAAGGTAAAGACACCCGCAAACAGTCTCCCTACCCAAGCCTCCGATCGACTGGCCCACCAGAACCACCGCGGAGGCCAAACCCCTCATTGGAGTGAAGGACGGCACGTGTGCTTTCGCAAATCAAGAACCCTGGTTCTGGAGCGTCGTGAGGACGCTTGGCGTCAGCCGAAGTCACCGCAGGAGGCCATCGGGGATCAGGGGCGTGTGCCGCCACACGAAGGAGACTCGGTACGGCCGCATCTCAGATCCGACACTTCGTCGAAACAAGTTGGTGTCAGGGACAACCGCCGCATCGGTTAAAAGTCACTCGAGGAAGAAGAACTTCCCTCATAGAAAGTGAAGAGCAAGCCCCACACCACACGTTGGTTGAACATGCTTCGCTCACTGGTGTCATGCGAGGCAGAGAGGAGGAGGTTGTCCGGGCGACTTTGGCTAGGGTTTTCGCATGTGCTGCCCCTTCAAAATGGGGTAGGCTAGGATCCATATTTGGAGGCAACGACACATACTACACGAGTAAAGCTACACGTACGAAATTGTTGTTACTTATCTTACGGGTGTGAATATGTGAAAATATTTGATTGGAGAAGAAAAAGACAGAGGCCCCACCCAATGAAATTCAGGGGGAGATTAGTTTAAGTCAGTGCGGAGACAGGGGACCAGCAGGGACGTGACCTCCCCTAACATCAGTGATTTACTCCTAATTGCTGATAAACAGTGTAATGTTGGTGATTATTTGTTGCTAAAAACCAATTCTTCTAATGCCCTTCCCAATCAGTTTTGACAACATCTGCCCGCATGATCCCAATTTTTTCGGTTCCCCTGCTAGTTTAAGTAATATGATTTTTTTTGTAGCTTAAGTCTAGCATCTGCAGATTTCGGGTCCTTAAGCGTTTAGATTGATTACTGTGAGTTTACTGTGTAACGATAAACCAGTGCAGAAACATCCAAGGGCCTGAAGAACAGACACCATCGGAGCATGCAAAACGCTCAAGTGGTACGTACGTGGTGTGGTTCGTCGTATAGACGCAGGAGAAGCCAAAACGCCACGAGATCTGCAGACGCTGCCTCCAATTCCGGATGCTGCCATTTCCCTCACTTTCACGACGAAGACGTCCAAACCCGTCAAAATCAGAGGAACTGGGGAACGGGGCACCCCTGCCGACCGGCGCGGCACCGACCCGATTTCTGCCTCCCACCCCAAGCCCCGCCGCGCACCGTGCACCATGCTCACCGCGCTGCTCCACCACCTGCCGCTGCGCCGTGGGGCCACAAGGCGTACAGCCCAGCCCACCGGCAGCGCGGCGTGGTGCGGCCCGCTCGCTGTGCACGCGTCCTGCCGGCCTCACATGCACGACCCCGTACGTACGCGGCCGTCGTCGCACGTGTCGCGCGCTGAACTCTTCGCCCCCCACCCTGCTACCGGTTCGTCCCCGTCCGTCCCTAACGAGATGCGGTCCGCGTCCCCCGCTGGATGCCCATCGGACGGCCGGGCGCTCACGCCATTTGTCACGTACCTTTCCGACGGTGGGTGGCGGAGAGGGGCCGTCTGATTCCAGATCTGACGGTGGCGGTGCTCGTACCAGCCAAAGAAGCGGCAGAAAAAGTAGTACGGAAGGGCCATTGGTTGATTATTATTAATATAATAATTAACGCGATTAATTTAAGCAGCCCACCCGATCCCCCTCGCTTATTTCATCCGCTCCCTCGCCCCGTCGTCTCCTCCCCGAAAACGCAACGCACCCAATTCTTCCTTCTTCTATCCCCCAGTTCTCCCTCCCTCTCTCGCCTCCGAGGTTCTCTGCTTGCCGCGGCATTTGCATCCGGTAGAGCACGGCGGAGAGGATGGACTCGGACGCCTCCGTCTCCCCGCGGCGGCGGAGCTGCTACAGCGACAGCGGCGACTCCTCCTGCTCCGAGCCCTTCAGCGAGTGCGGCAGCGACGACCTCTCCTTCACGCCCGCCGCCGCCGCGGGCATCCACCGCCTGCTGCTCTCCTGCGCGGCCGAGGCGTCCGACGGCTCCATCTCCTCGCTCGTCGCGGAGCTCGAGTCGCCCTCGGCGTCGGTCGACTCGCTCCGCCGCGCCGCCATGGAGCTCCGCCTGCTCGCCAAGCACAACCCGGACAACCGCATCCGCATCGCGGCCTCCGGGGCGGTGCGGCCGCTCGTCGCGCTGCTTTCGCACGCCGACCCGCTGCTGCAGGAGCACGGGGTCACCGCGCTGCTCAACCTCTCCATCTGCGACGAGAACAAGGCCATCATGGTCGAGGCCGGCGCGATACGGCCGCTCGTGCGCGCGCTCAAGTCGGCCGCGTCGCCCGCGGCCAGGGAGAACGCCGCCTGCGCGCTGCTCCGCCTCTCCCAGCTCGACGGCGCCGCCGCGGCCGCCGTCGGCCGCGCGGGCGCTGTCCCGCTGCTGGTGTCCCTCCTCGAGACCGGCGGCGCCCGCGGGAAGAAGGACGCCGCCACGGCCCTCTACGCGCTCTGCAGCGGCGCGCGCGAGAATCGCCTGCGCGCCGTCGAGGCCGGCGCTGTGCGCCCCTTGCTGGACCTCATGTCGGACCCGGAGTCCGGCATGGTGGACAAGGCCGCCTACGTGCTCCACTCCCTGGTGGGTTTCGCCGAGGGCCGCTCCGCCACCGTGGAGGAGGGCGGCATCCCCGTCCTGGTGGAGATGGTGGAGGTCGGGAGCTCGCGGCAGAAGGAGATCGCCACGCTCTCCCTCCTCCAGATCTGCGACGACAACGCGGCGTACCGCACCATGGTTGCCCGCGAGGGCGCCATCCCTCCCCTCGTCGCCCTGTCCCAGTCCTCCTCCGCGCGCCCCAAGCTCAAAACCAAGGTACCAATCGCTAGCTCCTCATCGAAGCACAATCGTTTTCGGCCATTATAATCACGCAAGCAGAATCCGCAGCTTCCGATATACTAATTCGTTTCGCGATTCCGCAGGCTGAGGCGCTGATCGAGATGCTACGGCAACCGCGGAGCGCGAGCCTGCGCACAACTAGGCCGGCGGCGATCGTTGCGGCGGAGTGATGATACCATTCAGCTACCAATTCCACCTTGGGCATGCATGCCAGGTGGCGTGCGTGCGTGCGTTTTCCCCTTTCCCCGTGGCGAGAGCGAGACGAGCTGGCCAGCCGGCCGGCCTGCCTGCCTGCCCGTGTAAATAGCCGAGCCAGCAGCGAGTTTGCGTCCGCGAGCGAGTGTACATTTCCCTCAACCTCAAGCGAGATGATGACGATGGTCCGTGGCGGAGCAAAGTCTCCATGTAAATTCCTTCTCCCCACTGTTCCTTCTTTCTTCTTCACCTTTGTTTTCTACTACCAGTTTGGTTCGTTCCTCGGGCTGAGGACGCAAGCCAAAGTCGCGTGTGATGAAACAGCGAGTTGTGCTGTTGGAGTGAGTGTGAGTGCCAAGTCAGGGATCATCATCATCATCCCGGACTCGGTTTCTTCTGGTGGATACGAAAGAAAGATATTGTGTTCTCTGGAAGGAAAAGAAAATCACCGGTTGGTTTGAACTGCAATCCAATCCACGGCCGTGCTGTTACATTCAGGTTCTAGCGTTATTATTACTCCAAATCTATCTCAGGTTCCTGCGGTAGGAGTGGGGTGTGGCTCGTCAGCCGTGGGTGAGCCAGCGAGCGAGTGACTTGGTAAATCAGCAATGTTTTGCTGGTTCAACCGAGCACGACAGCTCGGAATTTTCTAGTGGTGCGCGCTGCCGTCTGCCTGCTCGCTGGGTCAGTCGGTCGTTGCCACCAAAAGCTGGCTTCTTCTGCCGCTGTTTGTGGCCTAGAAGATGCAGGACGGAATGGGATGGGCATGACCCCCTATCGGTAAAGCTGAAAGATCTCGCGCTCGCGCCCGGTAGGTTGGTTGATTATTCGTCCCCTGTGGCTGAAAAAGACGCTGCTCTTTGGCTGAATCTGGCCACCGCGGGTAGTTTTCGGGCCCGGGCCCTCCTCCTCCTCCTCGGCATGGAGCTCGTGCCCATCCTCCCACACGGCTGTACTACGTATCTTCAAGTGTAGGAAACTGATAGCGGGACACGTCATACGTCGTTGTGTCGAATGGCACTTGTCGCCACCTGACCAGGGAGTAGGTGATTGGCTGGATTCTACGCCCTTTTGGGACGATGACGTCGTGCCATGGCAACGTCTCTTTACCACAACGTGTATTTTTTTTCTTTTCTTTTTTCTCCAGCCACGCGGCCGTATCTCTGCGCGGTGCTGACAAAACTGAAAGGTTTGTTGCTAGGAGTAGTAGATGGTGGAAGAACATGCTGACGTAATTGGTGGGGTTATTACAATACGCACTACGACGGCTAAGAAATTACATTGACCCGACTAATCTTCAGCTCCACGACTCTTTCTAAAACATATACGTATGACCGTTCCCTCGGCATGTTGACTGTTCCCAATCTTGTTCCTACTATGTTTCAAGCTTCGTTCTGCGAAAAGAAACAAGGTTTTGGCCCCCAGCAAAGAATCTTGTGGTAACGAAATATCGAGCAGGTATAAGATGACGAACTATGCCTTAATGCCTATAGCATTCTAGCGTTATACTACCCAAAACGAAAACTTGCCACTCGGAAAGAAACACAATGCACCTTTTGCCGGTGAATTTGAGATTTGAGGACAACGCAGGCCTCGTTGACGTTACTGTTAGAATATCTGGGCTTGGCCGAACAGATAAATCTGAAAGACACATGAATGAATGGCAAATGAAGGTGCAATATTTAGGGCATCTTCAACGCGGACCCCTAACACGTCCACTGTATCTGTTCGTAGATGTGTCCAGACCTGTCCGCACATAGTGATACGGAAGCCGGCCATCCAACCATTTACCTCAAATGTCCGCATACATTTCAAATGAAATCTGAACATATCAGAAGATTTTCATGCAAACATGATGATTTTATTTTAAACCACCAAATTCATTACATGTCCGACATATTTCAACTGAACAAAGCGGGTGACACTTTTTTAATCTAGTCTAAATTTTTGCCGGCAGTAGAGGCATTTGTCTTCCATCCTGTCTTCACCATGTCTGGCAAGCTCAATGGCCGACACGAGACACTAGACGTGGCAACGTCCGTGTCACACCTCCTACTCTTCCTCGCCGTAGTCCGCCGTGTGGACAACGCCGGACGTGGACGGGTCGGCCTCATGGTCGTTGCTAGGCCACGAACCGTGCAGGCGGCGCGACCTACACAGATCTAGTTATGCTTGCCATCGCCTGCGCCTCATCTTCGTCTACCTCTATGTCGATCTCTGTGAAGAGGGCGTTTGTTTCCACCCGTGGGACACGAAGTCGCCATCGCTCGTGGCGGATATCGCGGGCACTGCACATGGACTAGCATAGCGCCCGCTGCTCATCCAGGAATCCAGGATCCTTCGCGGCCATAGCCGTGACGACATCGTCATTCGCCTGCTCGCCGACGATTTGTCCCTTCATGAGCCGGTGCACGTTGAGGAGCCGGAGGTTGTAGTGTTGGTCCTCCTGCGCATGTTGGAACGCCGACATCGGCGGCGCCGACTACTCTTCTGCCATAACGACGTCGAAGTGCGCCTGCGCGGGCGGATGCATCGACTCGTCATCGGACGCATGCTCCATCATCCGGTCCTCGTTGCTGACCCTCGGTGAGCTCGCTGGCAAGCCAGTCTCTGTCCATCCAGCACGATGGGCCTGCCAGTCGACCGCAATGCCGGCCAACTCCTGTTTCTAGTCTGTCTAGAGACTCTCCTACAACGCTCTAGAGCTCGCTCATGTGGATGTGGTGTCGTGCGGGTCGTAGTAGGCGAGGAGGCATCGTTCAAATAGCGGGTGCCAGCCAGGACAAGCAGCGGGTTATGTCAATGCGGGCGCCGGAATGGGTTTCTCGGCTGCCATGTCTGTTTAATGCCGGCAGGCGCATAGACTGGCCAAGCTTGAATGCGGTAGAGAGTCGTCCAGTCCCGACCGGTCACGTCTCTCCGATATTAAACAAACGCGGAGACCAGGACGCGACGCGGGCGTCGCTTTCTGTCGGTGCGCCGCTTCAATACCGACTCTAGTGAGAGTTCGTGTCTGCTCTGACCAGCATGAATGCGGCACTGGCACTTTGGAGCAGCACCGGCCGGCATGAATGCGCAGCAACCACTTCACGTGGGAGAGATTTTTGGGTGGGTCCGGGGGCGTCGGGCGCGTATGTGGTAGTGGTTCGAACACCCGCAAAGGCCCCCGGATTTGCATTCCGGTTGCGGCATTTCGGACAACCGGCTGATCTGTGGACCATTGGAGTACGGTCTTGGACGGCAAACTGCGTCCGCACAACTACATCCACACATTTGTGGGCGATTTGAGGGTCCGCGTGAGAGATGCACTTAGTCCCATACTATTAGTGAATATGGTGTGAGGCGAAAGTGCTAATGTGATCACGAGCTGCAGTGGTCTCGTTATCTGTACCACATGCATACCTCGGGATGGGCGCGGGTGGGTGGCTATTTCCACCTGGAATTCGCAGTGCAGAATTTTTATAATGGCCCATGGCCCACTTATCTGATCCATTCATGGATACCCCGTTACCCAGGCCAGCCACGGAACAGAAATTCGGGTTCGCGGATAAGGAATTCGGCCACCATATGAGCCGTCCCGAACGAGATTTTGCACTGACGGTGGCACCTGCTTTCATTTAATGCATCCTCCCGTTGGAGCGATCCAGCAGTCTTCTGCGGCACGTTTCTCATATACTGTGACACCCTGGTAGTTAAGCTACAGTAATTTCACGCTAATGATGCCACATCACCACGATTACTGTAGTTAATCTCGCGTTGATTCAGAACCGATTAAAAATTCAAATTTAAAGTGAAGTCAAACAATAAAAGTTTTTAAATGTCAAAACTAAAGTGTTCTAAAAGTGACAAATAATTCATAAGCAATAATGGTGGAGAAACCAACATTTCTTATAATAATTAAATGCACTAAAATAACCAAAACAGAGGGCAAACCAATTAATCTAATGCCTTTTAATTAATAAAATTTTGCAAAGTATTTTGTCATTGCATCAAACTTTTTGTGGCAGTAGTATATTTAGTGGTAATGATTTAGGAACTGTTTTTGTATCTTGTAGAACTAAAATAAATTAATAGATAAAAGAAAACAGAAAAGGAATAATAAATCAAAAGACAAAAAAAACTAAAAGGAAAAGGAAACCGCCCCCCGGGCCACGGCCGACGCCGCGCTCCTGGCCTATATGTAGCCGGCCTCCTCCACACCGGTCAAACCCTAATCCCCAACCCCCTCCCCCACCCGATCCCCTCTCTGCTCCCGCCGCCGCCGCCTGTCGCCCGGCCCCGTCGTCGTCGCTGCCACCTCGCCGGCGTCGCCCCACCGCCTCTCCCTCGCCGGACCTCCTCACGCCTCGCCGTCCTCTTCCCAAGACGCCCGTGAGCCGCGCTCCCTCTCCTCTCCTCTCTCCCCGACGCCGCGCCCGCCCGTCGCCGCCGGTCGCGCTTGTCGCGCTCTCCCGTGCCCCAGCCCCGCTCGCGCACGGCCTCGCCCTTCCCCCGACGCCTCCTCCCCTGCTCCGCCCCGAGCCGCCCGCCGTCCGCCCGCGCGCGCCCGCCTCCCGCTCGCCGCCTACGCCCCCACGCTGCGCCCGCCTTCCCCGCTCGCCTCGCCGTCCCCGCCTGCGCCCCGTCCGCCGTGCCTGAGCCCCGCCTCTGCCCACGCTGCCGCTGCTCCGCGCGCCGCTCGCCGCCTCGCCTGCTCGCCGTCGAGCCCAGCTCCGCTCGTCGGCGCCTGTGCCCGCCCGCGCGCGCGCGCATTTGGTGCACCGGACATGTCCGGTGCCCGAACGAGCACAGCCCGGACATGTCCGGCTGTGCCACTGACCAGTGGGCCAGCCCCTGTTAAAGCGAGAATTTAAAAAAAGAAGAAGAAAGAAATGTAATAAAAATAAAATAATAAAAATATAATTAATAATTAAGTTAATTAATTAATTAATTAACATAATTAATTCTGTTTAAATAACTAATTAAGTTTAATTAACTTAACAACTTTAATTAACCTAATTAACAACTGTTAATTAACCAAACAGACTGCTGACGTCAGCATAAACTGTTTCGGGTAATGTTGAATTTAAATAAATAACTAAATTCCAGAAATTAATAAAAACTTTAGAAAATTATATAAAATAATCCGTAGCTCAGATCGAAAAACTTTGTACATGAAAGTTGCTCAGAACGACGAGACGAATCCGAATACGCGGTCCGTTCGTCCGTCACACGTCCCTAACCATCCGAACATGGAACCGTTCCGCTCAAGTCATCTGTCTGACAAATGTCCGGAACCGGGAAAACATTCCCGAATGGATTCCCCCTTCCTCGGTGACGTGCAACCATACGTTAGGACACACCCGGCATTGCATATTGTCATGTCGTACATTGTGTTGCTCATGCTTACTGTGTATTTATACTGTGTCTTCCCCCTCTTCTCTCTCGGTAGACCCTGACACCGACGTCGTCCTCGAGACCGACGCCACTCAGGAGCCCGACGCCACCATTGACGACCTTGCCCTTGCCGCCGAGCAACCAGGCAAGCCCTCCTTTTGAGCATCCCGATATCGCCTATTCTTTCTCTCATGCTTGCATTAGAATTGCTGCTACTACTGTTTTACCTATTCTGATGCATAGCCTGTTCATTGTAACCTGCTGTTGATAATTATCTGCATATCCTAAACTGCTTAGTATAGGCTGGGTAGAGACCTATCAGTGACCCCAGTTATCCCGACTGCCCCGCTGGATTATCCAAAGACCCGATCAACGGGATTGAAGACAAGCCCCGGCACCGCACATCACCCCCTTAATTGTAACGACACTGCAGCGTTACTATCGAGTGACAATGGTGATACCTCGTGTAGCACTTGTGATGTTAACTCTGTAGAGTAGCTATTCGATCGTGGTCATCGAGGGTGATTCCTCCTTCACCACTTCCGGTAACGACGTTGTCGTGCAACACATCAAGTGTGAACCCATCGAGGGTGATTCCTCCGAGTTCACCTTGACGGATACATCAAGTAGGAATCCAACAAGGGTGATACCTCGGATTCCCCTGATGTTATGGACACACGGATACTTGGATTTTACACTGTTACTTGGAAAGGCGGGTCGACCCTGAGGGGTACCCGCGTGAGCCTAAGTGGCGAGTGTTGTGGAGACGGGTTAACCTGGATGGTGCCCGAGTGATGAATACGAGGCGCGGCCGGGCATTCTTAGCCCTTGCAGCAAGTCCTCGAGACGGGGCGACGGGGTCACATCTTTCGTGAGTCTCTGCTCGTTACCGCAAGCCCTAGTCCACTAACGATTTGGATATTTGATCCGAGCAGGCCTCTGGCCTGATAGCATTAACCATCACGTGGGAAGAGTTATGGGCACTCTGCATCGTCGCATCAGCTGAAGGCTCTGTCAAACGTCCAGTTCAGCCTCGTGGCCGGGCCGGGCCAGTACCATCCAGGACTGAGGTGGAGCTCGTCCCGACCCTGCACACACCGACCCGGAGTGCACAGGGCGATGGCCCAAGACCCCTGAGCGCTTAGGATATAGACCGACGGGGACCTCTCTGCTGAGCTATAGGTAGGGTTGTGATGTATCGTTTGGCCGAGGCCGGGCATGACCCAGGAAAGTGTGTCCGGCTGGAGTTAATCGAGCGTGTTGGGTAAGTTGGTGCACCCCTGCAGGGAAGAACACATCTATCGATAGCCGGTCCTACGGTAAAGGACACTCTGAGTTGTATCACGATCGACACAACTAAAAAGTGAGATGATACCCGGATATATGGCTCTGGGATTGCTTTCTCGCAGGGAGTCGAGAAAGGATCTCTGGGTGAGGTTGAGACTTAATAATACTACTACATTATACTGTGTTGTTCTACTCTCTTCTATTGCTGCAAGACCGCTGAAGATGCTAGTCTTCGATAGGACTAGGCTTTCCTCTCTATTCTGGCATTTCTGCAGCCCAGCCCACATATACAGCCTTCCTTTGATAATGTTGCATATGTAGTGTAGATTCTTGCTTGTTGAGTACTTCTGAGTACTCACGGTTGCTTTGCTTTCTTTTTCCCCCATATTCTTTTGGTGCAACCAGATGACGGAGCCCTGGATACAGCTGCCCCCGCCGACGATCGACTACTACTACTACCCCGAGGGTGGTTACTGCTTCGAACTTGCCGTCGACCAGGAGCAGGTTCGGAGGGTCCTAGGCAGGAGGCCTGCGCCTTTCGATCGTAGTGTTTTCTTTTGCCCTGCCTTCTAAGGGCCTATCTGTGTTTTCTTTTATATCTGTACTCAGATATCTGATGCTTCCGCTGACGCTTGTATGCGAGCTTATGTATTCGAGCCCTCGAGGCCCCTGGCTTGTAATATAAAGCTTGTATGATTTTATTTATGTTTTAGAATTGTGTTGTGATATCTTCCCGTGAGTCCTTAGTCTTGATCGTGTGCATTTGCGTGTATGATTAGTGCACGATCGGGCTGGGGGCGTCACATCTACTTAATCAGCTCAGCTCCAGCCCAGTGGTGGATTCCTCACACAGATCTCTGGCTGTATGCAGTCGCAGCCGAGCCGTTGCCATTACCAGCTCCTCCTCAACTATGTCCGCATCATCGTCATCGGCATGCTTGGATGAGATCTTGCCGCTGGTACCTTGTACACATTGCGGCGGGCGGGTCTACTCCTGGATTGCTCGATCTGGGTACATAAGAACACAGTAATCCATATAGCTCAACATTACACGACGACTCATACGGTCAGTTCTTCAGCCACAATACAGACACACAGAGGTATAGCAAGCCGCAGTTATTCTTCAGACAAGTTCAATAACACAATTCTGGGTACATAAGAATACAGTAATCCATATAGCTCAACATTACACGATGACTCATACGGTTAGTTCTTCAGCCGGAGCTCCGCCGCTTTATGGCAGTTATTCCTACGATGCCCTTCAATACCACAATTCTTGCATCTGCCAGGCCTCCGTGGCTGTTTTGGCACGTCCCCCCTATCTGGACAGGTTGTTCGCTTATGCCCCTCCCGTCTACATATCGTACAAAATCTTGTTCTCTTACTGAGACCTTCGTATGGCGCTTTCTCTCGGCTTGTTGTAGGCCTACCAATTTCCTTCCTCTTGGCAGGAGGCAATAACCCCGCCAGCATATTACCTGATTCATTTCCTTTGATTTATTTCTATTGCTGATTCAATGGAGCAAATGTGATTACCTTCAGAACATGGCTGCACAGCAGCCCATGTGAGTGAATTGGCCGCATTCACAGTCAAATTCCTCTCCATCGTCCAGCACTGTCACCTTATATGATATTCTGCACCACTTCTCTCTCCGAGCTGAATCGGTATGTATTGCAACATATGTTTTCCCTTTCTCAATCTCTTCCACCTGGTAAGCACCACATTCGTGTATTATATGCCCAAATTGCTCGAACATCGCTCTGGTGTATATCTTGCCAACATGCCTTTCTGTAACCATGTTTGCTCGAAACAGTGGCCTCCCCTGCAAAAACAAATGTATGTCAGACCTCTCAAGAAGACTGAACCAGCTAAATGAACTGTCAAAATGTATTCTAGATGTAACAACATCATAAAATTCTTGTCTGTTTCTCCTCATAATTTTCCTCCCTTCCCTGTCAAACTGCAAGACCATGTATTTCCTCACAAACAAATGCATTGGGCATCACGGTGGTATATAGTTCTTCAACATATTGTTTGCGCTTTCACTCCGCTGAGTACTAGTCATTATAGCATAGAACACACCTTTGAAGTAAGGCTTTGCCCATTTGTGCCGCATCTCATACAGCTGTGTCATGTACTCATGTAACTTCAGGTTATATTTATCGATTAGGAACTTCCAGGCTTCTTCAAACTCGTCAACCGTCAACATGTGATTAACAACCTTGTGAAATTCTACTTGGAAATCACTCTTCATTGAGTACAATCGACCCAACGACTCCTTGGCCTTCTTCAGCACGTGCCACTTGCACCACCGGTGCGCTGTCCTCGGCATCACATTCTTTATAGCAACCTCCATGGCACGGTTCTGGTCTGCAAGACAAAGGTGTCATATATCTGTTAGCCAATCTTTATCAAATTCATCAACTAATACTAATAATCTAGTTTTTACATGTGAGAATAGTTTGCGGCGCATTGCCACCCATCATTCTGACAAATTCTGAAAAAACCAATTCGAATGTTTCGACCTTCTCATCCCTCACCAACACGCCGGCAAGTATAATGCTCTGGAAGTGGTTTTTAACTCCAACAAAAAGCCCGAATGGCATGTCATACAGGTTGGTCCTGTACGTTTTATCAAATGTCACTACGTCTCCGAAGAAAGTGTACTGCAGTCTGCTGTTTCCATTAGCCCACAATAGAGTACTAATCCTCCCTTCTTTGTCGGCCTGTACTCTATACGTGAATTGTTGATCCTTAGCACCTAGCTCTTGAAACACTGCACACAATAATGAAGAATCATTGAGCATCAAGCCCCCAACCCCCATCCCCCCTGGAGCAAAGGAAATCATATTGCACAACCGCAGACTATCTCCTGCATGCATTTCGTCCTGTTGACATTTAGTCTGCTCTTCCCATATCTAATGCCGAATCCTTTCTCCCAGGAATACAAATTGTAAAAATCATAAGCCTCTCCAAGTGTGTCGAAGCTGATCCCTATCTTTGGCACAATGACATTCTCACCGGGTGCCTCCGCAAACACGCGGACCGACTGCTCTAGCGCTGTCATCCTATCCGGGTTGGGGGCACGCCCTGGAGCAACAGCACCAATCCTGACCCTGAATTTATGCATCCACACAACTGTGCATTACATTTACATTCAGAAAATGCTAAAACAAAAAGCAGTCTACTCTAACAGAATGCCAGCCTCTTTTTTTCACACATCTTGTCGGGGGGATGATCCCCGGGCAGGCAACGGAACCCGGATCCTTTTGAAAAACATCGGGGCCAGCATCGCCCCTCAATCCGGCTCACACTTGGCCGGGTTGCTCAACCCGGCCAAGTCCTTCGACCCGGCCGAAGACCTTCAACCGAACCAAGATGGAAACCCGGCCCTGCCAGCTGGCGCGGGCCGGCCAAACCCGGCGTACCAAGACTTCTCCAGCAAGCCAACTCATTTGCGGCGCATTCCTCAACCCGGCCACGGGTCGGCTCCCGTCCCATCCCAGCCGTACGATGGGACGAGTCTCCATACGGGGATGACCGAGGCAGCAGTACCCCACCAACTCCTCTGCCCGGCAGAGGCGTGGCAACAGTGCCCCACCTACTCTACTGACCGAGGCCGGCATGGCTACAGCGCACCTGTCATCACTGCTGGCGCCAACCGACGGTGACCGGACGGTGCGCCACTGTAGCGGACTCGACCCGGCCATTCCAAGACGATCGACAAGACGGCGAACAGTGCTTCCTGGCACATGGGGCCCGCGCTTGGAGAACCCGGCGAGCCCTGACACCCGGCGGGTCCCAGTACCGGCTCCCCTGACGATGACAACTCGGCTCCACGGCCTTGTAACTTTACCGTAGTAGCCCTGGGGGGTTGACCTATAAAACCCCCCAGGAGGCCTCCATGCACGGGGAGAGATCAGTAGAACACAGATACACACATTGGGAAAAGGAGCAGCCTAAGCCTTGGCCTGCCCTCCTTCATCCTCCAAACAGCTCCAGGAGCGACTCTGTACTGTCACACATAAACCACTCCTGGCAGGACTAGCGGTATTATCTCTCCAGAGAGCCCCGAACCTGGGTATGTCTTGCGTCCCGCGCTCGCTCATGCCGACCTCGCCTCCGGAGCCCACCGGTGCCTTCGAGCCTCCTCCTCTCTTTAGCCATCCTTTGGCATCTGCCGTGCGCCCACCACGACAGTTGGCGCCCACCGTGGGGCAGCTCGAGGTCCCGGCCGGAGACATGTTCCAGACAGGGCCCCTCTCCGACTCCGACGAGCCCGTCACGCTGGCGGACGACGTCATCAAGGTGGTGCGGTTGGAGCCTGAAGAACTCCGAAGAGCCCGTCACCCTGCTCCTCTCTGGCATCGTCGTCCATACCGTCGATGTCTTCGGAGTCGTAATCGAGCATGTCGGTTAAGTCTTCGACAGTGACAATGAAGTGGGCGGTGGGTGGGAAGCGAAATTCTCCGTCATCAGCCTCCAGTTCAAACCGGATATAATTCGGCTGTGAGTCCCCCGCTAAGGAGAGGGTTTTTAATGAGTTTAACATATCACCCAAAGGTGAGTGTCGGAAGATGTCCGCGGAGCTGAACTCAACGATTGGCGCCCGATCAAGCTCGATGGGCGCGGACGTACGCGGTTCGGAACCTGTGGCCGGAGACGAATCCGAGGTTCCGGTGACACAGATCTTGTTCGAAGTTGGGTCTGTGTGCGGCTCCAACGCCGCTAAGTCTGCGGCTTCCGTGGCGGGGTTGAGCTTCCCGTCCTCGGATGGCGCAATCTGCTCCGGATCTAGGGCCAGGGTAGTTATAGGCGCTATCTCCCGGGTATGGTCCAATGACAGATTTAGGTCATGTTCATCGTGGTGGTAGGGAGCGGCTGCCATGGGCTCGAATCCGTCGAAGATCAAGTCTCCGCAGATATCAGCAACGTAGTTCAAGCTTCCAAACCTGACCTGATGGCCAGGGGCGTAGCTGTCGATCTGCTCTAGATGGCCAAGCGAGTTGGCCCGCAGTACGAAGCCGCCGAATACGAAGATCTGGCCGGGGAGAAAGACCTCCCTCCTGGCCGCATCGTTGTGGATGATTGATGGAGCCATCGAGTCTTCTAGCGACGACACAGCGGAACTCTCATTGAAAGCACCAATGTCGGTGTCAAAACCGGCGGATCTCAGGTAGGGGGTCCCGAACTGTGCGTCTAAGGTCGATGGTAACAGGAGACGGGGGGCACGATGTTTACCCAGGTTCGGGCCCTCTCTATGGAGGTAATACCCTACGTCCTGCTTGGTTGATCTTGATGAATATGAGTATTACAAGAGTTGATCTACCACGAGATCGTAATGGCTAAAACCCTAGAAGTCTAGCCTGTCTGATTATGATTGCCTCTACGGACTAAACCCTCCGGTTTATATAGACACCGGAGGGGACTAGGGTTGTACAAAGTCAGTTACGAGAAAGGAATCTTCATATCCAAACGCCAAGCTTATCGTCCACGCCAAGGAGAGTCCCATCCGGACACGGGAGAGAGTCTTCTGTCTTGTATCTTCATGGCCCATCAGTCTGGCCCACGTTACGTAGCCTGGATGCCCGAGGACCCCTTAATCCAGGACTCCCTCAGACATCTCCCCGGCCCTCTGGCCCTGCTGATTCAAAGAAAAGAAGCGCACCCAGAGGTCGATCGTGGGCTCGACCCCCAGGTACCCCTCGCACAGGGTGACAAAGCCGGAGAGCTGCAGAATGGCGTTCGCACCAAGGTGGTGCGGTTGGAGCCTGAAGAACTCCAAGGTAGCGCGGAAGAAGTCACTCGCGGGAAGGCCGAGCCCGCGTTTGAAGTGCGTGTAGAAGACCACGCGCTCGGTTCGCTCCGGCCGCGGCTCGTGCTCGCCCTCCGGCAGGCGCACGGCCACCTCCGTCTCCCTCGGCAGACGCTTGGTGTCGCGCAAATACTGAATGTCCTCGTCGGTGATGGAGGATCCCATCCACGAGCCCGACGGCAGCGCCATCGGCAATGCGGGGAGGAACGAGAAGTGGAAAGAAGATTGGTGGTGGAGTTCTGCTCGAAGAGCGACGGAACGTCGCAGCGCGCGGCGGTCGCAAGAGCGGAAGGAGAAGGAGGAAGAAGGGGAGCGCGAGCGAGAATGATTTCCGCCGCCCCCCTCCTCCCAATTTATAAGCTACGACTCAAACATGGGGAAGTGGGATCGTTTGCGCCCGCCCCTCCCACTTCCCCGCAATAAGTGCGCACGTATCGCATGCAATAACTGCCTCGAGAATGGCAACCGACTCGCGGACGCCGCAATAAATCCGTGCGCGTGGGCCGAGGGCGCACAGCGGCGGGCCCCCGCCCGTCGCCCTGTCCCATCGCGCGCGTGGCCTGTCAGGCCCCTTCGGCTCCCGAGCGCCACGCGGCACCCGCGCAGAGCCCAAAGATTGCCTGAAAGATTCGGCGGACTCCTCGGTTTACCGCCCCTGCCGGGGTGCCGCGATCCGGCTTTCGGAAGCCGGCGCACAATGGGTGTTGCCGGACCCGGCGGTCGCAAACTTCACCAACGACCTCCTCAAGGTGGAAACTGCGAAGGCCCTCCTGCTCGAAGCCGGCGGACCTTCACAACTTCGGGGACTACTGTCGGGGGGATGAACCCCGGGCAGGCAACGGAACCTGGATCCTTTTCAAAAACATCGGGGCCAGCATCGCCCCTCAATCCGGCTCACACTTGGCCGGGTTGCTCAACCCGGCCAAGTCCTTCGACCCGGCCGAAGACCTTCAACCCAACCAAGACGGCAACCCGGCCCTGCCAGCTGGCGCGGTCCGGCCAAACCCGGCGTACCAAGACTTCTCCAGCAAGCCAACTCATCGGCGGCGCATTCCTCAACCCGACCACGGGTCAGCTCCCGTCCCATCCCAGTCGTACGATGGGACGAGTCTCCATACGGGGATGACCGAGGCAGCAGTACCCCACCAACTCCTCTGCCCGGTAGAGGCGTGGCAACAATGCCCCACCTACTCTGCTGACCGAGGCCGGCATGGCTACAGCGCACCCGTCGTCACTGCTGGCGCCAGCAGACGGCGACCGGACGGTGCGCCACTGTAGCGGACTCGACCCGGCCATTCCATGACGATCGACAAGACGGCGAACAGTGCCTCCTGGCACACGGGGCCCGCGCCCGGAGAACCGGGCGAGCCCTGACACCCGGCGGGTCCCAGTACCGGCTCCCCGGACGATGACAACTCGGCCCCACGGCCTTGTAACTTTACCGTAGTAGCCCTGGGGGGTTGACCTATAAAACCCCTCAGGAGGCCTGCATGCACGGGGAGGGATCAGTAGAACACAGATACACACATTGGGAAAAGGAGCAGCCTAAGCCTTGGCCTGCCCTCCTTCCTCCAAACAGCTTCAGGAGTGACTCTGTACTGTCACACATAAACCACTCCCGGCAGGACTAGGGGTATTATCTCTCCGGAGAGCCCCGAACCTGAGTATGTCTTGCGTCCCGCGCTCGCTCATGCCGACCTCGCCTCTGGAGCCCACCGGTGCCCTCGAGCCTCCTCCTCTCTTTAGCCATTCTTTGGCATCTGCCGTGCGCTCACCACGACACATCTTAATAATGTATTTCCCCATAACATATCTTATGCATCAGCTAATCATTCCACACTTTCATTTTATATAACGCGCTTGCTTGATTTCATAAAACTCTATCTATCTTATTTGTCCAACTTCTCTGAACTAGTATACACAAATGGTTTACTGACGGCAACCATGCCCAATCATTCACTCCATCAGGAACAACCAGCATCTGGGTGCTGAATCAAGTATCGACAGTTGTAGTAATCTAAAAACTAGCGCTAATTCGTAGAGTGAGTGGCAGGCAATCATACCTTCGTGTCCACCCTGTAGCATGTGGATCAACCTGCTCTATTGAGTGTTCAGATGCTTGTGGCCGGTCTGCATCCTCGCCTGTTGCTACAGACCTCGCCGAGCAGATCAGCGCATCCGCACTCGAAGCACTCGGCCAGCATCGACAGAACGGGATAGCGAAGAGGCTGCATCGGTATGTCGCTGTCATTCACTTCTTCTATCAGCGTTCTACTGGACGAACACACCGACGGTAGCGAAAGTTGCATCCTGGGGCGAACTAGAAACCAAATCAAACTACGGCCAACCACAGCCGGGACACCGGAACCCTAAGGGATGGAGCCGTCGACGCCGAGCCGCTCTCGATACTACCAGAGCAGACCAGGGACCAGGGGAGGTAGGACACAACTTGCCCCACCTACCCATTTTTGCATTTACTACACCGCAATGACGCCGTTACTAGGATTGATCCACGGATCAGAAATACGCTGACGTCTCGAGCGACGGCTCTGAAGTCCAGTCGCGACGGCCTCGATTAGCCACGCAGATCAGGTCCACCGTCCAGGAGAATTTCTCCTTTTCCTATCACATTCCACGTTGTCTCTTGGGCCCATCACCGGTCATGTCTGCCTCACAGAACGAATCACAACGACATATTCGGCGGGACAGATACCGAGCGCCTGTGTGCTCGTGATCAACTCCTCCGCGTCCGTGGTGTGAGGCCACTATATATTGTGAATTTTTTCCACTATACTTAGTGAATTGTATAACCACCTTCTACCCACACAGTGTGATGGAGTACGCTTGTATGATGTCTTGTTGGTAGATGACATGTATATTTTTATTAATAACCATAAAATTGCTAGAGATGTTGTAATAAAACTGGCATCTATTATAAATATGAATTAATCCTAATCATTATGATAGGTGGAGTATTTTTTTAGCATGGTATAACGCAGATGCTGACATACACATATACACTCATTCCTATGAATGCACACACGCGCACCGTACCGTTATGAGAACCTTTTAGATACTGAGCCAACATAATATTTTGAGATTGACATAGTCACCTTATGCATCTTTGTTGTCCACGGGAACGTCTCCTCCCATTGAACGAACATCGTTGAAAAATATAAAATAAATTCAGAAAAATACGAACACAAGTGCCAAGTCTAGAACTTGAACCGTGTGAGTTGGTTCCATCACAGGATACCTAATCATCTGAGCTACACTCAGTTCATAATAGTCCAGAGTATTTAACATGTGGTGGAAGACGGTGTTAGAGCATCTCGAATAGATGATGTAGATGTAAAAATAACTGAAAAATACATCACCAAGGTCTAGAAAGTTTCTCCAACAGATGATGTAGATGCGGAAAAAAATTCTCAGATTTTTCTCTAGATGTAAAATACATCACCAAGTGATGCAAATATACATCACCACAAGCCGTCGCCCGAGTAAAAAGTGAGCAAAACGGGTGTAACTCAACTGCAGTGCATAACCTTCCAGCAACGCGCCCGCTGTCGGTATTAAAACCGGCTGATCTCGGGTAGGGGGTCCCGAGATGTGGATCTGAAATCTATGAGTAAGAGGAGACAAGGGAGACGATATTTACCCAGGTTCGAGCCCTCTCGAGGAGGTAAAACCCTATGTCCTGCTTTGATTGTATTGATGTGATAGGGTATCGAGTACATGATGATCTAGCTCGAGATCGTATATTGTGTTCTAAACCCTAAGGCGAGTAATTGTGTCTCTACGAACTAACCCCCTCGGTTTATATAGGCACCGGAGGTAGCTAGGGTTACACATGGTCGATTGCCAACTAGAAATAAACATGTCGACTATTAGAGTTGTCCTTGAAGTATACGCCAAGTCTTTGGCGGTGTCCATCTTGATCATGCCAGGGTTCGTAGTTTCTGGAGTCATTCCTTGTGGAAATCGACGAGCCGTAAGCTCATCCCATGGACTGTGGGTCGTATAGGTTGGTACCCCCTAGTCCAAAACACCGTCACCCGCCTTGCAGCCTCCTGCCGGACCCCATGGACGGCTCCCCGACCCCGCGGCCGCCACCGCACTTCGCCATGGCCGCCGCCTCCTTTCCGGCCTCGAATCCGACCGCTCCGCCATGGATTCGGTCAATTCACCCGCGAATCCATCACCATTGTCCAAAGGCGCCATGGATACAGACGGATTCGGCCTCGAGAGACAATCCCTGCTCGATCACGAGTCGCCATGGCCGTCTCCACAGGATCCCCGACCTCTGAGCTCGCCAGCCAGTACCTCCACAACAGCCATGGCGACGGTGGCTGGCGGCGCACTGCGCTCCACTTCCCCATGGTGCGGCTCGCGCACGCCGCCGTGATCAGCCTCCCGGCGCGAGGATTGAATCCATCCAGGGCTGCTATTTTATATAATCCGTTGGAGCGGGTGCCGTGCGACTACTATTTTACATCATCTATTGGAGTTGGACATTTTCCATGATGTATAATAAATCACTTTTTGGTGATGTAAGTTTTACTCCAATCACTTTTTCATGATGTATTTTACATCATCTATTGAAGATGCACTAAGAGTGGCCTTAGAAAATCCTGGCGGTGTGCTTTAATAGGATATGGCCGGTTAAAACAAAAAGGCTGGAGTAATTGCTTGATAGCGAGACATGTTGATCTTAATGGTGGGGTTTTGGTTGGAGCCAACAAACTATTGCCCGTCTTAATCGGTCTTAGCTACTAGCAAGTGTTACTACTAATACTACTACGGCGGTTCAGAAACCACATTGACCCGACTAACCTTGAGCTTCATGACTCCTTCCAGCATGACTCGTTCGTGAGCACCTCGACTATTTCCCATTCTTATTCCTTATTCGATTCAGATTTTAACGTACGAATTAAGAGAAACTAGGTTTTGACCCCAGCACAAGAATCATGCAGAAACGGAACAACGGGCCGGGACAAAAAAATGCCTACAGCACCCTACCATTACCCTAGCACAAGTACAAAGAAATTGCCACTTGGAAAGAAGAAACACTGCACTTGATGCCGCCATTTCGTTTAGCTATCGTCCTTTCACCTTTCCGGAGTTTTAAGAAAAACATCCACCAAAAGTTACCAGGGAAGCACGCACGTACTGGCACAGCGGTTGCCGCCTCCGCCGAGCAGAGAGCCCACACATGCGCTGCCGGCCGCGGCTAAATTTCGTGTTTTTATTCTTTTCTGTAACTTGATCGAGATCTGACCCCAATTTGTAAAAATTTCAGGATCTGACATTTTTTTTACCTCTAGAGTTCATGACGGTAGGGTATAACAGCCTACCGACAAGTTCCCTGGCGGTAGGGTTGCACGCCTTACCGCAAAAAATTTCTAAGTATGTAACACAGTGCATGCTTGCACCTACCGCCGGACACTTTGACGGTAGGGTTGTACAACCTACCGCCAGCCTGTTTGGTGGTAGGGGTGTTTCCTACCACAAGGATTCCTGGCGGTAGGCTGTAGGCTGTTACACCCTACCGCCATGGACCCTAGCGGTAGCAAAAGGGTCAGATTTTGAAATTTTACAAACTGAGATCAGATGTCGATTAAGTCTCATAGAAGGGTCCAAACATGAAATTTTGCCGCCGGCCGCCGGCCACAAACGGACATGCGAGCTCACTCGCTCCCTCCGCCCAGCCGGATCCGAATAAAAATCCCCGGCCGGAGAAAGTTCATGGCCCCGGTGCGTGCCACGCGTCTGGCCCGGCCGGCTCGGGGCCGCAGCGCAGAAACGGCTCTCGATTGGGTCCCGTGGGTCGGGTCGGCTGGCCTTTCCGTCACTATGGCCGAACATGCTGCTTGGCTGCTTGCTGTTGAGAGGAGGGCGGCCGACCTCGACGCAAAGGAAGCAGTGGTGGCAATGATGGGAGGGAGGCCGGCCGTATTATGGCGCCCACGCCCTTCTCTGGAGCGAGCTGCCAACACATGCGAATTCAAGGCTAAATAATGTGACATGTGGTGGCACATGACCGTTTTTTCCCTCTTTTGTTACCTGCATTATGAGTACATGTGCACGTATCTTGCTCTGTATTGTTCATGTCCCCCCTTTGGGTGGTGAGTGAGTTCGAACTTGTGGCGTTTACACTCCTTCTGACGGGGCTAATGTTGCCCTAATCAAATGTTGGAGATCTTAGCATGTGTAGCTTGCGATGTTCTGCACCAATGGTGGAAAATCACATGGTTGACTATGAACAAGCCGTAGTGTTGTTTATACTACTAGCATGCAATTATCCGAGTTGACTCGCCGCCTGCCCTGCCATACGTATGTCCCCCGGTATTATTCCTCCCAGTGTATTATACTCCGTTCATACCATGAAGATCTGCATTGTACAGCACAGTAGCATTCCAGTGGAATCATGTGGGGGGGACAAGGGTGGGTGACCACCGATCAGGTCGGGAGGGGTTGGGTGGGCACGGCGGGGCCGTGTAATGGACAGAGCGGTCGCACGTAGTGGGGGATCCCCACACGTGGCAAGCCAGACACAGCCCACGATGAACCAAGACGCGCCACACCTCATGCACGCCAGCTCCTTTTGCTTTGGCCAGGGGCCGGGTGGCCCGGGCACGGGCAGTGCGCAGCGCAGCCCGGCGCGCGAGCCGGCAAGCGGCGACGTGGACACACAACGCAACCGAGCTGGCCGGGTGCGCGCACGCGTGGCAGCCAGCGACATGAGGCAGCGCACCGACGGAGCGGCGCGCGGCGGCGGCGAGGTGGGATGCACCGACACCACGCCGACCCGCTCACCAGCCGCAATGTACAGACGTACTGCGAGTGGGCGCGGCCGCCGGGCAACCATGCCAACGCTGCGCGCTCGTGCATGCATGCATGCACCGGCGTGTCCATCTGATATTTCCTCGCGTCGCCCGGCCTACCGCCGCCTGGGATGGGATCGAAGGGAAGTGCTCGATGATTGGCCACCAAATAAGCGATGATGCACGTAAGTAACCGCCGTCAGAGTGTCAGCGTTGCCGAAATGATGCGTGCCAATGCCAATCTACGTACCTACCTGGTCCAATTAATCAAGCCGCTCGCCTTCTTTCCAGAAACGTAAGTTCCGGACACGAGCTTAGCGTTATGATCTTTTTCCGGGGACTCGATCTACGCGTGCATGTCCTTCGTGTTCGTTTTCTTCGGAGTTGATTAGGTTAGGCGTACGAGTACGACCGCCGGTAAACTGGAGTCACATCCGACCATCATTCGCCCGTGGAAAAAAGCGTCAGATCAGTTGAGACGATCATAGACGTACGCACGTCAGATCATCATCGTTGCTCAGCAGTACTACAAGCTCTTGCGTTGTCTACATCGGCATGCACGGACGCACCGTCAGCTCTGAGTTGATCGCGCTGATCTCCCTCTCGGTTTGGAATTTCGGTGGCCAGTATTTGACATATGGACTTTTTCTCTTCTTTTCGCTGGATTTGAACAACTTTTCCATTCTCTTTTTGGGTACGCGTAAAACCTGGTTGACGGCATGCATTACGATTTCGACTTGAGAACTGCTCCACGAATGATTCTCTTTCGTGTGCTAGTTGATTAAACTTTGAAGACATGTACATGACTTTATCTACGCTATGAGAAGATATCTACCAGTGTTATTATATAATTGGCAACTTGCATTTACAAATTTATTTATGGACCAATTCGTGCACCGTTCTTATTTGAATTACATAAAATAAAAACATTTTTGAAAAGGACATAAAATAAAAACATACAATGCTCTTGTTTGTTTCATCTCATTTTGGAACCGATGACGCAAACACGTCCTAAAAGAACGCGGCAAGTTCTAGCTATGTATCTGAAACAAATGTGTTCTACTACCACGCGGATACTCTGTAGGCAGACTACATATTTTTTATAACTAATAATTAGCACACAAAACCGAAAGCATCTAATAGACATTTAGAAATCACAGGCCGAGTACTATATAGCATCCGATACTGTAGGCCGAGTATAATTATTATACATCCGTATCTAGACAAATCTAAGACAAGAATTTTGGGACGGAAGGAGTATGACAAAGCTTTCGAACGGCACAGTGCACAGACAGTCCCCCGCCTGTGATTTCTAAATTGCGTGCAAGTTGGATATTGCACTCGGCAAGAATTTTGGGACGGAGGGAGTATGTACGAAGAGCGAGACAGCTTCTGACATGTCGCGCCGATGTTTGAATATGTGTAGTAGACGCCCACTTGTTTCAAAAACAAAGCAGACATCCGTCCAAGCTGCAGCTCGAAATTTTGGTTCGTCAGTTCAGCTTTCTTTATTTTTATCTCCGGCAGGCGTTACATTCACTGGCAGCAACCACTAGTACTGACGCCGTGGTTTTGTAGGATATGAAGATACCTCTAGGGAAACGCAGATAAATTTTGAATAAAATCCGTGAAGGATCACGCCCCTGATCTCACCTTCCCTTGTTTTTGCCGGCTGAGATTTCTGAGCCGTCGTCGGTGTGCATGCCCCTCGGTAGACCTACAGATGGAGCTGTCATGTCAGCTTATGAAACTAGTAGCCGGGGAAAAAGATGTCTGTACACAATCCTCAGGAGCGCATATCATTTGGGCTCTGGCCGCGACACGGCACCGCTAAACTATTGTGTTTCGGGTGAGAAGCAAGTTGCATGAGAACGCCAAGATCCATCCTCCGGCGCGCTGAACCGGAGCGGAGCCATCTTGGTCGCATCGGATAGGTCTCCTCGGTGGTTGCGGTGACAACCTCGACGTGATGTTTTCTGGAGACGGGATGGCGATCCTGTTCTGGAATGCGATGTCCCTTCCTTCCTTCCTTCTCTGTAGACGAGCTCGCTCGTGTGCGTGATTCAGTCGTGGTCGTGCGTGCAATTCCGTTTCCATTGGGGTCGAGATCGGGCTCAATTATTTGGAAGGGAGGGATTGTTTGTCGGTGTCAGGATTTATTGAGAACAAGTGGAGTAGTAGAGATCTTATCCGTTGTGATGGTCAGATGCCACGCATGAGTATCGGGGTATGGGTATCAGGGTATGAGTGGTCAGCTTGCCACTACGAACATAACATATTTGCATCACTTCCATGCGTAATTAATCAAACCTCCAATACGCGGAATCGCATCAAAGTTTGGACCAGGGATCATGAACAGTGCGCGTGACACATGATGTACGTACGTCTCTATACAAATAAAAAAAAGAAAAAAAAAAGAAAAAGGGCGAGCGGGTTCATGACGTACGCTTGTTGTTGTTAGGGAAGGAAGGAACACCTCTGCTTCGTCTCCCTCTCTCGGTTGTTGCGCAGTCAGTAGCTCGGTGATGCTCGTGTCATGAAAAAGACAGCGGAAAGCTCATCGGCGGCGACCCAATTACCCAACGCAAGTGACACGTCCAGCTCTCCGCATCCGCAGCCTGCATGCACCATGCGTTTTTCCCTTTTCCTTTCTTTTCTTGGAAAAAACAAAAAGTTTTTCCTTTCCGGCTAGAACGAAGATAGTCTCTCACTCCGAGGTTTCCACCTGCATGGGAAATGCGATGCTTTCTTAATGCTTAATCGATCTTCCAGTGGTGCGAAACTCGTGGCGATGGTGGCAGTCTCCATCCACCTCTGTTAGGATCTGAGCCATTCAAATCGTGTCGAGTAAAGCGTGGATGCTACTTGTATCTGGCATTGACAAAATTGCCGCAAAAGATGGCCGATATACACAACTTGTGCCTCCGGAGTAGCTGCTGCTCAGCCCGTCTGCCTTGTGTCACTTCATCGTTTCGGTTCTGTGTTTCAAGATTTGTCCGGTCGTGTATCACTGATGCGGACTGCGGTTCCACCCACTTCACTTTCATCTTTTGATTTCGAGGAGTGCATAGCGTGCGTACGATTGGTTACATTGGTAGAGTAACAGAGGATCCTGTTGTCGGCCGGATGCATGCATGGTTCTGGTTAGATGCAAGTTCAGTGAGATGCGTGGTAGTGAAGTCTAGTACTCCCTCCCTCCGTATAGAAATATAAAAACGTTTAGATCACTGAAAAGTACTACTGTTCAGGATGTATATTCCCCCAAGTCATCCACAAGTCAAATCTCATCAGTATCACCGGGTACCACGCTAGATTGTATCTCAGACAGCAGCTCTGAAACGGACGGTGTGACTGTATCAGACAGCAACTCTGAAACCAACCTAGTACTTCTCCGCTCATTCGTATGGCTGGATCGATCTACAGGAGGAGTAGTAGGTACTCCTAGGTTACCTCCAAAATTTTAGCCAGGGCACTTACGCTATCTAAAGGAAGTTTGGTAATCCTCACGGAGCAGAGGTGTAACGGAACGCAAGGGCGCATCTAGCAGAAACGTCGGCTGTGCCCACGAATACGGACGGTACAGAGGCCGCACGGATTGGCGACATTGATAGGGAGACCTCGCTTTCCAAGTTTCGAGTGCACGGCTCGCGCCCATGCCTCATCTAGCTTCGTCATCAAGAAGGCGGAATGAGAGGAACAGCGCAACAGGCAAAGCGGATCTCGATCTGTCGATCTCAGCGACCACTCCAGACTATGCAAGCTGAACAGGTCATCACTGAACTGTTTGTTTTTTCAGAAAACACTGAACTGGTACCGATATGCACCAAAATATCAAATACTGAACTGTTTTTTTTTTTTGCGGAAAGTGAAGATAATATTAATCCATCGTTCTTACATAAAGACCCAGAAGTAAAAGAAAATTACACAGAAGCCCTTCTTCTAGATCCCGACTAGGCCGACGAACTGGAGCCGTCAGTGGTGCGCCGCTGCCGCTGCTCCGCCTCAGGCCTTGGATTGGAGCCAGCCCCGTGGCAGCCGGGAAGTCGCCGATCGCCGGATCCACATATCCTACTCGCAGGAATGCCGTCTTCATCGCGATGGATGCCAACGTCATCTTCACCTTCGTCTTCAACCTCCGGATCCTCCACCACCCAGGATCCGGCCGGGGCACGACGAGGGCGCCAGATCCGTAGATCGGCGGGCTCGGGGAAGTCAGCCGCCGCGCGATGGAACTCCAGGGAGCGCCGCCGCCAGAGGGGAAGCGAGCCGACGACAAACACCGCACCGACGCCATCTCCACCTCCATGGCGACGCCGGCCGCGGCCCTACCAAGCCCTACGCTATGTACAAGCCTAGATCCACGGTTTCCCCAACCTCCCGCCGCCGGAGCGACCGCCGGAGGCGGAGGGAACCGTAGATCGCCGGCGAGTGAGGTGGGTTGACCGGGAGTTCTCAGAAAATCGCCTCTCGCTACAGTGATGGGAGAGAGGGGAGCGTCCAAGTCACTTTGTTACCGATAGGAGTATCGTGCAACCTTTTTTAACACAGTGCATTCACATACGCTCATTCCTATAAATGCACGCACACTCATCCTAACCTACGAGCACCTCTGAAAAACTGAGCCGACACATCATCTTGAGACTGACGAAGTCGCCACGGACGCTTTCGTAGTCGACATGAACATCTCCTCCCAAACATAACCGGAAGGCCTGATATAAATAAAGGAGACTGTGAGCACTAATAAATTGAATTTTGGTGAGGTGGGGATACCGTTGTTCTCCTAACCCTCCAACCACAACCTTTTGAGGGGTCCAAATAGCATGCAGGGCGCCCACGCAACCTAGCGACATCTTCAAAACAGTCCAGCCCATCTAGCTCCACCCCTTTTTCCCTGTTTTCTGAGCTTCCACAAGCATCCGGCTGTTTTCCTTTCTTTCTTTTGTACTGGTTTGTTTCATTGCTCGAATTTTCACCCAGTTCTTGTTTCATATTTTCGTTATGTTTTACTTTTACTAGTTTTTAAAAACAATTCATGACCTTTTTTCAAATCCATGAACTTTTTAGCATTTGTTAAAATTTTCTTCAGATTTATGAACTTTTTTTGAATTGACTAACATTTTTTAAATCCATGTTTTTTTTTCAAATTCGCAAACATTTCTTAATTCATGAACATATTTTGCATTTCTCCATTTTTATTCAAATAGCATACGTTTTTTTTATTTCATTAACATGTTTTCAATCCACAAACGTCCTTTAAGTCCATGAAATTTTTATAAAATTAGAGAATTTTTAATACATGTATATTGTTAAATTTCCTGAATTCTTTTGTATTTTGTGAACATATTTTATATTCAAAATATTTTTATAATTCATACAAATTGTATGAATTATGAACATTTTTTGAATTTGTGAAGTCTATTTGAATTCATGATTTTTTTCTTCAAATTCATTAATATTATTCTAAATTAGCAAAAACATATACATATGTGACTATTCGGTGTTTCATCTTTTTTTGAATTAACAGAAAAAGCGACCCGTATTTGTGAACGTCGGAGCAAAATGACCAAAAAAAAAACATTGTACAACGAGCGATCGAACGAGCTCACGGGCGAGGCAACTGGGCCGTGGGACATGCGGAGGACCCTGTTTTCAAAATCCAATTCCGTGCTTGACGCATCAAATAGTACTTACTTTGTTCGAAGCGCGCACTCCTTCCGGTGCTTGTCCAGTTGCTTCAGTAGTCAGTCGGTTTTTACACCGGGTTTGAGCAGCTTCTAGATTGTTCTGGTCCGAGTTTTTTACTTCTATTTATGTATTTTTTGCTTGAGATTTTACTCATTTTTTCTTTTACAATTTTTTCTCCAGTTCTTTGTTCACATTTTTTACTTTTGAAGTTTGTGAACTTTTTTAATTTAGTGAATATTCTTTTTCATATCCAAGGACATTTGTTTAAATTCGGAAAATTATTAAATCCAGTATTTTTGTCAACAGTTGAACTACTTCTAAATCTAGGAACGTTTTCCGAATGCATGAACATTTCAATATATAAAAAGGGAGGGAGCCGGTTTTCTCCGAGAACCTTTTTTTTCCTCAGCTGGTTTATTTCGAGAACTTGTAGCTTCTGGTTTTCCGTGAACCAGTAGCGAGCGAAGTTGACAAGCGAACAAAATGCTAATGGGCCTCGGTGTGTGCTACATGGACAATTCGGCGAAACAGGCGCTGAATGGGAGCTCCCCTCCTGAAAACCTCATTCTTCACCCATTACGAAGTATAGTGGACTTAGTGTACAAATGGTGGCTCACGTCGGGCTAGTTCATATTAGGTCTATCTTTGTCTCTACGGTCTATTTTTTGTTGGGTTTTCACGCTCTATTTTTTTTTTGTTTTTTCACCTATTTATCATACAATATTTTATTATTATTTGTGTTTTATTTTTATCTTGAATATTCCTAAAAACTTACAAACATTTTTTAAAGCAATGTTATTTATATTTTTTGAATATTTCTTAGAATTCACAAACAAGTTTCTTAAAATTTATAAACATTTCTTCAATCAGTCTATATTTTTTTTAAATTCATGATTTTTTTGAACTTATGAATATTTTTTAAATAAACAAAAGAATGTACTTAGATTTTTCTCGAGCTAAGTGCTCTAGTTTCTAAAGCTGTTTTTCCCCTACGGGAGTTTTTTTATCCTAAGGGAGCTATGTCTTGCTTAATGCGAGGCATAGCACCATCTCTCGCCTGGTGTGCCGTCTTACTAGGTTGGTCCAGTGAAGCAGTTTTTGGGAAGGTTCTGAGCACCGGTCTGTGGAAGCTTCCACCGGTTTTGAACGGCTTAGGAAGATGACACACGTTTTTTCTTTAAATTTTCTGTGTCTTTTATAGTTTTTGTTTTCCGGTTTCCTTTTTTGTTAGATTTTCCCTTTTTTTTTCAAGTACAAGTTGACTTTTTTCATACACATTGTACATTTTATGTACACACACTGAACATATTTTTTGATACGCGTTGAACATTTTTTTAATGTCATGAATATATTTATGTAAGAGTGAACATTTTTTTAAATAGTACAGTACATTTTTTCATAAATAATCAAATATTTTTTCCTATCTGTAATGGTTTTTTAACATATTTTTTAAACACGTGAACATATTTTTTTAGGTGTCCCAAGCATTTTTTGAATGGATGAAACATTTTGTAAAAACTAGGCGAACATTTTTTACATTGAATTGGTATTCTTTTTAATGTGGCAAACATATCTTTGAACCACATGCAGATTTTTTAAATCTCACGAACATTTTATGAATGGTACATACATTTTGAAAAATTGCACGAACAATTATTCTACACTGCATGAACATTTTTAAAATGGGCGATGAACGCTTTTTGAAAATTAAGTAAATTATTATTTGGAATATATGTATTTAGAATTTTCAAAATATAAACAAAAGTAAAAGAAAGATTAAATGAGCAGTTAAAAACCAAACAAAACGATAAGACATGCGTCTTCCAAGCTACTTCGACTCGCTTTAGTGTTTGTACTCGTCGATAGGCGGTCTATGGACTAGAATGTAATATTTTTTATTTTTGGTTTTTCTCTTACTTCCATGACAAACCCTGAGTAGTTTGTCAAAAAAAAAAAAGACAAACCCTGAATAGATCGAAGTCTTTTTTAAAAGGTTGCTCACACTTTATCGGCCAAAAAGAAAATCGACTTGCAGAAGCGAACTGCAACCGCCCACTCGTCCAGCTCCAGCATCAACAAAGTATGTGCACTCCCTCAAGCTCGTTGCTTCGTGTTGGTAATCCAAGTACTCACCTCAAACCACAACGAAATCAAAACAATACAAGACTGCCAAGTGCCAACATATTTCATGCTTAACGGTAGTGTCCATACCAAAAACTTTTACAGACTATCTGAAGACAGAACACATGCATTAAAAAAAAAAGGAGGTTAAACCCCTGGCCTCTGCATCAATCGATGCATGCAGCCATCTTTATTAATTATTCCACGAAGGTCTGACAAGAACATACCTCAAGCCACCCGAAGCCACCATTCACACCTACAAACTTGATAATGTGAAGCTCTCACTCCCCATATCTATAACTGATGTCATCGCTGATCCATCCATACAACGTATCGGAACCAACAACCGGTCCAACAGATCTAAAGCATACACCACATGCACACGTTTTAGAAGCCGCCATCATCATCGAACCACTGTCCCATCTTCGGGAGAGAGATCCGCATCATTCTTGCCAGTCCGGCCATCCGTCGACGCCACCACGGCGCCCAACGACTTCACCGCTCTGCACTCGTCCATCCCGACGCGAAGGCTCTAGAAGATCTGTCGTGCGTAGCACCTGCCGACCAGGCATGACACAATGTAGCACCTGTCGGCCAGGCATGACTTACATCTCCACCGAAGTTCCGTTCAAGACGAAGCCGCTCTGCCTCTTGCCTCTGTCTTCCAGCGCTGCTCCACAAACGATGCTCCCAAGAGAGAAACGACACCGTAGTGTTGCCATCGTCCGATCTGGAACACCATATCCCAGGGTTTCCCCCGGAGCAGCACGAGTAGGTCGACAGTAGTTGCACGATGATGCCTTCATCGAGGTAACGATGCAGAACGCCGCCATCGCCTGCCGTCGGCTCGGTTTTCACCGGCAACTATGTCTTCCTAACTCGCAGCGGGGACTACATGACGGATCTCGAGATCCGGCCACCCAGCCTCTGGCCGGCCACCTCCGACGGAGAGGATGACCACCACCGCCGGCTGCACCGGCCAGAACAGATCTGACCGGAGGTGCCGCCAAGCAGTCCACCAGGACCTCGACGCCGCCGCCGATCCAAAGACGGATGACGCGCCGCCGCAGCATAGAGCGCATCCGCCGCCCGAACCAGGCCAGCCGCCGCATGCAGCTGCCCGTAACCGGGCAGCCCAACGCGCCTGCATCCGCCGTTGCCCGAGGCAGGACTGGCCACCGCCGCCGCCGCCATCGCCGCAGCCATCGCCGCCGCTTCGCTAGATCGGCCGCGCCGCCACGCGCATAGGGTCCCCGCACCGGCCCTGAGACGCGGGAGCGAGGAGAACCCCCGCCACCGCCGTCGGCCTCCGGGCGCAGGCCGGCGGCGTCCTCCGGCGGCTGCGGAAGTGAGGGAGGTGGTTTCGGCCCCGGTGGCGGCTAGGTTTGGGGTACCACCCGAGCCGCCCGACGCGTGACTTTGTCCTGGAGGGGAGACGCTCAACTGCCTGATGTCTGATACATTGCGATGCTCTTCCGTGTGATCCATCCCCATTCCCCTCTTTCCCCGATCACAAAAGGAAGCTGGTACGTTCTGTATAACTCAAGGATGCTTCCATAATGTACACTCTTACAGAGTAATTAGCAGCAGCAGCAGCAGCAGCGGCGCGGCCAGCCTGACCAACGATCCGCCTCTAGTTCACTGCCCTTTGCCCCGGCAAGCCTGTCTTAGGGGCACCGGCGGGTCCGAGAGCCCGCCGCCGACGATCTGATCAAAGACAAACTTGTTCGCCGCCTCAGTGAAGTGGACGCCGTCCCAGCTCACTCTCCTGGACGGGTCGTCGCAGGACTTTCCCAGCACCACCCACTTCCCCTTCACCAGCACCTTCCCGCCGCAGCCAACCTTCGGGTCGAAGTTGTACGGGCCAGCGTCATGCCCGCAGCAGGTCAGCAGAGGGTCGTCCAAGCCTGCACACAAGAACGCCAGCCTCAGCATTCTCCAGGACACTACGCAACACAGATAAGCCATGGTGCATGCATTACCTAGCTTGCTGGCTTGGCTGATCAGCTTGTACTTGGCGGCGTAGACGTCGACGTAGGTGAACGCGGCATCGGGGTAGGTTTTCCGGAGGCGAGCCACGGTTTCCTTCAGCCTCTGGTTGAAGAGCTGCGCGACCTTGTTGTAGGTGACAGAGCAGCCAACCTTGTCCTTGACCGCGGCGATGTCGGGGCGGCGAACGAGAGCGTAAGGCAGGCAGCCGATAGGTCCCGTGCTGTGGATCCAGAAGTTCCTTCCTCCGAGCTCATGCACATTCTGCAGATCAATTCTCCAGTCAGTTGTCGAATGTTGAGCCAGCCTACTACTAGCTTGGTCATGTGATGGTGATCTTTATAAGATGGACCTTGATTATTGAGGTGAGCCTCTCCATGAGTTCAGGAATTGACGCTACGACTTGATCAGTGGTCATGTTTGCGAAGAAGCCCGCGGTGATGTCGTTTTGGCCGATGTCGAAGGTGTAGAGCGCCTGGGAGAAGTACTCGGCCTTTGGCAGGAGCTCCCTATAGATGCCACCTACATACATGGAAAAAAGATAAACAGAAAAGTGAGTCTGCGTACTACGACCTACTCCCTCCGTTCGGAATTACTTGTCTCGGAAATGGATGTATGAGATACATCCATTTCCGAGACAAGTAATTCCGAACGGAGGGAGTAGTAGAACTAAGGAAGACGGAATGTGGTCTAGCTGTTAGTTACCACCTTTGTTGTTGTAAACGAACTGGCTTCTGTTGATGAACTGTTCGAATTCCCAGGACTGCACGTCCAAGGAGATGGGGCTGAATCCGGAGAGGAACAGGGATGTGTTCTGTCGGCTGATTGTCGAGCCGGCCGTTGCGAAATTGGCCCCCTGCGAGAAGTTGCTTCCTACTGAGTTGAGGTACGCACTTAGGTAAGGTATTCCCAGGTTTTCAGCTGCAGCATCGGGGGAAAAAAGATAAAGTAAATTAGCACATTGAAATGTGGCAATATATAGTGATGAGTTCTAATTTTTGTTTCTACCCGTCCGCCGAGCATTTCGCTTTTCTCGGCTAGTCTAAATATAGCACCAAGCACTGGCATGTTTTGCTTCCAACATTTCTTATTATAAGTGTCCTGGTTCTGAATTCTTTCCGGACAGTTTTGGCAACAAATAGCTCGATTTAGCCTTTTCGTCGAAAGATAGTCGGTGCCATCGTCTTCCTAAAGCAAATTGTAGTGCAGGATCAAGCTAGTGGCCCATTGCCTTCCACTAAGAATATATTTAAAGCAAAGCATCCACACATGCTCTGACACCGCAGCAAAAATATCTCCCGCCAATAATTAATGTACGGCGTCCCTTTATATAATACGATCACGCTGCTCACGTTTGTTCGTCGTTCCATTTTTCTAGCCACCTATCCTACCACCTCAAGCTTTCCTGACACTTAAGACCCGCCAAACTATTTCTTTTTTCATACGACCTGTACTGACCGGGTTCCACTATCAGAAGATAACGTAACATAGGTGATCTAGTTCTTACTTAGGAAAGTAATGCAAGGTCTCTAACTAGCCAACTAGGTGTCACCTAATGCTAACACCAACAGAAAGTAAAAATGAAGTGTTGCAGGATTTAGAAGTCTTGCACACTAGCCTTGTTTCTTGAGAAGCACAATAGCCTTCTTGGAATTACTTCTGAGTTTGTTTGTTTGTTGTTTGATTAAACTCTCGCGTCGGCTCCCCCGCGGGCGACTCGAGAGGGCTCAGCCGCCGCCGCCGCCGAGTCCCTCCAGCGCCCTTCTCCCCCTCCGCCGCTGCCGATGGTCGGCGCCGGGCAAAGCCCGTGCGTGCGACGGCGGCGGCGGAGGGTCTCTCCTCCCGTTCCCGGATCCGCGGCGGCGCGGCCGTCCTGATCCGCGGGGTGCGGCCCTCCCAACGGTGTGGCGGATCCCGGAGGCGGCGGACTCGCGGCGGTGCACGGGTGCCCAGATCCATGGGTGTGGGACTCCTGGCAGCGTGCGGGCTCCCGGCGACGGCGGGCTTGGGCGATGGCGTCGGCCGCGCGGTGCCGGATCTCGTCGCTCACGGCGGATCTCGCCACTCCGGCCTTCGTGGAGGAACCTGGACCAGCGGCGGCGGCCCCGTTTGGCATGGCGACGGCACCCTCGGCTGGCGACGTTCGTGGGGGGTGGATGGACGGCGTCTTGACCGCGTGGGCGATGAGTCGCCAGTGGATCTCCTCCGCGCTGCAGGCTCTCTCCCGCTGCACTTGGTGGCCTACGATCGCGGTCGTCGGCCTCGGTGCGTTCGCGGGGGCTGGTAGAGGTGACATCGGACCGGAGGAAACTCTGGATGACTCGTTCATCCCGACAGTGGCGACGACCAGGGTCGCCGTTCTCCTCCTTGCAGGCGCCGTCGAGGTCCCTGCCCTCCACCCCGACCCCATGCCCGGGTGAAAACCCTAAATCTCCTTAGATTGGGCGGCGGCGGCACTGCGTGTGTCGTACCCTTCTTGAAGGCACCGCCTGGGGCGTTTAGGTGCTCGGTTTGAGGAACTGCAGGCGGAGGGGATGGGACCAGTGGCAACAGGTGGTGTTTCGCGTCGGAGGAGCGGCGTGGCATCTGGCACGTCGACAACGGCGGGTCTCAGCGGCATGGAGCAGCGGGGTCTCGCCAGTGGGCGTGTGATGATGGACGAGCGCAGGATGGTGGCGTTGTATGGCGTCGTGGTGGCGTCGACGGCAGCTAGACCGGGCAAGGTAGATGCAGCAGTACAGCACTGAAGATGGATTGGTGGCAGGTGGCTGCGGCGGCCTCATACCCGGCAGGCGTCCTGGTTGAGGAGCGCGGTGGACTGGTGGGTGCCCCATACCCGGCAGGCGTCCTGGTTGGGACCTCAGGTCTTAGATGTTAGGTTTGGCTGCGAGGTCTGTTTGGTATTAGGCCCAGACTATCAGCATCCCTACATCAACTGGATAGGAGTAGCGACAGATGTTGCCTAGACGATGGCTTTAGTTTTACTGTTCTATGACTTTGTAAGGTCTTGTGTGAATAATTAATAAAGTGGCTGCATGCATCGTCCAGATGCAGAGGCCGGGGGTCCTCCTCCTTTTCTAAAAAAATATGAAATAAAAATCTAAGAGGTTTGAGTTGATGAGAACTTTCTAGTATGAAATAGAGTGTAAATGAATCCTCGGGGAAAATTCCGACCTACGAATCAGGAAAACACGCCGAAAAGATTTCAATTCTGCCAAATCCTCTGAAACTGTCCTTAACCAAAAGGAACAATTATTAAATCAAAGAGGCATTAATCTAACGTTTCTTTCTGTCCCTCTCAAATCAGCATCCCATTGTTAGAAAGGAAAACCAGCATCCCGAAAGCCAAAAGAGTACTGGTGCACGATAGTATCCAATGCTCCCAGCCCAGTGCTCCAATGTCAAAAAACATTTTAAAATATTTCAAAAAATTCAACACAAAATCTTCCTGTGACGATGGCATGGCGGTGGCATCGTTCGAGTGATGTTCCGCACATGCAACTGACTAGCCTTTCTGTCGGATTGCGCAGGATGGTGTCGGTAGGGGTAGCAGCTGGCTGGCTGGCGATCGATGGCGTGCCGGGTCCCGGATGGGCGCATGGGCGTGGCATCATTGCCACGGCACGGGCGCTCGCACGCGCGCGGCGGCAGGGCCAAAGTGCAGCTTGCTTCGGCCATGCTCCCGCGGCGCGTAGTCCAAGGCAACCGGCGATGAACTGATGTCCGGCTGTGGCCGGACAACCGCAACTTATTCAGGGCAGGATGTGAAATGAAATGGCCTTTCAGATCTTCTTGAGCAACAAAAGGTGGTATGTAGGGTAGAAAGAGTAGAAATCTTGTTCTGCCTGGCCCTTTCAGGAGACATCCTTTTTTTCTTTTTACTCTGGACTACTCCAGGAGTAGTTGCAGGTTCCAACGGACCAGATATCAGTACAACAGGGGTGACACGAAGTAAAACAAACCACATCGTGCTCCAGCTCTTAGAGCATCTCCAGCCGCCCCCCCCCACGAAGCCCCCTAGGAGCATTTTTTTCAGCGCCGGCGGACGAAAAATGTCCCACTCACGCCCCCACGACCTCAATTAGCGCCGGATTTGGCCAAATATCTGGCCGGCGAACCCACCCCATACCCAAGATCCCGGGGGGCAGTTGGGGGAGGAGAGAGAGTGTTTTGCATGCCGTTGGGCCCGCCGTCAGCCTCCCACTCCCTCTCTCCTCACTTTTTCCTCCGGGGCCCACCCACGTACTTCTCTCTTCTCTTCTCCTTCTCTCCACGGGCGCAGCAGGGCGAGCAGCCACGGCGGGGTGCGGGCCTAGGCGGGGCGCGGCGAGCTCGGAGGGGTGCGGGCGGTGCGAGCTCCGCAGCGCGTGGCTCCGACCGAGCCGACGCCCTGCACGCCCCAGTCCAGCTTCCCGTCCGGCGACCCCCAGTCCGCCTCCTCGCCGCCGTCTCCTTGCTGGCCGCCTCGCCCTGGCTGCCGCGCGCCGTCGCCACTCCTCCTCGCCGCCCGCGTGGCCCCTCGCGGCGCCCAGGTCAGAGGGCTCGGGCTCCTGCACCCATACTTCCTCTCGGCCACGAAGACCGACGGCGAGCACTCGTGGCTAAGGGACAAGCCGGAGGAGCTGTGGCCATTCGCGTGCGGCGGCCGCACCGTCGGGCTGGACGACCCGCGAGTCAACCCGGTGGCCGACGGGGCCCCGAGTTTGCGGCGGCTCGGCTGCGACCGCGTCCTCGTCTGCGTCGCCGAGGACGAGCTGTGGCTCCGAGGCAAGGCATACCACGATGGGCTGCTGGGGAGCGGGTGGGCGGAGGGCGACGCCGAGCTGCTCGACTCCGTCGGCGAGGACCACCAGTTCTTCCTCCGAGAGCCCCCGAGCGCCAACGCGCTGGTTCTCATGGACCGGCTGGCCGCGCTCCTCGCCGCCAGCGCGGCCCCTCGCCCTGGTGTCCACCTGCGCCCGCCAGAGCGCCGCGGCGTCCACCTGCGCCCGCGCGCTGCCCCTCCGCCGCCGCTGTTGTCGAGGTACGACGAGACGAGCGAGCCGAGGAAGAGCTCGGACGCTCGTTCGCGCCCCCGCTCGTCCACTTCGGTCCCCGCCGGTCCACCGCGCGCCTCCCTCGCTGGGCCGCCCACGCCCAGCCGCCCGGCTCGAGCCTCGCCGCCGTGCTCATGGGGGCGCAACGAGTGGAAAAAATTCCACCCCCAGGCCAAAGTTTTCGCCGGCAGCCCCCCAAGCGGCGAAAAAAATGCCTCCTGGGGGGGAAGGGCAACGGCTGGAGATGCTCTTAGCATTTTCTTGCTCCAAGAGAAGGTGTTAGTTAACTTTTTACAAGCTAAATTTACTGTACTCCTACAGGTTACTGCGTGTCTGCCAACTTTTATTCTCCTTCAGAATTCTGAGAAAGCGCATAACTACAGTACACTCTACACTGTATGAGGTTGGCTTTCAAAATTGCCTTCGCAGCTGCACCGCTACACATGGATCGAATTAAGGCTACATTTATTGGCTCCTGCAAGTGAAGGCGGTGGGTTTCGGCCTTATCAACCCGTGGGCCCTACGTGCAGCCGTGCAGAAGAACCCAAGGATAGATCGAACGGGTGAAAAGTAAAAGAAAAAAAGATCCACAGTACGTACAGCGACTTTGAAGGGCTCCTGGCAGTACTGTCTGAGAGTTTTTTGAGACTGAAGGTGCTTCCGGGAGCCAAGAACGTACGTACCGAAATAAGGGCCATTCGAAGTGGAATTACCCTAGCTTCTAATATCGGTTGTACCAAGGTCATAATGGAATCTGATAGCATGAACGCTTTGGAGGCAATTGCGCACCCGGAAGCATACATGGGACCTGATACACCAATCATTTCGGAAGCCACTCTCGTAACTTTGGAGTTCTCTGATATTACTTTCGTCCACTGTGACAGGGAAGCAAATCTAGTAGCAGATAGGTTAGCTAAGCATTGCTTTAGTTTAAAGTTGTCAGAATTTTGGGATGGGGATGTCCCTGACTTTATCCTTCCTCAGATTGTAAATGACATGGCTATTGTTTGAGGAATAAAATTCTGATTTGCTCAAAAAAAAAAAAAAAAGAACGTACGTACCGATGAAGTCGATAACGAGGCGGCCGTCGCAGTAGCGGCCGGAGGGCATGCCGAAGAAGGTCCGGCCGTTGGGCGGCGGCGCGGCGCCGAAGGCGGCCGACAGCCCGCCCGTGTCCGAGTTGGAGTCCCCGAAGTTGAACACGGCCGGGAAGTGGCAGTCGGCGCCCGCGGAGGCCTGCAGCAGCAAGAACACCACCGACAGCAGCGCCGCGGCTCCGGCTGTGGCGGTGCAGCCGGAGGCACCGGACGCCATTCCGTTGGCCAGGTGAGTGTGGCCGCACTGATGAGGGATGAGGGTGAAGGACGAGTGCGCGCGGGCGGGGAGGACGGGGGTGGTGGGGTTTTGAGGGGGTCGGTCGCCGATGGATGGGTGGATCGGCGGATTGAGACGGCCCAAATGCGGGGCGCAGGATTTCGGGCGCGGTGCCGCGGCCGATAGCGATAGGCGGGGCGTGGTGGGGGTGACTGGTGAGATGACGGCGCCGATGGCGTCCCTGCCTTTGGAACGCTGCGTCCGTGGCGTGCGCGCGGGCGCTGTTCTGTTGGACTGTTGGTGGATTATACGTTACGTTACGTTACGCAAAATTCGCAAAAAAAGAAAAGAAAAACGTTACTTTTTTTTGAGGAAAAAATAAAAACGTTACGTTGCGTACAGACACGGGCTGATGGTCCTCACTTCTCACGGGCGCGCGAGTCCGTCCTCGCGGTCTGGCGCGGGATGCAAGGGTGTTGGTTTGTGGCCTCGTTTGCTGTGGTTCGGGACATGGCTATCTTTTCTTGTGTGGTCCGAGAAGTGGAGCTTTGTCACGCTACGCTTTAGATATGGGCTAGGCTCCTCTTTTCCCTTTCCTGCGAGGACGAAACTTATCACGTAGACAGTGAAATCATTGTCCAGCACACATGCATCCAATGTAAACAGTGATTTCGTCGCACACTATTTTGTAACTAGTAGAATGCCCGTGCGTTGTCATGGGCTTTTGAAATATTTTGCTGGAGTTATATAAACATAATGAATGTTAAATTTCATATGTTAGAGAAAAGATAACACGAACACAATCGGATAATAATTGAAGTACACTTTACTTGCAATGTAAATTGATAACAAAAAGGTAATTTGAAGATGTATACATATAGACTGATTATCCAATTAAAAATCTTTACAAATTAAGATCTACTTGATGTGCTTAACATCTGAATGCCCGTGCGTTGCCATGGAACAACAAATTTAATACATTGATAAAAAAATCATTTTAATTCACAACATGTCGCTTGCGGCTTATGATTTCTTTGCAACAAATATCACTTTGTATTACTGTTAAGGCAAAATCATGACTACTGTTAATACAAAATCCATGACTGCATTCAAATTTGAGGTGGACATATTTACCATGACTAAATCTGGAGAACTCATGCCTTCTACTCCGCAATGGTGGCAAACACGACAATTGACTTGCCTTCAATTTCGCCATGCACTCTAGGATACACTAATGAGGTCTCTTCTCCACCCAACTCGGACAAATAAATACTACTCTCTCTGTCACAATTTACCTACCGCACATGCGTCACACATTTCAAAATTTAAATGTACTCAAGCACTTTGATCAACAAATTGTCGCTTACATGTCACAAAATTTATCATCAAATTCGTATTACAAAAAACTCCAATGGTATAATTTTATGACACATAACACATATATTATCGATTAAGTTTGCTGGTCAAAGTTAAATCACAGAGAGAGTATATACACACTACTTTTCTTACAAAATTTAACCTATGAAAACATCTTCTCTTCCCCCTTGCAATCCATCTCCTCGTCTTTGCCGCAAGCTTTTTTTTGCAATAGAAGCCACACTTTAATATGAAAATGAGACATACATCATTTGGTAATATCCACACATTCAACAATGGACTTGAATGGTGCTAACTCTGCTCTGCACTACAACGGGATCTACCTTTGCCATACACGACGCTTCCAACAACATCACAACAAATGCTCTGTCAGCTAACAATCATAGAAACATCTGTCATAACAGTTAAATGATGTTTTTGTTGACACTTTTATACATATCGTCGACATATTTCAATGGGCATAGACTACTTGCCATGTGTTACATCAAAATATATGACCACAACATCTGCTCTCCTTCCCCTCCTTCCGTTTGCCATCGAGACAGGGACCTAGACTTTGTGCTGCTCTTATTGATTTAATGAAAAAAGTTATTTATCTCTGTTAGAACACAAATGCTTAGATAACATATGCATGCCAGGGAAGGATTATGTGGCTTGGATAGCATCTGCAAGTTAGGGAAGAATTATGTGACCGTGTAATATTTGGACAGGAACAAAAGTCATGAAAACATAAAAGTGAAGTCCATGAAGACACAAACGATAGTCTTATCATTTCTCAGGTTTTAGCTTTCTTATTAGTGTACCAAATTGGCTCAAATATGTACCTACAGTCTGAAAAATAAGAATGAACGAGATCATACAATCAAGATGGAGATTGTCATGCCCTTTTCTTTGTGCAGATCATCAACATGAATAAACAGTACGTAAACAGAAAATGATGAAATGGAACTTATTCGGCCGATTGGTCTTAGAGCATTGTATAAAATTGATACTCCCTCCGATCCATATTACTTGTCGCTCAAACAGATGTATCTAGCATTGATATACGTCTAGATACATCCGTTTCAGCGACAACTAATATGGATCAGTGGGAGTAATAGATCATGCAGACAAGTGAACAATGGACAAAGCACTAAACATTCCTTGGGTGCTCACACACTCGACAAGTGGATGGTACTCCTTAATAACTATGATAAATGGATTTCATCTAAAAATACTATAGTAGACAAAGTAAATGGAAAGAGTACTATGTGCTTACTTAAATTCGTTGTTGTCTATCAAGATTGGTAATGATGTTGCAGAAAATGTTCTGGAATATCAATCTAAAGGAGCTAAATTATCAAAGCTACAGAATGATTGGCTCAGTATCTTGTCTACAATTTTAGATTAACCATTATTTGACAGTTTCTCGTCAAGCGGGGCTTTAAATATTGATCGTTCCATTCTTGAAGTGGAGTTCAAACGACGCAGTGAGAATTTCTACTCAAAAATTAAGATGACGTATTGACATGCAAGTTCAATTTAAAGGTCAACTTTAATGCCAACCATAAATCGACTGGAAGTGCATCTACACATGGATGTTATGGAGCTTTCAAGTAGTAACAATAAACTGCAGAGATAATAGTGTACCTCTAAATGTAAGACCGTCCAAGGAACAATATTTTTGTTGTCAGTACAAATGCAGTTGATGTTGCCAAAATAATTCATCTTCTTAGTCCATAAAAGAGGAGAAACTTAACACCAGAACATCTTATCATAAGTGATCCAAGTTGTTTTCTTGCGAGAGTGGGAATTCTTGGAATATCCTTTAACCATACAAAGTTGTCGACATTGTCAACCCTGAACCTGCAAAATATTGATCATGGTTTCAATAGTAACATATGGATTTCAATAGTAACAAAATATGTTTTCAATTAAAATAGTATCTTAACAGGACATTCTTAACTGTGTGTTGCACAACCTTTGTGGTTTTCCCATGTCTCTGACAGCCTTAACGCACAACTTTGACCTTGTTTATCACAGTCCATGACGAAGCTCCTGACATCAGCTAATGTAGAGATCGTAGGAACCTTCATTGCAGTTTCTGTCCTGAAGAAAGCATATGACTTAACACACCCAAAATCCCAAAATAGTTTGCACACTTCAAAACTGAAGCAAGACTAACCAGTATATCCACTCATTTTCTTTATAGTTAGCTTGAGGAACCTCTTCCCATGCATCATTGCCTATTAATATTATGCAAGTAATAACATTAGGAACAGCAGAGCCAATGGAGTACTAACTGGCATTATTCCTAAATACTCCCTCCGAAGTTGTACTAAATCAAAGACACTTATTTTGGGATGGATGGAGTAGATGGCAAGGCCATCCTGGAACTAATGCAGTCAAAATTCTGAAATTTGGATAACTAATAAACACATAAACAATTTGATTCTGGCTCAAATACATTATAATGGTATATTTTTATAGTACCAAGTTAACAAAGATAGCAAAAGAGTACTGATATATTTTTACAGTACGTAGTTCACACCAATAGAAAAAAAGTAGTGATCAACGGTTTGTACTGGAGAAAGTCAATGTTTGAAACTACAAAGTAAGGGAAGGATAGCAATCATGTTGTAAAGGTAGAAACTTGCATTTCTAAAAACAAATGGGGATACCTTTAATTGTTGCCTCAATTTGATGAGCGACACGGCAGCAGTAGCAGGGTAGGTGAGTTCGCTCCGTTCAATCATTTATAGGAAGTCCTCATCGCTAATGTCCATCTAGATCATCTTGTCTTCCTTGTCCTGCTCGCTCCTCAACGGCTTTTGTTTTTACAGAAATCTTCTATACTCTAGTGAAAGATTTTATTTTTACATCCAGGGTGTTAGGCTTGGCAGCATCTTGCTATAACTTCAGCGGTTCAAAACCTATCTCAGTAAACCGCCCCTGCAGCAATGAGGAGATCAACACCGACACCAAAAAAATTATAGCCAAGCAATAGTACAAATGTCATCCCCTAACAATACGTAGATAGAATTCTGTTGCCAACCCGTAAATATGAACCAACTGTGGTTGACCAATGTGGTTGCATTGACTAGGTGTTTCTCCTTAACTTTAGAAATTCATGTATGACCTAAACCTTTCAAATTCCTTAATTGAATGTCCAGATTGGCGAAATGCAGTTCCTCCGATACACGGGCGAAATGGTAGTTAGTAGCCATGATTGGTGGCTGGAATATTAATTAAGCTGGTCATACGAAAGTACTGCTACTCTGCATATATACATAGAATATAATATTAAGCAAACGAATGAAAGAAAAAGAATAGCATAAGATTGTAGAAAATAGGATGACAACAGAGCTCAGCATTAAAGGATAGCTTGAAGAAATAAGATGGAATTATACCTAAATTCCTTGTTCTGTCCAAGCAAGTTCAGTCATGAGCACATCATCAAATTGGTACACCATGCAACATCTTTCTTCGGTAGTGCAAGAGGCAAACTTTGCATTTGCTTGTCAAGAAATCCCTTGTGAGAAGTACAAGATATGGATTAAGTCCCCACAAAACAAATCAATGAATTAAGTCCCCACAAAACAAATCAATGAATTAAGTCCTATAGAACTCAATAATGCATGCTCTATTGGCGTTGACATAGATTTCTCTACATTACTTAGTTTTGTGTGATGCAGTTTAATATACCCACAAAATAAGTTGAATTGTTCGTAATCGGTACCATTAAATCTTGTTCAATGAGTGCTATAATCACAATGTAAGCAAAACTTAGGACTAAGAAGGGATTAGGGAGAGAGGGGTGGTTACATGAATCTGCTACATGCTGGCGGCGGGGATGTATGAGGCGGAAAGGCTTCTTGCAGGGGGAGAGAAACAAAATATGATTTTTATTGTAACAAAACAAGATGTCCTATTCTTCTTCCGCACTGGAACTGATTCACTTTACATTGTCGCCTTGAATGTAGGTAAATACCAAATTACTGGCTTAAGTTATTTTCCATTTCACCTAATTGTTCTGTAGGGAGAGACTGCTCAGTGCTTAGGTGGTCTGAGGTCACATAAATCAGTGCAATGATCTCTCCACTTAGATAAACCATGATGAATCCAAAGCTACAAGCAGAAGACAACATGTCTTTACAATGCTCTGATTTGTTATGTTGTCCTGAATGTGGTGACTGTTGGAGCATCTTCTTTCCAGTTTCCTGCGCTCAAATTTTGTGGAGTCACCACGATGATGCTCAAGATCTAAAGAAAAATGCAGAGTGGGGGGCTGACCTTGCTGCTGCAGAACGCCTTGAGGCGGTCCAGATGGCTCTCGGAGCCTACCATGGGCTCCTTGGCCGGGGCGGCGCATGCGCCGCTCCTCCAGCTCCGTGGTTAGGTCCAGCGGGCGCTGCTATTGGGCGGCAGCGACGCGTGGGGATCTGCGACGGCGGCAGCGTGTGCGGATCTGCGTCGCCGTCAGCGTCGTGGGGATCAGCCACGGCGGTGGCGTCCCGAGGATCGGCAGCAGCGGCATGGGGATTGTCGGGGGAATGGACCCCGGTAGCCTCATCCGGAACCAATAACTTTTCAAGACATCGGGTCTGGCGAAGCCCCTCATGCCAGCTGGCCACGCGGGCCGGCTTCTAGAAGACGGCGCACCCATAGAAGGCGGCTTTGGGGGCGGGCCGGCTTCCATCAGCCGGCCCCTCCTTCCCCTCGGAGTCCGCACTCACCTACTACGATGGGACGGGGCATGGCAACAGTGCCGCCTGCTCCCCCGAATCCCTGAGGAGTGTGGCTACAGTACGAGCTGACCCAACGACCACCTACCCGCCTGGCGCGGGACTGTAGCCATGCGACTCATGACGCGGCCCTCGTCAGCAAGGGCCGTGCTACGGCAGAAGGCAATCAGCGTGGCCCACAGGCTTCCAGAAGACGGCGCATCCCTCGAAGGCGGCCTCGGGGGCAGACCGGCTTCCAGCAGCCGGCCCCTCCTTCCCCTTGGAGTCTGCGCTCACCCACTACGACAAGACGGAGCATGGTTGCAGTGTGCGCTGACCAAGCGGCCACCTACCCGCCTGACGCGGGACTGTAGCCATACGACTCGTGACGCGGCCTCCGTCATCAAGGACAGAGCTACAGCGAAAGCCAATCAGCGTGGCCCGCAGGCGGCGGGCCCTACCTGTCGGCCGGATTCTCGGCAGCCGGCGGGGCCCTCCAGAGGCGGGCCCCAGCAGCCGACGGAGAACCCGGCGACCTTAGACACTGACGTCCGGGTCCTACACCCAGCCGTATTACCATTGTACCCCTGGGGGGTTGGCCTATAAAACCCCCTAGGGTTCACCCATGCAAAGGGTTGAGCCTTCATTCCACACACACCATAGCTTGGAGAAGAGAGGTAGCTCTACCCTTCTTCCTCCTCTAGCAACACAGCTCAAGGAGCAACCTTGTACACTCTTGATCATAGTCATCATAGCAGGACTAGGGGTGTTATCTCTCCGGAGAGCCCCGATCCTGGGTACGTCTCGTGTGTTACCGAGCTCGTGCTCACCCTCGCTTCCGGAACCCGACGACGTCCTCATGGCTCCACCCACGATAAGCCACCCCCTGGCATCTGACGTGAGATTACCACGACAGTTGGCGCCCACCGTGGGGCCATCCGCGGCGTCGGCCGGAGTTGCGTTCCGGATGGGAACCACCCTTCCCTCCGGCGAGCGTGTCGCGTCTGGCTTGATCAACCAGCCCGATGCGTTCGCTTGCGCTTGCACCAGCGCATCGCCCGACGCAGGAGCTGTTTGCCCCGCGAGCTGCCTCGCCGACCTCTTCGGGAAGATCAGCCTCTCCGATGCAGACGCCACCGATGGGTTCCCCGGCGACGTGGTGGTAATCGACGACCCACTCCCTCCAGTCTCTAGCGTCGCCTCTGCCGGCGCACTCGACGCCGGCGTCTTCGTGGAGGTGATGGTCACTGGCAACAGCCAGGACTCTGGCGGGGCCATCCAGGACCCATTGTGAGCAGCAATGCAGGACCTGGCGCCTCCCGTCGGAGCCAACTCCGACGCGGCGGCGCTAGAAGAAATCCGCGTCAAGCTCCTCGACAGCGCCACCAAGATGGCGGCCATGAAGCGCTGCGCTGAGGCCATCCAGCGTGAGATCGACCGCATAGCTGGTGGCACGCCGGCTGCGGCCGAGCCCAGCCGGGCTGGCGCCGTCCGGCAACGCGACGCGGCCATCGCCGGCATGCTGGGAGTCGGGCGTCCAGTCTATGATACCCCGGTGCAGAACCTGCGCGCCGCACAGGCGGCGGCAGAAGAACTCGAGAACCTGGAGGGCGACGAATGTCGCAACCAGCTAGACTGCCTTGAGGAGCTCCTCAACGCTGCGAATGCGCAACAAGACGCGTGCAACCGCATGGTGGGAGCCGGCAAGCAGGCCGAGCTCCCGGAGAGAAGCCCTCCACCCTGCCGCGAGAACGGAGCGATCTCCCGGTCCCCAAGTGGCGGCGGCCGCGGCCAGCGGAGCCCGGAGCCGGCTACTAGCCGCAGCCGGCGCTCCCACGCGACGGTTGCGAACAGCCGGCAAGTTCCTCCAAGAGCGGAGGGCCGGCGCCAGCAGGATGAATGTCCTCCTCCTCCCCACAGGGAGAGGCGAGCTTCTCCGGCACCGGTTGACCACCCGACTCTGGGGGAGCCGGCCCCCGCGAAGCAGTCGGTGAGAATGACGCTCGTCACCGGATCGAGCGGCTGGCTCGGTCCCTGGAAGTGGAGGAGGAGGATACAGTCGGCCCGGCCTGCTTCGCCCCCCGCATCCGTGACGAGCCCTTCCCCAAAGGGTTCACGCTCCCTCGCGACACTCCCAAGTACACCAGCGCCATGAAGCCGGAAGATTGGCTGACCGACTACGCCACAGCCGTCAGTATAGCAAACGGCAACAAGCGCGTTGCCGTGAAGTATGTTCCGCTCATGCTGCAGGGCATGGCCCGGACATGGCTGAACAGCCTCAAGGCCAACAACATCAACAGCTGGTTGGACTTCAGCGACGTCTTCGTCCGCAACTTCAACAGCACCTACAAGCGGCCCCCCAAGCCTCGCCAGCTCTCCATGTGCGTTCAGGGGCCGACCGAGTCCACTCGCGACTACCTGACGCGCTGGGCCGAGTTGCGCAACTCCTGCGAAGGGGTGCATGAGGTGCATGCCATCGAGTACTTCACCACCGGGTGCAGAGAGGGCACCCTGCTCAAGCACAAGCTTCTGTGTGATGAGCCGGCTACCTTGGACGAGCTCCTGGTTGTGGCGGACAAGTACGCCACGGCCGACTCCTCCATGAAGTCGGAGATCCGGGTTGACGCGTCCGGGAAGGTGATCCCGCCGGCTTCTCAAGCACCGGCTGGTGACTCCAACCGGCACCAACAACCGAACGACAACAAGCGCAAGGCCCAGCAGCCAGCTTCCAACAGCCGGCAGGTGGCCACCATCGAGGATCAGCAGCCGGCCGGGCAACCCGGCCCCAAGCGTCAGCGGGGCGGCAAGGGTGCCTGGCTGCCTGCCTTCTCCTTCGAGCAGGCCCTCGATGCCCCGTGCAAGTTCCACAGCGGCGCGAAGCCGTCCAACCATACGACCCGGCAGTGCAGCTGGCTCACCCGAATCACCAAGGGTGAGGGCTTGCCACCTCCTCCAGCCAGCCCGGCGGCTCCGGCTCCTCAACAGCCGGCCCGCCCTGTCGACATGCTCCAAGATGAATTCCCCAATGAGAACGCCACTTACGTCGTCTTCACCAGTGAAGCCGACGACAAGCGCAGTCGGCGTCAGCAGCAGCACGAGGTGAATGTTGTTATTCCAGAGATCCCCCAATTCATGCACTGGTCCGAGAGGCCCATCACCTGGAGCCGTGACGACCATCCGGCTGTGATGTCTTCGCCGGGTGCTTATGCCATGGTGCTGGACTCCACCTTCTCAAGAGAGAGGCGGGCGTGCCGCTTCTTTCGAGTCCTGATAGACGGCGGCAACAGCATCAACATCCTCTACCGCGACACCATGGAAAAGCTGGGTATCAAGGAGAAGCAACTCCAGCCCAGCTGGACCGTGTTCCATGGCATTGTCCCTGGGCTTTCTTGCTCTCCAATCGGCAAGATCAAGATCGATGTCCTGTTCGGCGACAAGACCCACTTCCGCCGTGAGCCTATCTGGTTCGAGGTGGTCGACTTGGACAGCCCCTACCACGTGCTCTTGGGCCAGCCTGCGCTAGCCAAATTCATGGCGGTTCCGCATTACGCGTATCTGAAGATGAAGATGCCGGGTCCCAAGGGCATCATCACCATTGCCGGCGACTACAAGAAGTCGCTCAAGTGCGCCGCAGCCAGCTCCCGGCTGGCCGAGTCCCTCGTCATCATCGAAGAGAAGCGCCTCCTTGACCGGGCTGTGGCCATGGCCAGCGAGCAGCCGGCCATGCCATCTGACCCCAAGGAGGCTAAGGCCGTGGGCTCCTTCCAGCCGTCCAAGGAAACCAAGAAGATCATCTTGGACCCGGCGCACTCGGAGAAGTACGCTGTCGTGGGGGCTAACCTCGACAGCAAATAGGAAAGCGAGCTCGTCGACCTCCTTCGTGAGAATTGGGATATCTTCGCATGGTCCCCCAAGGACATGCCGGGTGTTCCGAGGGAGTACGCCGACCACAAACTGCATGTGCGATCGGATGCTAAGCCGGTCAAGCAACCCCTCCGCCGCCTATCAGAAGAGAAGAGAAGGATCGTTGGTGAAGAAATCGCCCGGCTTCTAGCAGCCGGCTTCATCATGGAAGTGTTCTACCTGGATTGGCTTGCCAACCCAGTCCTTGTCCTGAAGAAAAACAACAAGTGGCACATGTGTATCGACTACACAAGCCTCAACAAAACCTGCCCCAAGGATCCGTTTGCCTTGCCCCGGATTGATCAAGTGATCGACTCCATGGCCGGCTGCGAGCTTTTGTCCTTTTTGGACGCCTACTCCGGCTACCACCAGATCAAGCTGGACCCGGCCGATCGACTGAAGACCGCCTTCATCACCCCTTTCGGCGCCTTCTACTACATCACCATGACGTTCGGCTTGAGGAATGCCGGCGCCACCTTTCAGCGCTGCATGCAGAAGTGCCTTTTGAAGCAACTCGGCAGAAACGCCCACGTCTATGTGGATGACTTAGTGGTGAAGACGGAGAAGCGCGGTACCCTTTTGGAGGATCTCAAGGAGACCTTCGCCAACCTGCGCCATTTTCAGATCAAGCTCAACCCGGAGAAGTGCGTCTTCAGAGTACCAGCCGGCCAGCTCCTTGGCTTCCTTGTTTCTAAGCGTGGGATAGAGTGCAACCCCGTAAAGATCAAGGCCATTGAGCGGATGAAGAGACCGACCCGACTGCGGGACGTCCAGAAGTTCACCGGGTGCCTAGCATCTCTCATCCGGTTCGTCAGCTGGCTGGGCGAGAAGGCCCTCCCTCTGTACCAGCTGATGAAGAAGACCACATGCTTCGAGTGGACCGACCAGGCGGACAAGGCGTTCCTTCAGCTCAAGCGGATGCTGTCCACACCACCTGTTCTGGCCGCTCCGGCTGCTAAAGAGCCCATGCTCCTCTACATTGCCGCCACCAACCGAGTCGTCAGCACGGTGATTGTTGTCGAACGCCCAGAAGCTGGCAGGGCACAGCCGGTCCAGAGGCCGGTCTACTACCTGAGCGAGGTGTTGTCCACCTCCAAGCAGAACTACCCCCACTACCAGAAGATGTGCTACGGCGTGTACTTTGCCGCCAAGAAGCTGAAGCAGTACTTCCAGGAGCACACCATCACGGTCGTCTATACCGCCCCCCTTGCCGAGATCATGCGCAACCGAGATGCCTCAGGCCGGGTGGCCAAGTGGGCCATCGAGCTGGCTCCCCACACCATCCTCTACCAGCCCCGCGCCGCCATCAAGTCCTAAGCGCTGGCCGACTTCCTTGTCGACTGGGCTGAGACCCAGTACCTGCCGCCTGAGCCGGATTCCACGCATTGGCGGATGCACTTCGACGGCTCAAAGATGCACACCAGTTTGGGAGCCGGCATTGTTCTCACCTCTCCTAAAGGCGACAAGCTGAGGTACACGCTGCAGATCCACTTTGCCGCCTCCAACAACGTGGCCGAGTACGAGGCACTCATCCATGGGCTCCGGCTAGCCAAGGAGATCAGCATCCGCCGCATCCTGTGCTACGGCGACTCGGACCTGGTGGTATAACAATCTTCTGGTGACTGGGACGCCAAGGACGCCAATATGGCCAGCTACCGCTTCCTCGTCCAGCAGATCAGTGGATACTTCGATGGATGCGAGTTCATCCATGTGCCACGGGCCGACAACGAAGCAGCCAATGCTCTGGCACGGATTGGCTCTACCCGGCAAGCCATACCAGCTGGCGTTTCCCTCGAGTGCCTGCACAAGCCGTCTATCCAGCCTTCGCCAGAATCAGAATCCATCTTCGTGACGGCTAACCCTGGAGCAGCCGGATCCGGCTCGGGGACTTCAGCAGTCGGCCCGGGGACTTCTGCAGGCAGCCCAGGGGCTGCAACACCTAAACCCAGACCGGGGACTGCTGTAGTCAGCCCGGGGATTTCTGCGACGCAACAAGGAGCGGCCGCCTCCAACCCGCCGCCTCCCAACCCGGCCACCCTGGCGCCGATCGCCGTCATGACGGTGGTAGAAGCCCCGTCTTGGGGGCAGCCCATCCTCAACTTTCTGGTGAGCCGCGAGCTCCCAGCCGACGAGGTGTTCGCCCGGCAAGTGCAACACCGGGCGACTGCATACACGATCATCAACAGAGAGCTCGTCAGGCGCAGCGCGACTGGTGTCTTTCAGCGCTGCATCGAGACGGAGAAGGGCATAGCAATCCTCAGGGACATTCATCAAGGCGAATGTGGCCACCATGCCGCCTCCAGAGCCCTCATCGCTAAGGCTTTCCGCCACGGTTTCTTCTGGCCGACTGCTCTGGACGACGCCAAGGAGTTGGTCCAAAAGTGCAAAGGGTGCCAGCGTTTCAGCACCAAGCAGCACCAGCCGGCCTCAGCCCTCAAGACTATTCCCATCACTTGGCCATTTGCCGTATGGGGGTTGGACATGGTGGGCCCATTCAAGACTGCACGTGGCGGCATGACCCATCTGCTGGTTGCCGTGGACAAGTTCACGAAGTGGATTGAAGCGAAGCCGATCAAGAAGCTGAACGGCCCCACAGCCGTTACATTTATTGCGGATATCACCGTTCGATACGGCATCCCACACAACATCATCACCGACAACGGCACGAACTTCGCCAAAGGTGCCTTGGCTCATTTCTGCGTGGCACAGGGCATCCGACTGGACCTCGCGTCGGTTGCTCACCCGTAGTCAAACGGCTAGGTGGAGCGGGCAAATGGCCTCATTCTATCCGGCATCAAGCCACGGCTAGTCGAGCCACTGGAGTGCTCGGCCGGCTGCTGGATCGAGGAGCTGCCGGCCGTCCTTTGGAGTCTTCGGACTACGCCAAACCGGTCGACCGGCTTCACACCTTTCTTCCTCGTGTACGGGGCTGAGGCTGTCATCCCAACGGATATTGAGTTCGACTCGCCTTGCGTCACCTTGTACACGAAAGCGGAAGCAAAGGAGGCGCATGAAGACAGCGTTGATTTGCTCGAAGAGGCCCGACTGCTGGCACTCAGCCGGTCCGCCATCTACCAACAGAGCCTGTGCCGCTACCACAACAAGAAGATCAGGCCGCGTGCATTCCGCGAGGGCGACCTTGTGCTCCGACTGATCCAGCGAACAGTCGGCCAGCACAAGCTCTCTGCTCCTTGGGAAGGACCCTTCATCATCAGCAAGGCCCTGGGCAACGACTCCTACTACCTAATCGACGCGCAGAAGCCCAGGGCAAGCAAGAGGGACACAGCCGGCCAAGAGTCGGAGCGCCCATAGAACGCGAACCTCCTCCGCCCGTTTTACAGTTGATGCAGTGTATGTACCACGCTATCTTTTGTATTAAGTAAAGACAACAGGTACCCCGAGGCGCACTCGGGGGCTACCTTTTTATCTCTATGATAAGCTTCGCCTGTGTATGAGTATTCATTCTTTCGCCCTGCCCGGGTCCGGTCAGCCGGCCCGGGGGCTCGCCGACTTGGCCCAAGTTGGTACCATCCGAAGTCGGCTTAGTAGTGTGCCGACGCCAAAGCCCTCTCTTCGCCCCAGCCACAGCTCGCAGCGTGACTGTCCGGCTGGCAAGAGCTAAAGGCCGGAAACGCTGTCCACACGAAAAACGATTAAGGAAGAACGCCGATTCAGGCCAAGCCGGCCTCTCGCCTCCCCCGTCCGACTGCTCAGCAGCCGGCCGGCCGGCTTCTCACTTGACTAGCTACGCTTTAAGCGGCTGAAGTAATTTGCCTATTTTAAACGGCCAAGACCCTGACCCGGCCACAGACCGCAGCGCGACTGTCCGGCTGGCAGTGCGGCGGCCAAAGGAACACGGCAAAAGATAAAGGCAAAGAAAGCAAAGGCAAAATCGAGTCAAAACTCGGCAAGGCACACAAGCATGCGGGGAAAATAAATTCATTTACATTGCAAAAGGCCAGCGGCCGGCATTCATGAAGGTTTAAAATACACCCCAGTGGGTGGAACTGCGCATAACTAACTTGTTCTTGAGCACAAGACAGAAAAACTTAAAAGATAAGGGCCGCCTAGGCCGGAGGCACCACGGGCTGCTCGGACGAGTCGGCGATGGCAGTAGCACCCGCTGGCGGGGCCTCCGGCTGGTTGGTCTCGGTCTGGTTGGCGGCTGAGGCCGGATCGGGCTGATTCTGGCTGGTCGCTCCGTCATCTGGCGCGACGCCATCACCTTCCTCATCCTCGTCCTCCTCCGCGGCTTCGTCGCTGGAGGCGATCTCCTCCGCCGGGTCCTCCCCCTCATCCGGGTTCAGCCCGAACCAGGACGGCGGCACCTCGGTGCCGTCTTCTGCCCACTCCGAGATGAAGACGCTGCCGTCGGTGTACTCGGCGAGGGCCGACACGCGAATGGCGATCTCCTCGCACTCTACCTCCAGCTCCGGCGCCGCCTCTTGGTGGAAGGTGGCCAGCTGCGCCAGGCTCATGCCCGGGTACCACGCCTTCACGAACTCCAGCGCCACCTTGGCGCCGGCCCGTGCCGCGGCGCCCTTCCAGGCATCGAGCCGCTCCCGCGCCACCTCCAACTAGTCGGCGGTCCGGCTAGGAGTCCAGGGGACCTGCACACCCGGCCAGAGCCCTTCCAAGACCTGTGACCCGGCGTGCTAAAATTGGCGGAGCAGACGGCGCGCCGGCTCAAGACGTAGCCGAACGGCCAGGAACTGTTCGCCCAAGTTCCGGGGCCGGTCCGGCGCAATCTCCATGCCCACACTCCTCCGCTGGTCACGCCGTGCCTCAATCGCCTGGCCGATGGCACCAGAGTGATCCGGGAAGTACTCTGTCTGAAAGAAGACAAAAGAATTAGAAGCCGGCTGACCACGGTAGCCGGCAACTAACCAATTAAGGAAGAAAGAAGATCTACCTTCGAGCAGATCCTCAATCACCGAGTAGCCCTCCGACAGGTACTTCTCCTTTTCGGCCCAGCCCGAGCGCTGGGACTCGAACTCGGCCTTGAGGCGCTCCTCCTCGTCCTTCAGCTGCTGGACCTGCTCCGCATGCCGGGCCGCCTAGTCAGCCAGCTCCTTCTCGAGCCGGTTGCGCTCCGCGGCCGCCTGGCTGCGCTCTAGCTCTTTGGCCTGAAGCTGGCCCTCGAGCTCATGCACATAGCCCCGCAGATGGGTGACGGCCTCTGCAAAGGCAAAGAAGAATCATCAGCAATAGCATCAACAAAGACAAGAAGTCACCGGGAAGATCCGGCCCGACTGCTCAGCAGTCGGCCCGAATCTCGGGGGCTACACCCAGTGGGTGTGCTTGCGCGCCCCCACTAAAAGCCGGCCTATGTACCTCGGCTCTTCTGCAACTCGGCGGTCCGGTTGGCGAGCGCCTGGTTTTGGGAGTTGAAGGCGGCCGCATGCAGGTTGTGGTAGTCCTGCGGCAAGCACGACATCTCAACATTCGGAAACACGCCTTAAAGTTCCAACCCGCCTGCTCAGTAGCCGGCTTGGAACTCGGGGGCTACACCCAGTGGGTGCGCTGGCGCGCCCCCACTAAGGATCGCAAAAATAAAAAGCAAGGTCAAGAGCATACCCGGACAGACATCTGCATCGCCACCATCTCGCTCCTCGCCTTTAGGAGGGTGGCGCCGTGGGCGGAGAACTTGTCCAGGACATCCTGCACCGCGAGGTTCAGGGTGGCCGGGCCGGCCCCTGGTGTCCAACTAGGTGGAGCGGAACTCGTGGCCTCGGTGTCGACTCCCTGCGAGCTCGCGGCCCCGATTTCTACCGGCCTCGGCGCGGAAGCCGCCCACGCCGGGCGCAGGCGCGCGGGGGTGCGTGTCGTCATGGCCTAGCTCGTCGCCAACCCGGCCATGGCCAGCGGCATCTCCGGCCCTCCGGGGCGGTCGTCACCTCGCTCGCTAGCACCCGGCGTGCGCTGAGTCACCTCCGCTTCCGGGATGACGGAGTCAGCAACCTCCAGCACCGGCGCCGTCTAGTCGGCTCCGGCTACCCTAGTCGGCACCTGGGCCTCCACCATCGGCACCTCCGGCTGCTCAAGATTCGCAGCCTCCGGGATCCCGCTGCCAGCCGGATCCTCCGCGGCCTTGACGCCAGCCTCCGCCTACGCCTTGGTCGCCGCCTCCGCCTCCGCCTGCGCTGACGCGACGGCCTGGGCATCGGCGTTCGCCCACGCCGCGGCAGCTTCCCGCTCCTCCCGCGCCTCCCGCGCGTTCCTTTCCGTCGCCTCCCGAAGGGCAGCGGCCGGGTCCACGCGCTGGGCCTCCTCAGAGCCGCCTGCTGGTTCGATCAGCGAGGCGGATGGAGCCCGTGATATGGGGACGGCGGCCCTGTTCAGCAAAGCAAGTAGAGATGAGAATTTTGCGAGAAAGAAAAGCAACCAAGGCGGTGCGCCTAACGTACTTACCCGGACACCATTGGGCGATCCTTTGGGGCCCTCCAGATGGCGGCCGCCTTCGCGGCCTCCTGCCACTTGGTCACGGCCGCTTGCTTGGCCTTCTTGGCCGGCCGGCTGCCAAACAGCCCCTCGCCGCGATGTTTAGGCGCGCCGGGTGCACCAGTCGGTGCTCTGCTTGGCGGCCGCGCCGTTGAAGGGTCGGCGCCTGCCCCCTCGACACCTTCGAGGCGGCGTTGCCCCTCGTCGTCCTTATCATCATCCGGCCAGGACCGGACATCGCCGTCTCCTCCTGCGCCGCCTCCTCCGTCGCCGCCTCCCCCGATGGCGTCGTCCTTGCCTCTGTCTTCCAACGCGGCCGCCCCTAGCTCGGGGTCGCCGACGTCGCTCTCCTCGCGGTCCGGCATCCATTGATGGCCCGGAGCCGGCGTGTCGGTTGCTACCTGACCAGGGAAGCGCTGCCCCGCGTCCGGGTGGTCAGGTCGGATGAAGAGCACTACATGAGCAAAGAATGGGGACCAGATACTAACCGGCGGTGGCGGGTTGGTGCGACTGTACGGCTGCTTGCCGAATTGCCAGTCGGTCTCGCTGAGCTTACTGTCGGAGAAGTAGTTGACATGGCGGACCACCTCCACCATCGGTAGCTCCTTCGTGGACATCTGGCAGGGGTCCCGGTGGCCGCTCATGTCGCAGATCAGGTGCGGCCGGGCTTGGAGGGGCGGAACCCAGCGGTAGACGAAGGCGGCCAGCAAGTCTGCCGGCTTGAGGCCCTCCGAGTCCGTCATCTCTTGAAGCCGGACAAGGACGTTGGTGATGGAAGCCGACACCGGTTTGGGTTGTTGCCCCCAGTTGTTCCGCGGCTCGCCAGGCGGGCCGATCGCGAAGGCCGGTAGGTTGATGTAGTCACGAGTCGGGTGGAGGTTGCGGACGTAGAAGTACGACTTCTGCCATAGCTTCGCCGACTCCAGCAAAGAAATAGGAGGATAGCGGGTCCCGGAGCCGGTGCGCCGCACGGCGACGCAGGATCCGCACTGGGCCGGCTCGCCCTTGGCCTGGGTACCCAACTTCAGGTAGAAGAACCTGCCCCACAGCTCGAGCGTGGGCAGGACGCCGAGGTAGCCTTCGCAGAAGGTCACGAAGGCGGAGAAAAGCACCACCATGTTGGGAGTGAGGTGATGAGGTTGGAGACAGTAGAAGTTGAGGAAGGAGCGGAGGAAGCCGCTCGCAGGCAAACCAAATCTGCTGAGGAAATGGCTCCGGAAGACGACGAACTCGCTGGCCCTCGGCGCTAGCGAGATCTCCCTCTCGTCGGGGATCCACGTCCCCACGACCGCCTCGACAGGAAGCCTCCATGTCGCTCGGAGGAACTTGATGTGGCCTTCATGGACGTTGGAGCCGTCCCACTCGCCTCGCGCCATGGCTTGCGGTGGCCTGGCGGTGGCGCGGTGAGGCTGGTCGGTGGCGAAGCCGCGGCGGCACTTCGTCAGCGTGCGGCGCGGCGGCGCAGTGGCAGCGAGGAAGCAAAGGAGCGAGGGAGAAGAACAAGAGAGCGGAGGGGGCGCGCGTGCGTTTGGCCGCCCCCTTCCTCCTATTTATATGGCCGAGACGGCGAGGCCGAGGCGACACTTCGTGTGGGGGGGGGGGGCGTGGGTTTAACTGCGGCCACGTCCCGCACGCCCCCGCAAATCCCGCCCCTTAATGGCGCGTAATCATTTTGCCCCGGAAGGGCAACCGTCTGCCTCGGCTGCAGCGGATCCGCGCACGCGCCGAGGCCGTGTAGTTGTGGGCCCGGGCCTGTGGTGACGTCCCATCACGCACGTGGGCTGGCAGGCTGGCCTGGCCTGCTAGCGGCGCGTGGCGTACCATCCGGCGCCCGCCACGATGATTCAAATTCACCAAGCGGCTGGCTTCGCCTCTGCCGGCTTCTGGCACGCGGACGAAGCAAAAACGCAGGATCTCTCGGAGGAGGAAACTGCTGAGGCACTCCAACATTGAGCCGTGGCGCCTCACCAGCTCCGGGGACTACTGTCGGGGGGATGGACCCCGGGTAGCCTCATCTGGACCGAATAACTTTTCAAGACATCGGGGCTGGCGAAGCCCCTCATGCCAGCTGGCCACGCGGGCCGGCTTCCAGAAGACGGCGCACCCATAGAAGGCGGCTTTGGGGGCGGGTTGGCTTCCATCAGCCGGCCCCTCCTTCCCCTTGGAGTCCGCACTCACCTACTACGACGAGACGGGGCGTGGCAATAGTGTCGCCTGCTCCCCCGAATCCCTGAGGAGCGTGGCTACAGTACGAGCTGACCCAACGGCCACCTACCCGCCTGGCGCGGGACTGTAGCCATGCGACTCATGACACGGCCCTCGTCAGCAAGGACCGTGCTACGGCAGAAGGCAATCAGCATGGCCCACAGGCTTCCAGAAGACGGCGCATCCCTTGAAGGCGGCCTCGGGGGCGGGCCGGCTTCCTGCAGCCGGCCCCTCCTTCCCCTTGGAGTCTGCGCTCACCCACTACGACAAGACGGAGCGTGGTTGCAGTGTGCGCTGACCTAGCGGCCACCTACCCGCCTGACACGGGACTGTAGCCATACGACTCGTGACGCGGTCTCCGTCATCAAGGACAGAGCTACAACGAAAGCCAATCAGCGTGGCCCGCAGGCGGCGGGCCCTACCTGTCGACCGGATTCTCGGCAGCCGGCGGGGCCCTCCAGAGGTGGGCCTCAGCAGCCGGCGGAGAACCCGGAGACCTTAGAGACTGACGTCCGGGTCCTACACCCGGCCGTATTACCATTGTACCCCTAGGGGGTTGGCCTATAAAAACCCCCCAGGGTTCACCCATGCAAAGGGTTGAGCCTTCATTCCACACACACCATAGCTAGGAGAAGAGAGGTAGCTCTACCCTTCTTCCTCCTCTAGCAACACAGCTCAAGGAGCAACCTTGTACACTCTTGATCATAGTCATCATAGCAGGACTAGGGGTGTTATCTCTCCGGAGAGCCCCGAACCTGGGTACGTCTCGTGTGTTACCGAGCTCGTGCTCACTCTCGCTTTCAGAACCCGACGACGTCCTCATGGCTCCACCCACGATAAGCCACCCCCCTGGCATCTGACATGAGATTACCACAACAGGGATAGGCGATGGCGTCGGCGGCGTCACTGGGGATCTTGTGCGTCTGCACGTCAGTTGAAAGATCGCTTGACGGCGGCGGCCTGTCCTCGATAGGATCGGTGTTAGTGCGGGGTGTTTTTTTAGGCTGCGTTCGTGGGGTGGGGTGTGGGGAGGGACAAAAAAAACCAACAAAATAAAACGGGTGAAAGTGGTGGGACGAAAAAAAACCGTGGAGGCTATTCTACCAACTGAGACATTAGGAGTAGAGATACTGCTTAGGACGTGTCCAATACGGACCCTCAAGTCACCTCCATCCATCTGGACCGCGCGATGCGCATGTGTTTTCCACCCAACACAGTCATCTATCCATTTAGACCTGCAAACCAGATTGGAGGCCTTTGCGGGCGTCCAGACCACTGTCACACACGTGTCCAACAACCCTAACCCACCATAAACCCTCTCCCTCGCCCTCGCCCTTTCCCGCCCGAAGTGGTTGCCCACATTCATGCCGCTCTAGAGCGACAGCTTCGCGTTGATGCCGGCTTAGAGCAAAAGTGACCTCTCACTAGCACCGGCATTGAAGTGGTTTGCCGGCCAAGAACACCGTCGGCGCCGCGTCGGCTGTCCGTACTTGTTCAATGCCGAAGAGGTGTGCTAATCCCACATGAGTCTTTGGGTTACCCCAAAGAGAAAGGGTGAAGTAGATAACAACAAAGTTTTTCCTCGGTTTACAACAAAGGTTTATCAAACCAGTATAAGCTTATAAGCTAATAAGATAAGCAGCACATGCACACAAACAAGGTAAAATTTTTGCACCCAATGTGGCAAGGGGGTTATCAACGCCTTGTCTTGCTGGTTACAAGGTTAAAAACAAATAGATAGTGGTAAAATGAAATGACAAATAAAAAGAGGCAATTTTGTAGGAGAATCTATTGATGAAGAATAGACCCCGGGGGCACAGGCTCACTAGTGGCATGATACGTCTCCGACGTATCTATAATTTTTGATCTATTTCATGCTATTATATTACCATTCTTATATGCCATTTTATATCATTTTTGTTGACTAACCAATTAACTTAGTGCATAGTGTCAGTTCCTATTTGTTTTGCCTATTTCTTTGTTTTGCAGAAAAACCACACCAAACGAAGTCCAAACACGATGAAACTTTACGATAATTTTTTTGGACCAGAAGAGACCGTAGAAGTTTCGGGGAGAGACCAGAAGATGCATGATGGAGCGACAAGCTCAAGGGGCACGCCCTCGAGGGGTGGCCACGCCATTAGCACTTGTGGGGCCCACGTGGCTCCGTTTGACCTAATCTCTGGCCTATAAATTCCCTAATATTCTAAAAAACCCGAAGCAAGACCCGAAACAATTTTATCACCGCCACAAGCCTTTGTTCTTCCGTGATCCCATCTGGAGGCCTTTTTCGGTACTGTGCCAAAGGGGGAAACCATTGGGGAGGCAATCTTCATCAACCTTGCTGCCTCATGATGATGTGTGAGTGGTTCACACAGGACATACAGGTCCATAGCAATAGCTAGATGTCTTTCTCTCTCTCTTTTTGATCTTCAATACAGATCTCTTCGCAGATTTATTCGATGTAATTCTCGCGATGTGTTAGTTGAGATCCGATGAATTGTGAGTTTATGATCAAGTTATTCATTAAAAGTATTTGAATCCTTTTGAGATCTATTTATGTGTGATTTGATGGCCTTGTATTTCTCTCTGGTCTATCTGTCTTCTTTGGCCAATTAGATTGATTTATCTTCAGTGGGAGTGGTGCTTGGTAGTAGGTTCAATCTTACGGTGTCCTTACTCTGTGACAGGAGGAGTTGCAAGGCATGTATTGTATTGTTGCTACTAAGGATAAAACGACATGGTTCAAACATATTAGTTGGTCTAATTTTGTCTATTTTATGTCATCTTGCTTAAAGCGTTACTATGTTTGTCATGAACTTAATACTTTGAGATGCATCCTGGATAGCGGTCTTGGGGTGAAGTAATAGTAGTAGGTTGATATGTCTCCAACGTATCTATAATTTTTGATTGTTCCATGCTATTATAGTATCAATCTTGGATGTTTTATATGCAATTATATGTTATTTTATATCAATTTTTGGGACTAACCTATTAACCCAGTGCCCAGTGCCAGTTGTTGTTTTCTGCTTGTTTTTGGTTTTCCAGAAAATCAGTACCAAACGGAGCCCAAACGCTACGAAACTTTTTGATGATTTTTTTCTGGAAATAAGAGACCCTGGAAGCTTCGAGAGGAGACCAGAGGATGTACGAGGAGACGGCAAGGCAACCCGGCACGCCCAGGGGGGTGCGCCGTGTTGCCTTGTAGGCCCCTTGAGGCTCCGTCTGACCTAATTCCACTTCTATAAATTCTCAAATATTGGAAAACCAATGGAGAGCCACCTGAAACACTTTTTTCGCCGTTGTAAGTCTCTGTTCTTCCATGATCTCATCTCAAGGCCTTTTTCGTTACTCTGGCGAAGGGGGGAATCGATCACGGAGGGCTTCTACATCAACCTTGCTGCCCTACCGATGATGCGTGAGTAGCTTACCACATACCTACGGGTCTATAGCTAGTAGCTAGATGGCTTCTTCTCTCTCTTTGATCTTTAATACCATGTTCTCTTTGAGGTTCTTGGAGTTCTATCTAATGTAATCTTCTTTTGCGGTGTGTTTGTTGGGATCCGATGAATTGTGGGTTTATGATTTGAATATTCATAAGAAGTAATTGAGTCTTTTCTGAACTTTATTAAGCATGATTGTTATAGCTTTGCATTTCTCTTTGATCTATTTGTTTAGTTTGGCCAACTAGATTGATTTATCTTTAGTGGGAGAGGTGCTTTGTGATGGGTTCAATCTTGCGGTGCTCTATCTCAGTGACAAAAAGGGACAAGACACGTATTTGTATTGTTGCCATTAAGGATAAAATGATGGGGTTTATTCATATTATTTGAGTTTACTTTGTCTACATCATGTCATCTTGCTTAAGGCGTTACTCTGTTTTCATTAACTTAATACCCTAGATGCATTTGGATAGGGGTCGATGGGTGGAGTAATAGTAGTAGATGCAGGCAGGAGTCGATCTACTTGTCTCGGACGTGATGCTTATATACATGATCATTGTTGGAAATATGCCCTAGAGGCAATAAAATTTGTATTACTATATTTCCATATCAATAATTAAAGACTTTATATTCTATGCTATAACCGCTATGATCCTGGAATATGCGATTCAGTGGAAAACTCATATGCACGTGTGGAATGATAAACGGTAAAATAAAAGATTCCTAGTCTCGCCTCTAAGACTAGCTCAAGTGTTGTTGGTGATCACGTTTTCCATATCTTAGGATATCGTTAAGTGTAAGGATAGTCCTAAAACAACATTCAGATTATAACGTTGGAAGAACGATCATATTGAACCGACCCAATCTTATTTGTTATGAATCGTGTTAATATCGTCTGCATTCAATTGTAATAACACGGAGTGTTGACATGTGATACTGCTCCTTAGACCATGAGAATATCGTGGTCACTTCTTACCATACGATGGGCTTTGGGGTTGCTCAAACATCACCTATAACACGGCGATCATAACGACAACTTACAGGTTCATCAGAAAGTTTGACAAGTGGCCGAATAGCTTGAGAGTGGGATTTGCTCCTCCGACGATGGAGAGATATTCTTAGGGCCCTCTCGGTGTGACGACATCAATCATCGTCTGGCCAGACACACGTGACTTCGTCACGGGGATGCCGGAACACAACAACGACGAAGAAGAACAAAACCGGTAAAGAGGATTTCGTTATAGTGAGCATAGTGATCACTCGGGAGGATGCTGATGCATCTCGGGTATTGTGAAGTATTGCGAGGCAAAGGGAACATCACATGATAACCTAAGGTTCACTTGAATATCATTCGTGTGCTCATAGGGAACGATACGAACGTCCACGGTCCCGCTACTGGTCATTGAACGAACGGTTTTGTTTATGTCTATGGGTTATCGAACCTACAGGGTCACAAGCTTAAGACAATCACAATCTGCTGGTGTTAGTAGGATGGGAGTCATGAGAATATATACTACTTGTGAGCTACGTTGGGATTTACTTGAAGAGAAGAGGATGATGAGTACAGTAGAGACATTTCCATCGTTGGAGGAGCTCAAAGCCGATCTTTCGTCAAAAAAAGAAGTCAAGTGCACTGATCATTTGCTATTTAATTGTAGTTTCTACTAAAAATATCAAGTACACTGAACCTAGCGATGCAAATAAAAAAAAGTGGAGGGGATGAAGATGGAGTGGATGAACTCACCGAGGGGACGAAGATGGAGGCAATGAACCCTAGCAGTCCGTCGTTTCCGTCGTCGTCGTCGCTTCTGCTGCCGCCGTCGAAGAAACCCTAGCTCAAAATGAAATGTACTCCAATCAAATTGGAGGGCAACGAGCGGCGAGAGAGGGAGAGAGAGTGGGGAGAGGGAGGGAGATTACCTAACCGCCGGAACCGGCCGGAATCGGAGCGGCGACGATGAGCGGCGAGAGAGGGAGAGAAAGGGGAATGAAAACAGAGCAGCGCGCGGGGCACAAAGAGAGGGAGTGGGGTGAGGGGGGGGGTTGCCCCCTTGGTTTTGACCCCACAACCTCCTAATAATATTTGGGCTTGGCCCAATACGAAATTTAAAATAATATAAATTTAAAATCATAAGTATTTCCATTAAAAATAATATATATTAAAAATCATCAGTATTTCCATTTAAAATAATATAAATTTAATAAAAGTAAACTACAATATACTATAAAATGATCACCACCTAAAAAAATTAGAAAGAAAAATTTGGAAGTGTCAAACTACATATTTGAAGGCTCAAAACTACATATTTCAAGTCTCAAACTAAAAAGGAAAAAAAGTCAAATTGAAGTCTCAAACTTCATATTTTTAAAAATGTCAATATTTCCATTTGAAATAATATAAATTTAATAAAAGTATACTACAATATACTATAAAAATGATGACCACTTGAAAAATAAAAAGGAAAAAATTTGGAAGTGTCAAACTACATATTTGAAGGCTCAAAACTACATATTTCAAGTCTCAAACTAAAAAGGAAAAAAGTCAAATTGAAGTCTCAAACTTCATATTTTAAAAAATGTCAGTATTTCCATTTAAAATAATATAAATTTAATAAAAAGTTAACTGCAATATACTTTTTCCACTAGTGATGTTGGCTGTTTTGAGGAAGATATAAGGAGGCTTATGTGCGATAGAGCGTATCATATCACGGGGTTTGGATGCACCGGCGAAGTTTGCACTGACTCTCAAGGTGAGAAAGGGCAATGCACGGTACCGAAAAGGCTAGCAAATGGCGGTAAGGTAAGAGTGTGTATAATCCATGGACTCCCATTAGTCATAAAGAACTCACATACTTATTATGAAAGTTTATTGGCCCTTGAAGCAAAGTACTACTACGCATGCCACGAGAGGGATAGATTGGTAGGAAAATACCATCGCTCGTCCCCGACCGCCACTCATAAGGAAGACAATCTGTTGGTGCAATGACCTGCCTCCTTATATTTTGGAGTTTGTTGACATAAACAGTATGGGACTTATGTGGTTTGCTAGTGCACACAGAGTAACAGTTCCCTGGAATCAAGAGGAGTTTGTTTCAAATGACGAAGATAATCCCCTGCGCTGCAGTGAAGGTTATCACCGAAGATTATGAAGACAAGAGTAACCCCTAAAAATTGCTGACGAGAAGCAATTGGTTCGGTGCCTGTCCGAAGGAAGTGACAGCGTCCGAGGAGATTGAAGATGAAGTGAAGACGTAGTATTTATTTCATAGTTTCTTTTCTTCTTGTTGAGTCATAGGACCCTCATACTATTAAGAGGGGTATAGCATTCGAAACTTTGATTCTCTGGTGCTAAACCCAAATCCTATGAAAGTTGTGAGAGAAATCTCTTTGTGATTCGAGCAAATACTTGCCAGCAAGAGACTGTGATCTTCTTCGCTGCGAGAGATTTGTCTCAGACCGAGGAGTTAGCATTACTTGTTCCTCAAGTAATGTTACCGTTGCTCCAAAATCCGACCGTTGTGAACGTGTCGGTTGGCCATTGGCTGGCCCACGTGTCCAAAATGGTCATTTCCCATCCGGGAAGGCTGCGGCTATAAATAGCCACTCCGCGCCGGCTTTGTCCGGTGGCTAGTCCGTTTGATTCTGAGATGATTGTTGAGCAACCCCCTCTCCGAGTGATTTGAGTTTAAAATCCACTGAGAGAAAACCCCTAGAGCCGAAAAATTAGATAGTGGTTTAGCATCACTCGAATCCAAGTCCAGTACGCTCCACCTATTACTCTTGAGAGCTGCAAACTCTCTAGATGGTTAGTTGTCAATTTCTTCAGAGACCAAGAGTGATTGTGGTTCTCGAAGAAGAAGTCTATGAAGGTTTGGAGATCGCCTCAAGTATCTACCATGAGTAATCGGCATTGGTTGACGAACCAATTATCCAGGAGAATAGGGTGAAGAGAGTTAAATCACAACCCCTCCAACCAGACATAGTCCTTGTGCAGAAGGACGAACTCGTCGAACAAATACCCTGTCGCCATCGAGCATCACTAGTTACCTCTGTTCCCATCCATTCATTCATACTATTTTCATTCTGTGATTTATCTCAATGCATGCATTAGTTTTCATTCGATGGCTTGTACTCGCTCACTGTTCGCTGTTTTTCATTCGCTCAGCCGTTGGGTTCCGAGAGTTTTGTTTCTGAAAGAAATTTTAAAACTCCCATTCACCCCCCTCTGGTAGACATACTTCATTCCTACAATTGGTATCAGAGCAAGGTACTCCTTGACTCTGCTCATTTTGGTCTAACCACCTTGGAGTTTAAGTATATCTTCAGTGAGCTACAAGTCGCATCTCAAGATTACATCTTCGATGGGACGGACTATCCCTTCTGGAAAGAGAAGATGAAGATCTGTCTCCGAGCCATTGATGATGACATGTGGAACGTGGTGCAGTTTGGATTCACGGTTGAAATACCTCAAGCCCCCTCTGATGCCGAGAAGAAACTCATTCAGTTGGACGCTCAGGCCAAAGATGAAATTGGTGGTCATCTCTCTCGTGTTCAATTTCTTATCATCAGTGTGAAACTGTGAAGGAATTGTGGGACATTCTCGAAAAGATAAATGAGGGTGTTTAAACTCAGAAGGAAGCTTGCATTGATACTCTTCGGGCAAAGTTCAATCAGTTCAAGTGCATTGGAAATGAAAGCTGTCAGCAAACCTTCGATCGACTGAGTGATATCGCAAATGAGTTGCAAGCTCTCGACGCCAAAGACATCACCGACCATGAAGTTGTGAAGAAGCTGCTCGATCTCTTGATAGTTCATTCGACACACTTGTTCTGATGATTGATAACCCACAAGTATAGGGGATCGCAACAGTTTTTGAGGGTAGAGTATTCAACCCAAATTTATAGATTCGACACAAGGGGAGCAAAAGAATGTTTGTAGGTATTAGCAGTTGAGTTGTCAATTCAACCATGCCTGGAGATTAAATATCTGCAGCAAAGTGATCAGTAGCACAGTAATATGATAGTTTTGATAGCAGTGGTAACAGTAGTAGTAACGGTAATATTGATAGCAATGATTTTGTAGCAAGTATAACAGTAACAACAGCAGTAGTAACTTAGCATAAACAATATGTGGAAAACTCATAGGCATTGGATCGGTGAATTCATTGGATGATATTCATCATATAACAGTCATAACCAAGGGCGATAGAGAACTAGCTCCAGTTCATAAATATAATGTAGGCATGTATTCCGTAAATAGTCAAACATGCTCAGGGAAAAGAACTTGTATGACATCTTCTGTCCTACCCTCCCGCGGCAGCGGGGTCCATAGGGAAACTAATGGATATTAAGGCCTCCTTTTAATAGAGAACCGAAACAAAGCATTAACACATAGTGAATACATGAACTCCTCAAACTACGGTCATCACCGGAAAGTATCCCAATTACTGTCACCCCGGGGTTTACAGATCATAACACGTAGCAGGTGCATATAACTTGCAAGATCGGATCTAGAACATAGATATAATGGTGAAAACATAAACGGTTCAGATCTGAAATCATGGCACTCGAGCCCTAGTGACAAGCATTAAGCATGGCAAAGTCATAGCAACATCAATCTCAGAACATAGTGGATACTAGGGATCAAGACCTAGCAAAACTAACTCGATTACATGATGAATCTCATCCAACTCCTCACCGACCAGCGAGCCTACAAAGGAATTACTCACTCCCGGTGGGGAGCATCATGGAATTGGCGATGAAGGAGGGTTGATGATGACAAAGACCGAAGATTCCCCTCTCCGGAGCCCCAAACGGGCTCCAGATCTAGCCTCCCGATGAAGAACAGGAGGCGGCGGCGGTTCTGTATCGTGAAACACGATGAAACTTCCTCTCCTATTTTTTTCTCGGAAAATAAGATTTTATAGCGTCGGAATTAGTGTCTGCGGGGCCACGAGGTGGGCAGAACCCACCTGGGCGCGCCAAGAGGGGGGGCGCCCTGGTGGGTTGTGCTCAACCAGGTGCCCCCTCCGGTGGTTCTTGGCCCCAGTATTTTTCTTTTATTGTAAAATAATTCTCCAAAAAGTTTCATTCCATTCCGAGAACTTTTATTTCTGCACAAAAACAACACCATGGTAGTTCTGCTGAAAAAAGCGTCAGTCCAGGTTAGTTTCATTTAAATCATGCAAATTAGAGTCCAAAACAAGAGCAAAAGCGTTAGGAAAAGTAGATACGACAGAGACATATCAACTCCCCCAAGCTTAAACATTTGCTTGTCCTCAAGTAATTTAGTTGATAAACTGAAAGTGAAAAAGAAAAACTTTTATGAACTCTTTTGTTCTTGTTTACATAAATAAGCTTAAGTAGCACCCAGGTTTTCAGCAAAGATCATTACTAACCATGTCAACAATAATTCTTAAAAGTTATATTAACTCATATCAATAGCATAAGCAACTAGCGAGCAATAATAAGATATCTCAAATGACAACACTTTGTCAAAACAACAATGATATAATATGACAATAATGGTATCTCGCTAGCCCTTTCTGAGACCGCAAAACATAAATACAGAGCACCTTCACAGTTCAAGCAGCGACTAAACATTGTAATTCATGGTAGAAAAGATCCAGTCATGATGCATTCAACATTAACTATACACAATGCATGAGGATGACAATAGTGCTCTCAGATCTGGCGCTTGTTTGAGAAGGTGATGACTCAACATAAAAGTAAATAGATAGTCCCTTCGCAGAGGGAAGCAGGGATTTGCAGAGGTGCCAGAGCTCGAAGCTTAAATCAGAGATAAATGAAATTTTGGGAAATGCACCCTTCCTGTTTACGTCACGACCAAGAGTTATCAATATCTTCCATCCGAAACACATTAGTAGTGGTTCCCAAGCGATAAAAGTAAAGGTTTACTCCCCCTCCACCAACAAACACACTCCACGGCTAGCCGAATCCACGGGTACCGTCCATACCAACAACAATCATGGGGGAGTTTTGTTTAATTATTTGCAATTTTTGATTTCGGGACTGGGAATCCCTATTACTGCCCCTCTCGTGCAAGGACGAGTGAATAAACACTCATCATGAGAATAACCCGCTTAGCATGGAAGATACTGACTACCCCCTGTCGCTCTATGAACAATCCAGGCACACAAAAACAGATGTTCATTTGAAGTTTTAGAGGTGGCACATGCAAATTTACTTAGAACGGCAGGGTAATACCGCATATAGGTAGATATGGTGGACTCATCTGGAATGACTTTGGGTTTTAGGACTTTGATGCACAAGCAGTAATTCCGCTTAGTACAGGCGAAGGCTAGCAAATAGGTTGAGAAGTGGCCAGCTAGAGAGCGAAAACGGTCATGAACATGCATTATGCATAATAAACATTGAATACTAGCATGAGTAGGATATGAACACCATGAACATAAATATCGTAGAGGCTATGTTGGTTTTGATTCAACTACATGCATGAACATGTGCCAAGTCAAGCCACTTGAAACATTCAGAGGAGGATACCATATCATCATACTACATCACAATCATTTTAATGCATGTTGACGTCTAAGATAAATCATTATCCACTCCTAGCTACTTAAGCATGGCATGAGAAACTATAATCTCTAATTGTCATTGCAAACATGTTTGATCATAATATGCTGAATCATGGATACTGGGTTAAACATATTTACAAAAACAGAACAAGTTGAGTTCATACCCATTTCTCTCTGCCACAGTCACTTCATCAAATATCGTCATTATTGCCTTTCACTTGCACGACCGAATGATATGAAAATAATAATAGTGCAAGAGTGCCGTGGACTAAGCTGGAATCTGCAAACATTTATTCAAAAGAATAAGACAAGGTAATTTGGGCTCTTTGTTAGATCAACAATAATGCATATGAGAGCCACTCAACATTTTCATCGTGGTCTTCTCCTCGGTACGACTCAACAAAACAAAATAATTTCAGAAAAACACACTAAAATATTTTTGGAGTTTTTAGTTTTTCTTAAAGAAAGCAAATTAAAGAAAAGAAAAACAAAAACGAGAAAAACTATTTACACGGGAAAGCTCCCAACAAACAAAAGAAGAATCGAGAAATCTTTTTTTGGGTTTTCTCTTAGTACAAACTAATTATGCTAGAAAAAACCCGAAAAGAAGCAAGAAACATTTTTTTGGATTTCTCAAAGTTTTGAAACACACAAGAAGAAAGCGAGAAAATAAATCTAGCATGGATAATACAATGAAAAAGTGTGAACACTGACAATTGGAATGAAATGTGTGAACATGAATATAATGTCGGTGGGAATACGTACCCCCAAGCTTAAGCTTTTGGCCTAGCTTGGTAATCACCATCCCCGGCCTAGGTAATAATCTGAGTGGTAGCTCAGGGGGTCTCTTGGTGCAACCACCTCAGCCCGTCTGGCGGCCTCGACCTCCGCATTATATGCGCGGGCCTCGCTCTCAAGAACGTAGTATCTTCTCTTACTATCATAGTAAAAAAAAGCAGGTGCATGCAAGACAATAGGTACAATGGGTTCTTTATTAAATCTCAAGTTATAAGTATAATCATCGATTGTGTCTGTAAGGAACTTATGATGTTTCATGGCCCCAAAATCTAAATACTGAGTGGGTAGGATGGGATCATCAGGTAGAGGTGTCACACCAACCTCTTTAGCTAAACGAGAAGCATAAATCCCACCATAAAAGTGACCACTACCAGCGTTGTGTTGCAATCTCCATGCAAGAATCGCTCCCAGATTATAGCGTTTAATTCTGGTCAGGGCGGTGTGTATGAGGCTCAAGTCAGGGGCACATAATGTGCTGCAATCTTGCTTGCCTACTATGCATTTGCCATTAAAGAGTGCAAAGTAGTGAATTGATGGGAAATGAATACTTTTTATTCTACCTTGTGTCACTCCTCTATCCTCACCATAACAAAGACTAACCAGAAATGCCTCGTACTCAGCCTTGGGTGGTTCGTCTAGCAAACCCCAAAATGGAATTTTGCAGGCATTACAAAACATCTCTAGAGGCATGGTAAATGGATGATCATAAAGACTAAATGAAACTCTAGACTCAGGAGGATGAAATTTAAATTTCTTAGTGAACGTTTCTGTGAGGTTGAGATGCTGAATGCACTTATCTTCGATGTAGGGACCGAGCTCGGTGTTGTGAACATACTGCTCAAATTCTTCCTTAATACCTGCGCTCACCATGAAATTGTTACACGGCCATAGGCATGATTTAATAGCCGCATCCCGCATTTCGCTTGCGCTTGGTTCAACATAAGACCGATGTATCGAGCCACTACTAGATGATGCCTCCGTAGACCTCCTCCTCGAAGAACTCCTAAAGAATTGCATTTTTATTTGTGAACAATTTCTGAAAAAATTTGGGACACAAAATTTTTGTCAACAAAACTTAGTAATATTGATAGAACTACTCATAGGGATGCATAGAGGCTATATTAAGCATTCAAACTACTTAGAACTCTAAGAATTTAACATGCAAGCTCATCTACAGCAGCATGAAGAGTAGCTAATTATTCAAAATATAAACCACTAAAGCAAAAACTAATTGGAGCAATGGAGGAGTCACATACCAAGTAGCAATCCCCCAAAACAGTTTTAGAAGCGGAGCTTCGAGCAAAGAGATCGAAATCCGCGGGTTTGAGAGCAAGAACATGAGAGAGAGAGAGCTATGGTGATTTTTTCTGGAGGTAGGAGATGACATGGGCTAAAGAGATAAGTGAGGGGACCCACGTGGGGACCACAACCCACCAGGGCGCGCCTGGGGGTGCTGGTGCGCCCTGGTGTCTTGTGGTCATCAGGTGCACCCCCCTCTGATGTTATTTGCACCAGAAATTCAGAAATATTCAGAAAAAATTCGTATTAAATTTTCAGAGCATTATGAGAACTTTTATTTTTGGGTCATTTTTTTATTGCACGGGAAAGTCAGAAAACAGACAAAACATGGCATTTTATTTTATTTAACTAAGAAAAACAGAAAACAAAAGTTGGGAGCAGAAGGTTGTGCTTACTAAATTCATCGACTTCATACTTCTAAAAAATGATCCATTAATAAGGTTGATCAAGTCTTATTAACAACCACCTTTGATTAGCATGAAACCAAAGAACTTTCGTGAAACACTAAGTTACCTCAACAGGGATATGCATGTCCCCAACAATAAGCATTTCATATTTCTTTTTGGCAGTAGGTAGAGGTAGTTGAAAACTTCCAATAATGAGTGTCAGAGATTTTTCAATAACATTAGTACCATTCACTTGGAATTGTTTCTTCGAAAAGTGCACCGTATGCTCATTACCATTGATATGAAAAGTGACTTTGCTTTTATTGCAATCAATAACAGCCCCTGCAGTATTCAAGAAGGGTCTACCAAGGATAATCGACATGTTGTCGTCCTCGGGCATCTCAAGTATAACAAAGTCAGTTAAGATAATAACATTTGCAACAACAACGGGCACATCCTCACAAATACCGATAGGTATGGCAGTTGATTTGTCAGCCATTTGCAAAGATATTTCAGTAGGTGTGAGTTTATTCAAATCAAGTCTTTTATACAGAGAGAAAGGCATAACACTAACACCAGCTCCTAAATCACACAAAGTAGTTTTGACATAATTCCTTTTGATGGAGCAAGGTATAGTTGGTATTCCAGGATCTCCAAGTCTTTTAGGTACTCCATCCTTAAAAGAATAATTAGCAAGCATAGTGGAGATTTCAGCTTCCGGTATCTTTCTCTTATTAGTGATGAGGTCTTTCATATATTTTGCATAAGCGGCCATCTTTAAAATATCAGTCAAGCGAGTACGCAAAAAGACTGGCCTAAGCATTTTAGCAAAGCGTTCAAATTCTTCATCATCTTTTTTGTTATTTGGTTTAGGTGGAAAGGGCATGGGTTTCTGAACCCATGGTTCTCTTTCTCTTCCATGTTTCCTAGCAACAAAGTCTCTTTTATCATATCTTTTATTTTTAGGTTGTGGGTTATCAAGATCAACAGCTGGTTCTATTTCAACATCATTATCCGGTTGTTTATCATTGTCTGGTTGAGTGTCTTCATGAACATCATCATTTTCTTTTTCATTATCACTAGATGGATGTTCATTACCAGACTGAGTTTCAGCATCAGAAATAGAGACATCATTGTTATCTTCAGTAGGTTTTTCTATCTCAGGTTCACTAGATGTATGTAAAGTCCTATCATTTTTCTTCTTCTTTTTCTTTTTAAAAGGACTTGGTGCATTAGTGTTAATTCTTTGAGAGTCTTGTTCAATTATTTTAGGGTGTCCTTCAGGATAAAGTGGTTCCTGAGTCATCCTACTTCCTCTAGTCACTACTCTAATAGCATGATCATTCATATTATTATTCATTTCATCAAGCAATTCTCTTTGAGATTTAGTAACTTGTTCTAACTGGGTTTGAACCATAGAGGCATGTTTTCCTACACCTGTAACATCATTGGAGATTCTAAATAAAAAGTCACTCAAGCAAGCAATCATATCAGAATTATATTTCAATTGTTTCATAACATTGGCATTGAAGTGCTCTTGTTTTCTGATGTAGTTATCAAATTCATGAAGGCATTGACTAGGATGTTTATTGTATGGGATATCACTTTCATCAAATTTCATTAAAGAATTTACCTCTACCACCCGTGGGGGTGGTGTATCAAGTCCATGTATTTCTTCAGTAGGTGGTAAATTCTTAACATCCTCTGCTTTAATACCTTTTTCCTTCATACTTTCTTTGCCTCTTGCATATCTTCAGGACTGAGATATAAGATACCCCTCTTCTTCGTAGTGGGTTTAGGCGGTGGTTCAGGAAGAGTCCAATCATCATAATTTTTCAATATATTATTCAATAATTCCTCAGCTTGTTGAACAAATCGTTACATGAAAACACAACCAACACAACTATCTAGGAAGTCCCTAGAAGCATCGGTTAGTCCATTATAGAAGATATCAAGTATTTCATTTTTCTTAAGTGGATGTTCAGGCAAAGCATTAAGCAATTGGAGAAGCCTCCCCCAAGCTTGTGGGAGACTCTCTTCTTCAATTTGCACAAAGTTAAATATTTCCTGTAAGGCAACTTGTTTCTTATGAGCAGGAAAATATTTTTCAGAGAAATAGTAAATCATATCCTGGGGACTATGCACACAACCTGGAGCAAGAGTATTGTACCATATCTTAGTGTCACCCTTTAATGAGAATGGAAATAATTTGAGAATATAATAGTAGCGAATTTTCTCATCATGAGCAAAAAGGGTGGCTATATCATTTAACTTAGTAAGATGTGCCACAACAGTTTCAGTTTCATAACCATGGAAAGGATTATTCAACCAGAGTAATTAACTCTGGGTCGACAGAGAATTCATAATCCTTATTAGTAACAAAGATAGGTGAAGTAGCAAACTAAGGATCACATTTCATTCTAGCATTCAAAGATTTTTCTTTCAGTTTGCATAATAATTTCTTAAGATCATCTCTATCATTGCAAGCAAGAAAGTCTCTAGCTGTCACCTCATCCATAACATAACCTTCAGGTATCTTAGGCAATTCATATCTACGAGATCTAGGTCTAACAGGTGTTTCAAGATTTTTAGTTTCAAGTACTTCATCAGTTCCAGTGATTTCATTTTCCTTTGCTCTAGCAATTTGTTCATCAAGAATATCACCTAATGGCACATCATCATCAAGCATAGTACTAGCATCATCATAAGCATCATTCATAATAGAGGTAGCATCATCAATAACTTGCGACATATCAAGATTAATAGCATGTGGTGGTGTTGCAAGTTTACTCAAAATAGAAGGTGAATCAAGTGCAAAACTAGATGGCAGTTCCTTACCTCCCCTCGTCTTAGAGGTAAAAATCTTGGTTTTGGTATCCTTCAGATTCTTCATAGTGATAAATAGATAATAATCCCAAGTAAATCAACAAATATAGCTATGCTCCCTGGCAACGGCGCCAGAAAAAGGTCTTGATAACCCACAAGTGTAGGGGATCGCAACAGTTTTCGAGGGTAGAGTATTCAACCCAAATTTATAGATTCGACACAAGGGGAGCCAAAGAATATTTGTAGGTATTAGCAGTTGAGTTGTCAATTCAACCACACCTGGAGATTAAATATCTGCAGCAAAGTGATCAGTAGCACAGTAATATGATAGTTTTGATAGCAATGGTAACAGTAGTAGTAACGGTAATAGTGATCGCAATGATTTTGTAGCAAGTATAACAGTAACAGCAGCAGTAGTAACTTAGCAGAAACAATATGTGGAAAACTCGTAGACATTGGATCGGTGAATTCATTGGATGATATTCATCATATAACAGTCATAACCGAGGGCGATACAGAACTAGCTCAAGTTCATAAATATAATGTAGGCATGTATTCCATAAATAGTCATACGTGCTTATGGAAAAGAACTTGTATGTCATCTTCTGTCCTACCCTCCCATGGTAGCGGGGTCCATAGGGAAACTAAGGGATATTAAGGCCTCCTTTTAATAGAGAACTTGATGCGGAGCATCCTATGGTCATCCCCATGGACCTACCATCGTCTCACCAAGTGCCAAGAGGATCGATGACACGAGCACGAGCTAGAGCTCTCGAGAACAAGGTGATATCTTTCCTTAGTGATATTCTATATGACCCTCTCGAGACATGGCTACTACCTAAGTCCGGAATGTTGTGCATGATTAGGTACCAAGAACACCACCTCGAGGACGCACGCGAAGACGGACAAGCCCCCAAGTTCACCGATGAAGAGGAACGACGAAGGGAACCGGAGAAGTCCCCAGGACCCGGACATCCGGCCCCAAGCCTTGGACATCCGGCCCCTCGAGCATCATCCACAGCAGCAGCCCCACCACCAAGGACCTACAGGCCCCGGACATCCGGCCTCAGCCCGGACATTCGGCCAAGCCCGGAAATCCGGCCTGAGCCCCGGACATCCGGCACCCGCCTATCCAGAGAGCATCTGAACGGCCCCTGCCAGCCTGGACATCCAGCCAAAGGACCGGACATCCGGCCTCTAGCCTGGAAATCCAGCACCCTCCTTCCAGAGAGCATCAGGATGGTGCCTGGCCAGCCCAGACATCCGGCCCGACAGCCCGGACATCCGGCGTCTCGGGAAGGCCCGGACATCCGGACCGACGCCCGGATGTCCGGCTCCATCTGTCTGCGCACAGTAAAGGGCCGAAGCCCATGTATCCCTTCGCCCCCTAGACTATATATATTCCATCTCCCTCACGTTCTAGGGTTAGCAAAGTAGTAGCTCATTTGAGATAGAGCTTTGCTCTCCACTTGTATCCCTTCTCCATCGGAGACCACGGCCTCTATGGAGAAGATCCCCCCAAGTGGATTCAAGACCCCTCACAGGAAGACCTTCAAGACCTCCTCACGGAGAAGAACTTGCTACCTATATCGTCCTTTGTTGACTTTGGATCGTGTGTCTCTTCGTGTGTTCGGATCTAGCACATGTGTAATCGAATCTCGTTGGTTTGAGTGAATCCTCTCGTGTTCCCCCTCGTGTTTTCCTCTCGTGTTCTTAGTGTTCCTCGCGGGATCCACTCCAATCATGAAAGATCGGGCATCTAGGGTTCTACCCTACATCATCCTGGTATCAAGAGCCACGTTGATCACGATTTTGGAGCCTCCCTCTTTGTTTTCTAGCCTTATTTTGTTGTGTTCTTCCCCAATTTCGAAAATCCCCACAAAAATAGCCCTCCCAAATTCTTTTGTGATTTGTTGGTGTAATGATGTTTTGTTGGTTTTGATCCATGGATTTGATGTGTTGCAAGTAGATCTAGCTTCCCCTAACTTTTCTCCCATTTCCATCCACGCAATCTCTCGAATTTTGCCCTAAAATTTTGCCTTCCCCACGAGATCCACCGAGTTCATCCACGGAGCCAGGACCCGGACATCCGGCTCGCAAGCCCGAACATCCGGCCCCTGGCATCAACAGCCCCATCCACCGCTCCGTTTCCCGCCTAACTCTCGCCAATTTTGACTGGGCATACCACCATCACTTCCGCATACCACCACCGCTTTCCGCAACCACCATCGCTTACCCGCTACCAACTCTGACAATTTTGTCACATTTGGCTTTGAGAATTTGAGTTGTGGTTCCCATTTCCTAACGTGTTACGGCTACTTAGGGACGGTTTGACAACGACATCACCGCTGCTCATCTTCGCCACGGACTCGTCATCGACAATGACCATTTGACCATTTTGACACCCTCAACCGTAAGCAAGGACGGTAACTTTGACAACACCTTTGTGTACTCCTTGCCATTGCATTGATAACCCCATAGCCTTCCTTTTGCGTCTCTTACCCATCGAGACTAGCCTTTGAGTATTGCCGGCAACGTTACTTGTGCACATTAGTGATCATTGCATATATCATCATCTTGGTGTCCATATCTTGGTATCATCTCTTGTGTCACAAGGTTGTCATAGCATATACGCAATTGCTATCTTGGTTCGTCAAGTTTTGCATGAAAAAGAGCTCAAAAGAGAAAGAGCCAAACAAGCTTTTAAGCAAGAACCATAGCATCATACTACATTAAGATTGTCATACTCGATCATCTTGGATCATACCACCGGAACACCATACATATAGCATACTTGGGATAGAAGTCGTTGCATTTTTGCTTAGTAGGTTGTGCACAAGTCTCGTATCCGCCTATTGTGCAATCGTGCTAGCGTCTCTCTTGCGTTGTGCAACATGAGCATTTTCTGTGGATTCCACATTTTCCGCTCATTTTTGGTTTGCACAATCCCATTTATCTATTTGCGTGTGTGTTCCCATGTACCACTACTTGCTATCAGTCTACTTGTTGCATTTGCAAATTTGCGAATCTTCTCCAACATTATTTGAGTTTCACTAACAATTGCATAAATTTTGTGCCACCATCCTCACCAAGCTCCACCAAAGGCTTAATTTGTGTGGGTGTGAGAAATGGACAAGATCGGTACCAATTGTGCTATTTCCTTACTACACATTTGAGCAATCATTGATCCATTCTCAACATCGGTCAAGGTACTTTTGGTATAGTTCTTCTCTTTTCTCCCACTCACACATTTGCTTGCAATGATGGATAGGCCAAGTACTTCTACCAACCCACTCTTCATAGAGCAAGACGACGACTCGAACTCCTACGTCACCAAGAGCCACCTTTTTGGTGCACAAAGAGTGTTGCATCAAGAACAACAAGCATTGAGCGACCACATCGACAACCTCGCCACCGACTTGCGACATTCCAAGTAACGTACAAGAGACTACTTCGACACCAAGCTCGACGCGAAAAAAGAGGAAAGCAATGCACGGATGGACGAGATTCGTGCCTTGTTGATCAACCGCTCTTCTACATCCTCATCCAATTCAAGACGAAGCCACTCAAGTCGACACTCCTCCGACACCATCTCCGGCTCAAGTACACCAACATCGAACACTCTTCGACGAGCCGCGTGCCAAGACCGTCAAGCAAACCGCAACCCTCTACACGGCAATGAGTGACAAGAGCAACTTCAAGAGCAAGAACACCGGCATCGTCAAAATCAAGCTACTCTCACGCAAGCACAAGAAAGGCAACGCCAACGCCAACGCGAGGAAGAACTAGCACGCCAACACCAAGACGAGCAAGACATCGAAGCTCTCCGTCAACAACAACTACGGCGTGAAGCACAAGCTCTTGAGGTGGAACGCGCCCTCCTCGACACCAATCGTGCGGTTGCCGCCCGTAATCGACGTGTTCGAGAAGAAGAAGCACTTCGCGAGCAAGTACAAGAATGACTACATCAAACTCGTTTGCACCGACAAGTTCCACAAGCTCCTCCACAAGCTCGACAAGAACAACAAGTTCACCAAGAACAACACGACAATGAGAATCATCCACACCAAGAGCACCTTGAGGTTGACAATCCTCCACGTCAAGGGCGTCATCACCCTCGACCACAACACAGTGAAGAGCAACGCTATGGCAAGCTCAAGTTCACCATGCCCAAGTTCAACGGAAGCAATGATCCCAAAGAGTACCTTTCATGGGCATTGAAGGTCGACAAGATCTTTCGTTTGCACAACTATGAGGAAGAGAATAAGATCGCCATGGCATCCCTTGAGTTCCAAGATTACGTCCTCATTTGGTGGGAGCAAGTCATTGAGCGCCGTGAGGCAAGAGGTGAACCACCCATCACAACTTGGGATCAAATGAAGGATGTCATGAGAGCGCGCTTTGTGTCAACATACTACAACCACGACCTATTCAAGCGACTACAACTCCTCAAGCAAGGAACAAAGAGCGTTGAAGAGTATTACAAGGAAATGGAGATTGCCATGATACGAGCCAATGTCACGGAAGATGATGAGCAAACTATGGCATGTTTCTTGAATGGACTCAATCATCCTATCAAGAAGATCGCCGACTTCCAACCTTACTCCAACCTCATCGAGCTAGTGCATCAAGCCACCAAGGCGGAACGACAAGTGCAAGATGACTTCAAGTACGCCAAGTACTCTTCCAAAAACTACGGCTCCAACAACCAAGCTTCAACGACTCCAACACCTTCTACCTCAACCAAGCCTTCTACAAGCAACGGCGACAAGTCAAGTTACAAGAAAACTTTGACAACCTCAAGTCTTCCTCCTACTACAAACAACTTCAAGCCGAGAGCTTCATCATCTACAACTCCACCGGATGAGACCATCAAGACAAGTTCCATCAAGTGTTTCACATGCGGCGGCCGAGGCCACAAGTCCTTCGAGTGCACCAACAAGCGCACCATGATCCTCAATGACGATGTCACCTATGACTCCATGAGTGAAGAGGAAATGGAGGCCCTTGAGCAAGTGGCCATGCACCGGCGCGTGAATGAGGATGAAGATGATCATGTCTTTTGTGACGAAGATTCGAGCCCCGCTCTCGTTGTCTTCAAAGTCTTGACACTTCAACATCAACAAGATAAGGACCAAAGATGCCATATATTCCACACCAAGGCGGGAATCAATGGAAGGTCCATGAAGGTCATCATTGACGGAGGAAGTTGCCATAACTTGGCAAGTGAAGAACTATGCTCCAAGCTCCAATTGGTCAAGATGAAGCACCCTCGCCCCTACAAGGTCCAATGGCTTAGCGACTCCAGCACTATCCAAGTAGAGCACACCGTGCAAGTTTCCTTCAAGATAGGAGCATACGAACACACTTTCGAGTGTGATGTTGTTCCGATGTCCGTTTGCCATCTCCTACTTGGATAACCATGGCAATTTGACCGAGGTGTCATCCACAACGGGCGTACCAATCACTATAGCTTCAAGATGAAGGGAAAGGAGTACGTGCTACGACCTATGTCTCCAAGCCAAGTGATCGCTGACAAGCAAGCAACAAACCATCATGGAGAGAATAGTGAGAGAGTGAGCCACCCAAAAGGGAGTGAGAGCCACAAGCCCAAAATGAGTGCCTCCATGATGAGTGACAAGAAAAACTTAGTGCTATTCGCTACCAAAAGTGAGATGAGAGAAGTGTGTGAGAACCCATCAAGTGTTATGCACTATGTCCTATTGTGCAAGGACGAGGCACCAAAAACTAACACCTCTCACAATCTACCTTTAGTGTTAACTTCTCTATTGCAGGAATTCCAAGATGTTTTCCCCGACGAGCTACCTCCGGGTCTACCTCCACTACGAGGCATTGAACACCGCATCGACCTCATCCCCGGAGCACCTCTTCCTAACAAAGCACCATACCGAGTCAATCCAGAAGAAACCAAGGAGATCCAACGGCAAGTACAACAACTCATCGACAACGGCCATGTACGAGAAAGCTTGAGCCCATGTGCCATCCTGGTAATCCTTGTTCCCAAGAAAGATGGTACATATCGCATGTATTCAGATTGTCGTCCCATCAATGCTATCATCGTTCGCTATAGATATCCTATTCCACGCCTTGATGATATGCTAGATGAGCTTAGCGGAGCCACTATTTTCTCTAAAATTGATCTTAAAAGTGGCTATTACCAAATCCGCATACAAGAAGGTGACGAATGGAAAACCGCATTTAAGACCAAATTTGGCTTATATGAATGGTTTGTTATGCCAATGGGCTTATCCGAAGCACCCGGTACCTTCATGCGAGTCATGCATTTTGTTCTTCGCCCCTACATTGGCGTATTTGTTGTGGTCTATTTTGACGATATTCTTGTATTTAGCAAATCTCTCAAAGCTCATGTCACCCATCTTAGAACCGTTTTACAAACTCTTAGAAAAGAGCGCCTTTATGCTAATATGGACAAATGCCTTTTTGGTGTTGATAAGCTCGTTTTCTTGGGTTTCGTCGTGTCTTCTAAGGGTGTTCATGTAGATGAATCTAAGATCAATGCTATTAAAACTTGGCCACAACCAACCAACTTGCAACAAGTGCGTAGTTTCCTTGGCTTAGCCAGTTTCTATCATAGATTCATTAAGGACTTTAGCACGATCGCAACCCCTTTGCATGCCTTGAGTAAGAAGAATGCACCTTTTGTTTGGGGACCATCCCAAGATACCTCATTCAATGAGCTTAAGAATTTGCTTACACATGCTCCCGTGCTTGCTTTGCCCAATTTCGACAAAACTTTTGAAGTTCATTGCGATGCTAGTGGCAACAGTATAGGAGGTGTGTTAATGCAAGAGAAGCGCCCTATTGCTTACTTTAGTGAGAAACTTTCCGGAGCGCAACTCAATTATCCTATCTATGACAAAGAGCTATATGCTTTAGTGCGAGTTTTGCGTGAGTGGGAACATTATCTTTGCCCACATGAATTTGTCATTCATACCGACCATGAAACGCTTAAGTACCTTAAGGGTCAAACTAAGTTGAACAAGCGTCATGCTAAGTGGAGTGAGTTCATAGAGTCATTTCCTTATGTCATCAAATACATCAAAGGGAAGGAAAATGTTGTGGCGGATGCTCTTTCCGGCAAATGCATGCTTGTCACTAAACTTGAATTGAATGTTATTGGCTTTGAGCACATAAAAGACTTGTATGCGCATGATCCTACTTTTGCTATTCCTTATGCCAAATGTTTGACGCATACATCTTGGGAACGCTATTACATCAAAGATGATTATCTTATGAGAGCTAACAAATTATGTATCCCGAGTCTTCTCTTCGTTTGTTACTTTTGCAAGAGGCTCATGGAGGAGGACTTATGGGACACTTTGGACGCGACAAGACATTCACCACGCTCTCCAAGAACTACTTTTGGCCCAAGATGTTCCGCGACGTCTCATGCTTAACCAACCGATGCTCTACATGTTGCAAAGCTAAGTATAAAGCTCAATCCCATGGACTTTATATGCCACTTCCTATTCCATTTCACCCATGGGAAGATATTAGTATGGACTTTGTGCTTGGTTTTCCTATAACTCAAAATGGAAAGGATTCCGTGTTTGTTGTTCTGGACCGATTCTCTAAGATGGCTCATTTCATACCTTGCAACAAGATAGACGATGCTTCACATGTCGCAAATCTTTTTTGTAGGGAAATCTTGCGTCTACATGGAGTGCCAAAGACTATTGTTTTGGACCGCGACGTCAAGTTCCTAAGTTACTTTTGGAAGACGCTATGCGCCAAGCTCGGAATCAAGCTTTTGTTCTCTTCGGCATACCATCCTCAAACCGACGGCTAAACGGAGGTCACGAACCGAACACTCTCTACTCTCCTACGTGTGTTGATCAAGAAGAACATCAAGGAGTGGGAGGAGTGCTTATCCATCGCCGAGTACGCCTACAATCGAGCAAGACATTCGACTACAGGCAAGTCCCCCTTCGAGGTCGTCTACGGTTTCAATCTGTTGTCCCCATTGGACATTCTACCTCTACCACTACAAGAGCACATCAACATGGACGCGAGTGCACGCGTGAGCTATCTCAAGAAGGTGCATGAAGATACAAGGCACACCATCGAGCGCCAAGTACAACGCCTCGCGACCAAGATCAACACTAACAAGAACCCCATGATATTCAACACCGGAGATCTTGTGTGGCTACACCTTCGAAAGGACCGCTTCCCCAACGAACGGAAGTCCAAGCTTCTACCTCGAGCCGACGGACCCTTTAAGGTGCTTGAATGCTTCAACAACAACGCATACAAGATCGACATCCCACGCGACAAGTACAACATGAGCGATATCTTCAACGTCAAGGATCTCTCTCCCTACCATGGTGATGAGGCTTTCGATCCGAGGTCGGATCTTTCCCAAGGGGGGGGGGATGATGCGGAGCATCCTATGGTCATCCCCATGGACCTACCATCGTCTCACCAAGTGCCAAGAGGACTGATGACACAAGCACGAGCTAGAGCTCTCGAGAACGAGGTGACATCTTTCCTTAGTGATATTCTATATGACCCTCTCGAGACATGGCTACTACCTAAGTAGGGAATGTTGTGCATGATCAGGTACCAAGAAGACCGCCTCGAGGACGCACGCGAAGATGGACAAGCCCCCAAGTTCACGGATGAAGAGGAACGACGGAGGGAACCAGAGAAGTCCCCAGGACCCGGACATCCGGCCCCAAGCCCCGGACATCCGGTCCCTGGAGCATCATCCATAGTAGCAGCCCAGCCGCCAAGGACCTACAGGCCTCGGACATCCGGCCTCAGCCTGGACATACGGCCAAGCCCGGAAATATGGCACCCGCCTATCCAGAGAGCATCTGAACGACCCCCGCCAGCCCGGACATCCGGCCAAAGGCCCGGACATCCGGCCCGAAGCGAGCCGCCGGACATCCGGCCTCTGGCCCGAAAATCTAGCACCCTCCTTCCAGAGAGCATCAGGACGGCGCCTGGCCAGCCCGAACATCCGGCCCGACAGCCCGGACATCCGGCGTCTCAGGAAGGCCCGGACATCCGGCCCGACGCCCGGACGTCCGGCTTCATCTGTCTGCGCATAGTAAAGGGCCGAAGCCCATGTATCCCTTCGCCCCCCTAGACTATATATACTCCATCTCCCTCACGTTTTAGGGTTAGCAAAGTAGTAGCTCATTTGAGATAGAGCTTTGCTCTCCACTTGTATCCCTTCTCCATCGGAGACCACGGCCTCTACGGAGAAGATCCCCCCAAGTGGATTCAAGACCCCTCACGGGAATACCTTCAAGACCTCCTCACGGAGAAGAACTTGCTACTTGTATCGTCCTTTGTTGACTTTGGATCGTGTGTCTCTTCGTGTGTTCGGATCTAGCACATGTGTAATCGAATCTCGTTGGTTTGAGTGAATCCTCTCATTTTCCCCCTCGTGTTTTCCTCTCGTGTTCTTAGTGTTCCTCGCGGGATCCGCTCCAATCATGAAAGATCAGGCATCTAGGGTTCTACCCTACATCAGAACTAGAACAAAGCATTAACACATAGTGAATACATGAACTCCTCAAACTACGGTCATCACCGGAAAGTATCCCAATTACTGTCACCACGGGGTTTACGGATCATAACATGTAACAGGTGCATACAACTTGCAAGATCGGATCTAGAACATAGATATAATGGTGAAAACATAAACGGTTCAGATCTGAAATCATGGCACTCGGGCCCTAGTGACAAGTATTAAGCATGGCAAAGTCATAACAACATCAATCTCAGAACATAGTGGATACTAGGGATCAAGCCCTAACAAAACTAACTCGATTACATGATGAATCTCATCCAACTCCTCACCGACCAGCGAGCCTATGAAGGAATTACTCACTCCTGGTGGGGAGCATCATGGAATTGGCGATGAAGGAGGGTTGATGATGATGAAGACCGGAGATTCCCCTCTCCGGAGCTCCAAACGGGCTCCAGATCTGGCCTCTCGATGAAGAACAGGAGGCGGCGGCTCTGTATTGTGAAACGCGATGAAACTTCCTCTCCTATTTTTTCTCTGAAAATAGGATTCTATAGCATCGGAATTAGGGTCTGCGGGGCCATGAGGTGGGCACAACCCACCTGGGCGCGCCAGGAGGGGGGGCGCGCCCTGGTGGGTTGTGCTCAACCAGGTGCCCCCTCGGGTGCTTCTTGGCCCCAGTATTTTTCTTTTATTGTAAAATAATTCTCCAAAAAGTTTAGTTTCATTTCAAGAACTTTTATTTCTGCACAAAAACAACACCATGGTAGTTCTGCTGAAAACAGCGTCAGTCCGGGTTAGTTTCATTCAAATCATGCAAATTAGAGTCCAAAACAAGAGCAAAAGCGTTAGGAAAAGTAGATACGACGGAGACGTATCAATGATCAGGGAACGTGCTGATTTCAAAGTTCTCGACTCTGCTGATATCATGGAAAGGCTAAACCCCCACGAGGAACAAGAAGAAGAGAAAAGAGATCTCTATGGCTCAAGTCACCGCAAAACTCATGCTCTCAAGGCTGCAACTGATTCCTCTTCTGAAGGAAATGCAAAAGAAGATTCTGATGACCCAGAAAGGCTCAGCAAAGACCTCGCACTAATCACGAAGTGTCGTGGGAGAACACGATCACCTATGGGGCCACTGGCCCCTTTAGTGGTTCGGCGAGGGGGAGATCACATTGCACAAAGAGCGGAGGACATGAAGCAGCACGTCGATGGGACTCTGGTGGTTTTTACCCAGGTTCGGGCCGCTGGGAAGCGTAAAACCCTACTCCTGCTTTGGTGGATTGGATGGAGGAACACAACGAACACACATCGCTCAAGCCCGGCAAGGTGGCCTCGGGGAGAGCAACTACGTGCGTATAAGTGTGCAAGGGTCCGAATCCTGTTCTAGGTAGCCTTGAACCTCCTTTTATAGTTCAAGGGGTAACCACAGTGGCAAAACAGTCACTGTTCCATGATTAGATAGCTAACAGTGCTATCATACCTAACTCTGGCAGTTAGGACAAAGTGCATTAAATGCACTGCTAGGTGTCATGCTGAGGGTGAAACCCGGCAAGCCTGCCGAGCCGCTTAATCATCTTCTGCTTATCATCTTGACACGCCTCTGGACGGGTGTCAAACGGGTGTGATCTGTCTTCCGACGGGCTGCCACGTGCTTAGTGGAAGCCACTTAATCACATGGGGGCTCGACACCGCGTTGATAAGTGACTGGCGTCGCGATGCGGTGGAGTGGTGTAGCGGTGATGCCTTGGTGGGGGTTTTCGGCCTTGGCGGCCCCGGCAAGCTTGCTAGGGCAAAGTTGGACTTGCTCTTGGGGTGGTCTCGACCTGGCCGAGCTCTCCTGCTCGGCAAGGGAGGCCTTCCCAAAGTGATATCTTATTGTCTTGATATCCTTAATGTGCTCCTTGATCTCACAAAGAGCGGCTTCTCTGGTCCAGCCTTGCATCGTACATTGGTTGAGACTTGGGCTTGTACTTGACGGGCTCGATGTTGAGGTGGCAACTCCTCCGGCAGGCCCTGTCCGCTGGGGTAGAGGTTTTTCGTTCGTGCACAAGTCAGGGGGAATAAACACCCCTGTTTGTGTACCCTGACAGAAGCCCCCGGGCCTGAGCCATACGTGTCGCTGGGCACATTGGGTTAGGCCCCAAACAGTGGACGGACACGTGGTGAAGAAATGCCGCCCGTGCAGTTGCTGTTATGATGACTAGTCAATCCAACGTCCACTCCGCGTAATTACCGCAGGTCGTGGGGTCGTGGAACAGTAGCCGTTAGTGGTCAATGCGTCTGCAAAGACGGAAACTCCCTGAAAAAAGATAGCAAAGAGCCAGCCCCCCGCACCTATTCCCAATAAAAAGGCAACGCGAAGGGGCGCTGCTCATTTGCATCCGTTTCTCCTTCCTTCATCTTCTTCCTCAAGCCAAGTAACCACTCCCATCGCCATCATCCATCCCCAAAGCTCTGCTAGATCTTTCGCCTCTTCGTTGAGTCCAAGAGATGGGGTGAAAAACATGCGCCATGAAGGGAAAGCAAGCGGCCGCTGCTAAAGTTGCCGCGGCGGAGGGGAAGAAGAAAGCAGAGGAGCTGGATAAGCGACGACGAGAGGATGTCGTTTTCTTCCCGTCGAGCTTGGATGGCAGTACATTGATCGCGAGGTACACGTATATGTGGGGAAGGGAAGTATCGAAAGGGCATGGAGCGTCCGTGGTTCTGCCAGAGGGGGCCAAGATTCCGTAGGATTCGTACCGCTTTTTCTGCGTGTACTTCCTCTACGGCCTTACCTCCCCCTTCTCTGATTTTTTCTGCGCCATGATGATGGTGTATGGATTCCATCTTCTGGATTTCACGCCCAATGCAGTGGTGTGCATGGCAATCTTCGCCCATCTGTGTGAGAACTTCGTTGGATTCGCCCCCAATGTGGACTTGTTCAAGCACTTCTTCATCCCACGGGTAGAAGACAAGTCCCACCGCTCGGGAAACATAAGCTGGATTCCCCGGGGCAAGAAGGATGAATGGGATTATCTCTCTAGTCAACAACACAACAGATGGGAGGAATGGAGGGCGGATTGGTGTTGGATCAAGGACAAGGTTGCCCCTGAGTTCTGCGTGGCGCGGACTGGATGTGTCACGCGCGGAAGCGACTGGAGTAAGCTGGGCCTCACTGACGACAGGCTCCGCCTGGCGCTGAACAAGATTGCCCACCTCAAAGCTACCGGGCTAACCGTCGAGCATGTGGGGGCCGACTTCCTCCGGCGCTGCATTGCGCCGCTGGGGAAAAGAGACAGGTTTGCTTGGGAATACGGGGATTCCGCTGACAGGATGCGACTGTATCCAGGCCCTGTCAACAACTTGTCGATATATGGCCATGGCTGGTTGTGGGAACAGCTATTCGGCAGCCTTGGGCCACTCCATCTGCCGGCAAAGGTTGTTCCGCTACATCTTAACTCTGCCCGGGACCAGATTTTGAAATGGATGCCCGATTGCAAGGCATACAGAGTCGAGGCGGACTGGCAACTGCCCTAACTGGACGCAGAGATAGAATGGGTCTCCAATTTGGAAGAAAGAGCTTCCAAGGTGGAGAAAGATCTTGTCAAGCGCACCTCCAAGGCAGAGGCAGCGTTTATTGCAAAGTGGATCGCAGAGGACAGAGCGCTCCGGGCTGCCGAGTGTCGGAGTAAATGACCACGGGTAGCCCCATCAGCTCCCTTTGGTATTTCAAGACATCGGGGTAGGCTACGCCCCTCAAACATCAAGGACAAGGGCCGCCTTCTTGAGGCCGGCTGGTCCAAGCAGCCGGTTGCCGGGAGGCGGCGGAGTCCACCAGATGGCCATGAAGTGGGCCGACTCCTGGCGGGCGGCCTCCTGGGATGCCGAGTCCTAGCAGGCGGCCCCTCGCGCCCTCAAAGTCAACACCAACATAAACATGATGAGACAGGGCATGGCTACAGTACAGGCCTGCCACCCCCGAATCTAGGGCAGGGCGTGGCCACGGTACTGCGTACCGAGCAGGTATCCTGCGCCCAACGCAGGACTGTTGCCATGCCGCTCATGACGTCACCCATGGCAGAGGAAGCCATGCTCCCGTGACGGGCGGTCAGTACGGCCTACTGGCGGCGGGCCCTACTTGTCTGTGACAAGCCAGAAGGCGGCGAGCCCAGACCAGTCGGCTCAGTGGGAGGCCGGCTCCCAGCAGGCGGCCCTCCTCCTCCCTCGAAGTCCATGCGCCATTAACCAGATACGACGGGGTATGGCTACAGTGAGTTCCCGCCAGGCGGCGGGACTGTATCCACGCTCCCCCTGATGAGGCCTTCGTCATCAGAGGCGATGCTACAGCATAAAGCCGTCAACGCGGCCCGTGGACGGCGGGACCCACCTGTCGGCTGAGATCACGGCGGTCGGCGGACCCACCAGGCGGCGGGCCCCGGCGATCGGCGGAGAAGCCGGCGACCAGTGACGCTGACTGCCGGGCCCCGCATCTGGCCAGATTACCGTTGTACCCCTGGGGGGTAGGCTTATATAAACCCCCCAGGTCACCCCATGCAGGGGGTTGGCTCCTTGGCAGAGGCCTTGTTGAGCATTCAAAGCACCACACACACACGCAGAGAGAGTGGAGTAGAGCTAGCCTTGCCCTTCTTCCTCCTCCAGCCAGGTAGCTCAAGGAGCAAGCTTGTAGCCACCTGTTGAAATAGTGATCATGCGGAGACCCTGCAGAGCAGGACTAGGGGTGTTATCTCCTAGGAGAGCCCCGAACCTGGGTAAGATTCGCAAGCGTACGCGGTCTCGCTCACTCCCGCTTCTAGAGCCCGGCGACGTACTTTTGTCCCCATCCACGATAAGCCATCCCCTGGCATATGTCGCACGATATCCCCGACATTTGGCGCCCACCGTGGGGCTAGGTGCACCGTCGTCCGGAAACACGTTCTGGACGGGAACCCTCTTCCTCCCTGGCGATCGCAGCCAGCCCGGCACGCCCGACGACGTTTGCGCCGACACGCTGCACGGCGTGGAAGTTGTTTGCGCCGCAAGCAACCTCGCTGATCTCATCGGCGGGATCCGCCTCTTCGACGAGCCCGCACTCGACGCAGGCGCAGCTAGCTCCGAGAGCTGCCTCGGCAAGCTTCACATCGCCGACGAGCCGGTCTCCGACCCGGAGTCCGTTGGCTCCACCGACCTGCTCGTTGACATGGTCGTCGACGCTGACGTCGCGCTTCCTGATGCCTTCCCCGGTGACGTGGTGATCTTCGACGATCCACTTCCCGCTGCAGACAGCAGCGCCGGCACCAGCACCATCACTGAGGTGCTGGTCATCAGCCACGACGAAACCTCCAACCAGGCCGGTCGGGACCCATTGCAGGCGGCAATGCGGGACCTGTCCGCTCCCGTAGCGCCTGGTGCGAGCGGTGAAACGCTGGAGGCATGCCGTATCGCACTTCTCGACAGCGCCAACAAGTTGGCGGCCATGAGACGCCTCACCGAGGCTTACCACCGCGAGATCGACCGCGCCGTTTGCGGCACACCGGCTGCTGACGAACCCAGCCGCGTGGGCACGGTCCGGCAGCGCGGCGCCGCCATCGCCAGCATGTTGGGGGCCGACCGCCCGGTCTACGCCATGCCCATGGAGAACTTGCGCGCCGCCCATGCAGCGGTGGACGAGCTGGACCGCCTGGAGGGCGACGAACGTCGCTGCATGATGGAGCGCGTCCAGCAGCTCATCGACGCGGTCGCCGCGCAGCAAGAAGCCGGCCGCCGCGTGGTGGAACCCGGCCTACAGGCTGGGAACCTTCCCCCTCGCCGGGAGCACGGCGCGACCTCCCGGACGCCGACAGCTGGCGCCCGCGACCGAGGAGACCCAGAGCCGGTTGCTAGCCGCAGCCGTGCCCGCATCTCCATTGAGCGCGACCAATACGGCCGCCCACGAGCAGTGGAGCGGTGGGACGATCGTCAGCCCCCTCCCCCGCGCAGGGAGAGGTGCGCCTCTCCGCCGCCTGTTGAGCACCCGACTCTCGGGCGCCGGCTGGGCCCCCGCGAAGGAGTCGGAGAGAACGACGCCCGCAACCGGATCGACCGCTTGGCTCGGTCCCTGGCGTTGGAAGAAGAAGATGCAATCGGCCCGCCTTGTTTCGGCCCCCGCATTCGCGATGAGCCCTTCCCCAAAGGGTTCTCGCTCCCTCGGGACACTCCTAAGTACAACGGCTCTGTGAAGCCGAAAGATTGGCTGGTCGACTACTCCACTGCCGTCAACACAGCGAATGGCAACAAGCGTGTCGCCGTGAAATATGTTCCGCTCATGCTCCAGGGCACGACCCGGACATGGCTGAACAACCTCAAGCCCTACAGCGTCAACAGCTGGCTAGACTTCACCGAAGTTTTCATCCGCAACTTCACCAGCACCTACAAGCGGCCGCCCAAGCCTCGCCAGCTCTCCCTGTGCATCCAAGGCCCGATCGAGTCCACCCGCGAATACTTAACGCGGTGGGCCGAGCTGCGCAACTCCTGCGAAGGGGTTCATGAGGTGCAAGCTATTGAATACTTCACTGCCGGGTGCCGAGAGGGCACCCTACTCAAGCACCGGCTCCTCTGCGATGAGCCGGCCACGCTCGACGAGCTGTTGATCATAGCGGACATGTACGCCACTGCTGACTCCTCCATGAAGTCGGAACTCCGAGTGGATGCGTCCGGAAAGATGCTCCCTCCGGGTCCTCAGACACCGGCTGGTGATTCCAGTCGGCCCCAACAGTCAAACGACAATAAGCGCAAGGCCCCGCAGCCGGCTACCACCAGCCGGCAGGTGGCGACAGTCGAAGACCAGCAGCCAGACGAGCAGCCCGGCCCCAAACGCCAGAAGGGCGGCAAGCCTGCCTGGTTGCCCGCCTTCTCATTTGAGCAAACCCTCGACGCTCCCTGCAAGTTCCACAGCGGCGCGAAGCCATCCAACCACACCACCCGGAAGTGCCACTGGCTCACCCGCATCACCAGAGGCGAAGGACTGCCTCCGCCGCCTGCTGGCCCGCCGCCTCCGCCTCCCCAGCAGCCAGCGGTCCGACCAGTCGGCGCGATCCAAGATGAGTTTCCTGAAGAGCATGGAGCTTACATCGTCTTCACCAGCGTGACTGACGACAGGCACAGCCGACGTCAATAGCGCCGAGAAGTGAATACTGTCACCTCTGAAGCCCCAGAGTTCATGCACTGGTCGGAGAAGCCGATCAGTTGGAGCCGAGCTGACCACCCGGAGGTGATGCCTTGTCCGGGTTCCTATGCCCTGGTGTTGGATGCCACCTTGGCAACAGAGAGGCGAGCTGCTCGTTTCTCCCGAATTCTGATAGACGGCGGTAGCAGCATCAACATCCTCTACCGCGACACCATGGAGAAGTTGTGCATCAAAGAGAAACAGCTCCAGCCCAGCCAGACTTTCTTCCATGGCATTGTGCCTGGCCTATCCTGCTCACCAATCGGCAAGATCAAGATAGATGTCCTCTTTGGAGACAAGAGTCACTTCCGCCAAGAGCCAATCTGGTTCGAGGTGGTTGACCTTGAGAGCCCCTACCACGCGTTGCTTGGCCGGCCTGCTCTGGCCAAGTTCATGGCGGTCCCCCACTACGCCTACCTCAAGATGAAGATGCCGGGCACCAAGGGCATTATCACCATAGCCGGCGACTACCAGAAGTCTGCCGAGTGTGCTGCAGCCAGCAGTCGGCTGGCCTAGTCCCTTGTGATTGCTACCGAGAAGCGGCTCCTTGACCGAGTTGTGGCCATGGCCGGCAAGCAGCCGGACCTATCGCCAGATCCCAAGGAGTCAGAAGCTCAGGGCTCTTTCCAGCCGGCCAAAGAAACCAAGAAGATACCCTTGGACCCAGAGCACCCGGAGAAGTTCGCTGTCATAGGAGCTCACCTTGACAGCAAATAGGAAAGCGAGCTTGTCGATTTCCTCCATGAGAATCGGGACATCTTTGCGTGGTCTCCAAAGGACATGCCGGGTGTTCCGACGGATTTCGCCGAGCACAAGCTACATGTCAGAGCAGATGCAAAACCAGTCAGGTAACCCCTCCGCCGCCTGTCGGAGGAGAAGAGAGGAATTGTTGGTGAAGAGATAGCCTGGCTTCTAGCAGCCGGCTTCATTATGGAAGTATTCTTCCCAGAGTGGCTAGCCAACCCAGTCCTTGTACTAAAGAAGAACAACAAATGGTGCATGTGTATTGACTACACTAGCCTCAACAAAGCTTGCCCGAAGGATCCGTTCGCCTTGCCTCGGATTGACCAAGTGATAGACTCCACAGCCGGATGCGAGCTGTTGAGTTTCTTGGATGCCTATTTGGGGTACCACCAGATTAAGTTAAGCCCGGCCGACCGCCTGAAGACCGCCTTCATCACACCATTCGGAGCCTTCTGCTACCTGACCATGACATTCGGCTTGAGAAATGCCGGTGCCACGTTCCAGCGTTGCATGCAAAAGTGCCTCCTCAAGTAACTCAGCAGAAATGCCCATGTCTATGTCGACGATATTGTGGTGAAGACGGAGAAGCGCGGTACCCTCCTGGAAGATCTCAAGGAAACTTTTGATAATCTGCACTGTTTTCAAATCAAGCTCAACCCAGAGAAGTGTGTCTTTGGAGTGCCAGCCGGCCAGCTCCTCGGTTTCCTTGTCTCAGAGCGCGGCATAGAGTGCAACCCTTTCAAGATCAAGGCCATCGAGAGGATGGAGAGGCCCACCCGACTGCGAGACGTTCAGAAGTTCACCGGCTGCTTGGCATCCATCAGCCGCTTCATCAGTCTGCTGGGCGAGAAGGCTCTTCCCCTGTACCGACTGATGAAGAAGACCACTCATTTCGAGTGGAACGACAAGGCGGACGAGGCGTTCCTCCAGCTCAAGAAGATGTTGACCACGCCGCCCGTCCTGGCCGCTCCGGCTGCCAAGGAGCCCATGCTTCTCTACATTGCCGCCACCAGCCGGGTGGTCAGTACAGTTATGGTGGTAGAGCGCCAAGAGGACGGCAAGGCGCTGCCGGTCCAGAGGCCCGTCTACTACTTGAGTGAGGTGCTGTCAGCTTCCAAGCAGAACTACCCCCACTACCAAAAGTTGTGCTATGGCGTGCATTTTGCCGCCAAGAAGCTCAAGCCATACTTTCAAGAGCATCCCATCACGGTCGTCTGCACCGCCCCGCTTGCAGAGATCATAGGCAGCAGAGACGCATCGGGCCGAGTGGCCAAGTGGGCCATCGAGCTGGCCCCCTACACCATCTTCTACCAGCCTCTCGCCACCATCAAGTCCCAAGCACTGGCCGACTTCCTCGTCGACTGGGCCGAGACCCAGTACCTGCCGCCAGCTCCAGACTCCACTCATTGGCGGATGCACTTTGATGGCTCGAAGATGCGCACCGGTTTGGGAGCCGGCGTCGTCCTCACCTCTCCCAAAGGCGACAAGCTCAGATACACGCTGCAAATCCACTTCGCCGCCTCCAACAATGTGGCCGAGTACGAGGCGCTAGTACACGGACTTCGGCTGGCCAGGGAGATTGGCATCCGCCGGATTCTGTGCTACGGCGATCCGGACTTGGTGGTCCAACAGTCGTCCGGCGACTGGGACGCCAAGGATGCAAATATGGCGAGCTACCACTTCCTCGTCCAGCAGATCAGCGGATATTTTGATGGGTGCGAGTTCCTTCACGTGCCACGGGCCGACAACGAGCAAGCAGACGCCCTGGCACGGATCGGCTCCACCAGGCAAGCCATACCAGCCGGTGTGTCCCTTCAGTGCCTCCGCAAGCCGTCCATCAAGCCTTCCCCGGAATCATAATCCATCTTCGTGCCGGCTGCTCCCGAAGCAGTCGGTCCCGGCCCGGGGGCTGCAGCAGCCGGCCCGGGGACTTCAGCAAGTGGCACGGGGACTGCAGCAGTCGCACCCAGCCCGGGGACTCTACAACCTGGCCCGAGGGCTGCAGCAGCCGGCCCGGGGACTTCGGCAAGCGGCATGAGGACTGTAGCAGTCGCACCCGGCCCGGGGACTTCGCAACCCGGCCCGGGGGCTGCGGCAGCCGACCCGGGGACTTCGGCAAGCGGCTCGGGGACTGCGACAGTCGCACCCGGCCCAGGGACTCTACAACCCGGCCCGGGGGCTGCATCGGCCGTCCCGGGGACTTCAACAACGCGGCAAGACACAGCCGACTCCGCCCCACCACCTCCAGACCCAACCGCCCTAGTTTCAGTAACCGTAATGACAGTGGACGAAGTCAAAGCACCATCATGGGCGTAGCCCATCCTCAACTTTCTGGTAGGCGGAGAGCTGCCAGTTGATGAGATCTCGGCCCGGCATGTGCAACGCCGGGCAGGAGCTTACACGATAGTAAACAGAGAGCTTGTCAGGCGCAGTGTGACCGACGTTTTCCAACGCTGCGTCGAACCAGATGAAGGCAAGGCAATCCTCAGAGACATACACCAAGGCGAGTGCGGCCACCATGCGGCCTCCAGATCCCTTGTCGCCAAAGCTTTCTGCCATGGTTTCTTCTGGCCGACTGCTTTGGAGGACGCCAAGGATCTGGTCAAGAAATGCAAGGGGTGCCAAAAATTCAGCTCCAAGCAACATCTGCCGGCTTCTGCACTCAAGACCATCCCCCTTACCTGGCCCTTTGCCATCTGGGGGCTGGACATGGTGGGCCCATTCAAGACAGCACGCGGTGGCATGACCCATCTGCTGGTCGCCGTGGACAAATTCACCAAGTGGATTGAAGCAAAACCAATCAAGAAACTAAATGGTCCGACTGCTGTGACCTTCATCGCGGATCTCACCGTCCGGTATGGTGTACCACACAGCATCATCACCGACAATGGCAATAACTTTGCCAAAGGCGCCTTGGCCCGTTTCTGCTCGACGCAGGGCATCCGACTGGACTTAGCGTCCGTTGCCCATCCGCAGTCAAACAGCCAGGTAGAACGAGCAAACGGCCTCATCTTGTCCGGCATCAAACCCCGACTGGTCGAGCCACTGGAGCGCTCGGCCGGCTGCTGGATCGACGAGTTGCCAGCCGTCCTCTGGAGTCTCCACACCACTCCGAACAGATCAACCGGTTTCACTCCCTTCTTCCTCGTATACGGGGCCGAGGCCGTCATCCCAACTGACATCGAGTTCGACTCGCCTCGCGTCACCATGTACACGAAGGCGGAGGCAAAGGAAGCACGAGAAGACAGCATAGATCTGCTGGAAGAAGGCCGGCTGTTAGCACTCAGCCGGTCCGCCGTCTACCAGCAGAGCCTGCACCGCTACTACAGTCGGAAGGTCAAGCCACGATCCTTCCAAGAGGGAGACCTTGTGCTCCGGCTGATCCAGCGAACAGCCGGCCAGCACAAGCTCTCGGCCCCTTGGGAAGGCCCCTACATCATCAGCAGAGCCTTGGGCAATGACTCCTATTACCTCATCGATGCGCAGAAGCCCAGGGCGCGCAAAAGGGACGGTTCCGGCAAGGAAGCAGAGCGCCCATGGAATGCAAATCTTCTCCGAAGATTTTACAGTTAAAAGCAGTATGTACCACGCTACCTTTTGTACTAAGGGCAAAGGCACCGGGTCCCTCAAGGAGCACTCGGGGGCTACCTTTCTTATCTATATGATAAGTTTCATGCCTGTGAGTATGTTATTTCATTCCTCCGCCCGGCACCGGGTCCGACCAGTCGGCCCGTGGGCTTGCCGCCTTGTACTATGTTGGCTCTACCTGCAGTCGGACAAGTAGTGTGCCAGCATCTAAGCCCACCCTTGCCATAAGCCACAGCTCGCAGAGCGACTGTCTGGCCGGCAAGGGTCAAAGGCAGGAAATGGTGCTCACACGAAAAATGGCTAAGGACGAAAGCACCCACATAGGCCAAGTCGGCTCCTCGCCTAGCCGTCCGGTTGCTGAGCAGTCGGTCGGCCGGCTTCTCACTTAAATTGCTACGTTCTAAGCGGCCAAAGTACTTGTCTTCCCAAAATGGCCAAGTACTTGACCCGGCCAGCAGACCAAAGAATGGCTGTCTGGCCGGCAAGGCGGCAGCCAAGGGAAAGCGGCAAAGGAAAAAGCCAAAAGAACAGAAAGCAAGACAAGTCAGAGCTCGGCGAAGCACATCTTGTGCGAGAATTAAATCACATAGCAAGAGGCCCACGGCCAGCATTCAACAAAGTTTGAATACACCCATCGGGTGGAACTGCGCGAATTTAACAAAGTTTGTTCTAAAGATTACCAAAGCAGGAAAAGATAAGATAAGTTGGCAGCCTAGGCCAAATGAGCAACAGGCGGGTCCGGTAGGTTGGTGGAGTCGGCGGCGCTAGCTGGTGGAGTGGCCGTCTGGCGAGTCTCGGCTTGGTCACCTTCAGCAGCAGTCGGTGCACTCGCATGCGGCTCGTTGCTCGAGGCCCGATCAAGCTGAGGCTGGACGTCCACTCCGCCCTCCGGTGCATCGCCTTCACCATCCTCATCTTCCTCGTCCTCGCCTTCATCGCTTGAGGCGATTTCTTCCGCCGAGTCCTCGCCATCATCCGGGTTCAGCCCGAACCAGTCCATCGGCACCTCGGCACCTTCCTCGTCCAGCTCGGGGAAGAAGACGCCGGTGTTGGTGTACTCGGCGATCGCCACCGCACGATGGGTGAGCACGGGCCCCGCTGCCACCAACTCTTCCATGGCCTCCTGCCGGAACGTGGCCAACTGGGCTAGGTCCAGCCCAGGATACCACGCCTTGACAAACTCCAAGGCTCTTCGGGCGCCTGCCCGAGCGGAGGAGCCCCTCCAAGCCTCGAAGCGGCCGATTGCCGCCTCCAACCAGTCGGTGGTCCGACTGGTGGTGCGTGGAGCTTGGCCGCCTGGCCAGAGGGCAGAAACCAGCTAAGACACGGCACGCTGAAGGCGGCAGAGCAGACGGTGAATTGGCTGTAAACGCGTCCTGACTGCCAGGAGCTGCTCGTTCATGTCCGAGGCGCGTCGGGCGGGATCTCCACTCCTTCCCTCCTACGCCGGTCGCGCCGTGCCTTGATGGCCTGGCTGACGGCGACGGCGTGGCCAGGAAAGAAGTCTACGCAAAAGAAAAACAGAGATCAGAAGCCGACTCCCGATGCAGTCGGCAGCTATTCCAAAGAAAGAAGCTTACTGTCGATCATGTCCTCAATCTCGCCGTAGCCGGCGGCGAGGATCGCCTCCTTCTCGGCCCACTTTGAGCGTTCGACCTCAAACTCGGCCTGAAGGGCACCTTCCGCCTCCTTGAGCTTCTGGAGCTCCGCCTTGTGCTGGTCCGCCTGGTTCGCCAACTTCTTGGCCAGACGGTCGCGCTCCAGGGCCGCCTTACGGCGCTCCTCCTCCTTGACGCGCAGCTCGGTCTGGACTTCACCCAGATGAGAAAGAGAGGACAATCAACAAAGATGACCAAAAAAGAAAGTGGTTGCCAGAAGATCCGGCCCGACTGCTTAGCAGTCGGCCTGAATCTCGGGGGCTACACCATCGGGGGCTGCTTCGGGGCCCTCTGGAACTGGGCTGCTCTTGCGGCGGCCTCTTGCCGCCTGGTCACAGCGGTCGCGTTCTTGGACTTCTTCGGCCGGCTGCCGAATAGCAACAAGCCGGCCCGGCGCTTTTTTGGGCCGCCTGGTGCGGTCGGCGCGGCTGAGGAGCTCGCGCCCGCCCTATCAGTGCCGTGCGGGCGGCGCGGCTCGTTCTCCTCCTCATCGTCATCCGGCTAGTCCTCAAGGCCGCCTCCTCCCCCAGAGCCGCCTGCTCCACCGCCGCCACCTGTGGCGTCGTCCTCCTCCATGGCGGCTGCCCCCAAGTCGGGGTCTTCCACGTCGCTCCTCGTTCGATCCGGCATATACTCCTGACCTGGATCCAGAGCGCCGGCGGCCGACTGGGCCGGGAGGACCTGCACCATGGCCGACTAGTCAGGCGGCAAAACAAGAACTCGGACCAGCAAAGAAAAAAGAATTACAAGACTCACCGCAGGCGGCGGATGTGCGCGGTCGTACGGCCGCATGCCGAACCGCCAGTCCACCTCCGACAGCTTGCAGTTGGAGATATAGTTGACCAGCCAGACCACCTCCACGTCTGGCAGGTCCCGTGTGCACATCCGGCACGGGTCCTGGTGCACGCTCATGCAGCTGAGGATGTGAGGCCGGGCTTGGAGGGGGAGCACTCGGCGCGTCACGAAGGCAGCTAGCAGGTCCGAGCCCTTCAGGCCCTCCGACTCCGACATCGCCTGAAGTTGGGCAAGGGCGGCGGAGGAGGCGGCCGACAGGGAACTCGGCCTGTACTGCCAGTTGGCGCGCGGCTCGGCTGGCGGGCCGGCTGTGTAGGCCGGCAAGTTGACGTAGTCGCTTGTCGGGTGGATGTTCTTGACGTAGAAGTAGGATTTCTGCCACAGCTTGGCCAACTGCAGCAAGGAGATGGGCGGGAAGCGGTTCCCGGTGCCCGGGCGCCGCACCGCCACACAGGCTCCGCATTGAGCCACCTGGCCCTTGGCGGCAATGCCCAGCTTGAGGTAGAAGCACTCCCCCCAGAGTTTGAGAGTGGGGAGAGTGCCGAGGTACCCTTCGCACATGGTGACGAAGGCGGCCAGCAGCACCACCGTGTTTGGCGTGAGGTGGTGCGGCTGGACTCGGTAGAAGTCGAGGAAGGAGCGGAGGAAGTCGCTGGCCGGAAGGCCGAAGCCGCGAAGGAAATGGGACCGGAAGACGACGCGTTCATCGTCCTCCGGCGCCGGCGAGATTTCTGCTTCGGGGGGAACGCGCACCTGCACGTTCGCCTCTCGGGGCAGCCGCCGTGTTTGACGGAGGAAGGAGAGATGGTCATCGTGGACGTTGGAGCCGTCCCAGTCGCTGGCTCGTGAGCGCGCCATGGACGAAGGAGCTCGTCGCAGGCGTGGCGCGGTGGCTAGCGGGCGAGGCTGCGGCGGAGCAAGGAAGCCGCAGCGAGAGGACGCTCGACGACGGCAGGCTGCGGCAGCACTTCGACGGCAGCGGAGAAGATGAAGAACGGCGAAGGGAGAGGAGGGCGCGCGTGCATCTGCCGCCCCCCTCCTCCCCCTACTTATAGCCCCAGGCGGCGAAGCCGAGGGGACGGGGGCGTGGGGGATCGTGGGATTAACTACGCCCACTCCCCACGATCCCACTATTGTGGCGCCGGTAAAGGCGCGTATTAACTACCACAAAAGTCCAACAGTCCGCCTCGGCCGCAGCGGATCCGCGCGTGGGCCGAGGCACTGTAGTGGTGGGCCCCGGCCTGCGGCGCCGTCCCGTCACATGCATGGGCTGGCAGGCCGGCTTGACCTGACGACGCCACGTGGCCGACCTACGCGGGCGGCAAGTCTGACGCCTGGCTAGCATGCCACCTGGTCCCCACCACGACGTTTCGAAATCACCAGGCGGCCTGCCTGGTCATGGCCGACACCTACCAGTCGGCACCTCGGAAGACGGACAAAGCAGAATACCAGACAACCCAGAATATGAAGTTGCTGAGGCTTCTCGCCCCTTCAGCCGCAGCGCCTCATCAGCTTCGGGGACTACTGTTGGAGTAAATGACCACGGGTAGCCCCATCAGCTCCCTTTGGTATTTCAAGACATCGGGGCAGGCTGCGCCCCTCAAACATCAAGGACAATGGCTGCCTTCTTGAGGCCGGCTGGTCCAAGCAGCCGGTTGTCGGGAGGCGGCGGAGTCCACAAGATGGCCATGAAGTGGGCCGACTCCTGGCGGGCGGCCTCCTGGGATGCCGAGTCCTAGCAGGCGGCCCCTCGCGCCCTCAAAGTCAACACCAACATAAACATGATGAGACAGGGCATGGCTACAGTACATGCCTGCCACCCCCGAATCCAGGGCAGGGCGTGGCCACGGTACTGCGTACCGAACAGGTATCCTGCGCCCAACGCAGGACTATTGCCATGCCGCTCATGACGTCACCCATGGCAGAGGAAGCCATGCTCCCGTGACGGGTGGTTAGTACGGCCCGCTGGCGGCGGGCCCTACTTGTCCGTGACAAGCCAGAAGGCGGCGAGCCCAGACCAGTCGGCTCAGTGGGAGGCCGGCTCCCAGCAGGCGGCCCTCCTCCTCCCTCGAAGTCCGTGCGCCATTAACCAGATATGACGGGGTATGGCTACAGTGAGTTCCCGCCAGGCGGCGGGACTGTATCCACACTCCCCCTGACGAGGCCTTCGTCATCAGAGGCAATGCTACAACATAAAGCCGTCAACGCGGCCCGTGGACGGCGGGACCCACCTGTCGGCTGAGATCGCGGCGGTCGGCGGACCCACCAGGCGGCGGGCCCCGGCGGTCGGCGGAGAAGCCGGCGACCAGTGACGCTGACTGCCGGGCCCCGCATCGGGCCAGATTGCCGTTGTACCCCTGGGGGGTAGGCTTATATAAACCCCCCAGGTCACCCCATGCAGGGAGTTGGCTCCTTGGCAGAGGCCTCGTCGAGCATTCACAGCACCACACACACACGCAGAGAGAGTGGAGTAGAGCTAGCCTTGCCCTTCTTCCTCCTCCAGATAGGTAGCTCAAGGAGCAAGCTTGTAGCCACCTGTTGAAATAGTGATCATGCGGAGACCCCGCAGAGTAGGACTAGGGGTGTTATCTCCTAGGAGAGCCCCGAACCTGGGTAAGATTCGCAAGCGTACGCGGTCTCGCTCACTCCCGCTTCTAGAGCCCGGCGACGTACTTTTGTCCCCATCCACGATAAGCCATCCCCTGGCATATGTCGCACGATATCCCCGACACCGAGGGAAAGAGGCCCGAAGAGGAAGAAGAGGAGGAGGAGGAGGATGCTGAAGGTGAGGGCTCTTCTGATGAGGGGAGTGAAGAGCATGCCGTGGAGGAGGCTGCCGGGCTCGATCCTGCCGGGGCTGGAATTTCCCATGCCACGGTAATAGGGGCCCAAGAAGAAGAAGAGGTTGAAGAGGCAGAGCAACCTGAGGTGGAGGAGAAATGGCTTGGAAAGGGTCCTCAAGCTCCAGAGCCAGAGCTAGGTCGACGCCTTTGCAAGTGGGCCGGCTAGGGACCAGCAGCCCTAGCTCCTCCGTCAGCCACCAAAAGGGTGAAGAAGATCGCCTCCAAGGGCGACAAGCTAGAGGTGGTACGCCGCCAATCCACTCGCCTCTCTGAGGCCAAGACCCCACCCGCCAAGTGACGTGTGGTCACGGGGGTTGATCCCAGCCCCCAGTCAAGCCCAACTTCTTCGCAAAGCTCGATCCCGCCAGAGAGCTTGGTCCCATCGATGAGTTCAAGGCTGCCGAGAAGCTCCGCTCCTCCAACCTTGAAAAGGAGCAGGGCGACCCCGCCACCTACGGGATACGCATTGAGCTCCATGCTTGTGGATCCAGAATAAGCATAACGACCAAACCTCTTGTCAAAGTATTCTGTGCTTGCTTGCTGATTTAATCTTGTCTTGCTGATTTGTCAGGGATGAAGAACCCCTCGCCCAGTGGGCCAAGCGAGCCAAGCATGCAGTGGTGCCGGGCCATTCTGCGAGCGCAGGTCTGGTGGGGGATAAGGAAGGGGATCCCGTGCCTAGACCCCAGTCCAGCCCCCGGCGCGAAGGCACATGGCACACTTCGCCTGCCCATGGAGACGTGGAGGGGAGCTCCTTATCCCCCGGCAAGGGTTTGGGCAAAGGCCAGCAAGGCGGAGCCCATTAAGAGGGGTTCACATCCCACGGATCTCCGCTGCCCAAGGCCCAAACAGATGCATCACCAGCAAGGGCTTCCACCGAGGAGTCCGCTCATGTCAAGGTCTCAAACACCGAAGGGGTGGTCGTGGACCATGCGCCGGCAAGCGATGCTGCCGGGCAAGGAGACGCCACCTTACAATAGCCACCACCGGGTAATCCACTTGTCTTTGCTCCTGCTTGTTTGAATCGCTTCCCTTTCTGGCCTTGATTGAGTAGTGTCTGGCTTCTTATCATCCCATCCGCTTGATTTATTAGCAGGCTCTTTGACTAAGGAACCTGAGCTCTCGGAGGAGGTGCCCAACATTGGGAAAAGCGCTGCCGAGGAAGCGGTCAGGATTGCTGCCATGGAAGGCCACGAGCACACTACCGGGGATATCCAAGAACTCGCAAAGGAAGCAGAGAAAGCGCCCGGCAGCGTATCTATCACGGAGATAGTTGTAGAGGAGAAAAACCCCACTTCAATCCATGGGACCCCTTCCCCTACATTGTCTACAGGACGCAGTTCCATAGCCATCCCCAAGCAAGCTGGCACTGATCCTCGCACATCCTGGGCCAGCCATTCCGGGCTTATCTGCTTCAGTGGGCGCGGGTTTCAATGAGGAAATCAGACGCATACTAGTCCCGCTGTCTCAGAGAGTCGAAGAAGCTTGAGATTCAGCTGATAGCACCAAGGATCTAGCCTTCCCAGAGTCCATGGCGGTAGGTTTCAAGGACGTGCAGAGCAGGTACAACCTCAAATGGCAGGCGATCAAGGAGCAGCGCCACTCTGTTGATCTTATGGACCAGAAGCTGGAGGACAAAGATAACGAACTGCGTGAGTGGTGCAAGAAGCAGTCCCATTCCCTTAGGCGACAAGAGGAGGTGCTGACCATGGCCAAGGAGGACATCGCTGCCCGGGAGTCCCGTTTGGCAGAGCGCGAAGCGCGTCTAAATGCCAAGGAGAAGGACATCTCCGCTCGGGAGGGGTCGCTCGAAGCAACCCTCCGCGGCAAGGATGAGGAGCTGGAGGCCCTTGTCTAGCAGCGCACCAAGGACTTGGAGGATGGCCATAAAGACGCCCTCAACACACTCACTCTTGAATCTTCTGTCCAACGGAAGAAGGTTACTGATGAGCTAGCTACCGCATTTGTTGCCAAGACTGAACTTGAAAACCAAGTGAGCAAGCTGACAGAAGACCTTGCCGGGAGTAACAAGGAGATCCTGGACCTCAAAGAGGAACGCGGAAAGCAGAGGCCACTCTGGAGGGCGCACAATCGCAGCTTTCCTCCAAAAGCCAAGATCTTGATACTGCCAACGGCGCCATCTTCACCATGAAAGCCAGGCTTGCCTCTCTTGAGAAGGATCTTGAATCTGCCAGTTGCCGTGAGAAGCTTTTGATGAAGGACTTGACCAATGCAAGAACTCTCCAAAAAGATGCTGAGAGCAAGCTGGAGAACCAAATCCAGCAGTGCGACCTCTGGATCAAGAACATGGTTGACATCGCCGAGCACCTTACTGTCCAGATTGTGAAGATGGACATGAAGAGCTGGGCCTTCTCCGCCGGCAAGCACAAGTTTCCAAGTGTCAAGCTGACACTCTTCTTCGAAGGCCTGATCGAAGGATTGAAGATGTACGAAGACGACAGGGCTGCCTGCGTCGCTGATGAATCTCGGAAGATTGCTTGCGATGCCCTCTTCCTGGTCTTGAGCAACCTCGCCTTCTTCCATCAGACCTCAACCTCTCCGACGGCTTCAAGAAGCTGCCGCAGGGCGCTGTCATCTCTGCTGCCGCGGTGAAGGCCGGCCCCCTTGCCAACATGGTCCTTTCCGTCCCAAGGATCCCTAGAGGCCGTCAGGCCAATCCTTAGGTCACCTTTACTATTGTGATGCCATAATGTGTATCCCGTGTTAAGTTCCAAACTATTTCCGTTTTTAACGTTCGTCGAACAGATGCTTTATGTGCATGTGTATGCCATCCTGTTGGTGCAATGATAGGCCCCTTATGTTTTGGAGTTTGTTGACATAAATAGTATGGGACTTATGTGTTTGCTAGTGCACACAGAGTAACAGGTCCCTGAAGTATCGAGGATTTTGATGCAAACGACGAAGATAATCTCCCTGCATGGCAGCGAAGGTTATCACCGAAGATAAAGCTAACAAGAGTGACCCCTAAAAATTGCTGAAGTACAAGCAATCGGTTCGGTGACTGTTCGAAGAATATGACTGCGTTCGAGGAAGAATGAAGACAAAGTGAAGACGTAGCATTTGTTTCATTGTTCTTCTTCTTTCATTGAGTCATAGGACCATCGTACTATTAAGAGGGGTGTAGCGTTTGAAGCTTTGATTCTCTGATGCTAAACCCAAATCCTATAAAAGCTGTGAGAGAAATCTCTTTGTGCTCCGAGCAAATACTTGCCAGCAAGAGACTGTGATCTTCTTTGCCGCAAGAGATTTGACTCGGACCGAGGAGTTACCATTACTTGTTCCTCAAGTAATGTTACCGTTGCTCCAAAAATCTGACCGTTGTGAACGTGTCGGTTGGCCATTGGCTGGACCTTGTTTCCAAAATGGTCATTTCCCGTCTAGGAAGGCTGCGGCTATAAGTAGCCACCCCGCGCCGGCTTTGTCCGGTGGCTGCTCCGTTTGATTCTGAGAAGATTCTTGAGCAACCCACTCTCTGAGCGATTTGAGTTTAAAATCCACCAAGAGAAAAACCCTAGAGCCGAAGAATTAGATAGTGGTTCAGCATCACTGGAATCTAAGTTTAGTACACTCCGCCTATTACTCTTTAGAGCTGCAAACTCTCTAGATGGTTAGGTGTCAAGTTCTTCAGAGACCAAGAGTGATTGTGGTTCTCGAAGAAGAAGTCTGTAAAGGTTTGGAGATCACCTTCAAGTATCTACCATGAGTAATCAGCATTGGTTGACAAATTGATTGTCGAGGAGAATAGGGTGAAGAGAGTTTATCTTCTATGTTAAGTCACAGTCCCTCCAACCAGACGTAGTTCTTGTGCAGAAGGACAAACTGGTCGAACAAATTCCTTGTCGCCTTCGAGCACCTTCGGTTATCTCTGTCACCCATGTTTACTTTTGATGCATTTTCCTTCGTGTGATTTGTCTCGATGGATTACTTAGTTTCCTTTCAGTACTCTGTTTTAGTTCGATGTAGTTTGTCTTCCTTTCATTCCGCTTCTGGGTTCTGAGAGATTGAAGTTTTCCGAAGAAAATTTAAAACTCCCATTCACCCCCCCCTCTGGTAGACATACTTCATTCCTACAATTGGTATCAGAGCAAGGTACTCCTTGACTCTGCTCATTTTAGTCTAACGACTTTGGAGTTTAAGTATGTCTTTAGTGAACTACAAGTCGCATATCAAGATTCCCATATTCGATGGGATGGACTACCCCTTCCGGAAGGAGAAGATGAAGATCCGTCTCCGAGCAATAGATGATGATATGTGGAATGTGGTGCAATTCGGGCTCAACGTTACTGTACCTCAAGCCCCTTTCGATGAAGAAAAGAAGCTCATTCAGCTGGATGCTCAGGCCAAAGATGAAATGGTGGCCATCTCAATCGAGCACAATTTCTTCGCTATCGCCAGTGTGAAACTGCGAAGGAATTGTGGGATGTCCTTGAAAAGATCAATGAAGGAGTTTCAACTCAGAAAGAAGCTAGAATTGATACTCTTCGAGCCAAGTTCAATCATTTCAAGCGTATTGGAAATGAAAGCTGCCAACAAACCTTCGATCGCCTGAGTGATATCACGAATGAACTTCAAGGTCTCGGCGCCAAAGACATCACTGACCATGAAGTCGTAAAGAAACTGCTTCGATCTCTTGACAGTTCTTTCGACACACTTGTTCTGATGATACGTGAACGAGCTGACTTCAAGCACCTCGACTCTGCTGATATCATGGAGAGACTGAACACTCATGAGGAACAAGAAGAAGAGAAACGAGATCTGTATGGCTCAAGTTTACGCAAAAATCATGCTCTCAAGGCTGTGGCTAATTCCTCCTCCGATGGAAATGCCGAAGAAGATTCAGATGACCCAGAAAGACTCAACAAAGATCTGCACTGATCACGAAAAGATTTCAATGCTTTCACAAGAAGAGCTAGTTCCAGAAAAGAAGTTCAAGCAACTCCGGGGTTCAAAATCTTCATCAAAACCCGCTGGAGAATACACCTGCTTCAAGTGCAAAAATCCTGGACACTTCATTTCAGACTGCCCACTCTGGGAAGCTAAAATCCGTGCTAGTGGGAGATATGATTCGGGCAACCATCGAGGCAAAAGCAAGAGCAAGAACTACGATTCCAACGATGAGAAGAAAATGAAGAAATTCTTCAAGAAGAAGGACAACTCCACTTCAAAATCTTCGTCAAGATCTTCATCAAGGAACCCTTCCAAGTCATCCACCAACCGCAAGAATACCTCTCGCAAGGCCAAGGCGTACATCGGCAAGGAAATGGACTCTGATGAAAAAGAATCGTCAGGTTCCGAAGAAGAAGAAGAATCAGATGAGGATTCCGACTCTGGCATGGCTGGCATAGCATGTGCCTCATCTCCCACGACAAACTTCTTCAGGAATCCATCAAGCGACGATGAATCTCCTGCCTATTGCTTCATGGCAAAAGCTTCGAAGGAAAAGGTATCCTCCAAAAATCACAAGATTCACTCCAGTGATCAATATTCTTCTGATGAGCATGACCATGCTAAGTTGATCAAAATTGCTAACATTCAACAAAACTCGCTTCAAGACGGCGGGCTTGGGGGCTATTCCGATGGCAACAGTATTCCGGACCCCTATGAGCCACCATGCAGGGCTGCAATTTTCATGGCCGGCACAGGGCTGGCTCTCAACTCATCAACAGTTGCAGCTATGACATCTGGGTTGACTGCTGCGGCGGCGGCTGGTGTTGGCAGCTCAGATAGGCCGTCGGCTCAAGTTTTGTCAGATCTCCTGGGCATTTTGACAAGTTTGCTAGCGACGGAGGTTACTGCAGCGAATCAGGCAGAACGCAATGCAGAGATTGCAAAGGTTCGGGATGAGATAACCAATGCCCAGGAGGATATTGCAGCTAAGAACATCCAGACGGCTGCGCTGAGGGCTCGGATTGACGCAGAGGCGAAACGTGTGAAGGCTGAAGCCTGGCGTCTGAGTTTGAATCAAGATGCATCCAATGCAGTATTCCAGAGGAGGTATCAGAGTTGCCTGCCACCGTCGTTCGACCCAAGGCGTTTGTTTAATACTCCTGGAGCAGGTCCAAGTACTCCGGACGCCCGGGTGAATCCCCAATTAAACTCGGACATGCCTGGAAGTTGGGCGGCGGCTCAACCTCGTCAACCTGAGACGGCATGAAGGGAGGAGCCGGGTCCTAACCCGCCCCCCAATCTGACACCACCACAACGTTTTCCAACGCTACCACCAGGGCACTTTTCTAACCCGGTGGATAATATGTTAGCAGCAGCGACCCGGCTGGCGGCTATTCCGATCGAGGGTTAGTCGTCAGTTGCTGTGGAGACCCGGAATGCGGTTGAACTCCTTCGAACGGCTGTTGCGCATCAGGCGGCTTACTCATACAGCCGTGATCGTGTTCACTCGACCCCTCGCCCAAGTCGAAGTTACAGCCGGCATATTGAGTCGCCCGCAGTTTCTAGCAGTGAACGACGACATCGACCGCTCCAGGATGACCCACCCCATGGAGATAACCCTTCCCTTACTCATGCTCAGGCAATTGTGAATGAGGCCAGAGCCTGCCGAGAGGCGGAGGCGGTGGCAGCGGCTCAACTGGGGGCTCATCAGTAGCCCCCGGCGACCCTTTCAACCTCGATGGGAGCTGGGACAATTTCCAGGATGGTTGGTATGCCTTGTTTAGTACCGGCTTTGCGTAATGAACGTCTGCCCAAAGACTTTAAGGGTCCTCGCAAGGTGCCCAGTTACACAGCTGATCTCCCTCCTGAGGCTTGGATTGAGAGTTATGAGTTAGCCATGGAGATGTTGGATGTCAATGATGTTGTATGTGCCAAATACTTTACCATGATGTTAGATGGACCCACTTGTACATGGTTAAAAGGGTTACCTCCTAATTCTATCACCTCATGGGCAGAGTTGAAGGAACGTTTCATCCAAAAAAATTCAAGGAACATGCAAGCAGCCTCTGGCGATTATCGATCTGGATAACTCCGTACAACGTGAAGATGAGTCAGCCCATCATTGGGTCCGGTGGGTCTCCGCTATTATCCACTCGTCGGATACTATTGCGGCGGGTCAGGGGGTTCTGGTCTTGGAGAAGAACTGTCACTTTGTCCCCCTTAAGCAAAAGCTCAGGCGGCATAAGCGTCAATGCACGGACATGGGCGAGCTCATGGCGGCTCTCATTAAGTATGCGGACTCTGATAATACAAAGGACCTGGGATCTGATGATGAGAAATCCAATAAGGGCAAGAAGAATGGCAATGGTAAGGGTCATCAACAAAATGTGGCAGGGCATAATGGAAACAACTAGGGTAACGGTGGTAAGCGACGACACCCTGATGGCGGGTCAGATCTAGTAGCTAACACCAACACTGGGTACAAAAACCAGCGCCACAACGGTAATGGTAAGCCGCCTTTTGGTAGACCAAAGCCTTTTAACCTGGAGGCAGCACTTAATGACCCGTGCCCGAAGCATAGTCTTCCTAACAAGCCATCTACTCATGCTTGGAAGGATTGTTGGATTATGCGAGAGTTCAGGAATTACAGCCTCAGTCAGAATCATGGCAATAACAATGGGCCGCCCGGCGGGTCAGGTTCCGGCTCTCAGGGGTCCGGCTTTGGAGGTGGCGGCTCAAATTCTGGCTATCAAGGTCAAGGTAACCATGGTGGTCATAATCAATAGTCTGGTCAGGGTAACCAGCAGCAAAATAACCAGTCAGGATATCAAAGTAATCCAAAGCAACTTAACGGAGGTCAATACCACATTTTCACTACAAGTCTCTGCAAGCAGGATCAGAAGATTCGTAAGCGCGCGGTCAATGCTGTTGAGCCGGCAGTACCTCAATACTTACGATGGTCAGAATATCTGATCACATGGAGTCAGGAGGATCACCCGCCCCGGGTTGAGAATCCGGGTCATTTGGCATTGGTGGTAGCCCCTCAGGTTGGTGGTTATAAATTCACTAAGGTGCTTATGGATGGTGGCAGGAGTATCAACATCTTGTATTATGATACTTTTCGCCGGATGAATTTATCTGATAAGGATCTTAAGCCGTCTTCCACAGCCTTCCATGGTGTGGTGCCTGGTAAGTCGGCGTATCCTGTGGGAAAAATTGCCCTGGAAGTAGCCTTTGGTGATGACCATGACTACAGAGTAGAGACCCTATGGTTTGAAGTGGTCAAAATCAAGAGTCCGTATCATGCTTTATTCGGCCGGCCGGCTTATGCTAAGTTCATGGCTCGCCCTTGTTATGTCTATTTACAGCTCAAGATGCCAGGGCGAAAAGGGACAATTACGGTCCATGGTGATCGGAAAGTCGCCTTAGAATGTGAGGAAGGAGATGGAGCTTATGCAGAGTTAGCTTGTGCTGCTGAGGAGCTTAAGTTGTACAAAGATAATGTTGACCCGGCTGATATGACCCCTCTGAAGAAGCCCACTACTGAGCAAGACCCCTTGTTGAAGTTTAAATCGGCCGATGATACTAAGCAAGTGGATTTTACTCCTGGCGACTCATCTCAGCAATTCACAGTGGGGGCTAATATGGATCCCAAATAGGAAAGCGCGCTCATCGAGTTCATCCATAAGAAGCGGGACATCTTTGCATGGAAACCCTCTGACATGCCGGGTGTACCGAGAGAATTTGCTGAGCACAACCTTAATGTGGATCCTAAATTTAAGCCGGTCAAACAGTTCCTCCGTCGTTTCAATGAAGAACGACGTAAGGCTATCGGAGAAGACGTAGCCCGACTCTTAGCGGCCGGGTTTATCGTGGAAGTTTTTCACCCTGAGTGGTTGGCTAACCCTGTGCTGGTACTTAAGAAAAATGGCACATGGCATATGTGTGTTGATTACACAGATCTTAACAAGGCTTGTCCAGCTGATCCGTTTGCTCTCCCCCGTATCGACCAAATCATTGATGCAACGACGGGTTGTGAGAGCTTATGCTTCCTGGATGCTTATTCTGGTTATCATCAGATCAAGATGGCAGTCAAAGACCAAGAGAAGAGATCTTTTATTACTCCTTTTAGGGCTTTCTGCTATGTTTCTATGCCTTTTGGACTTAAGAGTGCTCAGGCGACTTATCAGCAATGTGTTCAAAATTGTCTTCACAGTCAGATTGGGTGCAACGTTCATGCTTATGTGGATGATATTGTGGTTAATTCAAGGAACAAGGAGACTCTCCTTGATGATTTAAAGGAAACTTTTGACAATCTCCGGGTCTATAAAATGATGCTTAACCCGGCCAAGTGTGTCTTTGGTGTGCCTGCCGGTAAACTGTTGGGGTTTCTGGTTTCAGAACGGGGCATTGAAGCTAACCCGGAGAAGATAAAGGCTATCACTTCGCTTTCTAAGCCGGCGTGTATCAATGACGTTCAACACTTGGCGGGTTGCATTGCAGCTCTAAGCTGGTTCATAAGCCGCCTAGGAGAGAAGGCGATTCCTTTATATTAGATGTTGAAGAAAATAGATCACTTTGTCTGGAGTGATGCTACCAATGAAGTGTTTGAGGCGCTCAAGAAACAGTTGGCTGAGCCATCTATCCTCGCCGCTCCCAATGAAAAAGAGCTTTTGCTCCTGTACGTGGCGGCTAATAATAAGGCAGTCAGCATAGCAGTCATTGCGGAGCGCAAGGAGGCGGGTAAGGAGTACCTAGTTCAGCGGCCGGCTTATTATGTCAGTGAGGTATTGACTGAGTCCAAGCAACGATATCCACATTGGCAGAAACTGGTGTTTGGGGTGTTCATGGCAAGTCGCAAGCTGAAGCATTATTTCCTTGGGCATCCTATTATTGTTGTTAGCTCTGCTCCTTTAGGAGATATTATTCAAAGCAGAGAAGCTACAGGCCGGGTTGCTAAGTGGGCAATTGAGCTTGGACCTCATAATCTGAAATATGTGCCAAGAATAGCCATCAAGTCTCAGGCCCTGGTGGATTTCATCAATGATTGGACAGAGTTGCAGACACCTGAGGAGAAGCTTGACAACACATATTGGACAATCCACTTTGATGGGTCCAGGCAGTTGGAAGGCTCGGGGGCTGGAGTTATTTTGACTTCCCCGCGAGGTGACAAATTCTGTTATGTTTTAAGATTAATGTTTCCTTGTACTAACAATGCAGGTGAGTATGAAGCTTTGCTCCATGGCCTTCGTATGGCTAAGGAAATGAATTTGAGCCGGGTCAGGTGCCTGGGCGACTCAGATCTTGTGGCCCAGCAAGTCTCAGGCAAGTGGGACTCTAAAGATCCACTCATGCCGGCTTATCGCTGGGTGGTTGATAATATTGCTGGTCACTTTAAAGGCTATCAGGTGGATCACCTTGATCGACGGAAGAACGAGGCAACTGATGCACTGTCCCGGCTTGGGTCTCAACATAAGCCGGTGCCCCCTAATGTATTCCTTGATGTGTTACACAATCCTTCGGTCAAGTTACCATCTGAAGAAGACCTTGCTATCCCTGACCCGGAGGCACAATTGGTGGCGGCTCTTCATGCTATTCCTGACTGGACGTTGCCTTATCTGCCTTATATGACTCAGGGCAAGTTACCCGAGGATGATACTTTGGCACGGCAGATCACCAGGAGGTCTAAGTCTATGACTATTGTCAATGACGAGTTACACCGATGCAGTGTAACAGGCGTGTTCCAACGTTGTGTTTCTCCTGAGGAGGGCCGTGAAATTTTATGAGAGATTCATGAAGGCCATTGTGGTCATCATGCCAGGTCAAAATCTTTGGTGGCTAAGGCTTTTCGTCGTGGGTTTTACTATTTAACAGCTCATGCTGATGCAGAGGACATTGTTAGCAAGTTTGATGGGTGTCAGAAATTCTCCAGACAAGCTCATGTGCCGGCTCAGGAATTGCGGATGATCCCAATAACTTGGCCATTTGCGGTCTGGGGGCTTGATATGATTGGACCATTTAAGAGGTCTAAGGATAAAAAGACCCACCTTCTGGTGGCAGTTGAAAAGTTTACCAAGTGGGTTGAGGCAGAGCCAGTTAGCAATTGTGAGGCGGCGACTGTAGTTTAGTTTGTCAAGAAGTTGATCTTTCGTTTTGGATATCCTCATAGTATCATCACGGATAATGATACAAATTTGTCTAAGGGTGCTATGAAGGAGTTCTGTCAAAGAGAGCACATCCGGCTTGATGTGTCATTAGTAGCTCATCCACAGTCTAATGGTCAAGTAGAGCAGGCTAACTAGGAAATTTTGATAGGTATCAAGCCCCGGCTTATGGTTCCTTTGGAGCGCACGCCGGGTTGTTGGGTTGAAGAATTACCTTCAGTACTTTGGAGTATCAGAACCACCCCCAATAGGTCAACAAGTTATACGCCTTTCTTCATGGTCTATGGTGTAGAGGCGGTTCTCCCAAGCGATATCCGTCATGACTCGTCTAGGGTGGCGGCTTACGTTGAAGCTGATAATGAGATGGCGCGTCAGAACGCACTTGATGCCTTGGATGAAGAACGTGATCTTGCAGTAGCTCGATCGGCGATTTATCAACAAGACCCGCGTCGCTATCATAGCCGCAGAGTCAAAACTCAGGCGTTTCAAGAGGGCGACTTAGTGCTCCAACTGATTCAAGATCAGACAGGCATGCATAAGCTATCCCCGCCTTGGGAAGGACCTTTTGTGGTTAGCAAAAACCTCAACAACGGGTCATATTATCTCATTAATATTTGTGAGCACAGCAAGTCATGCAAATCTGAGGACGAGACCAATCGGCCGTGGAACATTGCCCATCTTCGGCCTTATTATACTTGAGTCATCGGCTCTCATCATTGTACATACCTCTGTCAATGTATATATTTTTTGATCACTTTAATAAAGTCGGCATCCCCAAATTCGGGGCCTCTGTCATTTTCATTTCACAAGAGTCTTTACTGGTTGATCATAAGGTCATTTGGGGGCTTCCTGCTCAATGAGCATAGCTTTATAACCCTCTTGATCGGCTTTCATGCCATGTTATAGGTCACTTGGGGGCTTCCTTCTCACTGAGCATAGCTTTGTAATCCTCTTGATCGGCTTTCATGCCATTGGTCGCTTGGGGGCTTCCTACTCAATGAGTATAGCTTTCATACCCACTTTGACCAGCTTTTATGCCATATCTGAGTTAAACCTGCCTGTTTGCAACTTGCTACTCCGCTAGGTGACCCGCCGTACTCTTTACAGTTAATCTTTTTAAGACCCTGAACTTGTCAAGGTTTAAACGGCGGCTTTTGTCATGGGAGAGCCGGCTTACAGTGAGCTAGGATAAACTCACCTGTCTGCTGTAGTCTCTCCGCTATGTGGCCTGTTTGTACTCTTAACAGTCAATCTTTTCAATAAGACCCTGAACTCGTTAAGGTTTAAACGATGGATTTATGTCATGTGAGAGCCAGCTTACGGGATGAACGACTTTTATGCCAAGCTTCTTTGAAGCAAAAATTACGTTTTTCAAAAATCAAACAAAAAGTTGTTCTCTTTTGGTCATGCATTCAAGGCCGACTTACAAATATTTGAGTTATACATACTCTTTATTTCTGTTTTGCAGAAACTTTTTACAGATACTGACGGGTTATCTAGCTCCAGGTTATATTGCTCCATGTTGAGTTTATTGCGGCCCGCCACAGTGATCTTCTTAAAGACTAGGTGTCGTGGGGAACCACGGCCACCTATGGGGCCATCAGCCCCTTTGTGGTTCGGCAGGGGGGATGAGCACGTTGCACAAAGAGCGGAGAGCGTAGCGCAGCACGGGAGAGATCACGCGGGCAGTTTTTACCAAGGTTCGGGCTGCCGCGAGGCGTAAAACCCTACTCCTACTTTGGTGGATTGATGGTGGATTGTGGTGGATATGCAACGCTCTTGCCCGACAGGGTTGCCTCCGGGCGAGGGCAGCTACGCACGTACGAGTGTACAAGGGTCCGAATCCTTTCTATGGTTGCCATGGCCCTCCTTTTATAGATCAAGGGGTCACCACAATGGCAAATCAGTCATTGTGTACTGATTAGATAGGGAACAGTGCTATCATACCTAACTCTACAGACAGAGAAGAGCGCATTAAATGCGCCGCTTAATGTCACATCGTGGCATGCCCGGCAAGCCTTGCCGAGCTGCTCGGCCACCTTCTCGTCTGTCTGCTTGCCACGTCTCTGGACATGTGTCATTTGGAGATGATTTCCATAGGAAGTGGCTGCCATGTGCCAAATAACAATCACTTAGTCACTTGGGGGCTTGACACCACACCGATCGATGACTTGCGTCGCTGTGAGGTGGAGCGGTGGAGCCTTGGCGGGGTAGTTTGCCTTCATCGCGCCCGGCAGGCCTGCCGGGACGGTCTTGAGGCTTGTCTTTGGGGCCACCTCGACCTTGCTAGGCTCGCCTGCCCGGCAAGGGAGGCTTTCCCTCAGTGGTGTCTTGCTCATTTAGCGTGTCTTGGTCTTCTCGATCTGCCCTTTGATTCCTCAAAGAGTTATCTCTTCAACTTGATCTTGACTTGTATGTTGTAAGTTGCCGGGCCGGCGATTTGCTGTTCGTGCACAAGTCAGGGGAAACATACACCCCTGTTTGTGTATCCAGGGCGGCATCAAGGACAAGCACAAGGCCGCCCTGGATGCCCTCACTGCTGATTCTGCTACCCAACTAAAGAAGCTCGCTGATGACCTTGCCGCTGCATCCACTGCCAAGACCGACCTCGACCAATAGGTGGCCAGGCTGACTGAAGAGCTTTCCAGGAGCGCCAAGGAGGTTGCGACCCTCAAGGAGGAGTCACAGAAAGCAGAGATCCTTCTGAAGGATATACAGTCGCAGCTCTCCTCCAAGAGTCAAGGCCTCGAGACTACCAACAGTACCATTGAAGATCTGAAGGCTAGGATTGGCACCTTGGAGAGCTTGGTAGAGTCCAGCGGGGCCCGTGAGCAGCAGCTGACAAAGGACCTAGATGCCGCAAGGCGTCTTCAGAAGGATGCAGAGGAGAAGCTGGCGAATCATTCCGAGCAGGTCGACCTCTGGATCAAGTGCTTGATCGACATTGCCGAGCGTCTCACTGCTCAGACTACAGCGATGGGCATGGATGGGCCAGTCTTTTCGGCCAGCAGGCAAGAGGTCCCCAGCATCAAGCTAGGGGTCTTCTTCAATGAGCTGATCGAGAAGCTGAAGGCACATGAGGAGGGAAGGGTCGGACGCTTCGTGACTGAATCTTGGAAGGTTGCCCGTAATGCCCTCTTCATGGTTCTGAGCAACATCGCCTGCCGCCATCCGGACCTCAATCTTGCCGATGGCTTCAAGAAGCCGCCAGAGGGCGTGGACGTTTCGGCTGCCGAAGAGAAGGACGCCCCACTCGCCAACAAGGTCCTTGACGTCCCTACCGCTCCACGAGGTTGCCAGGCCCGGCCTTGAATTATCCTTGCCGCTGCGCTGTCCTGTAACAAAACATGACGCATGTCTTGTGTTTAGACACCGTATCGCGTATGTTTGTGTGGAACTGATGTTTTTTACTTAATCCCAATTGCATGTTTATCCCTCTAGAGTTCACCCATCGGTGCTCGTATGATTAGTCTCCGTGCGTATTTCAGCTGCCTGCCGGTATCGTACTGCCGCGATTGTCGCAAGGGTCAGGCCCTTAGCAGTTATCTTGGCGAAGATACATCCTGGCAGGTTTTTCCTCGGCAGTTTTGACATTGCTACCCATTCTGCGAGCAGGCTCGGAACAGAGCGAGGGTGTAGTAAAAAACTGATAAGGCACCGTCCATACGATAGATTTCCTCATACGAACACCTTGGTATCCAAGGGATAAACAAATGTGAAACCTTAAGGTCATGACTGGGCAAGGATTGCGTAAACTTAGTGCTTCCTTCTACTCCTCTCAGCCGTGGCCGCTCATCACATTCGCATGCTTTGGGAAGGATAGCTATCGTGCGTGTTGTTCTCCGGTTCCTAGCAGGGACCAGTAAAGGATCATCTGTATATTGCAGGTGGCAGGACGCGGTGTAAGGCATGACCGGCCTCTCTCTCCTCCTCTCCACACACTTTAGACAATCTGGTGGCGGCTGGCATAAAAACTCACGCTAACACGGACTGCCTTGCCGGGCACACTTGGCGGGGCGCCGATCAATGGATTCGCACCAACGCTCCACTCAGGATTTCCCTAAGCAGGGTAAATGCTGAACTGAGTTTCGCATGGTGCTCATCGACATTGACGATGCTAAAACCCAGAGTGGCTCGATTGTCAATAAGTGGGAGTGGTGGAGAGAGAAACCTTGTACCCGTACACTTTGTTCCTTTCCCCTGGACGGGGTATGCACGGCGATCATGCTGCCCAATCCGTTGGGGTTGGCTCGCCGTTGTCATTACTGGTTCTCGCCGCTACAGCGGCCGCGGCGGAGGGAGGCGGTGGAAGTCGAACAAGGGGCGGGGGAAGCGATATCGCTTCCCCTCTCTGTTCTCACCATCCCCCCGCCTTAGCTTGGGCGTCACAGATGATGAAGCCGTCGATGACCATGATGATGAAGATAATGACGCGCTGCGTACGCTTCTTAGGTTCGCGCAAGCGCAGCCCCCCTACCTGTTGCGCCAAAGATGTCGTGGGGAACCACGGCCACCTATGGGGCCATCTGCCCCTTTGTGGTTCGGCAGGGGGGATGAGCACGTTGCACAAAGAGCGGAGAGCGTAGCGCAGCACGGCAGAGATCATGCGGGCAGTTTTTACCCAGGTTCGGGCCGCCGCGAGGGGTAAAACCCTACTCCTGCTTTGGTGGATTGATGGTGGATTGTGGTGGATACGCAGTGCTCTTGCCCGGTAGGGTTGCCTCAGGGCGAGGGCAGCTACGCGTGTACGAGTGTACAAGGGTCCGAATCCTTTCTATGGTTGCCATGGCCCTCCTTTTATAGATCAAGGGGTCACCACAATGGCAAATCAGTCATTGTGTACTGATTAGATAGCGAATAGTGCTATCATACCTAACTCTGTAGATAGAGCAGAGCGCATTAAATGCGCCGCTTAATGTCACATCGTGGCATGCCCGGCAAGCCTTGCCGGGCTGCTCGGCCACCTTCTCGTATGTCTGCTTGCCACGTCTCTGGATGGGTGCCATTTGGAGATGATTTCCATAGGAAGTGGCTGCCACGTGCCAAATAACAGCCACTTAGTCACTTGGCGGATTGACACCGCACCGATCGATGACTTGCGTCGCTGTGAGGTGCAGCGATGGAGCCTTGGCGGGGTAGTTTGCCTTTGTCGAGCCTGGCAGGCCTGCCGAGACGGTCTTGAGGCTTGTCTTCGGGGCCACCTCGACCTCGCTAGGCTCACCTGCCCGGCAAGGGAGGCTTTCCCTCAGTGGTGTCTTGCTCATTTAGCGTGTCTTGGTCTTCTCGATCTGCCCTTTGATTCCTCAAAGAGCTCTCTCTTCAACTTGATCTTGACTTGGATGTTGTAAGTTGCCGGGCCGGCGATTTGCTGTTCGTGCACAAGTCAGGGGGAAACATACACCCCTGTTTGTGTACCCCGACACTAGGTATGACTATAAGTCGCCTCGGATTGTTGGGCTGTCTAACTCGCCCTAACTTGTGACTATAAGTCGCCAAGTACAAGGCAATGATGGATCTTTTACAGATTATATGTCAAGACTTTGATAAAGGATCAGCAATACTGAAAGACCAGATGTGCATATATATATGAAAAGATCAGAAAGATTATATCACTGAAGCATAGTTGGCATAACATGCTCGAAGGCATGGCATGAGCAGATAAAGTTTTAACTACGCCATTACATGGCTGCAACAGAGCCCAAAATTCCTCAAAGTTTTTCCAAGAGTTGAATTACCCTTCTAAGCCGGCCTCAGCACCGTCCGGGTCATGATCAATTGGGTTAATTTTCTTCGTGGCGCCTTGCAGTTGAAGACTCCGGGTCATCCCGTGCTGGCTCTTTGTCGTCGGCCATCTGGAGTTCACCAGATGTCCAGTCGATGCTAGTTAACGCCTCAAAGGTGGCCTCATCGTTAAGGATAACAGAAGGATCAATATCAGGTGCGAAGATATGCTTACACCTTTGAGGGGTTAAGTCCACAATCTCATGCATTGGCGGCTTCATGGGAACATTGTTGTTATCATAACCCGCCTGATACTTTGACAGATCCGCCTCTTGTGCAAGTTGGCAGGCTAGAGGCCTCATTTCTCTGACACATTTAGCAAAGTCTTCTTCTTCAAAGATAGACCCATCATCCTTTAACTCTGGACACCTGCCAGCCATCTCTGTTGTGTCCAGTTTTGCTTGCCAAGCTTTGGCCCGGATTAATGCTGTGATGGCTCCGATGCGGGCGGCTGACAGCTTCAACTCCTCAATCTGCCCAGGCACCATTGAAAGATGATCCAGTATAGTCTTCATGAGAGTTGGAGGTTCTTTGCCATTTGAGACGGCCACAAGGGTTCACAGGGCGCCAACGTATAGCTTCTCAGTTAAAGAATAAATTGCCTTCAGCTTCAATAGCATATTCTGGCCAAGACTAGCACTTCTGGTACCTGTTGCATAAGAGTCGCCAGGTGGGTTAAAAATCATAATATAAGTCGCCATGCGAGTTAAAGCAGTCGAGCATATATTTTGCTTACCAAAGATGGCGGCTGTCATGTGAGATATATGCTGTTTTAAGCCGGCAACCTCTTCAGTGACCGGTTTAAGTTGATTCTCAGCGTCTTCTGCACGCTTCAGCAAAGTACTCTTCTTTGTTTCCAAGGTGGCTTTTTCAGCAGCAAAATTGGACTTTAGCTTTTCTATCTCTTCCAAGGTGGATTTCAGTTTTGACTCGGCCTTAAGGCTTTCAGCCTGTTGAAGTTTTATATTCTTCTTTAAGTCGCCAAGCTGCGACTCTTTCAAGTTGAAAGCCTCCTGAAATTAGAGATTGAGGCAGTGGTTACAAGGCATTGAACAAGGTTAATATGATACAGCTATTCAAGTCCCAAGCACATTGCAAGCAATATCCTTGGCACTTGGGGGCTAATGTAGGCCATTTCAATTTATTTTGAAGACCCAGCTCATTTTATTAATATAAGCCGGCCCTTGGGGGCTACACGCGATTTTTTGCAAAGTGGATTACTTATGAGACCTGGCTCATCTTGTTAAAGATAAGATGGCTCTTGGGGGCAACACTGGCGGTTTTAAACAATTTATTTATCTGAAAGACCCGGCTCACCTTTTAAAGATAAGTCGGCCCTTGGGGGCTACACATTGGAAGTTTTTCATAAAGTCTCAAGCATACTCATGTTATTCCTATGTTCAAGACTTGGGGGCTATATGAGTATATATGTGAAGGACGGAAAGGGGTTAAAATTCATACCTCATACTTTTGCCTCATCATGTTAACCAAACCGGCTTCCATATCGCGACTTGTGTGCAGGTGGCTCAGATAGCCCGCGTGCAGCTCCCCGGCGCTGAATGATGTATAATTTTCTAGATCCAGTTTTGTCTTGCATTTGTCCAATGAAGGCACCTGTTCCTTGGCCAAGTGCTTGGCTAGTGCTGTGGAGGTTTCGGGTGCTTTAAAGGCAGACCCGGTAATGGTAATTTCATCAACATTTGCATCAGCCGGGCTCTTGTTAGTTGATTTGGCAGGAGAGGTAGGCTTAGGACTTGGCGGGTCATGGCTGGGCGCTGGGTCAACATCAGTGGCCATAGGCTCAACCGCTGCAGCATCAGTCTGGGGAGGCGGGTCATCTTGCTGGTTAAGAGGCTCTTCAGGATTCTGGATTGTGACCTCAGGGGTCTCCAACACTTGCTTCTCCGGCTCAGAAGCCTCGGGGGCCTTGGAAGAGTCGCCTACCTTCTATTTTTTTACCAGTCTTGGCCTTGGCCCTGTGACAAGAGAAAACAAGCTTATGAGTATGTGACAACAAGTTTTTATCAACAAATGAAAATACTTACCCGTGGGCAACAATGAAGGCAGGAAGCTGTGTCCCAGTTGAGTCGCCAGATGACAGAGGCATCCCCTGATAGTTTGAGTCAGAAGGAGTAAGAGGTTGACGTATGAGACCGGCTTGCGGAAGAGATAGAGTCAGGCTATGTGGCACCTCGTTACGATGTTTCCAAGGAGCCAGCGTATTTGATAAGCCGGCCACAAGATCTTCATAGCCACCACTCCGGGTCTGGTGCTTCGACTCATGTTGCTGTTTCTTCAAAAGAAAATTGGGGTCCAAATGAGCAAGATGATGAGAAAATCTTACTTTTCGGATGACCCGCCGTGTTTTCTCTCTTGGCAAGGGTTCTGAGTCGGAGGAAACAATAGTTACCTCTGCTGCATCGGCATGGCTGGTCTCTGCCTCTTCCTGAGAGGAATCAGCGTCAATAAGTTGCATGAAAAGAAAGCCAAGGGAATCAAGTTCTACCTCCGACTCATCAAGCGCGAGTAGGTCTTCTGTTGTTTGTTTCTTGCGGTGACCCGGAGCGCGAGTCTTGGATTTATCGACCCACAACCCGTTCACGCACTCGCTTGGCTAACTATTGTGGCAGTTTCTCTTTTGTCTCATTGGTAGAACCTACCAAATATGAAGAAGCCATGAATGATCCAGATTGGATGAATGCCATGCAAGAGGAGTTGGTGCAATTCGAATTAAATGATGTGTGGGAATTGGTTGACAAACCGAATCCCAAGAAGCATAATATCATCGGTACAAAATGGATTTTCCGCAATAAGCAGGATGAAAATGGCATTGTGGTGAGAAAGAAAGCACGACTTGTTGCTCAAGGGTACACACAGGTAGAAGGTATTGATTTCGGTGAAACATATGCTCCTGTTGCACGCCTTGAGGGAAATCGTATTCTTCTCGCTTATGCAAACTACAATAATATCTTGCTTTATCAAATGGATGTGAAAAGTGCTTTCCTCAATAGTGAAATTGATGAGGAAGTTTATGTTAGACAGCCACCTGGCTTTGAACATCCTGAGTTTCCTAACAAAGTTTTCAGGTTGAAGAAAGCTTTATATGGGCTAAAACAAGCCCCTAGAGCTTGGTATGACACCCTGAAGAAGTTTATGCTCGATAAAGGGTTCAAGCCAGGATCCACTGATCCCACACTTTTCACTCGTGCTGTTGACAATGATTTATTCGTATGTCAAATCTATGTGGATGAAATTATCTTCGGCTGTACTAACAATGTGTGCAGTTAGAGTTTGGGAAAATGATGTCCGATAAATATCAAATGTCTATGATGGGTGAACTCAAGTTCTTTCTCGGACTGCAAATTTGTCAATAGGCAAATGGAATTTTCATTTCTAAGGAGATATATCTGAAAGAATGCCTGAAGAAGTCCAAAGTGCAAGATTCCAAAATGAAGGGCTATAAAACTCCAATGCCCACCAATGGTAAGCTGGATGCAGATGTGTATGGTAAGGATTACGATCAGAAAGCTTATCATTCGATGATTGGATATCTTCTTTATCTATGTGCATCCAGACCTGACATTATGTTGAGTGTATGCATGTGTGCCCGCTATCAAGCTGCACCGAAAGAATCACATCGCCAAGCGGTCAAGCACATTCTGAGATATTTGGCTCACACCCCCACCTTAGGTTTATGGTATCCTAAGGGAGCACAGTTTGATCTCGTTGGATATTCAGACTCAGATTGGGCTGGTGACTTGGTTGATAGGAAATCTACTTCGGAGACATGTCATTTCCTCGGAAGATCATTGGTCTATTGGTCATCTAGGAAGCAGAATTGTGTATCTCTTTCCACGGCTAAGGCCGAATATATTGCTGCTGGCACTTGTTGTACTCAGTTATTGTGGATGAAGCAAACACTGAAGGATTATGGCATCAAGGTCAAGCATATTCCTCTATATTGTGACAATGAGAGTGCCATCAAAATTGCACATAATCCTGTGCAGCATTCTCGCATGAAGCATATTGCCATCAGACACCATTTTATTCACGATCATGTTGCTCGAGAGGATATTGTCATCAATCACGTCAAGACCGAAGACAATCTTGCTGATATATTCACCAAGCCTCTCAATGAGAAAATATTCTGTGTGTTACAGTGTGAGCTAAATATCCTGGACTTTGCAAACATGCTGTAAGTTGGACTAGGCACCCGTGCTAACACTTCCACATCTTCGAAGGAATGGGTGCATAACACTCGAAGAGTTTGAAAATTTCGACAAAGTGAAATTTTCTTTCTGAGAGTGAATACATTAACAAAGAACTAGACTTACCGGGTGCCACGATAATTGTGCGACGCTCGGGGTCATACAGTTCTTATACGGTGGGTCACGCCACCACAATTCTCTTTCATTGGATATCTCTTCAATCGAAAGATTTTGTCTTTGTCCGAATGCATTTCATTCATAGCTATTTGCTCGAGTGTTTGTGTTTTTCTGACTGAGTGAAATGCTTAGGACCCTGTTTTCCCTCTGTTCTATCTCTTCCAGTCTATGTTGATCTGTTACAAATGCTCAAATTTGATCTGGAACGAAACTTCATCTGGTGTCCTTGACCACAATTAAGATTCGGTCCGAACATTAATCTGTTTTGGCGAAAGCTCTCCAAAATTTGGGGTTTCCCGCCCAAGTCAGGACCATGATCTTTTATGACGGTTGCCACGTGCAATACGTCAACTACCAATCCATCCTAACCTTTGAATCGCAATCATCTCTGCTTAGAGGTCCTTCTATCAAAATCCTCTTCATGCGGTTATTTTCATTCGTCTATATAAACCGCACTGCTCCCTTCTTCCACTTTATTCTATTTGTCCTCGCCTTCTCTCCACCGAAACCCTCGCCACAGTGCTCCACCTTGAGCTCGACGCCGCCGACCCCTTCACCGCTTAACTGCCGGAAAGAGGTCACCAGAGTCCTTCCTCGCCGCCGCGGGACATCTTCTTCCCCACGCCGCCGTAGCTGTTGCCCGTCACCAAGCTAGGGTACGTGTGATTTGAACTCGGGCCTCCTTCCTTCTTGAGTCGAGTTCGTCCGCGGTTAATTATCTCTGATTTTACCGCATGTCGGTGTACTAAGTATTGGGCCTTTAGTACCCCGTACTTGTGCACGGGCGGTTGTAGCCATACCTGCGGCAAGGCTTGTCGGGGAACAGCTGAAGATTAATCCAAGATTATCAGAGACATTCAAGCCAAGGACCAGAAGATAAAGGAGAACTGGAGATTAGGGGCTCGGCCCCCGGCAAGATCTTGCCGGGGTAGCCTGTGGAGCCCGGCAAGATCTTGTCGAGATAACCCGCGGAGCCCGGCAAGATTCGCACCCCGGCAAGGTTTCGCTACTATGCCACCGTTCCAGCGCAGTGACCAAGCCTGGCATTCTGGCCCCATCTCCGGATGCGTGGCAAGGCGCTAGTGGAGGTAAGCTTAAGCGGTGCTGATGGGATGGCTCCTTTTTCCATCCCCAAGAAAGTAGGGACACCTAAATGGACATTTCATGGTGCATTAAATGCATTTGTCCTAAACTGCCAGTGGTTAGGTATGATAACCCTGTAGCTACTTTACACCTCGCGTATGAACAGTTCGCCATTGTGGTGACCCCTTTGAGCATATAAAAGGAGGCCCAAGGCGACTGCTACAGAGGAAGAACACTCTCGGCCCATTCTGCATGCGTAGCCGCTGCACGAACACACTGTTCATCGCAAGCACTCCAAGAACTGGGACGAATACTCTGATAATAAACAAAAGCAGGAGTAGGGTTTTACGCTGATTAGCGGCCCAAACCTGGGTAAAAATCCCCTCGCGCTGGTCCTCAGTTCTGCTCTTTGTGCATACCTCTCTCCCTGCCGAATCGTAAAGGGGTCCTTTGGGATCCCATAGGTGTCGTACGCTGACATCTTTGGTGCGCCAGGTAGGGGTTCATTTCGCAATGAACTCCGCCAAAGCTCCACCCCTCAGCAGCTTGGCGCTGGTAACTGCTTGCCTCAGAGCACTTGTCATTCTTTCCTTTATCTTTATTTTCTCTTCTTTCTTTTTCTCAAAAGATGGAAGGTTCCTTCGCGCACAAGTTTGCCGGGGGGGAAGGAAGGTATGGATACCAATGGGCAATGTTCAGAATTGATGTCTTGCCGAAAGGAGTACAGCGACAGAAAGCTAAGTTGCAAAACTTTGAACAAGTTTTTCAATTTTTACAATCAGGCTATTTTCTTCAGACGATTTCGATCCTTGTATGGAAAACCTGCACGCGAAGGAACCTTTGTCATAATTGGTTGCGCCCTTATTTTGTTTCGAGTCTGCTCAACAGTTTAAGTGGCTGCACCAAGAGCGCCAAGGTATCTTGCCGGCCGCTGCACCTCCAGCAGGCTGCTGAAGTCCCGCACCCAGCGCTCGCGGCAGGTTGCGCGCCAGCAAGTTTCCAGTTAGCGTAGGGCGTATACCATATGGGAAGAAATTGGACAGGAGAAATAACATGCATGTATTCAATCATAGTAAGTTATATTACATTGATAGCTGCCGCAGTTCTAACTTAAGACTAAATTGTCTTTGGCATGGAATGGTGGCGGCAAGGAAAAGTAAGACGGCTAGTCCCTGCGTTGGCCCTCGACCCTCTTGATTGAATCCACCTTCTCAAGGATGGGCGCGACAAGCTCCTCAAGTGCCTTGAGATCTGCATCCTTCGGCAAGCGGTCGAGCACGTTGGTGAGATCAACGCCAGGGTTCTTATGCACCACCTTGACGAGTACCTTGCGGAGGACGGCCCGGCAAAGTTTGCGGGATTCATTAGCCAGTTGGGTCGCTCGCTTGGACTGTAGCAGCTTCAAAGCGTCAATGATGCTTTCGAAGAACATGGTCAACCTGGCGCTCGAGGATATCCTTTCTTTGGAGGAATACCTGATGTTTTGCAGACCATCCTAGCCCATGGTTGACAATTGTGCTGTGAGCCTCTCCGCGGTGTCGACAAGGCGATCAGTCAAGATTTTCACACCCTTCTCATAGTCAATTTGGGCGGCGGCAGCGCTCTTAAGCAAGTTCTTCTCATCCTGAAGATCTTTCTTAGGGCCTTCTCGCGGGCCCTGCCGTCCTCAAGAGACTTTTCCAGCGTGGTTAACTTCAGCCTCAGATCGGCAATGGCATCGTTGGCTGAAGAGAGCTGCTTGGTCTTGTCGGATATAGCAATTTGCATCTCCACCAGGCTGTGGAGAGTTTTCTCCCTGTCGCCTTTGAGCATCGAGAGTTCCTTGCTGTGTTCCTCAAGATTCGCCTCCAGCTTTTTCACTTTGTTGCTCAGCTCGTTCTTGGCAGCCTCTGCAGCCTCGGCGGCATCGATGGTTTCCTTGAGCTTGCTGGCGTGATCTGCAGTTGAAGCTTCGAGCGCCTCCTTGTGTTTCTGCTCTAGCTCCTGGGTCCGTTACGCGACAAGCTTTTCAATCTCCTCGTCCTTTCCGTGGAGTTTGGCAGCAAGTGCCTGCTCGCGCGCGACAAGATCTTCTTCGTGAGCGTCAAGCCCAACGCGGCGCTCCATCAAGAGGGCTTCCTCAGCGGCAATCCTTTGCGCATTTTCCTCTTGCGCCTTCTCTATGACGGATTGCCTCAAGAGGAGCTCCGTCCAGCTTTGTCTCACTTGTTCCCGGCTGGCAGTTAACTCCTGAAGGGCCTCGGCATACCAGATCTGCATCTGCTCAACGCGCTTCTGAATATCTGCCTCGGCTGCTTCGACAACTGCAACTCTGGAATTTGCTTTCTCCTTTCGAGCACGGTGGAGTGCTTGGAGCTTGCGGAAATTTTCGCCCATAGCCTGAAGGAGCTGATCCTCTTCAGATTTGCCACTGCTGGCGCTTGGATCATCAACGATTTCGAGCCCGGCAGCGGTGATGATTTCCTCATCAAAGGTTTCCCCTTCAGTTGGCGCTCCAATATTTGCCATGCCCGGCAAGTTGATGAATAGGTTGTCGCCAACCTTGAGATATTTGCTCGATGAGGGAGCTTCGGATGTCGATGGTTGGTCCTCGACGTTCGTCTCTCTGGTGGCTGGGGGCTCTGTGGCCGAGGTAGCGCCTGGCGCTCCTGCGGCAGGGATGCCGTCAGTATGGTCATCAGTCTCCTCGCCGGCCCTCTCGGCAGATTCCTTGGCGGCTTCCTCGGCAGCAGTTTCGCCGACCTCGACAGTGATGTCTTTGGCGGCCTCGCTAGCGGCGATCCTGTCTGCTTCGGCGGCGGCGTCTATGGCGGTCTCCTCGATGACAACGTCGACATCCATGTGTTCCATCACCGGGAATTCTGGAGGACGAAGGAAGGAAACAAAATAAGATCAAGATTGAAGTTCAAGAAGACAAAGAGAAAGAAAGATAAAGGAAAGAATGACAAGTGCTCTGAGGCAAGCAGTTACCAGCGCCGAGCTGCTGAGGGGTGGTTTCGTCCCTCCCGGCAACATGGGTTGCCGGGGAAAGGTTGCCGGTGCCCATGTTTGTTGGCTCCTCCTCTTCCAAGGTAGGCTCGTCAGTGGGAGCTCTTGCCGGGGATGCGCTTGCGGGCGGCGTAGTTGACGGAGGCGGCATGACGGGGGCGTCCTCCAATGACTCTCCCTGTTGGTGTCCTTCTCCTGCAAGCCCGGAGATATCAGCGGCAAAGGTAGAAACCTCGGCACCCGTCAGCGGAAAATGAGTAGTAAGCTCACGCTGGGGGCTGCGTTGAGGGCTAAGCTCCGGGCTAATGACGATAGTTGCTGGCACGCTCGCAAAGCTTGTCGGAGGCTCGTCACCCATGGAAGTCTTCGCCCTTTTCGCCATCCTTTTCGCCAAAGTTTCTGCGTCACTATAGAGACAAGACAAAGCAAGACAGTGAGGTCAATCGAATTCCGAATTTGGAAGGTAAAGGTTGTGATAGGATATTTACTCTTCCTCTTCCCGTTTCGGGCTGAAATCGGAGATGTCGAAATCGACCTCCGTTGCGGCATCCATTTGGGGAGGCGGAGGAGGGGTCTTGGGTCGCTTGGCTACGGCAGGTGCAAGGGGTTGGCGCGACTCTGCCGCCTCAACCTCTGGTGCTGTTGTGTGAGGCGTCCCTGCCACCAAAGTGGTTGCCGCAGGTGTGTGTCTCGTACGCCGCACGGGTTGCTGTCGAACTCCTTGCTGCGGTACAGCCTTGCCGGTCGCCTTCTTGCCGGGAGCGTCACTGCTCGAAGAAGGTTGATTTGCTGGGACATCAGAGATGGCTTTTCAAAGGACATGCTTAGCCCTCTTTGGAGCTGGGGGCTCCTCTTGTGGCTGTTCTTCGGCTGCATCCTCATCAGACGAGTTTTCGGCAACTGTGCTGCTCTGCTCCCCGGCAGCCTTATCCTCCCCGGCAGGATCTTCTTCCAAAATGACCTCTGCATCGCTGGTTTCCCATTCCGTGAAGCCGACGTCGCCGGCCTCCACGGCAAGTTTCGCCTCTTCCACCGTAGAGGCAATATACGCCACTTCCTCATCGGTGGTGGCGCGGACGAGTCCTGTTTCTTCCCGGACGGCCCTCTCCGACAAGTTGTCGAAGAACGTTTGCGCCTGCTCCTCAGATGGCTCAACCCAAATTGCGTCAAGGCCATGGGCGTTGAACATCAACATCGTGGCGATGATCGACCCCAAGGCAGAGTTGTTGCACAAAGGGATAATTCTTGCTGGCAACCTATGCTTGTCATCACGCTGGAATAGCTTATGGCGGAGAGTGGCAAGCTCCATGATTGTCAAGTCGTTGTTTAATCCGGGGCGTAGCCTCATGATGTCTGCCGCATTCTGGAACTCCCAAGCTGGTCTCCCCTTATTCTGCAGAGGGGCGATGCGGCGACGAAGAAAGTCGGACCCAATCATCTCTATTGTGAGCCCGGCAGCTTTAAGACGGAGAATCCTGGTGGTGGCGATTGTGAGCTTGTCGTCTTGAGCGTCAAGATTACTCCAGTCATCGCCACGGACCACTTTCTGCCATCGGGGCGAACAGAATGGATGGGGATCTGCTTCCTTGATCCAGCACCACTCGGACCGCCATTCTTCCCACTTCTCGCGGTAAACCCCATCTGGATATATCTCCTTGTTCCATGCCCTTGGGATCCAGGCGATAGGACCGGAAAGGGCGTCCCCTTTTTGGATGCGAGGAACAAAGTAATGGCAGAAGAGGGCAGTGTTGGGAACTACTCCGGCAAAGTTTTCGCAAAGATGAGCAAAGATAGACATACATGTTACGACATTCGGCGTGAAATCCAGAAGACGGAAGCCGTATGTGTACATGATGTCGATAAAGAAATCGGAGAACGGAGGACAGAGCCCGCAATAAAAGTAAGCGACGAAGAAGGGATATTTATCTGGTCTGCCTTTGAAAGAAGAACCTGGGGCCACGCGAGTTGCGGGGTGAGCCTGCGTCTCCCTCGCCCACATGCACTGGTACCGATTCTTCAAAGCTTTCGCGTCGAGCGTCGGAGCAAAGACGACGTACTTCTTCCGCATCTTCGCCAGCTCACTCTCCGGGACATCGGCCTTCGTCTCCTTGCTCTTGCCTTTGCCCTTGCTAGCCTTGGGCGGCATGGCGATCGTGAAGGCGGAAGCCAAGGATAGAGCGGGTGCGGAGGTGGTGAGCGAATGAGGAGAAGTTCTGCTCTGAGCTCGGGGAAAAGAAAGTAATGGTGGATTCCAGATTGGAAAGAAGAAGGGGGTAAATGGGCGGCGCCTCTGTGGATTCCTTTTTACGGGGAAGGAGCAAGGCTGCCTCTTTTACTGCCCAATGTGAACGTGCCTATGCAAGCGCGCTACGGGCGTGGCCGTTCAGTGCACGCTTCCCACGTCGCGCATTCAACGCGTGTAGTGGGGAGGCGCAGTAAGCGGAATAATTACAAGCAGTTAATCCCTGCCACGTGTGCCCGTGCACTGTTTGGGCCTAGCCCAACAACTCCTTGCACTCGTGTGTGGCCTAGGCCCGGGGGCTCCTGTCGGTGTACTAAGTATTGGGCCTTTAGTACTCCGTACTTGTGCACGGGCAGTTGTAGCCATACCTGCGGCAAGGCTTGTCGGGGAACAGCTGAAGATTAATCCAAGATTATCAGAGACATTCAAGCCAAGGACCAGAAGGTAAAGGAGAACTAGAGATCAGGGGCTCGGCCCCCGGCAAGATCTTGCCGGGGTAGCCTACGGAGCCCAGCAAGATCTTGTCGGGATAACCCGCGGAGCCCGGCAAGATTCGCACCCCGGCAAGGTTCCGCTACTGTGCCACCGTTCCAGCGCAGCGACCAAGCCTGGCATTCTGGCCCCATCTCCGGGTGCGTGGAAAGGCGCTAGTGGAGGTAAGCTTAAGCGGTGCTGATGGGATGGCTCCTTTTTCCATCCCCAAGAAAGTAGGGACACCTAAACGGACACTTCACGGTGCATTAAATGCATTTGTCCTAAACTGCCAGTGGTTAGGTATGATAACCCTGTAGCTACTTTACACCTTGCGTATGAACAGTTTGCCACTGTGGTGTCCCCTTTGAGCATATAAAAGGAGGCCCAAGGCGACTGCTACAGAGGAAGAACACTCTCGGCCCATTCTGCATGCGTAGCCGCTGCACGAACACACTGTTCATCGCAAGCGCTCCAAGAACTGGGACGAATACTCTGATAATAAACAAAAGCAGGAGTAGGGTTTTACACTGATTAGCGGCCCGAACCTGGGTAAAAATCCCCTCGTGCTGGTCCTCAGTTCTGCTCTTTGTGCATACCTCTCTCCCTGCCGAATCGTAAAGGGGTCCTTTGGGATCCCATAGGTGTCGTACGCCGACACCGCATATTTTAGATCTAGGCTTTTACCCTTCCAGTGCGGATGTGGTTTGTAGTTGTTCCTCACATCTGAATCTTTTAGATCTAGGGTTTGCGTTATGTTTCACTCGAATGATATGCCTAGCTCGCTGTCTAGTATTCTCTTCGGATCTACTAGCTTGATCTATATGTTTCATTCATTCAAAACATTTCTCAAAGTCTGTATCTGTTTCTTCCTCAAAATGTTTTCGTTCGGAAAAGTATCCGCTGTGAGCATGTGTAACCCTGTCCCCATTTTCCCTCGTACGTATTCTGATTCATAGGTGTATGCACTCTATTGAGGATTCTACTAGACCGCACAGTATGGCTGATGAAGAGGAATTATTCATGGGAACAGCTGATGAATCCAAAGCACCAAATGCTAAGGGCCCAATGGTAGGCCCATCTTCCAGCAAAAGAAAAAGAGTCAAACCAAATACAAATGAGCAAGAAGCAGATGCTCCGAAGAAAAGGAAAGGTGGCAGGCAACCTCTCACAAATTTAGCACAGTATATCTCTCATGATAACTACAACACAGTTCCTGGAGAAGATCCGACTCAGAGAAAAAGGCAGGTGCAAAAGATTCGGCGTAACTGGGTACGGAAGTGGTTCAACTACAAAATGGTTCATCCTTGTTATGCCAAGAACTTTGCCTTCCATCCCCTGTGGGGTGACTGTTGTGAAATTGGCCTCATACGGGCAGGTGATCCCCAGAAAAGGCCTCCACCACCTCCTGACACTGATGATTCGTCTCTTAAGACACCTGACTCTTATCCCGAGGAAAAAGCCAAGCGCCTCAAGAATGCTGAAAAGAGAGCCAAGAAGGCTGAAAAGGAGCAGGCAAGAGAAGAAGAAAACCGTCGTCTCATCAAATCAGACGTAGAGAAGAAAAAGACTGAAGGAAAAGCAGAACGCCGTTCAAAGAACAAACATGATCCAAGATCTGCTACTCTAAAGAAAAAGAGAGCATTGAAAAGAAGGCCTGCTAAACCAGTTGAACCTGAAAGTGATTCTTCCGATCAAGATGATCCTCCACTCACTAGAGAATAAATTTATGCAACTCTTTCAGAACAAGTGAATATCACCACTTCCACTATTCTACCTGATCTTCGAGAAAGTGCTGTCCCAATTGCACCTCCGAAGAAGAACCCTTTGAAGAGAAAGACTCCTCCAACCACTGTCATAATGGTTGACAAAGTAAACACAGCTCCTCATCCAGATGTAATTGATCTGCATGATTTGGTAGTTGATGCCCCAGTAGGCATAGCTAAGCCAGGAGAAAAGCCCTCGAAGCAAAAGGTAAAGCAAATCAAAGCCCCTGCTGGTAAGCAAAATGTTCCAAGTATTGATGTTGTGAAGGAAAAGGCTGCGTAGTTTGCTCCAAAGCTGACACAACCTATGGCTTCTATGACTCCAACCGAACAAAATGCAGCACAAGTTGCTCCTGTTGCACAGCCTCAAGATGATTCAGATGCACCGCACTATTTCAATCAAGTGTTCATCATGGAACAACTTGACATATTTGCGGAGAACCTGTTTGATGGAGAAGTGGCATCTTTGCCCATTCCCCCTGAAGTAATTACTCAAGCTTCTGATCTAGTCAACATCATGAGAAATGATTCTATTGAGATCAATGACCTCACTGCCCAACTCAAGGAGCTTGACAACCGTATGAAAGATACGAAATCCAAGTTTGTCATCAAGCAACTTGAAGAATCTTATGTGGATGTCAATAAGGCTTTGACTATCCTTCGGCACAGAAGATTGGGATGTCACTCAGATTTGGATCAAATCATTCGCAAAATTTTCCTCGATCATCAAGCCCAAGTCACTGGCTACAATGATCTTGTCAAAGGGCACATTGATCCGTCGAAGCAAAAGAAGATAGCCAAGAAGAATGTTCTTCCTCCTCCTCCACCAGTCGCCGAGACACAGAAAGAGAAGTCTCCAAAATGTGTGATTCCTTCGCCAACTCTTGATGCAACTTCTTGGCCAAGGCCAACTGAATTAGTGCCTGTGGCTTCACCAGTTCATGAAGAGAATCCACCTCAACAAAATGTTTCGGAAGAAGGAGAAATTCCTCAGTCTGTATGCCAAGCTTCTCCTGCACATGACGTACCAAATGATTCGGTTCGTCCCTCTGCCCCTCAAACGGCTCCCGAAGAACAACATCCTCAGTTGCCAGTGCCTGATCACACTACAGTTTCAACTCCCATAGTGTCAGATCCATCTCCTCTGCGAATCTCACTCAATACTGCACGAAGAACTTCATATGTTGGTCCTTCTACAGCAAAATCAGCCTCTGCTCATCACTCAGGCTCAGTAATTTATGGCGATGAAGTGATCTCCATTAAAGATGAACTCAAATACCCTTTTCCTCATGAGCAACCGCCATTGTTTCCATTGGCGTTGGCATCAAAGGGCCTCTTTTCAATCAGAACAATCATCCGGTTTTCTTTCAAGAGAGTCCATACAGCAAGCCCCACACTTCTGAATCTCCTCGGTTCTGGACTCAGGAACAGGCAATTTACTATTTGCAGATTCTTTATGACAGCCTCAAGATTTTCCCTCATGAGTTCCCGGATATTGCTGCCATGAAGAACATCGGCTGTTTCAACCAAGTGTTGCAAGACATCAAAGACTTGGGCCTCACGCATGTCTTTGCATATCAGCATCCAAGGAACAGGGAGATTATTCTTCAATTTTATGCCACCCTGTATATCTCCGGTGAGGAATCTGATAGCACAAAGTGGATCAAGGAATGGATGACTGAAGGAAAGAGAATAAAATGCTCTGCAATGGACTTTCTATCTCATTTTCATTTCCCCCGGTTCGAACATGGCAAGATTGAGATTCGAGTTCATAACATTGATGCAATCTCTGATGAAGATTTCCGATGCACAATGGATGAAGATAAAATTTGTGACTACAATGGTCCTCCCTTGCCTGAGCACTTGACATTCGACAATCAAACTTTATATCATATTCTCACATACACCCTCTGTCCGCTGACTGGGATGAATACATACAACGTTATATCTGATGTTCTTCGCAACACCATCCCTGCCATCTCACATGGTTTTATATTCGATGTCGAAGATATGTTCCTGCGCATACTGATGGATTCAGCTCAGCACCCGAAAACCATCAGGGTATTTGCGCCCTAGATTCAAAAGGTGGTTGACTATGCAATGAAAATCGAATATTTAGCAAAAGTCAGTCACAAAAGCTTCATTCCTCCTGTGCGTGATACTCTGAGAGTAATGGAAGATTTTTCTCAGGGAAAGCTCCAGTGTCTAGCCCTCCTGATTATCATAACACTTTCAATGGACCAAGGCTACCTCAGCGTGATCGTCAATCGAACACTCAACCTCCTTCACATCTTGAAGTGAGCTTGCGCACTCAACAGCTACTCCTGAAGCATATGGCTGAGGATTGCTAAGAGAAAGAGCATCTAACTGCCGAACTAAATGCAATCAATAACCAAACAAAAGTTGTGCACATGATCACGACAGAAAACAAGAAGCGTTTATGGAAGTTGCTTCGGAAGTTCTTCTCCAAGAAGCAATTGAGCAACTCTCATCTCAAAGGACTATATGAGTATATTGATCAAGGTTCTCAGCTGAAGATTTTGAAGATCGGATCACTCCGCCTCTACCAGCTCATGAACCAATGACTAATTTACTTCGGATTCAGCTGCGCAAATTACTCGACTAATCGGAAGTAACCTCGCCCACTGAGAAACCCGCTGAAGGAAATATTCTGTCTCGCAAGAGTCAACAGGCTGATCCAAATGTGCCTTCGTCTTCTCAGCTCCAAGCCAGTATTCAAGGATCTGCTGCTGCTGACGTTGAAGATATACCAGCCACCTCCGAATCAGAAACTTCTTCGGGCAGTTCTTCGGGTGATGCCTCAGAGTGAATCAAATTCATCTATTTTCGCACTCATGTTTTTCATCACCTTTTTGACACTAGTTGACAAAAAGGGGGAGAATTACATCGAGAGTTTCGATAGATTTGCTCTGTTGGTTTTGGTCTCCATGCTTATTTGCTCTGGTTTATGAGACTTTTGTGCTGTTCGCTTCAAAAATTATTTATGCCACTGGATGTGCTTTGATGTACAACTTCTGATATGAGCTATAATATTAATAACCCCGCCTGCTGCACTATTTTCTCTCGAAGTATTTGTTTTGCAGGTGGAATTATTGTCAGAAGTCATGAATGATTGCACTATATTCTCGTTGGATTATCTATCATCAGTGCGAATCATTACCTTGCATGATTGAAAAATCCTCCTTATACGTAAATGAATTGCAAGGAATTTCACTGTATATCAATTGACCCTACATACATCTAGGGGGAGTATATTTCATCATCGAATCAAGTAACGCAAGTTCACTCTTGTTCGATTTACATTTCACTTATCTATCTTCACTTTGATGATTATCTATTTTGTCAACAACCGTCCAAAAAGGGGGAGATTGTTGGTGCAATGATAGGCCCCTTCTGTTTTGGAGTTTGTTGACATAAACAGTATGGGACTTATGTGTTTGCTAGTGCACACAGAGTAACAGGTCCCTGAAGTATCGAGGAGTTTGATGCAAACGACGAAGATGATCTCCCTGTGTGGCAGCGAAGGTTATGACCGAAGATAAAGCTAACAAGAGTGACCCCTAAAAATTGCTGAAGTACAAGCAATCAGTTCGGTGACTGTTCGAAGAATATGACTGCGCTGGAGGAAGAATGAAGACGAAGTGAAGACGTAGCATTTGTTTCATTGTTCTTCTTCTTTCATTGAGTCATAGGACCACCGTACTATTAAGAGGGGTGTAGCGTTCGAAGCTTTGATTCTCTGATGCTAAACCCAAATCCTATGAAAGCTGAGAGAGAAATCTCTTTGTGCTCCGAACAAATACTTGCCAGCAAGAGACTGTGATCTTCTTCGCTGCGAGAGATTTGACTCGGACCGAGGAGTTAGCATTACTTGTTCCTCAAGTAATGTTACCGTTGCTCCAAAAATCCGACCGTTGTGAACGTGTCGGTTGGCCATTGGCTGGACCTCATGTCCAAAATGGTCATTTCCCGTCTGGGAAGGCTGTGGCTATAAATAGCCACCCCGCGCCGGCTTTGTCCGGTGGCTGCTTCGTTTGATTCTGAGAAGATTCTTGAGCAACCCACTCTCTGAGCGATTTGAGTTTAAAATCCACCGAGGGAAAAACCCTAGAGCCAAAGAATTAGATAGTGGTTCAGCATCACCGGAATCTAAGTTTAGTACGCTCCGCCTATTACTCTTGAGAGCTGCAAACTCTCTAGACGGTTAGGTGTCAAGTTCTTCAGAGACCAAGAGTGATTGTGGTTCTCGAAGAAGAAGTCTGTAAAGGTTTGGAGATCACCTTCAAGTATCTACCACGAGTAATCGGCATCCGTTGACGAATTGATTGTCGAGGAGAATAGGGTGAAGAGAGTTTATCTTCCGTGTGAAGTCACAGCCCCTCCAGCCAGACGTAGTCCTTTTGTAGAAGGATGAACTGGTCGAACAAATTCCTTGTCGCCTTCAAGCACCTTCGGTTATCTCTGTCTCCCATGTTTACTTTTGATGCATTTTCCTTCGTGTGATTTGCCTCGATGCATTACTTAGTTTCCTTTCAGTACTCTGTTTTAGTTCACTGTAGTTTGTCTTCCTTTCATTCCGCTGCTAGGTTATGAGAGATTTAAGTTTTCCAAAGAAAATTTAAAACTCCCATTCACCCCCCTCTGGTAGACATACTTCGTTCCTACACATCCCCTTTGTTTCTCCGTTGATACTCGTATGGCTAGTTTTTTTTAGCATTTTGGTTGCCCGCCAACAGCATGTTGCCGCGATTGCTTTGAGGAGTGGGTCCTTAGTAGGGATGGCAATGGGTCGGGTTTGGACCGGGTAGAGCTGGTCCAAATCCAACCCATGACCCAACCTCCTACCCTTTGCCCATCCACTAAAGTATCCATGGGCATAGCTTGTGCCCATGCCCAAACCCATTGGATATCCGGGTACCCATGGAGCTCCATGGGCACAAAAAATTACCATGAAAGGACTTAGCAAAGATCAAATTAATCCATCACCGTTCATTCACAAATCACAACATAAGCAACAAACATAAGTAGGCAACAACTACATTGTTTAGAGAACATGGGGAGGATTAGGGAACATGGGTTGTGCTAGCCTTTGTGCTCTTGTGAGGCGTATTGGGGTTTGTCTAGTATCATTAACATACGTGCCTACATGTCATACGGGTATCCGTTGGATATCCATGGAGCAGAAATTATAACCATGCCTGACCCAAATGTTCGCGGGTATCCAAACCCATGTACCCATGGGTAGAAATGCTCTCCATACCCTTGCCCAACCGGGTCGGATATCCGTGGGTATCCATATCCATGGATAAAATTGCCATCCCTAGTCCTTAGCATTCAGTTGGCGAGGACACGATGCCGGTGGGGCTTTCCTTAACTGTCTCTGATGCAGCCACCTGCCTCGTTGAGCAGGCTCGAAACGAAGCAAGGGCGCAAACAGATACGGTAAGGTTCCATCGCATGGAAAACTTGCCATACGAAACCTTGGTCGCTCGAGGGACACACACACATGTGAATTCTAAAGAAACTTCTCGAGCATGTCAACTTAGCTTTTATTCGTCCTCCCCTCTTCCGGGGTGCATCTTCCGATTAAGCTCGTTCTTCTCCCGTGGTTGTCCTTTCTCTTCGCGTCTTCTGGCGCAATCACGCACGTGCTCCCACTTTTGCCCTAGGAGGAGGGAAAAACAGGAAAGGACAAAACGGAGGAACTCGAAGGTTCATTAGTCATGCGGTCACCCTCGGCACGAGCCAAAGGGCCAATGTAAACATTTGCACTTGAGGAAATGTCTTGAAAATTGAGGAGAACGGATCCCACCCTCCCTTCCCTGGCTGCCAATGGCCCATTAGCGGCCGGCGTGATTAACACGCTGGTGCATGCAGTCCAGCCGCGGATTGCTTGCCGGGGGTGCCAGCCGACAGATTCGCTCTAGCATTCAGCTCGGGATCCACCCTTGGCGGGACAGATGCAGGGCCAAGCTTTCATGTGAGTCCATCGACGCTGGCGGTATTGCCACCGCGCAACCCGACCAGTGGCGAGGAAGGAGGAAAAAGGGAGGGTAAACACATACTATCTTCTCGCCCGTCGGACCAAGCGGCACCTCCGAGGTCGTGTGTGCTCGACCGAGGAGCGCGAGAAGGATGGCGCTGCTGCTTGGCCCGCCTCCTCTTCGGACTGCGAATGGCTAGACAACCAGGCTATCTACATTGGCCACGCCAACCGTGCCGTCGCCGCCCTCCGCTTTCATCACCGCCATCTCCGCAGCGGAGACATGTGACGGAGTCTGTATCATTGTTCTTCTTCTCTGAAGCTTCGGATGAAGAGGGTGATGATGAAGATCGACGCGCTGTTCACAACTTCGGGTTCACGCAAGCGATCCCCCCCACCTGGCACGCCAAAGATGTCGTGGGAGAACACGATCACCTATGGGGCCTTTGGCCCCTTTAGTGGTTCGGCGAGGGGGAGATCACATTGCACAAAGAGCGGAGGCCATGAAGCAGCACGACGATGGGACTCTGGTGGTTTTTACCCAGGTTCAGGCCGCTGGGAAGAGTAAAACCCTACTCCTACTTCGGTGGATTGGATGGAGGAACACAACGAACACGCAGCGCTCAAGCCCGGCAAGGTGGCCTCGGGGAGAGCTACTACGCGCGTACAAGTGTGCAAGGGTCCGAATCCTGTTCTAGGTAGCCTTGGACCTCCTTTTATAGTTCAAGGGGTAACCACAGTGGCAAAACAGTCATTGTTCCATGATTAGATAGCTAATAGTGCTATCATACCTAACTCTGGTAGTTAGGACAAAGTGCATTAAATGCACTGCTAGGTGTCATGCTGAGGGCGAAACCCGGCAAGCCCGCCGAGCCGCATAATCATCTTGACACGCCCCTGGATGGGTGTCAAATGAGTGTGATCTATCTTTCGACGGGCTGCCACATGCTTAGTGGAAGCCACTTAATCACTTGGGGGCTCGACAACCTGTTGATAAGTGACTGGCGTCGCGATGCGGTGGAGCGGTGATGCCTTGGCGGGGTTTTTCGGCCTTGGCGGCCCCGGCAAGCTTGCCGGGGCGAAGTTGGCCTTTCTCTTGGGGTGGTCTTGACCTGGCCGTGCTCTCCTGCTCGGCAAGGGAGGCCTTCCCAAAGTGATATCTTGCTGTCTTGATATCCTTAATGCGCTCCTTGATCTCACGAAGAGCGGCTTCTCTGGTCCAGCCTTGCATTGTACGTTGGTTGAGACTTGGGCTTGTACTTGATGGGCTCGATGTTGAGGTGGCAACTCCTCCGGCAGGCCCTGGCCATTGGGCGGAGGTTTTTTGTCTGTGCACAAGTCAGGGGGAATAAACACCCCTATTTGTGTACCCCAACACGAAGAGATTCTGGGGCCTTCACACGAAGAACCAGTTTCAGAAGAAAGGTTCCAGCAACTCTGGTGGTTCAAAATATTCATCAAAACCTACGGGAGAGTACACCTGCTTCAAGTGCAAAAAGCCAGGACATTTCATTTTTTATTGTCCTCTCTAGGAAGCTGAAATCTGTGCTAGTGGAAGATATGATTCAAGCAACTATCAAGGCAAAAGCAAGAGGAAGAACTACGATTCCGATGATATGAAGAAAACGAAGGGGTTCTTCAAGAAGAAGGACAGCTCCTCCCTAAAGCCTTCGTCAAGATCTTCATCAAGGAATCCTTCCAAGTTCTCCGCCAACTGCAAGAATACTTCTCGCAAGGACAAGGCATACATCGGCAAGGAGATGGATTCCGATGAAGAAGTATCATCTGACTCCGAAGAAGTTGAAGAATCTGACGAGGATTCAGATTCCGGCATGGCTGGCATAGCGTGTGCCTCCACCCCTGCGTCAAGCTTCTTCGAAAAACATTCAAGCAACGATGAATCTCCTGCCTACTGCTTCATGGCTAAAGCTTCAAAAGAAAAGTTATGCTCCAAACAACACAAGGTTCACTCCAGTGATCATTATTCTTCGGATGAGGATGGCCATGCTAAACTGATCAAGATTGCTAATATACAACACAACTCTCTTGAGAAAATTGAGAAAACCCTCAGGAAATCTGAAGGGTTGTTGGTTGAGGAGATGGAGAAAAGTCAGTCGTTGACAGAAGAGCACTTTGCTCTCTAGTCATGAATGGAAGAATTATCAAGTCAACATGATTTTCTCTTGGCTGACCACAAGAGATTAACTTATGATTACGTGAAAAGGAACCAGGAACTCGAGTTGCTGAGAGAGGCTCATGATGATTTGATCAGAGAAAATTCTCTTCTCACCCAACAACTCAAAGAGAAACCTGAAGTTTTTACACCACCTTGCTTAAAATGCCTTGAACGTAGCAATGCCAAATCAAATGCTGAATCTTCTATGAATGCTAACCCCTCTGTCGAGGAAAATTGTTCTGTGTCTGATGAGAATGCTATGTTGAAGGAACTCATGCAGAAAGGAATGTTCAAATCTCTCAAAGGGCATCAGACATTGTGTGATGTTCTGAAGAAATCCTTTCTTCATAAAAATCCTAGGAAAGAAGGTATCGGTTTTGAAAGGAAACTGAATGAGGATGGCTCCTACTGGGAACCTGATCAATATCCTCGCACTATGTGGGTGCCAGCCAAGAGCAAAATGCTCGATCCAGCTTTGCTTTTGGGATATGACTCTCCTATCCCTGAACACTCTCTTGATGATTCTCTGGACAACTATAAGCTGTTCAAAAACCAGCATGATGAGGCTGTTGCTCGTTATGTTGGACCTAACAGCAGAAATGGCCCCCCAAAGAAAGCTATTTGGGTGCCCAGGAAAACTATCGATGCATTGCCTATTACTTCATCTCTAACCATGGAGGCAGAAAATGCTCGTCACTTCGTTCGACAGAACGAATACATGCGTACTTCATACAATCACTACACTCATGCTTCTGGAAAGAATTTCAATACCTATTCCTTCGATTATGCTCATTCTTCTTTGAATAACTATTACGGTTATCGAAGGAAATCATATCCTGCTCGCTCTACTGTTTTGAAGCCACCTGCAAAGATGTGGGTGGTTAAGAAAGCCTAATTCTTCTGCAGGACTATGTCTCCGGGTGTACCAAATGGATAATGGATAGTGGATGCACTAATCATATGACCGGAGACAAGTCGTTGTTTGTTGACCCCAATTTAACTGCTTCGTCTTTGAAGTATATTACTTTCGGCGACAACAAAAAAGGAAAGGTAATTGGGCTAGGTAAAATTTCTATATCCAGAGACAAGACTATTGATGATGTTTTACTTATTCAGTCTCTTGGATTCAATCTGATGTCAGTTGGCAAGCTATGTGATCTAGGCATTCTAGTTCTATTTTTGATATCCAAATGCATTGTCTTTATGGCCACCGACAATTCCTTCGTCTTTGAGAGAAATAGAAAGGGTGATCTGTATATTGTGGATTTCCCTAAGGGTTCCTCGGTCCAAACTTGTTTGCTTGCAAAAGCAACCGAAGGATGGCTGTGGCACCGAAGACTTGGTCATGCAGGTATGAGAAATTTGCAGACTCTGGTGAAGAAAAATCATCTCCGTGGAATTCCTGATGTAAAATTCGACAAGCCGTCTTTGTGTTGCATGTGAGGCTGGTAAATTGGCTAAGAAGCATCATTCATCAAAGACTATCATGACCACAACAAGACCTCTGGAAATTCTTCATATGGATTTATTCGGACTGTCGGATTCAGGGCTCCACAGACCCAAGGAGGTTCGAACTCTAGGGCGTGTGCGAAGATCTCAACCTCTCTAGCCGTTCAGCTCGTCGCCCTATAGCCTAGCCTCGCCGGGTTCGTGTGAGCGGGGGAGAAGATGAACACGGCAGTTTACCCAGGTTCGGGCCACCTCACGGTGTAAAACCCTACTCCTTCTTTGTGGTGGATTGGCCTCACGAGGAGGTTTGAGGATGAACTAGTACAATGGATGAGCTGCCTCGCGAGGGCTCGGGGGGTGAGAATGAGTCGACCCCCTCTACGGTGGTGTCTAACCTACATTATAGTGGCCTTGGTCCTCTTCCCCAAAGCTTAGGCGGGAAGGGATTCCACAAGGGCCAATTTGAAAGGGGATAAGTAGTACATCTTATCCTGACGAAAGGTGGTCTTCGCCTGCAAAGCTTCTGGCCGTGACGCAGCTGTGGGCTCAGCGATGACATCCGTCCTGCCGAGCTCGTGGTCTTGGTCTTGTTGCACCGGGAAGGAAACCTTTGGAGGATTCCTTGGGAACCCGCATCCGTCCTTATCTCCTTAGCACCAAAGAGGAAACTGCCTCCCCTACGCCCGCTGGCGCCCGCCTGGCCTCGGTCGTCACGGCTCACGTCATCGTAGCCTCGGGAGGCTGGGTACCTACATAGGAAACTCCGCTCCTCGGGTGGCAGCCTGGGGAGGCCGCTCCCTCTGGAGGTCTTGGTGTCGTCCGCCTCGCAAGGCCAGGTTCCTCACGAGGGTCTTATCTTGGTAGTCTTGTAGATGGGCCATACCAGGCCATCGAGCGAGCCACGCTGTGTGCCGCAGGCAGGCAGGTCTGGGTACCCCCGTTCCCAGAACACCGACAGTAGCCCTCGGGCCCAAGGCGCGCTCGGGCTGGCTTCGAGGCAAAGCCAAAGGGCAAGGGCGAAGCATCGCGGGCCCCTAAATCACCGGCGGAACGTGGACGCCTCCACTTCCCCATGCCGCCTTGGCAACTGCCCAGGCTCGACAACTGCCTGGCGCGTGCAACAAGGCCATCATTACCCGGAACGTGGAGGGGCGCCAATTGGCCTTCGACTTCCTATAAGAGGGCGAGGGAGGCGGAGCCCCCAACCCGTCTTCATCTTCTTGCTTCTCGCTCCTTGCTCCCCTTCTCGAAACTGCTGCCCCGCATTCATGGCGCCCGTGAGGAGGTTTTACGCTACTGAGAAAGGAAAGGCCCCCATGGAGGATCCAGGCTCGCCGCCGCCCAAGAGGGGCCGCGGCCTTCCCCGCAAGTATACTGTGTCACCGGCAGTGGCTCCCCGGGGGCGCGGGCGCACCCCCTTGAAGGTCGGCGCCACCTCTGGCAGCCGTGGGAAGGCTTCCTTCCGCGCCAGAGGCTGCAGCGGCCAGGGCAGCCATGACCAAAGGGGTAAACATTCAGTGGCCGTCCGGCCACCACGTCCGTGGTCCCACTCGGCTGACGCATCCCCGGAGTTCGTGGTGTGGGCGGAGAGGCTGGCAGGCACCTGGTTCCAGCTCTCGCGCTTCTTCGCGGGCGCGCTGCCGGCCGGAGGGCCTGGCGGACTCTGGCTGCAGGTCGACGGCTGCTGCAGCAAGGCCTCGTGGGTGGAGGTTGAGGTCACCCCTGCCGGCTACGTGTTCGCGAACCGCGGGTGGCAGTCATTTGCCCCCGCACGCGGCCTGCAGGCAAGATGCACCCTCCACTTTAGGCACGACAGAGCGGCGACCCTCTACGTCAGGATCTTCGGGGAGGACGGCATGCGTCTAGTGTGCTGCCCAGAGGGCGATGACAATGGCGACGACGTCCACCCCTCCGATGATGAAGACGACCGGCGGGGCGGCGGCATCCTCGGCGGTGAACTTGCCCTTGGCGATGGCCGTGGCGCCTCCAGCAACAGCGGCTCCTCGTTCGGGGACAGCACGAGTGACGACGATTATGATGAGCCGCCACGTTATCGCGCCCAAACCAGGAAGGGCGGTGAACCACCATGCCGCCGTGCCTCCACTCGGGAGGACGTTGAGCCGCCTTGCCATCGTGCTCCGGTGAAGCAGGAGGAGGACTCCGACTGAGCGCTGGCATCGCCAGAGCCGAGCCTCAGGAGTTGCAGTGGCGGCGAGGCCACCTCTTTTTTTTTCTTCTCTTTTTTCTGCATCAAGAAACATGGAGGCCCCTGCCGGGGCGTGCAATGGAACATGGCGCTTGCGCCGTTATGTTAATGTTTTCATTTTATATCCCAGCACTTGTGTTGCTACCAATCGACAGGTTCTTGTTGATCATGATTAGGATAACTTAGCTTGGCGTGTTTGTGGTGGACTCCTGCATCATGAGGGCGTGCTCCTCCGGAGCTTGGATCCCCTGCGTGCCCCTTGTTCTTGTAACGGTGCGGCCGGGGCACCGGAGCGGTTTTAGGGGTCTTGCTGGGGTCTTCTTTCTTGGGGACCATAAAACTCCCGGGCCTCAGGAGGCGCCCAATGGACGCGAGGCCCCTAGGGGGTCATGAGGACGCGGGGCCTCCAGAGATGCCCCACGGGGTGTCGTGCCCCACACGAGGCCCCGAGCGAGGACCAATCATCACTGGTATGCCAGGTTGCGACGCCTGGCGAGGCCAGGGGATGAGGGCTCAGGAGGGCATACATGCCCGTTGGCCCGCTTGAGAGCGTCGCGCGAGGATTAAGACGCCAAGGTCTTGGCGAGGTGTGTTCGTGGGCAGGCCCAGGCGCACACACCGTGCCCAACCCCCGCTCGCGAGACGCGCGAGAAGGAGCAACGGGCAACCGCCACCCTTCGTAAAACAGGAATCGAAAGAGCAAACGCTGCAAGGAGAAAAATCCCATCCCTTTCGAATAAAGACGCGAGAACTTCGAATTTCATTCCAAGAAGTGGAAAATTGGCTACAAAAGCAAGCAAAAGAATAGCCGCGTCCGGCGCCTACTGTCGGATTCAGGGCTCCGCAGACCCAAAAGAGGTTCAAACTCTGGGGCGTGTGCGAAGAACTCAACCTATCCAACCAACCGAATGCGTTGCCCTACAGCCTAGCTTGAAGAACAGGGAAGAAGAAGGACAAGGCAGTTTACCCAGGTTCAGGCCACCTTGCGGTGTAATACCCTACTCCTGCTTTGGGGTGGATTTGCCTCACGGGGGTGAGGATGAACTAGTACAGAGGATGAACAAGCTCGTGAGTCTTGCTCTGGTGAGGATGAGTGGTTCTGGGTTCGATCTCCTCTCTATGGTGGTGGCCAACCTATTTATAGTGGCCTTGGTCCTCTTCCCCGAAAACGAAGGCGGGAAGAGATTCCACAACGGCCAATTTGAAAGGGGACAAGTAGTACATCTTATCCTGACGAAAGGTGGTCTTCGCCTGCAAAGCTTTTGGTCATGACATTGCTGTGGGCTCGGCGATGACATCCATCCTGCCGTCCTAGCGGTCTTGGTCTTGTTGCACGGGAATGGAAACCTTTCGGTGATTCCTCGGGACCCCGCACTTGTGCTTGCCTCCTTAGCACCAAAGAGGAAACCTGCTGCTCTGCGCCCGCTGGCGCCTTCCTGGCCTTGGTCGTCATGGCTTGCATCACCTCCACCTCATGAGATGGGTACCTGCATAGAAATCTCTGCTCCTCGGAAGCCAGCCTAGGGAGGCCGCTCCCTCCAGAGGTCTTGGCGTCGCCCGCCTCGCGAGGCTTGGCCCCTCACGAGGGTCTTGTCTTGAAGGTGCTGTAGATGAGCCGTACCAGGCCGTCGACGGAGCCACGCCGTGGGCCGCAGGCAGGCAAGTCTGGGTACCCTGGTTCCCAGAACGCCGACAGTAGCCCCCGGGCCCAAGGTGCGCTCGGACTTGACTTCGAGGCGAAGCCAAAGGGCAAGGGCGAAGCGCCGTGGGCCCCAATCGCCTGCGGACCGAGCCGACGCGTGGCGCTTGATGGGACGTGGGCGTCTCCACATTCCCACACCGCCTCGGCAACTACTCTAGGCTGACAAATGGCTGGTGCTCGCCCCCGAGACTTCATTGCCTTCCCTTCGTCTTGCTCAGATCCCCTTTCCTCCTGCCGAGAACACCTCCAGATCCGGTCGAATCCCTCCACTTTGCTTCTTCTTTTTCCCCAAGTTCTTAGCTAATGGCATCAGGAAAGGCGAAGTCGGCTGCGCAAGCCGCGAGCTCCTCCTCCTCTCTTGCGCTGGCCCTCGGCGTGTCCTCCATCACCGAGGAAAGACACCTTGCTGCCGCGCTCCCGCTGATGGCGGGCGCCGACAACGAAGGGAAGGAAACAACGCTCCAGGCCGGCTCCACCGAGCAAGGGGCCCTGGCTGGGACATTCTACCCCTTCTTCCTCCACAACATCTTTGCGGGGCTCATCCCGCCCTTCTCTAAGTTCTTCATCGCCGTCCTGGACCAGTACCAGATCCAGGCTTTGCACCTTCAACCCAACTCCATTCTCCTGCTGTCGATCTTCACCTTTTACTGCGAGGCGTTTGTGGGCGTGATACCTTCCGTTGTGCTCCTTCGCCACTTCTTTTACCTTCGGCTGCACGACCCAGCCCAGCGTTCCGGCTGCGTCTCCTTTGCCGCGGTCAACCCCGGCAACGCGCTCATGCGGGCCGGGAAGAAGGTGGAGAACTTCCAGCGCAAGTGGGTCTTTATGGACGCCGGGGGCCTCCATGCGCGGCTGGAACTACCGACCGAGCTGCCGGAGAAGCTCGATTGGTGGGGTCATGAGAAGCTCACCAACCCCCGGTTGGCGCCGGTCCTGAAGAAGATGAAGGCGGACATGGAGGCCGGGGTGCTGATGGGGGCCATGCTCGTCAGGGAGTTTCTGACGCAGTGCCTGGCCCTGCTCAAGGCACACTCGCGCCCCATGTGGGACTTCAAGGGCGCGAAGGACAACATCCGGCTATGCCCAGGGAGCTTGACGGGCGAGGAGTTGGGCAAGGCCATGCATACCCTACTTGAGAAGGATCCGGGCGGCCTCCCGGCGGCCTACATCCCGCTGTACCTTTGAGGTGACGGGGCAGACCTAGTCGCCGCCATGCCTGTCTTCAACGAGCTGGGGCTCGTGCCGCCGGAACTCCCCAGCTCCCCGGTGATGGTATCTTCCGGTGACGGCAGCAAGGAGAAGGGGGAGGAGGACTCGGAGGCAACCGTGGACGACGTGGCGGAGACCTCTCCCCCGCTGCAGAGCGAGCTTCTCTACGGCCTTTCCGACGACGCCACCACCGCCGAGCCCTTGGTTAAGGGATCCCCGTGCTCCACCGGGGTCGTTACGCGGTCCGGGGCCACCCCTTTGTGGAGGCCAGGCCGAACGACTCCGAGGAAGGGCGAAGTGGCACCCCCTCCTTGAGGCATCTCCTCCGTCTTGTTGTCCATCGCCGCCGCACCAAAACCTACCGTCGCGCGCCCCATCGACTCCCAAGGTGCGGCAAAGCCCACTCTCAGGAGGATTGGGGGTGCCCTGGCCTCAGTTAGGAAAAGGGGGTACATTGCTGCTGACGAGTAAGTATCTTACCTTGTTTTTCGTTTATCGTTCTTGGCGTCGTGCCCACATCACTCACTTCCCGGCAACCAGGGTGGGGACCATGGTGAAGAAAAGGAAGGAAGGAGGTGGGGCCTCGGGGGCACCGCCGTCGGCCGTGGCCACGGTGACCCTGGCGCAAGTGGAGGAGATCACTTCGCGCCCCCTCGTGATGGAGCGGGCCCCTCAAGGCGTGGTGACAGAGCATCAGGAGGAGGCCATCTCCATGGGCCAGCAGGCTCCGGAGCAGTCTATCCCCATCGCTCCTGTGGGGGGGTTCAGAGGCTCCAGAGCCCCAAACAGCCCTTGCTGCTACGGCATCGCCATTTCATGCGCCGGTGCCGCCCTCTTCCCAGGCTCTCGCGCTGGCGGGTTGCAGCCCCCTTGCCAGGCCCGGGGCCCTAGAAGAAGCTTTCTCCATGCTGGACCAGCTCCGGACCGATCTCCAGGACGCTGACAGGTGCATGGCAGAGGAGCGGTTGGGGCTAGTCTCAGTGTGGCTCCAAGCCGACGTGTCCACCAGGACGGCCTGGAGCCGGGCCGAGGCCGTCGCCGCGGAGAGCAGGAGGGAGGCCAACGAAGCCGCCAAGGCCCTTGATGCGGCGCGGGCCGACGCGACGTCCGCCAAGGAGCGTTGCGACAAGGCGGAGACTACGCTGAAGGCCCTCCGCGAGGAGCAGGTTGCCCACACCCATAGGCTTGAAGAGTAGGAGGAGGGGCTAAAGGCCCGGGAGGCAAGCTGGCCCAGGCAGCCAAGGACGAAGCCGTAGAACAGGACCGCCTAGGCAAGCTGAAAGAGGAGGTGGACAAGGCCCGGGCGTCGCACGCCCAGCTCGTCTCCGAGACGACAGCCAGGCTGGAGACCAGGGAGAAGGCCCTCGCCGCTGCCGAGAAGACGGTGGCCGTGGGACACGAAGCCTTCGTCTCCCTCGAGCTCAAGTCTCGCGAGGTGCTGTGCTCCCTCTACGGGGGAGGGTACAAGAAGCCGCTGGCAACTCCAGAGGATGGCCCTGCTGGGCTTCTCCCCAAGCTTGCGGAGGCGTTTGAGGGCGTCGCCGCTGGGATGGATTCCGCGGTGGAGGGAGAGTGCCGTGCGCTCTTTACCTCAGCCGCAACGCCCGTCTTCAGCCACCTCCACCTCCGGAACCCAACTTCGACCTCTGGGCGCTGATCGAACCGGTAGCTCCTGAGTCCCGCACCATTGCTGCCGAAGCCGTGAGGAAGCAAGTGGAGGCCCTACTGGGGAAGTTCCTCCATGTCCCCGACCCTGCAGCTACAGCGACAGAAGCCGGTGGCAGCGTCATCAACGACGGGCTCCCCCAGGCGGGCGGCAATGGCAACCAAGGCGACGGCGGTGCTTCCTCCTAGTTTGACCCTGCAACATGCATCGTACCTCGTGGAGGCATGAGAACTTCTGTTTGAACTTATGCGACATTATGCTTTGTAATAATTTGCTAGGACTCCGCGATTTCTCTTTCGTGCTCGGTTTCCTTCGCGTTTGCCAGCGTTCTGCGTCGGCAGGGCCCAGCCCCGCGCGTACCTCGTTCGCCGTTGGGGCGTCCGGATCACCAGGACGAGACCAAGGGGCGAGGGGCTACGTGAGTTGTGAGGCCCCTGAGTCGCGATGCTCAGGGTTCCCCCTTGATGTGCGAGCGGCCCTCATGAAGGAAAAACAAGCAGCAGTACAAGGTAATCTGGAGTCCTTCATACCTTCACTCGCCAGCCTTTGCCTGGGATTGACGCGGGAAGACCAGGTGTGAGAGACCTGGTGAGGTGGCGTACGCTAGGCGGGGCCTGAGCGTAGCCCCCCTGCCCAGCCCCCTCGCGCGACCCTCCGTAGGGAAAGCAACGCGGTGAGGCCAGACAGCGAGCCTATTGGCTCTCCTGAGGTTATTGCGGCCGCTAGGGTGCCCTCAGTTGTTTATTCACCAGCGCGGAGCATGCTGCTTCCACTTCAGCGTGGGCATAGCCGCGCCTCGACCGTGTCACCCGCCAGCGCGGAGCATGGGGCTTCCACTGGTGCGTGGGCATAGCCGCGCCTCGACCGTGTCGTCCGCCAGCGCGGAGCATGGAGCTTCCACTGGTGCGTGGGTGGGAGTTCCCTCTGAGGGGAGACTCCGGGGCATGTATAGCCCCGTCCGGACATGTGGCTTGCACGGTCGGACTGGAGGAGGTGTATATGGGCACCCGTGAGCCAGCGCGGGACTCACGGGGCCCTACCTCAAGGCGGGTTGCGCCTGAATTTTGTTACGGGGGGCCTGCAAAAATCGCGAGAGATGTTGGGGTGGCCTGCGCTGAGTGAATCTCTGGAGGACATCGCATGAGAAGGCCAAGCACCAACGACCCCAGGAGGTGACGTGAACGGGACCGGCCCGCCAGATAGAGCTCAGCCATTGGGTTTATCGACGCTGCCGGGATGGACCCGAGCACAGACGCCGTGCCCAGTCTTCTCATGCAACAATCCTAAAGAAAGACAACCGGCGCGTGGCTCCCGCGGCGGCGAGGCACCGGGTCGCGCGCCCTAACTCATCCGCTCTCGATTAGCTCATGGGAGAACAAGGCACCAAGGACCATGGGAGGTGACGTGCATGGGAGCTAGCCTGCCAGACAGAGCTCAGCCACTTGGGTTTATCGACGCTGCAGGGACAGACCCAAGCACAGACGCCGTGCCAGTCCTTAATCATGAGGCGGTCACGGGCGGGCTCGTGAGGGCGCACAACATTCATGGTGGCAAAGCACCGGACATGCAGGTGATAATATTAAGCAATTCATGGAAGGGCGAAGCCAGTCCTGATACATGTGCAAAATGATGCATGCTGCAGGTGCATGCCCTGGCAGCTTGAGGATAATGCAGCCCGAGGGGCGCCCTCAATTGAACAAACCAAAAAGTCACCTGGCACCGTCATTTTAGAAGCGTTGGAGTAGGTGAAGACGCGCGCTGCAGAGGCCGATCCTCATGAGCGGGCTGACTCCTGAGGCTCGGGAGGCTCGGGGAGCTCGCGGGGGTCCGGCACCTCCTCTGTCAGGATCGCCTGATGCCGGGCCTCGCGAGCCGCCAAGACGCCATGCATGTAGCGCTGGTGCAAGGCACCCATGTTCAGCAGGCCGAATGGCATGCGGATGTAGCTGCGGGGGCAGCCCCCACTCCGTCCAATGCGGGATGGCCAGTAGAGTTCCTGAGAAGTGACCCTGTTGAGACCTGGGACGTTGACGCAGACACGCAGCTCACCACCCTCGTTGGGGGCGGCAGCTGCGCCAGGTGGTGCGGGGCGACGCTAGCCACGCATGGCTCGCCCCTCCTGGAGCTCCTCGACTGCCCCTGTGATGAACTCCTGAGCGCTTGGCGCCTCACACCTTGCGCCCTGCTCGTGGAGGCGCGCATTGAAGCACGCATCCACATGGTGCCCGAACGCCTCCCTCGTGACGCTGGTCAGGTCAGAGGCCCTCCAGAGGAGAGCCCCTGAGCCCGTTCAGAGAGGGGCGCCGGGCGCACCTTCCTATGCGAGGGGGAAAGGCGCCCCAGCATCGGGCGCGGGGCCTAAGGCACGATCATCGGACGCACCAGTCTCCTGGTGGCCCTTGGGGAGGAGCTGCTTCTTCTTCTTGGGGATGGCCTCAGGAGGCCGAACTGCACCCTCATCGTCAGAATTCTCGACCGCTGCAGCCTGGTAGGCGCGCTCGAGGGAGCACACCGCTGCCTTCTCATCGCAGGCGACCGTGATGATACCGCCGCTTCCTGGCATCTTGAGGATGTTGTAGTCATGGTGAGTCACCGCCATGAACTTGGCGAGGGCTGGATAACCGAGGATCGCATTGTACGGGAGGCGAATGTGGGCGACATCGAAGTCGATGAGCTCGATGTGGTAGTTGTCTCACTGACCAAAGGTGACAGGGAGGCGAATCTGCCCTATGGGGGTGGTGGAGCCATCGGTCACTCCTGAGAAAGGCTTGGTGGGGAGGAGCTGGTTGTACGGCACCTGGAGCGTCTCGAACGTCTCGACGGAGGGAACGTTGAGCCCTGCGCCGCCATCAATGAGTATCTTGGTGACGAGGACGTTGCTGATGGTTGGCGAGCAGAGCATTGGGAGCGCGCCAGCGGCGGCTGAGCACTTGAGCTGGTCTGTAGAGTCAAAGGTGATGGCGTACTTGGACCACCTGAGGGGGTGCGATGCCTCGAGCTTAGGGAGGGCCGCGTTCACCTCACGAGCGAACTGCTTGAAGATGCGATGAGAAGCGGGGGCCTGAGCGTTGCCCAGGATGCAGGCAATGGCACGAGGCTCTTGGAAGCACCCGGCCCCATCGTCTTGGCGGTGGTCATTGTTCCTCCTTGGCGGCAGCGGCAGCGGAGGGAGACCGGCGTTGCCCTAAGGATGGTCCTCCCGAGGCTGGTCCCTCCAGGGGCCATCACGAGGCTGGCCCTGCCAGCGGTCCTCACGAGGCTGATCGCGCCATTCCTTGCGGGGGTCGCGGTTGTCCCAGCGGCCACCCCCGTGGCCTCCTCCGCGGCCATAGCCACGGTCGCTGCGCTCGGGACGACAGCCGAAGCGCCCGTCGCGGATCGCCCTGAGCTCTTGGCAGTCGTTGGTGTTGTGGCTGTGAACGTTATGGAAGACGCAGAACGGGCGACTACCTTTGGATGACTCGGGGTGGTCGCAGCCACGCTTCATCTCAGGTTCAGCCGCGAGCACAGCAGGACCCTTGCGCTTCACGTCCTTAGCCTTGGCCTTCTTGTCTTCAGGATCGACCTCCGGAAGCTCCAGGAGGGAGAGGTGACCTTCCTCTGCCCTCACACACTTAGTGGCCATGTTAAACATCTCCAGGGCCGAGCATAAATCTTCATGCATGGCGAGCTCTTCCTTCATCTTGACATCCCGGACGCCCTCAGAGAACGCCGTGATGATGGCTTCGTCAGACACCTTTGGGATCTTGAGGTGAACGTTGGTGAAGCGATGTATGTACTTGTGCAACGTTTCACCTGGCTGCTGCTTGATGCGTCACAGGTCGCTTGCCCCAGGAGCACAGTCGTGAGTGCCCTGGAAGTTGGCGATGAAGCGCTCACGGAGCTCGTCCCAGGAGGAGATCGAGCCCACCGGAAGGTTCAGGAGCCAGGAGCCCACACCGTCCTTGAGGGCCATGGGGAACCAGTTTGCCATGATCTTCTCATTTCCGTTCGCCGCCTCGATGCTCAGCTCGTAAAGCTAGAGGAACTCAGCAGGGTCGGGGGTGCCGTCATAGCGTGGAGGCAGATCCGGCTTGAACATGCCAGGCCAGACAACACGGCGCAGCTCCGGAGTGAAATCACGGCACCCTGCCGTGTTCACGGGGGCCTCCCCGCCGGGGTGGAGCCTGATCTTGATGCCCGCGCGCGGCCGCCTTTGGCGGTGCACGGTCCTGACGTGGCGGTGCTGGAAGCGCACGCGCCTCTCCTTGGGGCCACTGCACCACCTGGCAGCTCTCTTCGTCGCGCGCTAACGTCCTGCGCGGCGGGTCATGCCGGGGAGCCTCACGCCTCGGCTCAGGACCCTCGCCATGCAGTGGAGGGGGAGGAGGTGCACCGTGAGCCACATCGCCCACGTGGGATGACGGAGGGCAAAGCGAACGAGACGCTGCAGGGGCCTCACCAGCGGTGTTGACGAACTCGGTGATGCGTGCCAGCCAGTCGTCGTAGAGGTCGTTGGCCGGACGGTAGCGCAGAAGGTCGCGCGCCATGAGCAACGCAGGTTGTGCGTTCGCTGGCCCACGATGACCATGGGAGGACGACACTATGGCTGGAGTGGGCGACGGAGTGGCGGTGCGGCCGTCGCGCTGCACGGACGGCGGCAGCGACGAGTCCTGCTGCTCGCGGGCAGCAGGGTCAGTGGCGGTGTTAGCCGCCCGGGAGGCGGAGCGGCGAGGGACGCCATTGCCCGTGGGTGCCGTCTGGGTGATACGAGTGGCCCGACGCTCGGCGCGAACACGGCGAGCGTCAGCCATCGAAACAGTGGAACGGCAGTGGAACGAGCGGTGGGAGAGAGACTTCGACACGCCCCTACCTGGCGCACCAAATGTCAGATTCAGGGCTCTGCAGACCCAAAAGAGGTTCGAACTCTGGGGCGTGTGTGAAGAACTCAACCTATCCAACCAACCGAACGCGTTGCCCTACAGCCTAGCTCGAAGAACAGGGAAGAAGAAGGACACGGCAGTTTACCCAGGTTCGGGCCACCTTGCGGTGTAATACCCTACTCCTGCTTTGGGTTGGATTTGCCTCACGGGGGGCTGAGGATGAACTAGTACAGAGGATGAACAAGCTCATGAGGCTTGCTCTGGTGAGGATGAGTGGTTCTGGGTTCGATCTCCTCTCTATGGTGGTGGCTAACCTATTTATAGTGGCCTTGGTCCTCTTCCCCGAAAACGAAGGCGGGAAGGGACTCCACAACGGCCAATTTGAAAGGGCACAAGTAGTACATCTTATCCTGACGAAAGGTGGTCTTCGCCTGCAAAGCTTCTGGTCGTGACGTTGCTGTGGGCTCGGCGATGACATCCGTCCTGCCGTCCTGGCAGTCTTGGTCTCGTTGCACGGGAATGGAAACCTTTGGGTGATTCCTCGGGACCCCGCGCCTGCGCTTGCCTCCTTAGCACCAAAGAGGAAACCTGCTGCTCTGCGCCCGCTGGTGCCCGCCTGGCCTTGTTCGTCATGGCTTGCGTCACCTCCACCTCATGAGATGGGTACCTGCATAGAAATCTCCGCTCCTCGGGAACCAGCCTAGGGGGGCCGCTCCCTCCGGAGGTCTTGGCGTCGCCCACCTCACGAGGCTTGGCCCCTCGCGAGGGTCTTGTCTTGAAGGTGCTGTAGATGGGCCGTACCAGACCGTCGACGGAGCCACGCCGTGGGCCGCAGGCAGGCAAGTCTGGGTACCCTGGTTCCTAGAACGCTGACACCTACACTAGTCTTCTAGTCTTCCCGCCAGCGCGGAGCATGGGGCTTCCACTAGGCGTGGGCATAGTCGTTGAAAGACCATGTTGTCCGCCAGCACGGAGCATGGGGCTTCCACTTGGACGTGGGTGGAAGCCCCCGTGAGGCCCTAGGGCAGCACTCAGGAGACTCCGAGGCGTGTACAACCCCACTCATTATTACGTGAAAGTGTCACGGGTGGAACTTCCGGAGATGCTGGATGTTCCAGGCATTCTGGATGGGGACCCCATCCTGCGTCTCCAGGCGCGCGGCGACAGGCCTGCAGACGCGGGAGACCCTGGACGGGCCCTCCCACATAGACTAGAGCTTGTGGAGCCCCTCCCTAGAGAGCACCCGCCTCAGGACGAGGTCACCCACCTCGAGGGTCCTGGAGCGGACACTACGGCAGTGGTACCGCCGCAGCGCCTGCTGGTACCTCGCGGCAGAGAGCGAGGCTTGGCGGCGGGCCTCCTCCCCGAGCATGAGATCTGTCCCCTGCGAGGCGTCTTGGCGTGCCTCATCAAACGCCAAGACCCGCAGGGAGCGATGCTTGACCTCGTGTGGGAGGACCGCCTCAGCCCCGTAGACGAGGAAGAACGGGGTCTCGCCGGTGGGCTTAGTCGCGGTGGTGCGGATGGACCACAACATGGACTGAAGCTCATCGAGCCAACCCCTGCCGCAGGCCTCAAGCTTCTTCTTGAAGCTCCTCATCTTTAGGCCCCTCAGGACCTCCGCATTGGCGCGTTCAGCCTAGCCGTTGCTCCGTGGGTGTGCCACCGAAGCGTAGCATATATGCGTTCCAAGGTTAGCACAATACGTCATGAAGAGATTGCTTGTGAACTGAGAGCCATTGTCAGTAATGATATGGTTGCGAACCCCGAAACGGCTCACGAGGCCCTTAATGAACTTTACGGCCAAGCCAGCAGGAATGGTGCGCACGGGCTCCACCTCCGCCCACTTGGTGAACTTGTCGATGGCGACGTAGAGGTAGCAGTACCCACCGCCCGCTCGAGGGAATGGACCCAGGATATCCAGCCCCCAGGCCGCGAAGGGCCATGAGAGCGGGATGGTCTGGAGACCTTGCGCGGGCTGGTGAATCTGCTTGGCATGGAACTGTCAAGCCTCGCAAGACCGCACCAGCTTGGTGGCGTCATTGAGCGCCGTGGGCCAGTAGAACCCGCTGCGGAACACCTTACCTACGAGGGTGCGCGAGGAGGAGTGGTGCCCGCAGTCTCCACCATGGATGTCGGCCAGCAACTCACGCCCTTGCTCCCCAGATACGCACCGTAGCGAGACATCGTTGGGGCACCTGCGATACAGCTCGCCGTCCTGCAAGCAGTGGGCCATGGCCTAGCGAACCACGCGTTCTGCGTCCTCCTCCTTCTTCGGCAAGGCGCCACTGAGTAGGTACACCTTGAAATCCTCAGTCCAGCCGCTCGCCTAAGACTCCATTGCCAGGAGCAGGCAGGCCCCTGAGGTCGGGTCACAGGCTGGGGCACTTGAGGGTGGGGCCGATGGCAGTTCTTCCCGGATGGGCGCGAGGCCTGCGATCGGTGGAGCCGCCGATGGCCTAAAGAGCTTCTCCTCGAAGATGTCAGGCTCCTAAGGCTCGCGGCGGGATGCCCTCCTGGCGATGTCGTCCGCTTGCCTGTTCGCGCCGTGCGGGACATGCTGCAATTCCAACCCCAGGAAGCACTTTTCAATTTTACGTACCTCGTCCAAGTATGCCTCCACGTGCTCATCCATCGGCTTGTACTCTTTGTTGGAGAAGTTGACGAGGAGTTGGCAGTCGCCCTTAACAGTGAGGCACTTGACCCCCAGGGCAGCAGTGGCCCTTAGGCCAGTGATCAAGCCCTCGTACTCCGCGATGTTGTTGGAGACCTTCTCTCCATCCTAGAAGCAGAGCTGCATGGTGTAGTAGAGCTCGTCCTTGGTCGGCGAGAAGAGTACGGCTCCAGCCCCTGCGCCCCATCATGTGAAGGCTCCGTCGAAGTGCATGACCCAGCCGTCGGGTGCCTCTGCACCAGGTGCGAGGGACTGGCCCTCGTCCAGCCCCCGGTCAGGGGTATCCGTCCACTCTGCCACAAAGTCAGTGAGGGCCGCGCCCTTGATGACCCTGGTCATGCTAAACTCTAGCTGGAAGGCTTGTAGCTCGATGTTCCATTCCGCCACCCTTCCAGCAGCGTTGGGGCTACACAGCACCTTCTCCAGGGGGTATGCAGAGACGACCTTGATGGGGTGGCCCTGGAAGTAGTGACGCAGTTTTCTCAAGGCGACGAGGAGCGCGAGCAGAAACTTTTGTTGCATGCGGTAGCGCGCGCGCATCACGCAGCACCGTGCTGACGAAATACACCGGGTGCTCGACGAGAGGCGGGGCATCAGCGTTGCCTTGTCCTGTTGGGGTGAAGGGGCCTCAGGAGCTTCGCTGTTCGGCGAGGTAGCGGGAGCCACGGGGGTGCCATCTTGAAGGAGTGATGGCGCAACTCCTCGCGGGGCGCCCCGCCGTGCGCCCGTGCCGACGTGATCCTCCCTGACCGCCACGAGCGCCATGCTATCCGAGTGGGGGGTGGTTGCTAAGTAGAGCACCAGAGGCTCAAGAGGACGAGGCGCCACCATAACAGGCGGGCTCGTAAGGTACCTCTTGAGGTCCTGGAAGGCGGCCTCTGCTTCAGGGGTCCATTCGAAGGGGCCCTTCCTCTTCATGAGCTTGAAGAAGGGGAGGGCGCGCGTGCCAAGCTTGGAGATGAAACGCCCCAGGGAGGTCACGCAGCCCGCTAGCTTCTGCATTTCCTTGAGGGTCTGATGCTGGCGCATCTTCTCAATTGCCTTGATCTTCTCACGATTAGCCTCGATCCCGAGATGTGATACGAGGAAACCGAGCAGTTTGCCGGACGGAACCCCGAACACACACTTTTCTGGATTAAGCCTTAGGTTCACCCGACGCAAGCTAGCGAACGTCTCCTCCAGGTCCTCAATCAGGGTTCTCGCCTCGCGTGACTTGACCACGATGTCGTCAACGTACGCCTCCGCGTTCCTCCCGAGCTGAAGCCCCAGAGCAATGTGCATTAGCCACTGGAAGGTCGCACCAGCGTTCCGCAGCCCAAAGGGCATGCATGTGTAACAATACAAGCCACATGGGGAGAGGAAGCCCATCTTCTTGACATCCTTTACTGCCATTTTGATCTGGTGATAGCCTGAGAAGGCGTCCAAGAAGCACAACAAATCATACTCTGCGGTGGAGTCCATGATCTGGTCGATGCGCAGGAGCGAGAAAGGGTCCTGAGGGCAGGCCTTGTTGAGACTCGTGAAGTCGACGCACATGCGCTCTTTCCCGCCCTTCTTGGGGACGATGACTGGGTTGGCTAGCCATTCCGGATGCCGTACTTCTCGAATGACGCCAGCTTCTTGCAGCTTGCGGACCTCCTGGACAATGAAAGCCTATTTCTCCGGGGCTTGCTGTCGTGCCTTCTGCTTCACCGGGCGTGTGTTGGGGCACACCATTAAGTGGTGCTCGATCACGTCCCGCGGGACGCCGACCAAATCCGACGCTTCCCATGCGAATACGTCCTTGTTTGCCCTGAGGAAGCCAACCAATGCCTCTTCTTGCTCTGGGGGGAGGCTGGTGCCTATGGTGAAGGTGGGGCCCAAGCCCCCGGCATCGACGGGCACCCGCTTCATCTTAGCCCGGTCCTGGGAGAACAGTTGATTCTTTTTTGCGGGCGCGGCCCCCAGGGCCTGCGCGACGCTTGCGGCGCTAGTGCACGCGGCCGCCACGGCCTCCGGGGCTCGTTCGGCTCCCGCAGTACCGGGGCATGTGGCCGCCACGGCCTTGTAGACAGCCCCAAGGTACCGGAGCGCGTCCTTGGTGTCACCGACCACGGAGATGATGCCACTGCTCCCAGGCATTTTGATGACGTTGTCACCTGGGTGCGTAGCCGCCATGAATTTGGCGAGGGCTGGATACCCCAGAATGGTGTTGTACGAGAGGCCGATGCGGGCCACATCGAAGTCGACTAGCTCGGTGCGGTAGTTGTCGCGAGTGACGAAGGTGACGGGGAGGCGCACGTGCCCGAGGGGAGTGGTGGACCCTTTGGTCACCCCCGAGAAAGGCTTGGTGGGCGTGAGCTGGTCGTAGGGCACCTGGAGCGCGTCGAAGGCCTCTACGGAGAGGACGTTGAGGCCGGCGCCACCGTCGATGAGGGTGCGAGTGACCACCACATTGCTGATCGTGGGTGTGCACAACATTGGGAGCACGCCGGCGGCGGTCGTAGTCCTGGGGTGGTCCCTAGAGTCGAAGGTGATGTCGGCCTCTGGCCTAGGGCGACCTTGCGAGGCTTCCGGTCACTGCCGGGGAGTGCCTACCTACCACAGGTGCTGCTTGACATGATGCCCAGACGTGGGCGCCTGCGACCCACCAAGGATACACGCGACCACGTGGAGCTCGGGGACCGCGAAACGCGCGATGAGCAGACCGCAGAGCTCCTCCCAGGCGGACACCGATGCCTCGGGGAGACCACGGAGCCAAGAGTGCGGCACCTCCGCGCGGATGGCCTGCATGTACAGCCGAAGGAACTCCTTGGGGTCGCCCGTGCCGTCGTACCACGGGGGCAGCACCGGCCTGAACTTCGTCGGCCACCGCACCCTTCGCAGGCTGAGGGTGAAGGCCTGGCAGCCCGCAGTTCCTCCATAGGCCACGGGTGGTCAGGTCGGTGAAGCAGCGTCCGCCATGGAGGCAGCAGGGCAAGAGAGGAGCACGGTCAGCTGGGAAGCGAGAACTCGACACGCCCCTACCTGGCGCGCCAAATGTCGGATTCAGGGCTCCGCAGACCCAAGGAGGTTCGAACTCTAGAGTGTGTGCGAAGATCTCAACCTCTCTAGCCGTTCAGCTCGTCGCCCTATAGCCTAGCCTCACCGGGCTCGCGTGAGCGGGGGAGAAGATGAACACGATAGTTTACCCAGGTTCGGGCCACCTCGCGGTGTAAAACCCTACTCCTGCTTTGTGGTGGATTGGCCTCACGAGGAGGTTTGAGGATGAACTAGTACAATGGATGAGCTGCCTCGTGAGGGCCCGGGGGGTGAGAATGAGCCGACCCCCTCTACGGTAGTGGATAACCTATATTTATAGTGGCCTTGGTCCTCTTCCCCAAAGCTTAGGCGGGAAGGGATTCCACAATGGACAATTTGAAAGGGGACAAGTAGTACATCTTATCCTGATGAAAGGTGGTCTTCGCCTGCAAAGCTTTTGGCCGTGACGCAGCTGTGGGCTCGGCGATGACATCCGTCCTACCGAGCTCGTGGTCTTGGTCTTCTTGCACCGGGAAGGAAACCTTTGGAGGATTCCTTGGGAACCCGCATCCGTCCTTGTCTCCTTAGCACCAAAGAGGAAACTGCCTCCTCTGCGCCCGCTGTTGCCCGCCTGGCCTCGGTCATCACGGCTCATGTCATCGCAGCCTCAGGAGGCTGGGTACCTGCATAGGAAACTCCGCTCCTCGGGAGGCAACCTGGGGAGGCCGCTCCCTCTGGAGGTCTTGGTGTCATCCGCCTCGCGAGGCCAGGGCCCTCGCGAGGGTCTTGTCTTGGTAGTCTTGCGGATAGGCCATACCAGGCCATCGAGCAAGCCACGCTGTGGGCCGCAGGCAGGCAGGTCTGGGTACCCCCATTCCCAGAACGCAGACACAGACCACAAAACTATGCAGGTTTTGGTGGCAGACATTATGGTCTTGTTATTGTTGATGATTTCTCTCGATACACTTGGGTATTCTTTCTCGAAGACAAAACCTGCACCCAAGACATCTTCAAAAGATTCGCTAAGAAGGCCCAGAATGAATATGATGTGCGAATTAAGCATGTCAGAAGCGATAATGGAACTGAGTTGAAAAATACTCATATCGAGGATTTTCTCGACGAAAATGGTATTACTCATGAGTTCTCTGCCGCATACACTCCCCAACAGAATGGAGTTGTTGAGCGAAAGAATAGAACTCTCATTGAAATGGCGAGAACAATGCTCAGTGAGTACAAAACTCCTATTTGCTTCTGGGCTTATGCTATTAACACTGCTTGTCATGTTATCAATTGTGTTTATCTTCACAAATTCCTTGAGAAAACTTCATATGAGCTTATCACTGGCAAGAAACCAAATGTTTCTTATCTACGTGTTTTTGGTGCACCTTGTTATATTCATGATATGAATCATAGTTCCAAGTTTGCACCCAAGGCACATGAAGCTTTTCTTCTTGGTTATGCCTCGAACTTGCATACTTATCGTGTCTATAACTCTCACCACGGGAAAGTTATGGAAACGGTAAATGTGCGGTGTGATGAATCTAATGGCTCCCAAAAGGAGCACCTGCCAAATGTGATAGATGAACCACCAATTTCGGATGCTATTCAGCAAATGGCCATTGGAAGCGTCAAGCCAGTTGAAGGAAATGCTCCCGATGATGATGATGATGCCCCCATGATTCGAACAGAACTCGTCAAGTCACTGCCGAAGAAAATGCTGCTCCGAACACAAATTGCAACCAGAATGCTAATTGCAATCCCAATGGGAATACCGATGAAAATGGCGATACAAATGCCATTCCCGATGCTGATACTGAGGAAAATGCAAATGATCATCAAGATGAAAATCCTCATCCACGAGTGGCAAATCGAGTTGATCCTACATTAATTCTCGAAGAACTCGAGAACCCAGGTTATCGACCCACAACTCGTTCTCGCACTCGTTTGGGTAACTACTGTGGCAGTTTCTCCTTTGTCTCATTGGCAGAACCTACCAAGTATGAAGAAGCCATGAATGATCCTGATTGGATCAATGCTATGCAAGAGGAGTTGGTGCAATTCGAATTGAATGATGTGTGGGAATTGGTTGACAAACCGAATCCCAAGAAGCACAATATCATCGGCACTAAATGGATATTCAGGAATAAGCAAGATGAAAATGGCATTGTTGTGAGAAACAAAGCACGTCTTGTTGCTCAAGGGTATACACAGGTAGAAGGTATTGATTTCGGGGAAACATTTGCTCCTGTTGCTTGCCTTGAGGCAATTCGCATTCTTCTCGCATATGCAAACTACAACAATATCCTGCTTTATCAAATGGATGTGAAAAGTGCTTTCCTTAATGGTGTTATTGATGAGGAAGTATATGTTAGGCAGCCACCTGGCCTTGAAAACCCTCAGTTTCCTAACAAAGTTTTCAGGTTGGAAAAGGCTTTATATGGACTGAAGCAAGCCCCTTGAGCTTGGTATGACATCTTGAAGAGGTTTTTGCTCGACAAAGGGTTCAAGCCAGGATCCACTGATTCCACTCTTTTCACACATGCTATTGATGGTGATCTTTTCGTGTGTCAAATTTATGTGGATGATATTATTTTCGGTTGTACTAACAATGCTTGCAGCATGGAATTCGGGCGTATGATGTCCGAGAAATATCAAATGTCTATGATGGGTGAACTAAAGTTCTTTCTCGGACTGCAAATACGTCAACAGGACACTCGAATTTTCATATCTTAGGAGAAATATCTAAGAGACTGTCTGAAGAAGTTCAAAATGCAAGATTGCAAACTAAAGGGCTACAAAACTCCAATGCCCACGAATGCTAAGATGGACGCAGATGTGTATGGTAAGGATTATGATCAGAAGGCTTATCATTCGATGATTGGTTCTTTGCTCTACCTATGTGCATCCAGACCTGATATTATGTTGAGTGTTTATATGTGTGCCCGCTATCAAGCTGCACTGAAAGAATCACATCACCAAGCGGTTAAGCGTATTCTGAGATATTTGGCTCACACCCCCACCTTAGGTTTATGGTACCCTAAGGGAGCACAGTTTGATCTCGTTGGATATTCAGACTCAGACTACGCAAGTGATCTGGTTGACAGGAAATCTACTTCAGGACATGCCATTTCCTCGGTAGATCTTTGGTCTGTTGGTCGTCAAGGAAGTAGAATTGCGTTTCTCTCTCTACGGCTGAGGCCGAATATATTGCTGCTGGCGCTTGTTGCACTCAGTTATTGTGGATGAAGCAAACACTGAAGGATTATGGCATCAAGGTCAAGAATATTCCTTTATACTGTGAGAATGAGAGTGCAATCAAAATTGCACACAATCCAGTGCAACATTCTCGCACCAAGCACATTGCCATCAGACATCATTTCTTTGGTGATCATGTTGCTCGAGGAGATATTGTTATTGAGCACGTCAGTACTGAAGATAATCTCGCTGACCTCTTCACCAAGCCTCTCGATGAGAAAAGATTCTGTGCGTTATGGTGTGAGCTAAATATCCTAGATTCCGCAAACGTGCAGTAAGATGGACTCGGCACCCGTGCCAACACTTCCACATCTTAAAAGGAATGGGTGCATAACACTCGAAGAGTTTGAAAATTTCGACAAAGTGAATTTTTCTTTCGAAGAGTGAATACATTAACGAAGAACTAGACTAACCGGGTGCCACGATAATTGTGCGATGCTCGGGGTCATACAGTTCTTATATGGTGGGTCACGCCACAACAATTTTTTGTCGTTGAGTTTCCCTTTGTTTTTCAGATTTTGTGTTCAGTCCGAATGTATTTCACTCATAGCTATTCGTTCAGGTGTTTGTGTTTCTTTGTCTGAGTGAAATGCCTAGGACCCTATTTTTACCTTTATTCTATCTCTTCCAGTCTATGCCAATTCCGTTATGAATGCTCAATTTGATCAGGAATCGAAGTTCTATCAGGTGTCCTTGACCATGTTAGAATTTTGGTCCGAACTTTATCTGTTTTGGCGAAAGCCGTCCAAAATTTGGGGTTTCCTGCCCAAGTCTGGACCACGATCTTTGATGATGGTTGCCACGTGCTGTACATCAACTGCCATCTTATCTAGACTGTTGAATCTCAAAAGTCCTTGGTCTGTAGCCGTTCGATTAGATTCAGTCTATGCGGTTATTTTCCCTCGCATATAAATACCGCATCGCCACCGCTCCCTCATCCACTTCTTCCCTTCGCCTCCGCATCATCTCTTTCCGAACCCTATGGCACTGCTCCACCTTGAGCTCGACACTGACGATCGTCTTTGCCGCTTCGCTGCCGGAAAGAGGTTGCCAGAGTCCTTCATTGCCCTCGTAGACCATCTTCATCTCCGCGCCGCCGTAGCTGCTGGACATCACCGACATAGCTAGGGAATGTCCAGTGCGAACTCGCTCTTCCTTCCTTCGCGTTCGAGTTCATCTGCGGTAGAAATTACATATTTTTACTTCGATTCTTAGATCTTTACTGTTAGGTAATCTCTGCGGATGTGGTTTGTAGTTGTTCCTCGCATCCGAAAAATTTCAGATCTAGGGTTTGTGATATGTCTTGAACGAATGGAATGCTTAGCACGTTAACTAGTATTTTCCTCGAACCTACTAGTTCGTTCTGCACATTTCCTTCTTTCGAAACATCTGTCAAAGTCAGCATCTAATTCTTCTTCAAAACGTTTTCGTTCGCAAAACCTTGCTGTGAGCATTCATAACCCTGTCCCCATTTTCCCTCGAATCTATTCTTGTTCACAGGTGTATGCAGTCAGTTGAGGATTCTGCTCGACCAGTGAGCAAGGCCGATGGAGAAGATATCATTTTGGGCACATCAGATAAGTCAAAATCTCCAAATTCTAAGGGCCAACGGTCGGCCCAGCCACCAGCAAATGCAAGAGCTTCGAGAAAAATGCTGATGAGCAAGAAGAGGATGCTCCGAAGAAAAAGAAGGGCGGCAGACAACCTTACACAAATACAGCAGAATACATTTCGCATGATCGATACAATACTGTTCCAAGAGAATCCAAGCATGACAGGGATAAGCATCTGCAATGGATTCGACGAATTGGGTTCCAAAGTGGTTCAACTACGAAATGATTCATCCTCGCTTTGCACAGAACTTTGCATTCCATCCACCATGGGGTGACTACCAAGAAATTGGTCTTCTCAAGCCAAATAATCCTCAAGTGGGACCGCCACCTCCTCCAAATGCTCATGAGACGTCTCTTCGGACTCCCGAATCTTGTCCTGATGAGCTAGCTAAATGTCAGAAGAATGCCCTCAAGCGAGCCAAGAAGGCTGAAAAGCAAAGAGCTCATGAAGAGGAAAACCGTCGTCTTCTCAAGGATGACATCGAAAAGAAGAAGGCCGAAGGTCAATCTGAAGCCCGTTCTAAACGAAAGCATGATCTTAGTGCTTTTGCCAAGAGAAATAGTGCTCCAAAGAAGAAACCAGTTGTTTAAGCCGATGAACATTCTTCTGATAAACATGATCCTCCGCTCACAAAAGATGATGTTCATGCTACTCTTAGTGAGCAAGTGAACATCACCACCTCTACCGTGCTGCCTGATCTTTGTGCTTTTGTTGTTCCACAGGCACAACCGAAGAGGAAGATCATTCTGAGGAAAACTCCTCGTACCACTGTCACCATGCAACAACATGTGAATACAACACATCATCCCGAAGCTATCAATCTGCAGGATTTGGTTGTTGATGCTCCAGTAAGCACTGCAAAGCCTGGAGAACAGATTCCCAAGCCTGATGTGAAGAAGATCAAGGCCCCTGCTACCGAGCAAAGTGCACCTCAAGTTGATGCTCCGAAAGAGAAGTCTATTCCTCAAGAGACAACTCCGAAGGAAAAGGCTGCCACGTTTGCTCCCAAACTGACTCAGCCATTGGCTTCTAAGCCTCCTTTCGAGCAAGTTCATGTGGAACAAGCTCAAGTTCCAGTGCAACCTGCTTAGACAGATGCTCCTAACTACTACAATCACATGTTCATCATGGAGAAGCTTGACAAATTTGTGGACAATCCATTCGATGGAGAAGTGGCATCTTTGCCCATCCCTTCAGAGGTTATTTCACGGGCCTCTACTATTGTGGCAGATATGAGAGAGGATGCAGTGGAAATCAAGACTCTTATTGCTGAACTGGCTGATATTGACGAACAAATGAAAACAGCTTCTTCCAAGTTTATCATTCGAGAACTCAAAGACTCCTACAAGGACGTAAACCGTGACCTGTCGCTGCTTCCCAACAAGAGATTGCATTTTCATATGGATCTTGATGAAATTGTTCGAAAGATCTATCTTGAGCATCAAGCAAAAGTGACTGGCTATGATGATCTTGTCAAAGGCCACATTGATGAAACCGCTCAGCAGATGAAGAAGCGTCGAAAGAAAACTGCTAAGAAGAATGTGCCTCCTGCTTAGACTGCACAGTCACCGGATAGCCCAGAGGCTTAGCCTCAAAAGGAAAACTCTCCTGAGCCGGCTATTCCTTCGCAACCACAAGCCCAAGTCTTGGATGCTCCTCCTTCGCCAAGGCCAACTGAACCAGTGCCTATGGCCTCCCTAGTTAGAGCTGATATTCCACCTCAGCAAAATGTTTCTGAGGAAGGTGAAATCCCTCACTTCGACCCTCAAGCTTCTCCTGCTCGTTTCACACCGAATGTTTCAGCTCCTCCAGTTGATCAGCAACAACAGCCATCAGAGAACCTAGTTCCTGCCTCTGTCTCTGTGCCTAAAGGAAAGACACCTGTTGCATCTCCACTCAAGTTATCCATCGACATAGTGGTCCGAATTTCAGATGCTGGTCCGTCCGCGCACAAATCAGTTTCTGCTCGTCATACTGACTCCGTTATCTATGGGGATGAAGTGATTTCTCGAAGATGAACTGAAATATCCTTATCCTTGTGAAGCACTACCTTTGTTCTCGGCAGGTGCTGGCGCCAAAGGCCTGCTTTTCAATCGGAACACTCATCCCAAATTCTTTCAGAATAGTCCGTATAATGGGCCCTGCACGTCTGAATCACCTTGTTTCTGGACTAAAGAACATGCTATATATTATTCTCGGGTCCTCTATGACAGCAGGAAGATTTTTCCTCATGAGTTTCCAGACATCCAAGCTGTGAAGAATATTGGCTGTTTCAATCAAGTGCTACAAGATCTGGAAGACTTCTGCCTCACAAATGTATTTGCATTTGAACATCCGTGGAATCGAGAAATTATTCTTCAATTCTATGCCACTTTGTACATCTCTGGTGATGAATCTGATAGCTCTAAGTGGATCATGGAATGGATGACCGAAGGAAAGCACATCAAGTGCTCGTCAATTGATTTTGTTTCGCACTTCCATTTTCCTCGATTTGACCATGGTAACAATGAAATTCGAGTACACAACATTGATGCTATTTCTGATGAAACCTTTTGATGCACCATGGATGAAGAAAAGATTCGTGACTATACTAGTCCTCCCCTGCCTGAGCATTTGTCATTCGAAAATCAGACCATGTATCATTTGCTCACCTACACTATTTGCCGTTTGGCCGGGATGAACACCGAAAATTCCATCTCAGATGTTCTTTGGAATGCCATCTATGCTATATCAGAATGATATGTCTTCGATGTTGAGGATATGTTTCTGCGCATTCTCAAGGATTCTGCTCAGCATCCCAAATGTGTCAAAGTTTATGTGCCATGGATACAGAAGGTTGTTGATCACGCCATGAAAACAGAGTATTTGGCAAAGCAAAGTCACAAAAGCTTCATTCCTCCTGTTCGTGATACCCTGCAAGTCATGGAAGATATTTCTTTGGGTAAATTGCCTGTGTCAAACCATTATGATTACCACAAGCATTTTGATCGGCCTCACCTACCTCAGCATGACCGAATGCCATCACATCTACCTCCGTCATAGGTCAAAGTCAGTTTGCGCATGCAACAGCTGCTGCCGCAACACATTGCTGAGGACAGACACGAGAAAGAACATCTTTCTTCCGAGCTGAATGCAATCAACAAGTGAATCAAAACTGTGCATATGATTGCAGATGAGAACAAGAAACGGCTCTGGAAATTGCTCCGAAAGTTCTTCACCGAGAAACAACTCCTCAAGGATGATCTCAAAGAGCTATATGATTACATTGACAAAGGCTTCTCTGTTGAAGACTTCCAAGATCAGCAAACACCTTCTCTACCTGCTCGTGAGCCTACAACTGATCTTCTGCATCTAAAGCTTCGAAAGCTGCTCGATGAATCTGAAGCCACCTCGCCAACAGAGAAACCTGTCAAAGGGAATGTGCTTTCACGTGTTACTCCAGTAGCTGATCCCAATGTGCCCTTGTCCTCTCAGCACCAAGCTATTCCTGAAGGCAAATTAACTGCTGCTGAAGCCAAAGCCACTCCTATCACATCTGAAGCTACACTCTCTTTGGACAACTCTTCTGGAGATGCTTCTGAGTGAACCAAGTTCTACTCTTTTGCACTCATGTTATTCGTCACCTTTTTGACACTAGTTGACAAAAAGGGGGAGAATTACATCAAGTATCGATAGATTTGCTCGTTGCGTTTCTTTGGTTTGGTTTCATGTGAACTTTTGCCTCAAAGACTATGTGCTTAGTGATGTATAACTTCTGTGATGTAATGTTAATAACCCCGCCTGCTGCACTATTTCCCTCGAAGCATTTGTTTTGCAGGTGGGATTATCATCGAAAGCTATGAATGATTGCACTTCAATCTCGATGGATTATATATCATCAGTGCAAATCATTGACTCGAATGTTGGAAATTTCCTCCGTATACTTCAATATCTGCTGGAAGATTAAACTTATATCTTTGACCTTGCACACATTTAGGGGGAGTCTATTTCATCTTCGAGCAAAGTAACGCTTATTCACTCTTGTTCGAATTACTTTTCACTTATCTATCTTCACTTTGATGATTATCTATTTTGTCAACAATCATCCAAAAAGGGGGAGATTGTTGGTGCAATGACCTGCCTCCTTATGTTTTGGAGTTTGTTGACATAAACAGTATGGGACTTATGTGGTTTGCTAGTGCACAGAGAGTAACAGGTCCCTGGAATCAAGAGGAGTTTGTTTCAAATGACGAAGATAATCCCCTGTGCTGCAGTGAAGGTTATCACCGAAGATTATGAAGACAAGAGTAACCCCTAAAAATTGCTGATGAGAAGCAATTGGTTTGGTGCCTGTCCAAAGGAAGTGACAGCATCCGAGCAGATTGAAGACGAAGTGAAGATGTAGTATTTATTTCGTAGTTTCTTTTCTCCTTGTTGAGTCATAGGACCACCATACTATTAAGAGGGGTATAGCATTTGAAACTTTGATTCTCTGATGCTAAACCCAAATCCTATGAAAGTTGCAAGAGAAATCTCTTTATGTTTCAAGCAAATACTTGCCAGCAAGAGACTGTGATCTTCTTCGGTGCGAGAGATTTGTCTCAGACCGAGGAGTTAGCATTACTTGTTCCTCAAGTAGTGTTATCGTTGCTCCAAAATCCGACCGTTGTGAACGTGTCGGTTGGCCATTGGCTGGACCGCGTGTCCAAAATGGTCATTTCCCATCCGGGAAGGCTGCGGCTATAAATAGCCACCCCGCGCTGGCTTTGTCCGATGGCTGGTCCGTTTGATTCTGATAAGATTGTTGAGCAACCCCCTCTCCGAGTGATTTGAGTTTAAAATCCACCGAGAGAAAACCCTAGAGCCGAAGAATTAGATAGTGGTTTAGCATCACTGGAATTTAAGTTTAGTACGCTCCGCCTATTACTCTTGAGAGCTGCAAACTCTCTAGACGGTTAGGTGTCAATTTGTTCAGAGACCAAGAGTAATTGTGGTTCTCGAAGAAGAAGTCTATAAAGGTTTGGAGATCGCCTTCAAGTATCTACCACAAGTGATCGGCATCGGTTGACGAACCAATTGTCGAGGAGAATAGGGTGAAGAGAGTTTATCTTCTGTGTTAAATCACAACCCCTCCAACCAGACGTAGTCCTTGTGCAGAAGGATGAACTGGTCGAACAAATACCCTGTCGCCATCGAGCATCACTGGTTACCTTTGTTCCCATCCTTTCATTCATACTGTTTTCATTCTGTGATTTATCTCGATGCATGCATTAGTTTTCGTTCGATAGCTTGTACTCGCTCACTATTCGTTGTTTTTCATTCGCTCCGCTGCTGGGTTCTGAGAGTTTTGATCTTTCTGAAAGAAATTTTAAAACTCCCATTCACCCCCCTCTGGTAGACATACTTCGTTCCTACACAATCAATAATAAATCATGCTCCAACTTCTTATCATAACTAGAGACTATATGTGCATGCTTCGGGAATCACAAACCTTAACACCAATATTCTTACTAAACCACAGTCATTCACTGGTACCTCCCATATATTACCATCTTAATATCGCAAAACTATTGCAAGGAATCAAACATACCATATTCGGTGATCTACAAGTTTTATGTAGGTTTTTATGACTAACCATGCGAATGACCAATTCATGTTTACTCTCTAAACAGATATAAGTGAAGCATGTAGAGAAACAGGCATCCAAACTTCAAATGATATAAGTGAAGCACATGAAACATTCTATCACTACTGCAGGATGCTGCTAACGCGACACTACACTACAAAAAAAAGACACATCCGTGACATTTTGGGCCGAAAGAATTTTTTTCCTGTCATGCTTATGACACTTCTATGACGATAATTGGGACAAAACCCGGTATCATCATAGAGTTGGTGCGCTCCTACTTCTATGAAAAAAAATCATGATAGAAAATGGGCTTTTCATCCTGGGCGGGCCGGAGACGCACCTGCATGACATTCTTTGGGCTGTCCATAATGGAAAAAATCATGGTAGAAGCGAGGGCGAGGAAAATTTCGGGGAGTTCCCGGTTACGGTGGGTGGTCGGGGCCGAGCGATGCAGGGAGGTTTGCGCGTTTTCTCTCGTATACGTACATGCGTGTGTGCGAGGCGTTGGGCTCTAACTGAACCCAAGCGAGGCGTTCGCTTACTGAACCCGAGCGATTGCACTAGCTACGTTACTGAACCCGAGCGATCGATTCCTTGGTTGTTAACTGAACCCGAGTGATTCCTTCGCTACTGCTGCTGACTGAACCCGAGCGATCGATCACTGTTGTTGCTTACTGAAGCCGATCAAACCTGCTGCCTCTTGATGAACAATGAATGTGGGGGTTGGTTGAACGAGTCGAGACGTACATGGTTGGGGTTTGATGAACAGTCCCGGTGGGGGTTGGATGAACAGGACCCCATGGTAGTAGTAGTAGGCCGTTGCCGCTGGATGAACAGGACCCCGAGAGGAGGCGCCACAGCCGAGCAGCTGGTTGGGGGTGGATGAACAGGACCCCGTGGAGGGTTGGTTGAACAGTAGCCGGTGGAGGGCTGGATGAACAGTAGCCCGTGGATGAACAGTAGTTGGTGGAGGCAGGAGGAAGACACGGTGGATGAACAATGCAGGTGGAGGCTGAAGGAAGTTGATGGTGGGTGAACAGTAGTCCGTGGAGTCCCGTTTTGCAGTACGCCACACCCATCTGATGAACAGGACCCCCGTTTCGACCGAAGCGCTCCAACACAAGTCCCTTTCCTCCATTTTGTGGTACGCCACACCCCTCCCGATGAACAGGACCCCCGTTTCGACCGTAGCGCTCCAACACAAGTTCGTTTCCTTCGTTTTGCGGTACGCGATACCCCTCCCAATGAACAGGACCCCAGTTTCGACCGTAGCCGGTCGAACAGAAGGGCGCTTCCTCCGTACTCCGGTACGCCAGACCCCATTTTGGCTGTTCCGTCCAAGCCGGTTGGCTCCCGTTGAACAGGACGCATTCCAACCCAGTCTGTAACCTCCCGATGAACAGGATGATGTTTCTCCGTTCCGACCTAGCCAGTTGGCTGCCTGATGAACAGGACGCTGTTGCTGCCGTTCGTTGCCCCTCCATGTACACGAGCCCTGGCCGTACGTATGCGCGAGTAGGCGTTCAAGACCCCGCCCGTATGTACATACATGGCCGTATTTTTTGGCATGTGGCTGTACGTATGTGTACACGGTTTAGAAGGGACTGCCTGAATTGCTACGTCGGGGGCTCTACTACTACACGTGCTGCTGCTTGCTCGGCCACGGTTCATTGTTGCAGAGAGACCGATCGACCAGTATGTACGTACACGTTCGCGACCAGAATGACAACGCTACGTACGCTTCGACCAGGTGGGTCCTGGCTGTCAGGGAGGATAAGGAGGCACTTCCTTGCATGCAAAGTTATTGATGGTGGGTCCGAGCTGTCAGGGGAAGGATTCATTTTTTTCACGCCTAATATGGAGGCACTTCCTTGCGTGCGAAGATGTAGCTGGTGGGTCCATCTATCAGCCTCACCGCGTACACTACTCTTTCGATGGTTGTCGTTCATTAACCACGCCATGCGGACAACACCCAGGCGGTGGACGACAGCGAGGCCTAGGAAGGGAACGACGCTGAGCCAGGGAAGATGAGGCAGGTGGATGCCCACGCGGAGGGGAGTACGAGGGTTCACTGGTTCGGCTGCGGTGTAAGGCTGCCGTCGCCAGAGAATAACAGGGGGTGTGGGTGAGTATAGGGAAGGCCTGGCCAGTAGTGGTATGGTCGGGCGATGAGGCCTGCGCGGCAGCACAGCCAGCCATAGGAGGCTGGAGCAGGTGGTATGGCGGGCGTAGGTTTGGGCGGCTGGAGCAAGAAGACCAGAGGTTGAAGATGCAGCTTGGCCATTGGATTAACATCCAACGGTCGGTGCAGCTAGAATCGTTTATTAACTAAGTTGACAAAGCCCTGCGTACGCGTTAACTTAGTAGGCCCACAAGTCAGCCTCCAAATCTAGTGGGTCCCAGCTAGCAGGGGGAATCAATTTTTTTCCTTGTAATAAGGTGGCACTTCCTTGCGTGCGAAGATGTTTTCTGGTTTTTTTAATTTCTTCTTTTTTGAGTTAGAATAAAAATAAAACAATTTAGCATCTTCGGTACAATCTATATTTTCACGAAAAGGATCATAATAAAGCTGTTGGGTCCCAGCTGTCAGGGAGAGGAAACTTTTTTTCTGCGTAATAAAGGAAGCACTTCCTTGCGTGTGAAGATGTAGCTGGTGGGTCAAACCTGTCAGGGGGAGAAATTATTTGTTTTCGCATAATAAGGGGGCACTTGCTGCGTGTGGCCATGGGCCATGTGGGTCCCTACTGTCAGCCACTCCACTTACATGCCTCTTCCGATGGCTGTCATTTGTTAACAAAGTTGACCAGGCCGCGCCGAGAGAACTAACGCAGTGAACGATGGCGAGTCCTAGGAAGGGAATGACCCAGAGCCAGGGAAGACACAGCAGTTGATGCCCACATGGAGGGGAGTACGAGGGTTCACTGGTTCGGCTGTGGTGTGAGGTTGCCGTCGCCGGAGAAGAACAGGAGGTGCTGGTGAGTAGAGGAATGGCCTGGACGACGTTTGGCAGTAGGATGGGTCGGTGAAGCCTACGCGGCAGCACAGGCGGCCACGTGAGGCGGTAGCAGGCGGTACCACCGACGGTGGTTTGGGCGGCTGAAGCAAGAATATCCGAGATTGAAGAAGCACTATAGCCGTTGGATGGACATCCAACGGCCACTGCTGCTAGCATCGTGTCTTGACTATAAGTTGACAAAGCCTTCCGTACGCCTTAGTAGACCCACAAGCCTTCCGTACGCATCACTGACTATAATTCTCAAAAAAATAGTAGGCCCACAAGTGAGCATCACATCTGTGGCAGAGAACATATAGCCCATTTGCGATTTGTAATAATGTACAGCCCATTTTTGAATTCTAATGAAATTTACTACAACCCATTTACAATCTGTTGAAATTACAGCCCATTTTCTAGCCAGGACAACGATTAATAATTTCAACCAACCGCTCAAAACAGAATTCAACCAAAAATCCCACATTTTGGTGGGATCCGAAATATTTTTATCCCGAAATTTCGAGTCTGATTAAATATAATTTCAAAATGAATTTGTATTAGGTAAAAATCTAACAAAATTTTGCGCGCACAATAAGTAATGAAATTAAAATTTTCAAATTCAAAAAATAATATTTTTGAAACTAATTACCTGTTTGGTGTGTTTTTTTATATTTACAGCCCAGTTTTTATAATTACATCCCATTTATTATTTCTTAAAGCCCACTTTCTTGTTAGGCCTAATGCATCCCTCCTAGGAAAGATTTACAGCCCAAAAAGTATAGCTGGGCTAGCTATTTTGACCTTGAAAAATTAATATCTGGGCTGGATATTTGGTCGACATAAAATAATAGCCTGGGCTAGACGGGCCACAGCCCGCGCAGTTGATACCCTACTTCTCTGAACAACAACAAAAACATCGCTCAAGACAAACTCTGCTTACACCTAAAAAACAAATACTGCTCGAGCTGCTGGGTCCCAGCTGTCGGCCGCTCCTTGTGCAATTCTCTCATTTATTGACTATATAGGTTGACAATGGTGTGGGACCGTGATGTCAGGAAACCAGGAGGAAGCAAAAAAAATTATAGTTGTATATAATAAGGAGGAACTTGCGTACGTACGGCTATGGCCTTGGTGGGTCCCTACTATCATCCTCTCCAAGTAAAGTCATCTCCTGATTCCTCATGTTCGTTGACCATGTTGACAACGCTCAGCGCCACGGTGAGTGCAACAACTCGAAGGATGACGAAGAGGGCCTCGCGGGCCCTACGGATGGTCTGATACAGCACCCACTGCTCATTCAGGAAGCCAGGATCATCGGACACCTATGAGCACCTTCGAGAGACTGAGCCGGCATGAAACGGTAAGGCCGTGCTTGGGAGCTCTAGATTGTTTCACACCTGTATTAAGATACAAGTGTAATTTACTCATCACCGGAAATAATGCGTAAAATACAAGCATAATGAAACCGACGGCCTGAAGTCTGTAACGAAAACCGGCGAGTTACGCGTGTAATTTGATAGACCAGTGTATATTTTACCAGTCAAAATCGACCAACCAAGCGCTTCGCCCAAGACCATCTGCTTTTATTTACAAGCGTCAGTTTTACAAGCAGTTTTGGTTGGAAAACGACGATCCAATCACGACCTAAGATGATGAGTTGGTCGGAAGATCATATGGTTTCACCTCTAACCTACCCGAGTTATCGTATAGGCTATGAATGAAACATAAGACGATGAACTTCTTAAGCACAGAAACAACAGAAGAGGATGATCTTCTTAACATGCAAATCACTAGCATTAGGTCAACATGCAAAACAATATGAAGCATTATTCTCAGGAGGCACGGTGAACAGCTCGTGATGCCGCATGCCACAGCATTCCAAGCTCAACTTTGCAATCAAACTCACAAGGCCTGGCATTTATTGACAACATTCAGAACAAACTCTTAAAATACCTTACATAAGTTAACATTCATGTGACTAAGCATCTCAGCAGAGTAAATATTTACTTCTGAACTGAACACAGGAATAGGAAAAAATGGTCGACGCTGCTCACAGCAAAGGGTGTCCCACTCCAAAATATCAAATGCATGTCTTCTGGCTAACATCAATGAGCAAAATTTGACAAGGTTTTCCAATTCCAATATATTAAACTAATGTCTTCTTGCTAACATCAATGATTAAACTTTGACAAGCTTTTCCCATTCAAAATATGTAATTCCTATGATTGTGGAATGGGCAGGGTTTGTCATCAGTTTGCACATTGAAATGGCACATGGAGCCGGATTAAACAGCGTATCTTGTTGTGCAGTTCCACTGAAATCAAACAATGTCTTGCACATTGAAAGTACGGTAAACAGATTACCATACCTAGATGCCCCATCATTGTTGCTTAGAGTGACATTGACAGACTTGGAGTCCTGTCCTAGCTTCTAGTACTTGTTTGGGCACTTGTTTTCCCAGTGTTCCTCTGAACCACAAGTAAAGCAGCCATCTCTCTTTTTGTCTTTCTTCTTACCCTTCTTCTTAAAGGTAGTATTCTACTGGACACAGTTCTTTCCCTTGAACTTGTGGGAATTCTTCTGCCTTGAAGACGTTGGTAGCTCCATTCAGACGGGCAGGGTTTGTCATCAGTTTGCACATTGAAATGGCACATGGAGCCAGATTAACCAGCGTATCATTTTGTGCAGTTCCACTGAAATCAAACAATGTCTTGCATAGCATGGTGGATTTCGTATTTATATGTTGCAAGGCGTTGAACACGTTGGCAGCTCCATTCAAGTAGATAGTCCGGTGGCTCAAGGTGACGACGAATGATTAGAGAACCATTCGATGTATTGTGCATGATGAAGTATTATGGAGGACACAAACCATCAGAACATTTTGTGCAGTTCCACTGAAATCAAGCTGAGCATCCCTGTCTGCATAAATACAGAAAAAGCGTGATGAATATAATAGTGGTACTAGTTGATTAAACATACGCTTACAACTATAATCATCTTCATTGTCTTAACAGGAAAAGATAGCAATACAATAGCTTCAATTAAACATTTATTCAAAACAATACAACAATATAAGTAGCACAACATAACAAAGCACAATCATGTGGATGAAAGCCGATACTAACTTCGTTTGTTACAGCTGCGTCGGCAACTGACTTGGTCATACCTTTCTTTGTGGAGTGAATTTTGCACTCCACATGTTGTTGAGTTTCCCATGCTCTCTGCAGACTAGTCATGTCACCAGCGTCTACTAATACTCTGTAAAGCTTCACGATCATTCCTTGTGTAATGTAGCGTAAACAGTGACTGCTTCTTTCTGCAAAGTGGAAAGACCAACTGGGCCCAATAATGCAACAGTTTGCCTTAAACACATTGGCTCCTTTTGTGTAGTTCAACTAAAATCAAAGTCGAAATAGAACCGAGCAGAAGTTTTGATATCCCTGTATGCAACAATAGGTATAAAGGAAACAATTACTGAGAAATAACGGTTGATGACTTATACTCCCAGAAGAAAAAACATCTACCTTATCTTAATGGGAAACAAAGCAGGAGAGTAGCAATTCTCAAACAGTGTGATTCATTCATATTAACTGAGACATTATCTTAACAATACCTTGTTTCAACATGTATAAAGAACGACAAAGCAGAAAAGTACCATTCCTAAAACAATGCAATTGATTCATATTAACAGAGAGATTATCTTAACAATACCTTGGTTAAACATGTAGAAAGAACTACAAAGCAGGATAGTACCATTTGTAAAACACTGTAACTGATATATAATAACAGAGACATTATGTCAACAATACATTTCTTAAACATGTACTCCGGCCGATCCCAAACAGAAATGGTACTCCTGCCGATCCCTAACAAGTGTTGAGGTTTTGAACTAAGATTTAGTAGTTAATTCTAAGAGTGGCATTGCTTAATTTTACCAGTGGCATTAGATTAACAAAAAGCATAAACAGTTCCAGGGAGAGTGGCGAATAGCACCATGTGCTTCCATCTACTTATAAAGGGGGTGATGCAGAGTTTGTTGTAACAAAGCAACAAGCATCATGTCTGGGTTGGTCCCATTTTTGTTCACTTAATGGGAAAAGACAGCAATTCAATAACATCAATTCAACATTTATTTAAAACAGTACCAATACAAGTAGCACATCATCTCAAAGCACACTGCACAATCATGTGGATGATGGCCGGTACTGACCTTTCATGACACAGTCAAGATCACCTACGAATCTGCCAACACGAATAGGAAATCCAATCTTGTTTTGTGTAGTTCAACTAAATCAAGCAAAGTCGCCGGTGTGGCATTTAAGTTCGCAATAGCAACAAGTTGAATAGATATCCCTATTTTAACAGAGGCAAAAAGGGAAACAATTACTGGCCAATAAAGGAGGATGAAACATACGGCGACAAAATGAAGCATCTACCTTATCTTGATGGAAAGCAAAGTAGGACAGTAGCATTTCTAAAATGGTTGCATTGATTCATATTAACAGAGACATTCTCTTAAAACAACATTCGTTAAAAATGTAATTTACTTTTAACAGTGGCATTGCTTCAATTTTCCAGTGGCATTCTTAGAATAACAACAGCAAAATAGTTGTATGGGACATGGGACATGCCAGCACCATATGCGTCCACATGTATAAATGGGTGATGCAGAGTATGTTGCCAAGCAGCATATCTGCGTTGGTCCCATATTTGTTCTCTTTGAACCTTTTTCCTATGTGAGGGCAGCAAATCTAGTCCTGCACAAACTACCCGACCCCCCAGTTTCTTTCCTTTTTCAACAAAGAGATCGGTTCCTTACAGATGTGTGTACTGGGTTACCCCCTTTTTCCCTTTTCGACCAACAAAGCGACTGGATAGCCAGTCTATACTACTTTCCCTCCCTCCTTTCCTCATTGAACCACGTCCTAGATTCATGCTCCACCCCACCCTCCCTTCTTTCCTATTTGAACCAAGACCTAGATTCGACTACAGAATCGAAACAGATCCGCATGCTAGAGCAATGACGGTTTCAAAGAAAGTTATCCCTTAGGGTCGTCGGGATGTGGCTAGGCGTGCGGCGGGAGGCCGGATCTGCCCACACTACGTACGACAGCGAGGAAGAAGGGGTCGGAGGCCCTCCCGCACAGGCGCTGGGTGAAAGAGAATAGCGCAACCGGCAGTGGATTGTCTCCCTCGCCGAAGGTGAGAGAGTGAACGCTGCACCTCTTCCCCTTCCCGGTGCGACGGGATCCGGATGACTCCTTCACCAGCTATGAGGGGAGAGGGAGAGAGAGAGAGAGAAGTAGTCTTGTTTAGATCTGATGAAGAGGGTGAGAGAGTGTGAATAGAGCAAACCCTGGCAAAGGAACGCTGAGCCTCTAGCGTGTATATATATAGGTAGTGCAGCGAGAGTGTGAAGAGTGCAAACCCTAGCGAACAAGCGCTGAGGCTCCAGCTTATATAGTACTAATATAGTGGAGTGGTTTTCTTTTTCTCTCCATAACAATCGTTTTAAATTGTGTACGAAACGAAACTCTTTATTTAACGTACCAGTGAAGAAAACTACGATCAAGTAATGATCCACGCGTCCTGGTCGCACTTCCTGTCGTTCACGTGCGTAACACTACCCTCCGTTAGGTGAACAACCACACACGCCAAATTATCAGAAAGGTGTGAGAGTGTGTACAAATAAAGAAATTTAATTTCAATTATTTTGTATGTACAGTTTGCCCTCTCTCAATAATTATGGTTTGTTGTGTTAAAGTTTGACTTCAGTCAAAGCTAATATGCAGAGTAAATAAAAACGGAGGGGTACTACCTCCATCCGGGTTTTTAGTCCACACCATATTTTTAATCAAAGTCAGACCACATATTTAGTTAAAAGCTGGTCAAATAAAATTACAGGGTAGCTGAAGACAAAGTTGTGAGAAGGCTTAGAAATCAATACAAAACTTTTGCTCTTAGTACCAACGTCGATGCTTCTTCGAGGAAACATTTGGTTCATATCCAATTATGTGATAAAATTGCACCAACGTAAATGACCGCTCCAAGATGAACTGGTGAAGGATATCGTCTTTGTGGTAACAAGCAAAGAGCACTGATGGAAGACATCCCGTTCTTCATTGAACATCGATCAGCTTCACCAGCCGATGCAGCCATGAGATGCAACCATGAGCATCGATAGCTCATCGTGGTGTGATGCATCATCAATTTTGGCATCATGTTTGGGCCAGGAACCAATGAAGTTTGATAATCCTCACTGTGGTTTGTTTCTTCTCAGTAATCAAGCTCGAGAAAGGAAGAACTGAGCAACAGTGGCCATCCAATTTTGTGCAGTTCCACTAAAAATTGAGGAAGACATGCCCGAGTATGGAGATACACATCCTTGTTTGCAAAAATATAAAAAAAATGATATTTAAGTAGTGTCGTTACTTTGTTTTAGCAGTGGAACAAGATTAACAGCGGCATCTTAATTGTCAACGCCTCTACATGGGCATTGCTTCATTTTACCAGTGATAGTTTTAGATTAGTAGCAGCAATACGAGCATATGGACAATGAGCGCACAACCACCATGTACTTTTTGTCGAAAAAAAAACATGTATACCTCCACTGATGCATAAATGATAAACTTGGACAACTTTTGGAGTGGCCTTTCCTCTATAATAGTAGAAAATAGGTGATGTTGGACCAGCCGACGAACCCTAGCTACTGTACATGGGGAGCTGGGGAGTAGTGGTATAGAAGAAAACCCACATGCAGAGTACAATGAAGCATGAAATCCAAAAGAAGTTATACCTCAGGTGGGCGAGATGTGGATTAGGCGGGCGGGCGGGATCTGCCCACACGATGGCAGCGAACAAGGGCACGGAGGACCTTCATCCACGCCGGCGCTGGCTCAGAGAGGATGCTGCGCATCGGCTTCCTCCATCACCGACGGCGACAACGTCAACGCTGGACCTCCTCACCTCCCGCAGGGGACGGGATCCGGCCGGATCTGTGACCACCGGTGAGGAGAGAGATAGAGTGGACACTGTCATCTTGTTTAGATATGGAGAGGGTGAGAGAGTGAGACGCGAGAAACCCTATCAAACAAGAGGCTATATATCCGTGTTTACCTAAAATTCCATCTCCATCTCCATCTCCAATCATATTTGTCCAACTGGCACATTATTTACGTTATTAATTATATACGCAGCAATATTTAGGTACACCATCTCTTGTTTGCAGGCGTTCGGACCACTGCCACGCCCGCTCCTGACCGCCCTGGCCAACCCGAACCCTCTTCATCACTCGCCTGTGCTTCCCGCCCGAAACAGTCAGTGCCGCATTCATGCCCGGCCAGATCGGACGCGACCTCTCACTGGCGCCGGCACTGAAGTGGCGCATCGGCCAAGAGAGCGCCGCCCGCACCGCTTCCTGGTGCACGCGACTGCTCCGCATTCAAACGTTGCCACGGCCGGCCACAACATGCATGTAAAAAGTTCTTGGGAGTCCGTGCTACAGCTAGCTGTCCTTCCCCTCCTCGTCAATCTCTTCCAGTAGTGCTAGTACTCCATGGCGCGATCCATCAACAAGCAGGCGAGAAAGTTATCGTATACTCGGTTTGCGGTGAGTGGCATGCCGAGCGACCGTGTGGGGTGGAGCCGTGGAGGAGGGTGAGACACGAACGCGACAGACGTGATTTAAACGTTGGTTTTGCTCGATGGCGCGATCCAACGAAACGAAACGTTGGTTTCCAAAAGAATACTGTACTGCATGAGAGAGATAGAGTGATGGTTTGCTTCTTCCGTCCAATAACTATACCGGGTCTATGTGATTTGGCGGCTCATTGGTCACTATTACTGCGGCGGTAGAGCGTCGTAGAGCGCCTGCACTCTTATTTATTTATTCTGTGACAAAACTAACTTTATCCACTCTTACACCGGAGGAGTATGAAACACGGCAGCCCAGTGACTACATGGCCCACCTCCCACTATCACCATATTGCTTGGACATCGTGCGACACCTCCGGTCCTTTTTTCTTTGCGTAGTAGTACATTTTACCACATGACCCACCATACACTCTCACATACTACCTCTGTCCCCTATTTAATTTATGCATGATACTAGTATATGATACTCCCCACTATGAGTAGCCTTATACGCATACAAAAAAGGACCGGAGGGAGTACGAAGCTTTATGATTTTGTTTCATGTATGTATCCTGACTCCAAGGTTGCCCCGTTACAACATTCCATCAAATACAAAGGAAAACTAACACGCATGCTGATGCATCTCAATGATTCACAGATCATAGCCAATATTTATTTCACAACTAAAGACAAAAGTTGTGAGAGTGTGTACAAAAAAAACTACTGATGGGGTCTACGCCATAGACCCTAAACCCTAAACAGGATTTAATTTCCTGGCTAGGTAGAACCTGTCAAAGGAAAGAAGCCTGGCACCCTCGGATCATACGATGCTTTTGTGCAGTTCCACTAAAATCGAGCTGAGCATCCATGTTGGCAAAGATATTGAAGAAGTGTGATTAGAATAATAGTAGTGGCACTAGTTCATGAGACATAAACTCATCACAAATAGAAGCCGGTAGAAGTAGAGAAAGATCCACATCGAGATGGAGCTACGTGGGGAGCTGTGGGAGTGGATCAAGCCGGCTCCAAAAGGAAGTTGCACCTGGGACATCGGGGTGTAGCTAGAAGGGCGGTTGGGCGGCGGCATCAGCCTATACCGTGGGGACCCCCGATCGGGACGCACCGACAGTGGGTTTTCTCCCTCGCCGCTGTCGACCGCGTCTACGCAGAACATCGTCCCCTTCCCCCAGCGGCGGGATCAGGTCGGATCTGTGACCAGCGGTGTGGCCATCGTCGTTCTATGCTTGTGAAGAGAGCAACCCAAGCAAGCAGGCTTGTAGCTTAGGCTCCTACTAGTGTATATATAGTGGAGCAGTTTCCTTTTTCTCTCCATATCAACCATTTTATATTGCGTACGTGTCATTGAAGAGTGAAATGATGGTTGCTTCATCCGACTAACTTACTGTGTCATTTGACTGCTCCTGAGTGGCCCCTACATGTACTCCCCCTACGTGTATGACCATTCCTGAGTCTCACTTGTACTTATCTCTATTTTCTTGCATGACACGTAGACAGGATGCGCATAGAGGAATTTTGTTACTGCACGTTGTTACGTACTACTAGTACCTACTCACTCCTTTCGGTTCACTACTATTACTCCCTCCGTCCTGGCTTATTGGTCCCCTTTGTACTCAATTCATGGGCTCATTTTCCTCAAGAAATTGTCTTTACCAACGTATTAATATCGGGAATGCATGCGCGAACAACGAATGATTAAACCTTGCATGCAACATTTTGACAAAGCATTGACTTATGAACATGTGAATGTGAGGGACTACAACCTCGTGCATGCATGCAACAGTCACACATACACATGGACACAAAAACGCGCGCGACGCCCTAATGCATGCATGTCCGAGCACATGATGGAACACACATGGTCATGCTTAAGTGCTCAACCTACACGTGCATGCACACACATACTCAGCCAGGGTGAGCTAGTGACCATATAAACACCGGAAAATGTATATATTGACCGCAATGAGCGTATTATGAAGTCCACTGACCATATTTTTACAAATATACAGTGACATACAGTGTATTTATCTCATTTCAAATTAAGCCATATTAACCAGAAAGGAGGCAGTATGGACTAGCATTACTTTGTTGTGTCCCGTCAACTTGCCGAACGAGGAGAAGCTTGCAGGACGGGAGAAGCTTGCGCGCGGTGGCTCGTAGGACAAGGAGAAACTTTTGACTAATGCAAGCTCTCCCTTGCTCAGGCGGTGGACGTGCAACAGTTAATTCGGTGTCAGATTGCCAGAAGCATACACTGTACTAGTACCATTATTGTTCGACTTCCCGAAGAGGCGAACAACCAAGCACAAAGTTTACTACTCCGAGTACTAGTATTACGTAGTACTACTAGTACTACTATACAGGTATGTACTACTAGGAACCGCATGGTGGAGCATCTACACTCTTATTTTATTTTAATCTGTGATAAAGCAATTTTCAACACATTTGGTTCTCTTCGAGGGTTCTCGCATGTGATAGTGGAAGTTGATTGCATGGAACACTCGCCACAATTCTCGCTTAATTCTGGCTCCTATCCTGTTAGAAATAGGAGCGCTTAGTAATATTTTCTCTTTTTTTGTTATTCAGCATGTAAATAGGTCAACAAACCTTGCGGTGCATCTTTGTGCAAACCGTGCTTGCTGCACTTTGAATGTGACCGAGAGCTGGCTTGATGAAACAACTCGCTTCCTTCTTGTTTTTTTGCGGGGTACCTCGCTTCCTAGTGACCAGTCTCTTGGCTGATCGTCCTAAGAATGCTTATATATGAATAAAGCTCTCTCATTTACCCGCAAAAAAGATTAAGCCATATTAACCGGAAAGGAGGGAGTATGGACTAGCACTACTTTTTGGTGTGTCCCGTCAACTCGCAGAACGAGGAGAAGCTTGCAGGACAAGGTGAAGCTTGCTTACACCCTCTCCATCTACCTCAAGCCTGGTGGCTCACAGGACGAGGAGAAGCTTTTGACTAATGCAACCTACCCTCGCCCAGGCGGTGGACGTGCAACAGTTCATTCGGTGTCAGATTGCCAGAGGCATACACTGTAGTACCATCATTGTTCGACTTCCCAAAGAGGCAAAGAGCCAAGCGCAAGGTTTACTAGTACGAGTAGTACTACTAGTATACAGGTACTAGGAACTGCATGGTGGAGCGTCTGTACTCTTATTTTATTTCAATCTCTGATAATGTACACATTTATTCGGGAGAAGTGCGGAAAACGGCAGCCCAATAGTACTATTAAAAACATCGAACATGTAATGATGATATCGATCAACCATGCTCGAATATATCTTGGCCTCCGTGTGAGCCCGTCTGTGTGTTCTTGCTCCTTGTCTCTCTCAAGGAACAGCGGGTTGGCCATTTTGCCGTCAATTGAGATCGGTTTGCTCACACTCCGTTCCCACATGTCAGTGATATGCCAAGAGAAAGTGCGTTGACCGACAGGCCATACGCGTACTTGGTTTTGCACCTTCATACTACTCCCTCTGTCACAGTTTACAGGGCACGCTTCATTCTCATGCATTTCTCTCCATGCATTTCCACCACCAGAGAGATTTTAGACGCGTTTGGTTTAATGCTCAATTAATTAGGGCATGGTAACCGCAATCAAGTCCACAATTTTCTCTCGATGTATGTGTGTATGCGGAGTGGAGTAAGTGCATGCATGTGTATACCCGGGGTGGAAGCACTGCATGCATGTGTGTACGCATTATTTCCTCTAGTAATAGACGTCGTGCTATAACTACCAATGCTATTTTTCAGGCCGATCGCTAGTCGCCTTGGTCCCAGAGATTGTTGAAGCGCGCTCTATAAACAATGACGGAGGGAGTAGTATGAGCGGATTCAAAGAAGAGTGTAGTGATGGTTGCTTGTTTTGAGCAACTTACAGTGGGAAAGGTGGGGCTTATGATTTGACTGCTCATTCCTCACTATTAGTGCGGCGCAACGACCGGGCTGAGTCTCCCATGCGGTTGTGCACTACTCCCTCCGTTCCTAAATATTTGTCTTTCTAGAGATTTCAACAAGTGACTACATACGAAGCAAAACGAGTGAATCTACACTCTAAAATATGTCTATATACATCTGTATGTGGTAGTCCATTTGAAATTTCTAAAAAGACAAATATTTAGGAACGGAGGGAGTATAATTTGGTGCATGGCACATGGACCCGGATGCTGAAGAGGCTTCTGGCAATGCTATCAAGCTTCCAGCATTTGTTTACATAATTGACATACTATATAAGTAATTTTCCAGCGATATGAAATTGTACAATGCCTTGAGCTTTCAGCTTTTGTTTCGTGTGTCTTGCCATCCATGCTCTTTCGGAAAAAATAAAAAACTAACTTCCTTGCTAATGCATCTCAATGATTAGCAGATCAGAGCTAATATTTACATCACAACTGAAGACAAAGTTGTGAGAAGGTGTTAAATTAAAATTGGTCCATGCTTTCATTGGCAGCAACTTCGCCCTAGCTCTGTCTAAATCAACAAGGCATGTCGGGAAAAAAGTAGCTGTCTGGAGCATGCAACATTCTGATCATTTTGTGCAGTTCCACTAAAATAGAGCTGAGCGTCCCTGTTCCAAAGATATTAAGTGTGATTAAAATAATAGAGGACTGTTGATGAAACAATAAACACACAAATAGAAGCCGGTCACCTTTGCAGTCTCTCTTAAGACTAACTAGTTGGAGAAGATTAAGCAAATAGTTAGAGAAGATTAGGCTTGGAGTTGGATGAGGAGGATAGAGCAAAACCAATCTCCCTTTGTGCAGTCGCATTGAAATGTAGAGACGTTGCCCGTGTGACATTTTAGTAGAACTGCAAAAAACACTCTTAAGAAAAAAGTGATTTGTGCAGTTCACCAAAAGGTCGCAATACCAACGTGGTGAAGTGGATAGCCCTGTTTGCAAAAAAGAGGTAGAAAGGAAACAATTACTGGCCAATAATAGTTGATGACACATACGACAACAAAAAGAAAGCATATTCCTTGTCCTAAGGGAAGATAACAGCACGGTTGTGTTTATCTAAAACGGTGTGAGGATGAGTTTGCAATATGGAATGTACATCGGACGAGCTACGTTTTGGGCAAAGAACTAGGGAAGATCCACATGCAAGATTTTCCACATGCAGCGACGTGGGAAGATGGGCAGTGGAGCAAGCCCGGAGGGGATACCTGGGGGTTGTCGGGATGTAACTAGGAGGGCGGCGGCGGGCGGGATCTGCCCATACTGTGGCAGCGAGCAAGTGCCGTAGGCCCTACCGCGCCGGAGCTTTGTCAGAGAGAACGGCGGGTACCGCAGATCAGGACGTGCTGCCTCGGCGTCGTCGAACGGAGAAACGATGCACATCCTACCTTTTCCGCCGGCGGACGGGATGCGGCCGGATCAGTGACCAATGGTGAGAGAGAGAGAGGCCACCGCCGCCTTGTGTGAGATACTCTGAAGAGAGACAAACCGCGGCAGGCAGGCTCCATTGTATATAGTGGAGCAGACTAAATTTTCTCCATAAAAATCATTTTATATTCTGTGTACGTGCCATTGAGCAATATAACTTTATTTAAAAATAACACGCCAACACATCAAGTCGAACTTTGTTTCGTGCACGCGTGGTACACGACCTCCGCAGGTAAACAACCGCTACACGCGTTCAAATTAGCACGTGGGCTGCCATTTCATACAAAAATGAGCTCCGCAGTGTACCCGCACGGGTGTGGCTGGGCATGAAGTGTGAGTACGTGCACCTATTCTCTTCGTGTACGTACACCACCTACGTGGGTTTGTGTGAGAGGGATACAAACCTAGAGAGAGATAGTGTGTGGGTTCGTGAGTGTTTTTTCTTGGGGGGTGCGTGAGAGATGGACAGGGAATATGTGTCGATGATATTTCAAACAAAAAATGTAACATATGCAATGTGTGTGAAATAGAGGCCTGGATATATCATATATATAGAGGGGGCGATCCATAAGAAGAGAGTGGAGGTATCATCGGCGTGAGGTATCCATAGAATCGAAGAGAGGGATGAAGTGTGTGTGTGTGTGCGCGCGATCGATAAAGAGTGCCATCGAATTTGTGTGTGCCAACGTCAAAGATATAGGGTGGCTGGCCTACTGGAACGTGAGAGGGGACAGGTGCAGTTTGACTCTGTGGCATGGATACCTACCTACAGCGTTCGACTATCGGTGTGTGTGTGTGGGGGGGGGGGGGGGCAGAGACCTAACTATAGAGGTAGAATGGCTGGTATATGTGTGGAGGAGGAGAGAGACCTACCTTATGTATTGAGGGAGATCGATCGGCATCCATGCATATGTGTAGGAGAGGAATAAGGTTGGGAGAGAGACAGAGCTAGAGTGTCGGAGGGGTTGGTGGTGGAGTTGCTTCTCACAAATGGTGGGAGAGGCCTGCTAGACAAACGGAGGGCACGCGTACAATATCAATAAGAGAGGGGATGCCTGCCTGTCTGTGCACGTGCGTGTCAGGACCGGATTTTCAACAATCACTTATTGAAAAATTGCCCCTTTCTTCAGACCAGTACAGAAAAATCCATCTTACTGGTAGACAATTCCTTGATACAGAAATCCAGTAGTACTAAAATATTATACAGGGTTGAGCTGAGGCTACTCAACAATTTATTATAAGTACGCCAATATTACACATAAAAGTGGATATGACACAAAGGGTGTGGTGGCATAACTACTAACTCGTAATAAAAGTGGTGGTGGATATGTCACAGTGAAGTGGGTGACATGACTCCATAATCTTACAACTCATCAAGCGCCGGAGTGAGGCTCGATGATTTTATTAGGGTAGCGGAAGCGTATATAATACAAGTGACCGACTCCAGGATCGCAAGGGACTGACTGGGAATCCTCTAGGTGTCGGACTCGCTATTGTACTCTTCATCCATAAGATCGCCTTCGTCAACATCTGGCCAAATCAACAAGCCAGGTGAGTACTTTGAATGTACTCGCAAGACAGTTTGGACATAAGATATAACAAATGCAAACATGATGTACATGAGCAAATTGGTAATACACACTCATGTAACAAATTTGCACGGCAAGATAAATAAAAAGGAAGTCGGGCGGTATTCCTCCCGAAATCCCAATAAAATAGCAGAAGACCGATCGGGTGTCTGAAGCGACGCCTCGAAAGGTAAAAATAAATTAACATGCCGCAGTCGGGCGTCAGGGCGACACCACATAAAGGGCTTATACTGAAAAGTAAATGACAGTACGTGCCACAGTCGGACGTCTGAGCGACATCACATAAAGGGCTTATATCAAAAGTAAATCTCAAGAATGCCACAGTTGGACGTCTGAGCGACATCACATAAAGGGCTTATATCAAAAGTAAATCACAAGAATGCCACAGTCGAACGTCTGAGCGACATCACATAAAGGGCTTATATTTCATCATTCGAATTCGAGAAGTCCATGGAGGTAGCACCATCCCAAGGAATACTCGGTATATAATAATAAACAGGTTAGTCTATCCACAGGAATAATATTCAGCCGGGTTTACCACTGTCAGTTAACATGTTTGTTCTCCAGAGACTGACACTGAGACTGACACTAGATCTGTCAACCAACGTCCTTGACCGAGGACATGGATACTCGAGTAGTTTTTACTCTGCAGAGTTTGTACTTTTTATCCACAGCCAATGGATTTCAGTAGTCACAAAGGACTAGTTCCGTCTATGGTATTTTAGAAGAAAACACATCTAACCAGTACACACCCATTCCACATCCCGCTGCCAGGAATCACCCTAGGCAACGTTCAAGAAAAACTCTAAGACGGGGAGGCCAACACCTCGAATAGCATGGGATCAAATTTATATCGCGCGCTCTAAGGGGTGCCCCCCCTCTCGGTCCCAACCAGAAACACCCATGCCCCCTGACCGGATGACGGGCTTTAATCCAGGGCCATGGAACCCTCATCACGGCCCCTCTATTTGGTGTGTACATGGAAAGAGGTTTGCAACTTACTAAACCGTATTCTTTGCAGAAAACATGTGGTAGCACGAAAAGAAGGCGAACGGGAACAAAACTCGATCTATGTCAACACTGGAGTTAAACAGTTTGTTTTAGAACTGGCATGCTCCGACAATACCAGCTTGCAACCTATCATGCCACCACATGATTAGGTTGTTTCACCATCTCATGATCACATCAAGTTTTGTAGCTCAATTGCAACTTACCTTGCATGAAATATAACATTCAACAAATGCTTATATAAACATGCCATGAGAAAACCACTCAAGCAAACATGAAAAACACTCATCATATCAACGGTTCAAACATGCTTGCCTGGTTCGGAGTAGTCGGAGTCTAGCTCGGCGAAGTTGACGGCACCGTCACCTCCTTCGGTATCTACGTTACATAAAAATATCGGATTCTAACGTAAATACCGTGCGTGCATAAAAATAGTTCCAAATATTTTTCAAATAAATGTGATAAAAAACTAGGCAGAAAAATAGAGATGACAGAAAAAGAATCAACTCAAAATTATCTTTTGTTTAAAAGTTATAAAGGTTTTAGTCCAGGGACCAATCTGTAAGAAACAGAAAACCGTCCAGGGGCTAGTTTGAATAAACAGAAAACGTTTCGGATAGAAATACGCCAAACCAAAGAGAAAACGTATTCTGCCCGAAGGCGTCTTCAGAAAACGGTTCGAATAAGAAGAGGAGAGGCTGACGAGGGGGTCCCACCCGTCAGGTTTAAAAAGAGCTCGCTGGCGCCAGAAGCAAACGGTGAACGCCGGCGACGATCGACGGCGAACTAGAGGAGGGCAAGGGGATGGTTGCACTTACGGGACAATTCCGCGTCGGTGGGTGGTGGAATTGGTCGTCGGCGAGTACCATGTCGACAGCCACTTCCTCTACGGCGGATGGCGGCGTCGGGCGGGGATGGATCTCACCGAGGAGAGCTCCAGACGCCAAATTAACGCGCGGGTCAGGGGAGTGAGTGCACTAGGAGGCGGCTGACCAAATCTGGGCTGCGGGAGCTCACTCACCAAAGAGGATTTAGCCGGAGCCCGAAGCGGATCGGGGCGGCCGGAGGCGAGGAAGAAGACCCTCCCGAGGCCCTCTGATGAGTGGAGCATGGTTCTGAGGAGAGGTGGAGTGGTGCTGAGGTGCTGGATGGCTCGGGGCCTTCTATTTATAGGCGGGTGATGGGGGTTGCCGTGACGGAGATTTACTCCGGCGCGGATCATGGCGGTCGGCGCGGTTAGCAGGGAGGTTACGGCTGCGGGCATGCTGCTGCACCTCTCTAGTCTCCATATTAGCACTAAACCAAGCTGGTTATGCAGGGGACTCGTCGTTCGATGGAAAGGTGGCTTACAGCCACGGCGGGTGCAGAGAGCATGCTCTGCATTGCTCAGGCCACGCCGACGGCTCTGCCGTGCGCGTGCAGGTGAGGGATGGCCACGTGGAGGTCCCTGGTGGTTTGGGCGGTGCTTTGCTGCGGCGTTCTGCAAGGGAGGCCTCTGGCGATGGCTGCCGACGGCCCTGTTGCCGTGGAAGGGGGCTGTGCCGGCGCGCCAGCTCACCACCGACGCCCACAACCGGCCAACCGTCCGTGCGACGCCCAGGATAAGAAGGAGGAACAGGGAGCAACGGGCCAATGCGCGCACTGGCGAGATTGACGCGGAGCTCTGACGAAAACGACACTGTCACCTGAAGCTTAACATTGAAACTCTGAATTTGACTGAAACAGTGCACGCCAGCTGTTCGACGAAATGTTTGATGCACGTGGAAAATTTTTCTGGAGCTGAAACTTGGAGGGGTGGTCTCTTGATGCATCCAGAGACTACCTGAATTTTCTCAGAATTTTTAGAAAGGGAAAAGAATGAATTTCACCAAAAATAGCAAATCTGGTCCAAACTTGCAGTAAGCAAATTTTGAACTGTGGACCAGCAGCTCCTGATGGATCTAGGTTGAGGGTACCAAGGAGTAGCTAGGGTAATTTACTTGGGATTAATAGCTCAAGGAATCTGGTACTTCCTTTGTAAATCCCAAGGGTCCAAATAAATTACAGAAAAAAAGTTTGAGGTGAAAATAAATAGAAATAAAATCTAAAAGAGGTTGAAACTTGCTGGAATTGGATGCTTGGCTTGACCCAAAGTAGGGAGGAGGGTTTAGGAAGAAAATTTACAACATAGGTCATGGCAAGAGAGTATTTTTGAAAAGGGAAAGATAAATCCAAAAATTGTAGGAATTCTTTTTAATAAAAGAAATAGTAAAACAACCCAAGAGTATTTGTGTTGAACCAACACATGTTGAAAAACCCTCAAGACCAGAATCAAGATCGAGAAGGACTCATAAAAGATTTGTCATAAAAAGGATTTGAGAAGGAGAGTCCCTCTTTAGAAAAATTCAAATAACCTCCTTTAAATCAAATAAAGAATTTGGTAAAAAAAATCAAACCAAAATTTTTGGGGTGTTACAGTGCGTGTGAGAGACGGGTCAGGAGGCATGCATGAATTATGAGGGGGGACGATATGGCTATGGTAAGCAGACGTAACTACATAGGAAGATCAATCGTCCTTTGTCGAAGAAAGGGAGAGACATAACTTGTGAGGTATGTCGATCGATGCGTGGGGAAAAAGAGTTATAGTCGACCTAGGTATATGTAGGGAGATCGATCGGTATACATGCATGTATGTGTTAGAAGCAATTAAGACCCGAAGAGAAGGATAGAGAGAGTGAGAGGGATGCAGCTAGGAGGTGGTGCGAGAGGCCTACTATATCAAGGGGGAAGGAGTGTGCGAGTATTAGATTGAGGAAAAGAGGGGTGGGAGTGAGGCATGGACGGTGAGAAGAGAAGAGGGAAATCTTGTGTTTGTGGTAGGCACACCTGGCTAGAGAGGTATATCAATCGGTGTGTGCCGGAAAGAAGGAGCTGGGGGGCCTACACACACCGTGGGTGAATGATCTAATGTGAAATGACGAATGTGCGCAATGGAGCTAGAGAATGCTGAGGGAGGGTGAGAGGGAGGCAGGCGTGTGCATGCACGAGAGAAAGTTAGCGCTAGCTACAAAGATAAGAGGATTGTGTGGGTGTAAAAGATGAATAGAGATCATAATTCATTATAAAAGTGGATTCAGATATTTGAAGAAGATATCATAGTGTTTTAAACCGACGCATGCATGAATATATATAAGGGTGATACGCATGGTGTGGTTATGACCATGTTATACTACATATAATATATAGAACATTTATTTGAATTTGTGATAATGTGTGGCTTTTGCAGCTCAGGGCTAAATACTTATCATAATGTAGGGGGTGGGGCACTATACTTTGTGTGATAAACACAGTGTACGTATGAAACATGGTTTAGATTATGAAGATCTAGTTAGTACATCAAATGTACTATTATTTGGAATCAACATCAAGTGTATTCAAAATTTTGAATTCGAGTTCATATAGTACACATAGTTCATATCTATCTCTATAGTAATCATATGGTGTGTTGTTAAGATAATACACGAATGATGGTTTAAGTTGGCAACAATCATGATTGTAGATTCTTATTCAAATAGAGAAACGAATTCAAATTTAGTTTGAATTGCAGCGGTAGTATAGACATTTGGAATGCACTAAAATGTTGGTATGAGTAGGTTACATGCATTATACAGCCAGTGAAAAAATGTAATTGGACATAACATGGATTCATAGCTTTGAATAGCATTTGTACAGTAAAACGAGACAAGACTCCCTCTTTGTGTGGTGCGAATAGTTTTATTTTTTTCATTTTTTTCGTTGAGGGAAGTGCGAATTGATTTGGTACGTACAATATTACACGTTAGGCTTGTCCCTAAAATTCAACCCGCGCCTTGTTATATCTCGAAAATTCAGATATCGTGCTCCCAAAACTCGCGCCTTCACAACCCGCGCTTTGCTATCCTGAAATTACAACACGCGCGAAAACTCCCTCCAGCTGCCAAATCGCGACACGCGAAATCCCCCTTCTAACCCTGAGCTGAAAGGGCCGCTAGTTCAAATCGGTGGGGGTACTTTTGTAACACACCCTACATTTTGGACAAGCGCGTCCCTAAGTCATGGTTCCCCCCTCCCATCACCTCCTTTTCGCCATTCGAAATCCCCATTCGAAATCCCAGGCCGCCATAACCTCTCTGCTCCAGCCGCGAAACCCCACCCTGCTCCATCCGCCACCCCACCGCTGCCCAGCCGGAGCCTCTTCCCCGATGACGTCGTCCACTGCAACAGCCCGACGTCCCTCATACACCTCCCCGGATGAGGAACCGTCGTTGATCTTGTCGTCCCGCCGGTTCAGCCGCCCCGTCCTCCACCTCCAAGGAGCTGCTCGGACGATCGCCTCATCTATCGCGGCTGATCCATCCCCACAGCGCCGCCTTAACCTACTCCACCAGAACCGCAACATCCTCACCGACTCCTCAAACGAAGCCGAGGCCTACTCGGCGCCACCAAAGAGGTTGTACACTCATCGCATCGCACCTTCTCCTTAACTCGACCTCCTGTCGCCGACGGTGCTCCATCCCGCACCCCCATGGCGCGGCTACCTCAAAGCCGGCGCCGCGGGCGACATCTCCACGGCGGCACTCACCTAGTGTGAGGCCCCTTCGGCGGCGGCGGCCATACCAGCCGGATCTGCTGTTGCTGCTCCGGCTCTCGCTCGCGCTGCTGCTGCTGCTCCGGCTCTCGCTCGCTCGCGCTGCTACTGCTGCTCTGGCTCTCGCTCACTCACGCTGCTGCTGCTCCGGCTCTCGCTCACTCACGCTGCTGCTGCTCCATCTCTCGCTCGGTCGCGCTGCTGCTCTGCTCTTGCTCTTGCTCTTGCTGCTGATGCTGGTACACAGGCTGCTGCAGCTACACTAGTTGCTGCTCTGGCTCTAGTTCGCACTGCTCCTCCAAGCGCTGCTGTTCCGGCTGCTATCTGCTACTGTGTTCCTCGTCAATCGCCTGCTGATTTAGATCATTGTTTCTGTACTACTAGTGCTCGAGCGGCCTAAACTACATGTGAAGTGCCTCTCTGCTACCAGTGCGTTCAGTTTTGATAGTGACATTCAGATTCCACAGTAAATTTCAGTTTTGACAGTTAAGTTCAGAGTCAACAGTTTTTACCTCATTTGTTGTAGTCAGGTGTTTTTTGGTGATATACATTTTACATTTATCACTTTTTGGTAATGTATTTTACATCATCTATTGGAGATGCTATTAGAATCCCACTTGAGATTAACGATGTCTGTCTTGTACTGCTTCAGCCTCGACGTCTTACGGCTCGCCGGAGCTGCTCCAATGACGGAACCATCCATCACAACAGAGCAGTGCCCTGGACGCCATCTACAGATTCCTCAGATCTTCCTCCACACCTCCGACAGCCACCTCTGCCGCAACTTCTTCAGTGACCAACCCAATGATGCTGAGGTCGACATGGCTACGGCAAAGAGGTTGTACACTTGTCGCATCACTTATTACTCTACATTCATGTCGATCCATTAGGGCTATTTTGGTTCAAAGGAAAAAGTGAAGGAAAAACATAGCAATAAGAAATTTTCCTATGGCACTCTACTATTCTATTCATGCATTTTGTTCAAAGTAATGGAGCAAAACATCCACCTGGACCTACTTTTCAAAATCCTATGCATGAAAACAAGACCAAGTGCATTAGTGGTAGAATAACATTCTAACTGTACACGCTTTCATATGGTTTCACTTTAATTTGGCCATGCTTCTTTGCATTCCTCTGCTCTTCCAATTCCTGTGAACCAAATACCCAAGTTGACAGAAATCCTGTGTTTACAAATGCTCTGTTTCCCACGTGCATTCCTATCCTATTCCAGTGTTTTTCCTATCCCTGCGTTTTTAGAATCCTGCAAGCCAAAGGAGCCCTTACAGAATTACTTCAGTTACAGGTAGGTGTCGAAGAAAACTTTGTGTGGTTTGTCCTACTCCTTCTGCAACGTCGTCCACCTCACCTGAGCTGCTCCATCGATAGAAGCATCCACCAAACCAGACATCATGACTCCTGATCGTCTTTCACCGCCTCAGATCTCCTTCCCTGCCGCCGGCACCCACCACAACTGCATCACCATCATCGACTCAGCAGATGAACCTGAGGAGTACACGGGTACACAAGAGAGGTCGCACTCTTTTGTTTCTGCTTATGTTATGCATTGCTTAATATTACCTGCTACTTTATCGTCCTGTTCACCTCTTAGACTCCAAGTCAGGTCCAAATTAATGTTCAAACTTGAGTTTTAAAATTACTTGTGGGGCACATATCGAGGCAGCAATGAATAGTATCTCTGTCTATTATCTGGTTCACCTAGGGTATGCCTATGTTGTTCATCTTGGGTGGGAAACAAATAGTAAAACAATCATCATCTGTCTTTTTATTAAATTAAAGCTATCATCAGCCTGCTATCATTATTTTTGGATCCATCCACTGGTTGTTACCATCACTATAGATTTCTGCATGCTCTCCTTACATAATCTCACTATATTTTTTCGTATGCATGTCAGATATTGTACACAGTCATGCTGAACATGTAGAGAAAAACAGAAGAGTTTTGCGCGGCAATACAATGTCATGCAGACATCGCTCCATGGTGGGTTCAATGGCAAACCCTCCCCCCCTCTCCAGATTATAATCCAGAGGAAGATATCTATTCTGAGGCGGATTCAGATGCAGCTGACCACTCCTATTTACCCCCCAAGGTGTTTGCTCTAACTTGGCATGATGCTGTTGGTCATATCATGCATATGTTGCCTTGCAGTGCCTACTTTCGACATCATATATGTCATTTGTTTAGTTTAGACATGTTCTGTAAGGCCACCTATTTAGTTTCTAAATCATATATGGGAATTATGCAGTCTCATCTCTTTTAGCCAGCCATAATATATGTGAAATATGCAATGCCATCCTGTTTAACCAGGCAACATATATTTGAATGATATCTTGCCCATCCTTTTCTTTATTACATTTCCATTTGTCGATAATTTGTGTACATTAAACTACTCTTCCTGTGAATCAGCCATTTGAGTGGGTGATGGAAAAATCTGGAGTGAAAACAAGGTCTTCAGAGCAGATAGTGCTACCTGTCGAAGCAGATCTCTTGCTGGGTCCCGACATCTCCTCAAAGATGGATTCAGAGACAGATGACCAGTCCTATTCCCCCACCGAGGTGTATGCTCTAACTTGGCATGGTTATACTGCTGATATCATGCATATGGTGTCTTGCATTACATAGTTTAGACATCATATACATAATATTCAACACCATGTTCTTAGTTCAGACATCATATATGCGAATGCCATCTGCTTAGCATATAAATCACATATGTGACTTAAATCAAGCGATCCTGATTACTTAGATAACATGTATGTGAATTATGTCATGCGAACCTGTTTACTAAAGACATCATATAATTATCTCATGCCATCCTGTTTAGTTAGTCATCATATCTTTGAATTATGTCATGCTATGCTATCCAGTTTAGATAGACATCATATATGTGAAATTATGTCATGCAATCCTTTTTAGTTAAACAATATACATGTCAACTATTTCATGCCCTCTTTTTTCCACACTATCTATTGCATCTGTCTCTCATACAATGTCTGCACATTCAACTATGTTTCCTGTTTATCAGCCATTTGAATTGAAGCGGGTGATGGCAGTATCTAGCGGAGTAAAAACACGGTCTTCAAATAAAACAGTGCTACCTCTTGGTGTAGATAGCACCCCGGTTGTACATGCACAAGACCAGCCCTACCACACATAACCCAGACTCTCGCAGATTGTACCCCTACATGGACAGAGAACCAGCTTCACCCAATCTAACCCCAACCCCAGCAGATAGTAAACCAGTTCCTGTTGACACAGCACCATCTCCACCATAGAGCTCCCAAACAAGAGCAGTTAGTAAGGCAGCTCCAGTGCCCAAAGCGCCAGTACTACCACGGCGAACCCCAACTCCACCAGTTAGTACACCTATTCCTGTGGAGGAAGCACAACCAGCCATTCGTAGTTTAGCATCTATCGCATTTGATGTTGTTAAATCCTATGTGCGTATCTTCCCATCATGGAAATATTATACTGAAGATGAAGGAAAATGCCAGTTGCAGGTCTTTGTCCAGGAGTTATGTGTAAGTAATGTTATTCATGGCAATTACTTTGCTTTGTCCCATACATTCTACCTCCATGATGGTTATAATACAGCAAATTTTCCCATTTTTCTCTATAGAGAAGGACCGATTTGGAAACTCAGGATGAGGTAACCTGTGCTAATACCTCTGCTATATTCAAGAATGCTTGGTGGCAGTATCGGAATTACCTGAAGAAAACGTACTTCACTGGCAAAGAAACTCATCAAATTCCCTTACGTTCTCCTGAGACACATTTACTGGACGATGACTGGGAACGCCTAGTTCTGTACTGGTCCCGAACCAAGAATGTGGTAAGGTCTATGAGCTCATTTTTTATTTTTAAGTACTTTATGCCTGCGTCTTACTATACTCTGTTCATGTAGAACAAGTGCTTAAACCTGAAGAACAACTGTTCTCATTTAAGATTCCATTGATATCGTGCATACTGCTTTGCTCTTGTATCACTGTATTTACTCATACAAACTTATTTTTAAATTGAAGGACCCAATCGAAACTCTAATGGCACAACAGGTATGTTTATGTATGTTTCTTTAACAGGTTTGCTCTTATAAATAGCTCTGTTGATTTCAATTTCAATTGTGTATACAGTTGACTTCTCATATCATGCACATTACTAGCATCACAACAGAGCCAATAGTGTTATTGTACATGTAGACCCGTGGTACCCATCTGAAATCTTGTTGTGCCGTGTAGTTTCCCACACTTTGTATTCTTTCAGTGCTGCTTTGTCTTGAACTGATTTGATTTGAACCGTGTCTCTATTTTGATTTGGCACGACAATGCAGTGACCATAGGACATAGATATATGTTTGTTTGATGCTTTTATTATGTACTACTTGGCAATAGAAGACTTGGTAGTTTAATCCTGTCCACCTTACTAATGAACTGGTTCACCGAAATGAGTTTCATATACTAGTACATGCTAAACCTGTTATGTGTCTGCTTGTTTCTTCTTTGAGAATGCTGACAGAATATTGGGGGAGAGTGCCTTATTAAGCAATGGTAAAGGAAGTAATGCAGGTAAGGTTCAGGATAGTGAGACATCCTTGTTGGTCTCCAACAAAGCTGATAAAACAGCTAAGGAAAACTATCTTGAAGACAGTGAGACAACCCCAAAGTCCTGTCTTGGTGTAGTGTTCGAGTTACTGGCCACTACCGCTGGCACAAGCTATTCAAACTCACTGTCTGAATCAGTTCGGTTTCTTGAGTCTCAACTACAAGCTGAAAGACATCGATCAGCTGTGCTGCGACAAGAAGCCGAAGGACCGCGGAAGTCCCTGGAGCATTCAGATGCATACTTTCTGGTGCAACAACAAGCATTGGAGGATTTTAGCACCAAGCAGGAGAAAGCTAATAAGCTTGCTAAGCTTATTGCCAGCATGGTGGATACCCAGGATAATGTTTCTTGAGCTCTTCTGATGTTGTTTCAGTTATGGACTTGTTTTGCTGCCGCGTTTATTTGCACTGGTGGCCAATTTAGACGGCCAGTGTATGTAATATGCTGCTTTGTTCCCTATATCTGCACTGGTGGCGAACTTTGATGCCCAGTGGATGTAATATGTGTAATAGCCGTAATAGCCTAGCGTTAGTTGCTTGCTTATTTATTTCCTTACTGTCTTGTTTAGTTGTTTGCTTGTAGTCACTGCAGTTCTTTTTCTGCGTTTTTCTAGTGGCCACAATAACCTATTTTTATAACTAGGCCACAATAACCATGGCAACACACGGACTATTGTAACCATGGTCCTGCTACCTGCTGTAGTGACCATGGGCCTTCTACGGGCCGTAGGATCCATGGGCCTTCTACGGGCCGTAGGATCCATGGGCCTTCTGCGGGCCATCTAATCAATGGGCCTTCTACGGGCCATATAATCGTTTCGCCAATCATGGGCCGTATTATTCATGGACCAATAACGGTCCGCAAAATGGGCCGTAAACGGGCTAGAGTGGAAATCGTCTGTTTTATGGCCCGACCATAACGTGTCGTTAATAGGCCATATTTGATGATCCTATGAAAACAGCCCAACGGGTTAACGGGCCACAAACGGGCCGACTGTAACCACAGGCTGAATTTGGCCCACAAGCGGAACAGGCCAGTAACGGACCGTAAGTAACCGAATTCTAGAAATGAGCCCAAGAATAAATGGGCCCTTAGAAGGCCGAAAGTTAACACGGGCTGGAAACGGCCGACGGAATAATGGGCCGTTAATGGGTATAAAGCGATACACTGTTCATTATGGGCCAGTTTCACCTCGGGCCTTTAATGGGCCCAGAGTTACAAAGGGCCTCGTATGGGCCGAAAGTCATCATGGGCCATAAATGGGCCGGAAGTTACAACGGGCTGGAATCATATTGGACGGCCCAGATGAAACTACTGGGTCTAATTCGGATAGGCCATAACGGACCGTGAGTTAGCGGGCTGTAAATGGGCTATATGCGAACATGCCGTTAATAGGCTTTCCGTGGGCTGGCCCGCTACCTTTTGACCAAGTCAAATGGGCCGGCCTTTTCACCGGAATGGGCCTCTGTTGGGCCGTGCCACATGTCGACGTATCATAGGCGCCTCCGGTCCAATGAGTGGATAACATCTATCCCAACGATGAGCCGACATGTGGTTCTTCTGGCCATTGAGAATTTTACACGTGGAAAATCCCCATTGGTCCGGGCTGTTAACGGGTTATCGGATTCAAACCGGAACCCGATAGCTTAACGGTGACCCGTTACGGTGGATGCCACGTGTCGGTTACCCTTGACGAAAGCACTTCCATGACGCGCCATTTATCGTCATGGAAGTGGACACTTCCGTGATGACAATTTTGGCATTGTCATGGAACACTTCTACGACAGCACAGGTATGACTATCTTGATTCTGTCATAAAATCTTCATGGATGTACATGCATGACAGAAAACGTGACCTACTGTGACAAACACGTATTATCACGGAAGTGTATTTATTTTTGTAATGCTACAATCATAGACCCTTCGACGAAACTATGTGCGATGCATTAATCGCAAACGGTGATGTAAAAAAACCAAAAAAAAAAGATGCAAAACATTTGCGATGGCAGATACATCAAACACAGTTCAGATTTTAGTTGCGTGTGTGATGCAGGGCATACGGTTCGTTTCAATGAACTATTTGCGATGAGGCAGAAGAATAGAAACGGGCAGCCAGATGAAGGTGTGTGCGATATACGGCATACAGTTCACTCAGATTAACTGTTTGTGATTAGGCAACACAACAGAAACCGTCAGCCAGATCAAGGTGTCTGCGATTGACGGCATACACTTCAGACGGATGAACTATTTGTGATTAGGCAACACAACAGGAACGGTCAGCCAGATCAAGGTGTCCGCGATTGACAGCATACACTTCACACGGATGAACTGTTTGCGATTAGCCACAACAAACAGAAACAATTAGACAGATCAACGTGTGTGTGCTTGACAGGCACACATTCTAATTAAAAGAAGCATGCGCGATAGTAATAACGAGCGCGCACGGTTGATGGAACAAGACATGTGCTGACATCACCTATTGTGGTGCACCCTATGGTGCAAATGCCACGTACGCGGCCGAGAACGCATGCCCACGTTACACCATCTGGGAATAGTGCCGCACTTAGAAATTATAGAACCGTCAATAAATTTTGAGCCTGCGTCCATCACATTCCAAATTACTACCACGCTATATTTAATTGCAAACCTGTTCACACCGATCAAAATCTAAACGGTTTCCCACTTAGGAGCGTATTAGTACTCGGTTATAAATACTACCTACTCCAAGATGACTACACATTCCTCCTCAACTCCTCATCCACAAAAACAAACAAGTCATTCATCGTCGTTCCCTTGCATCTGCCATGGCCCGCATGAGTTCTGGGTCAAGAGATTACTACCAGGGAGAGGCGAGCATGGAAGTGGAAGCACGAGAGATGTCCCGCCTCACCGCAAAAGCAGCCGACATGTCTCGCGACGCCGCCGAAGCAGCACACAGGTCCCGTCGCGCCATCGATGCGGCAGACTGGTTCGGCCGCGCAGCAGAAGTAGTAGAGATGTCCCGTCGCGCCGTGAATGCAGCAGAGATGTCCTCCCGTGCCATGACGGCCTGGGAAAAAGTCTCGTGGGTAGGCAAGGACTCTCACAGGCGCATGCGTGCTATGCTCGATGACCTGATGGGTCGGATCTCCGACTGGATGAAGCTGCAGGATGAGATGAATGCCTCATTTGAAAATGCTACCAGCGTCATCCAGGGACTAAGGGAGGACAAGGCGAAGCTCCGAACCGAGCGCGACCTGCTGAGGGTGAAGATCGCCGGAATGACGAAGCAGCACGAGGAGACCACTGCCTTGTTGAAGAGGACGGGCGTCATCGTCAAGAAACTTATGGACGAGAATGCCATGCTCCGCATCGAGCATGAAAGGCTGGTGGAGGAATCCGTGGATGCTCTCAAGCAGCGTATTGAGGACACAAAAGAGCTCATCGCCGCTCGCCGTGAGAACTAGTCTCCGCGGCCTGCAGTAACGCATCAAGAAAGTAGAGATCAGCGAGCCACATCGTTGTCTGCATCTTCCTTCTTCTTTTGCCCTTGTGTATTTCGGGTGTTGCCACATGTGGCTTTTTTTAATTATCTTCCTAAATATGTAAGAAAATTATTATCCATTGTCATCGTCCTTATATTCATCAGTATTGCTATAGGTCACAGTCGATGCTATATAGGTCCGTCGGATCTTACATCAAGATCCGTGCAAAACTTTCTTTTTAGATTTTCTTTTTTCTCTCTTAAATCTCAGTCGAGTGAGACATTGCCACGCCATTAAACAGGGGCTCAGCCGCCATGAATGGAGACGTTGGGAGAGAGATGGGCGGCGGATGGAGGTCAAAGGGCTCTCCTCCCGATAAGCACACACAGGGGTCTGATCGCATGCCTCCCGTACTCAAATAGCTACCCCGCACGACACGTCCTAGCCAATAAAAAAAGGGGACGCGTGGCGGCACGTAAATGGTAAGTAGAACGCCCATGGTTTAAATAATACTTGTGTTTCCGATTGTAACATGACAGCACTTGTTCCAGAATGACTTTGTTGATTGTTAATGTGTGCGCCTTCGCAAATCCGACAAAAAATTTACCACAGCATGTTGGTGCCATGTCATGACACCATGCCAAGTTTCATGATTATCAGGCGAGTTTTGGATTTACGAGAATTTTAAACCAAGTTTCTTGATGTTTCAAGTCGAGCCAAGACGCCCAGATGTTTGAATTCCATTCCCATTTTTTGCATGGGACCTAGAAATTCGCCCAAGTACACATAAATGATTTTTCAACTAACTTTGGCGCACTGGAGCATGTGCTTGTAGTTCAAATTTGAATTATGTGCATTAAATGCCTGGAAACTCAATTAATGTATAAAAAAGGCCAAACGAATCTGGAATAATTCCAAAATTTAGCACAAAACTCCTATTGGTCTAAGCTTCCTGTGTAAAAAAAACAAGGCGGGAGAAGGCAGTGTATGTCGTTTCGCACACGGAGGTTGTTGGGGATATAACCCCACGGTGAGACCCGCCCTAACTGGGCCAGGTTAGGCTGTTGGCGATTCATAAAGGAGGCCTTAGACAGACCTGAGAAGTCAAGACGTGGAACCCGGAGGGCGACTTACGTGGTGAGCCGGACGCGGCCCAAGCCCAGAAGATGGTGCGAGACCTGGCGATGTAAGCCGCCCGACGGTGACTTGCCTAGCAAGGCAGGGCGACTTGGAACCGGGGTCGGTCACGAAGTATGACCCGACCCAGACTCTTGTAAGCCCAGGTCCTTGACCTGTGTATATAAAGGCGAGTCCCTGCAGCGGGTTAACCTAAGTTACAATCAATCGATAGCTAGGTCAAGCGATTCCGCTCCCTTGTAATCGATACTCAAGCTATAATCAACGAGAGCAAGAGTAGGCTTTTACCTCCACCGTGAGGGGCCAAACCTGGGTAAACCTTGTGTCTTTCTTCCTGCTCAACCCCATCAAGCTAATCACCATTGCGATGGCTCCACACCTAAGTCCTTTCACAAGGGCATCTGTCGTGACAAAACCACGACAGTTGGCGCCCACCATGGGGCCAGCGCACGGTGGTTTCGAGTTCTTGAAGGGCTCTTTCCCAGGGATTGAGGGATACACCATTGGCAGGATGACTAAGAGTCACCGCGGCAAGCTCTACATCGATGACGCCGGCCGGGGCCCCGAGGCCGACTCAATCGTGTATGAGTACCGGGTCCCCTTCGGCGGAATTCATGTCTTCATTGGAAAGATCGACGGATCTGAGCCTGAGCCGGACACCTCCACCAACCTCGTCGAGTCGGCCCAGCGCACGCGACCCGCCTGGATTCAACCCGACTGGAAGCGTGTTTTTGTCAGTTTCGCGCATGGCATGGATCTTGCGGAGGACTCTGTATCTGGAGGAGAGACTCTCATCTACTCAAGTGATGAGTCATCGACCGGAGAGACGGAGTCGATTTACCAGCTTCAAGACGGCGGGCTTGGGGACTATTCCAATGGCAACAATATTCCGGGCCTCTATGAACCGCCGTGCAGGGCTGCAATTTTCATGGCTGGCACAGGGCCGGCTCTTAACTCGTCAACAACTGCAGCTATGACATCTGGCTCGACTGCTGTGGTGTTGGCTGGTGCTAGCGGCTCAGATAGGCCGCCGGCTCAAGTTTTGTCAGATCTCCTGGGCACTTTGACAACTTTGCTAGCGACGGAGGTTACTACAGTGAAGCAAGCGGAATGCAATGCAGAGATTGCAAAGGTTCGGGATGAGATAACCAAAGCCCAGCAGGATATTGCAGCTAAGAACATCCAGACGGCTGCGCTGATGGCTCAGATTGACGCAGAGGCGGAATGTGTGAAGGCTGAAGCCTGGTGTCTGAGTTTGAATCAGGATGCATCCAATGCAGTATTCCAGAGGCGGTATCAGAGTCGCCTACCACCGTCATTCGACCCAAGGCATTTGTTTAATATTCCTGGAGCGGGTCCAAGTACTCCGGATGCCCGGGTGAATCCTCAATTAAACCCGGACGTGCCTGGAAGTCAGGCGGCGGCTCAACCTCGTCTGAGATGGCATGAAGGGAGGAGCTGGGTCCTAACCCGCCCCCCAATCAGACACCGCCACACCGTTCTCCAACGCCACCACCAGGGCACTTTTCTAACCCGGTGGATAATATGTTAGCAGCAGCGACCCGACTGGCGGGTATTCCAATCGAGGGTCAGTCTCCGGTTGCAGTGGAGACCCAGAACGTGGTTGAACTCCTTCAAACGGCTGTTGCGCAACAGGCGGCTTACTCATACAGCTGTGATCATGTTCACTCGACCCCTCGCCCAAGTCGAAGTTACAGTTGCCGTATTGAGTCGCCCGCAGTTTCCAGCAGTGAACTACGATGTCGACCGCTCCAGGATGACCCGCCCTGTGGAGATAACCTGCCCCTTACTCATGCTCAGGCAATTGTGAATGAGGCTAGAGCCTGCCGAGAGGTGGAGGCGGCGGCAACGGCTCAACTGGGGGCTTATCAGCAGCCCGCGGCGACCCCTTCAACCTCGATGGGAGCTGGGACAATTTCCAGGACGGTTGGTGTGCCTTGTTTAGTATCGGCTTTGCGTAATGAACGTCTGCCCAAAGACTTTAAGGGTCCTCGCAAGGTGCCCAATTACACAACTGATCTCCCTCCTGAGGCTTGGATTGAGAGTTATGAGTTAGCCATGGAGATGTTACCATGATGTTGGATGACCCACTCGCACATGGTTAAAAGGATACCTCCTAATTCTATCAACTCATGGGCAGAGTAGAAGGCACGTTTCATCAAAAAAATTCAAGGAACATGCAAGCAGCCTCTGACGATTATCGATCTGGATAACTGCGTACAGCGTGAAGATGAGTTGGCCCATCATTGGGTCCGGCGGGTCTCCGCTATTATCCACTCGTCGGATAGTATTGCGGCGGGTCAGGCGGTTCTGGTCTTGGAGAAGAACTATTACTTTGTCCCCCTTAAGCAAAAGCTTGGGCGGCTTAAGCGTCATTGCACGGACATGGGCGAGCTCATGGCGGCTCTCATTAAGTATGCAGACTCTGATAACACAAAGGACCCTGGATCTGATGATGAGAAATCCAATAAGGGCAAGAAGGATGGCAATGGTAAGGGTCGGCCACAAAATGTGGCAGGGCATAATGGAAAAAAACAAGGTAACGGTGGTAAGCGACGACACCCCGATGGCGGGTCAGATCTAGTAGCTAACACCAACACTAGGTACAAAAACCAGCGCCGCAATGGTAATGGTAAGCCGCCTTTTGGCGGACCAAAGCCTTTTAACCTGGAGGCAGCACTTAATGACCCGTGCCCGAAGCATAGTCTTCCTAACAAGCCGTCTACTCATGCTTGGAAGGATTGTTGGGTTATGCGAGAGTTTAGGAATTATAGCCTCAGTCAGAATCATGGCAATAACAATGGGCCGCCCGGCGGGTCAGTTTCTGGCTATCAAGGTCAAGGTAACCATGGTGGTCATAATCAACAGTCTGATCAGGGTAACCAGCAGCAAAATAATCAGTCAGGTTATCAAAGTAATCCAAAGAAACTTAACGGAGGTCAATACCACATTTTCACTACAAGTCTCTGCAAGCAGGATCAGAAGATTCGTAAGAGCGCGGTCAATGGTGTTGAGCCAGCAGTACCTCAATACTTACGATGGTCAGAATATCCGATCACATGGAGTCGGGAGGATCACCCGCCCCGGGTTGAGAATCCGGGTCATCTGGCATTGGTGGTAGCCCCTCAGGTTGGTGGTTATAAATTCATTAAGGTGCTTATGGATGGTGGCAGCAGTATCAACATCTTGTATTATGATACTTTTCGCCGGATGAATTTAACTGATAAGGATCTTAAGCCATCTTCCACAGTCTTCCATGGTGTGGTGCCTGGTAAGTCGGCGTATCCTGTGGGAAAAATGGCCCTAGAAGTAGCCTTTGGTGATGACTATGACTACAGAGCAGAGACCCTTTGGTTTGAAGTGGTCAAAATCAAGAGTCTGTATCATGCTTTATTCGGACGGCCGGCTTATGCAAAGTTCATGGCTCGCCCTTGTTATGTCTATTTACAGCTCAAGATGCCAGGGTGAAAAGGGACAATTACGGTCCATGGTGATCGGAAAGTCGCCTTAGAATGTGAGGAAGGAGATGCAGCTTATGCAGAGTCAGCTTGTGCTGCTGAGGAGCTTAAGTTCTACAAAGATAATGTTGACCCGGCTGATATGACCCCTCTGAAGAAGCCCACTACTGAGCAAGACCCCTTGTTGAAGTTTAAATCGGCTGATGATACTAAGCAAGTGGATTTTACTCCTGGCGACTCATCTCAGCAGTTCATAGTGGGGGCTAATATAGATCCCAAATAGGAAAGCGCGCTCATCAAGTTCATCCATTAGAATCGGGACATATTTGCATGGAAACCCTCTGACATGTCGGGTGTACCGAGAGAATTCGCTAAGCACAACCTTAATGTGGATCCTAAATTTAAGTCGGTCAAACAGTTCCTCCGTCGTTTCAATGAAGAACGACATAAGGCTATCGGAGTAGAGGTAGCCCGACTCTTAGCTGCCGGGTTTACCGTGGAAGTTTTTCACCCTGAGTGGTTGGCTAACCCTGTGCTGGTACTTAAGAAAAATGGCACATGGCGTATGTATGTTGACTACACAGATCTTAACAAGGCTTGTCCAGCTGATCCGTTTGCTCTCCCCCGTATCGACCAAATTATTGATGCAACGGCGGGTTGTGAGAGCTTATGCTTCCTGGATGCTTATTCTGGTTATCATCAGATCAAGATGGCAGTCAAAGACCAAGAGACGACATCTTTTATTACTCCTTTTGGGGCTTTCTGCTATGTTTCTATGCCTTTTGGACTTAAGAGTGCTCAGGCAACTTATCAACGTTGTGTTCAAAATTGTCTTCACAGTCAGATTAGGCGCAACGTTCATGCTTATGTGGATGATATTGTGGCTAAGTCAAGGAAGAAGGAGACTCTCCTTGATGATTTAAAGGAAATTTTTGACAATCTCCGGGTCTATAAAATGATGCTTAACCCGGCCAAGTGTGTCTTTGGTGTGCCTGCAGGTAAACTGTTGGGGTTTCTGGTTTCAGAACGGGGCATTGAAGCTAACCCGGAGAAGATAAAGGCTATCACTTCGCTTTCTAAGCCGGCGTGTATCAATGACGTTCAACGCTTGGCGGGTCGCATTGCAGCTCTAAGCCGGTTCATAAGCCGCCTAGGAGAGAAAGCGATTCCTTTATATCAGATGTTGAAGAAAACAAATCACTTTGTCTCGAGTGATGCTGCCAATGAAGCATTTGTGGCGCTCAAGAAACAGTTGGCTGAGCTGCCCATCCTTGCCGCTCCCATTGAAAAAGAGCCTTTGCTCCTGTACGTGGCGGCTAATAATAAGGTAGTCAGCATAGCAGTCGTTGTGGAGCGCAAGGAGGCGGGTAAGGAGTACCCAGTTCAGCAGTCGGCTTATTATGTTAGTGAGGTATTGACTGAGTCCAAGCAACGATATCCACATTGGCAGAAACTGGTGTTTGGGGTGTTCATGGCAAGTCGCAAGCGAAAGCATTATTTCCTTGGGCATCCTATTACTGTGGTCGGCTCTGCTCCTTTAGGAGATATTATTCAAAACAGAGAAGCTACAGGTCGGGTTACTAAGTGGGCAATTGAGCTTGGACCTCATAATCTGAAATATGTGCCAAGAACAGCCATCAAGTCTCAGGCCCTGGTGGATTTCATCAATGATTGGACAGAGTTGCAGACACTTGAGGAGAAGCCTGACAACACATATTGGACAATCCACTTTGATGGGTCCAGGCAGTTGGAAGGCTCGGGGGCTGGAGTTATTTTGACTTCCCCGCGAGGTGACAAATTCTGTTATGTTTTAAGATTAATGTTTCCTTGTACTAACAATGCAGCTGAGTATGAATCTTTGCTCCATGGCCTTCTTATGGCTAAGGAAATGAATTTGAGCCGAGTCAGGTGCCTGGGCGACTCAGATCTCGTGGCCCAGCAAGTCTCGGGCAAGTGGACCTCTAAAGATCCAGTCATGGCGGCTTATCACCGGGCGGTTGAAAATGTTGCTGGTCACTTTAAAGGCTATCAGGTGGATCACCTTGATCGACGGAAGAACGAGGTGGCTGATGCACTGTCCCGACTTGGGTCTCAATGTAAGCTGGTGCCCCCTAATGTATTCCTCGATGTGTTACACAATCCTTCGGTCAAGTTACCGTCTGAAGAAGACCTTGCTATCCCTCACCCGGAGGCGCAATTGGTGGCGGCTCTTCATGCTATTCCTGACTGGACGTTGCCTTATCGGGCTTATATGACTCAGGGCAAGTTACCCGAGGATGAAACTTTGGCACGACAGATCACCAGGAGGTCTAAGTCTATGACTATTGTCAACGGCGAGTTACACCGATGCAGTGTAACAGGCGTGTTCCAACGCTGTGTTTCTCCTGTTGAGGGCCGTGAAATTTTACGAGATTTTCATGAAGGCAATTGTGGTCATCATGCCGGCTCAAAATCTTTGGTGGCTAAGGCTTTTTGTCATGAGTTTTACTGGTTAACGGCTCAGGCTGATGCAGAGGACATTGTTAGCAAGTGTGATGGGTGTCAGAAATTCTCCAGACAAGCTCATGTGCTGGCTCAGGAATTGCGGATGATCCCAATAACTTGGCCGTTTGCGGTCTGGGGGCTTGATATGATTGAACCGTTTAAGAGGTCTAAGGATAAAAAGACCCACCTTCTGGTGGCGGTTAACAAGTTTACCAAGTGGGTTAAGGCAGAGCCAGTTAGCAATTGTGAGGCGGCGACTGTAGTTCAGTTTGTCAAGAAGTTGATCTTTCATTTTGGATATCCTCATAGTATCATCACAGATAATGGCACAAATTTGTCTAAGGGTGCTATGAAGGAGTTCTGTCAAAGAGAGCACATCCGCCTTGATGTGTCATCAGTGGCTCATCCACAGTCTAATGGTTAAGTAGAGCGGGCTAACCAGGAAATTTTGAGAGGTATCAAGCCCTGGCTTATGGTTCCTTTGGAGCGCATGCTGGGTTGTTGGGTTGAAGAGCTACCTTCAGTACTTTGGAGTATCAGAACCACCCCCAACAGGTCAACAGGCTATACGCGTTTCTTCATGGTCTATGGTGCAGAGGCGGTTCTCCCAAGCGATATCCATCATGACTCGCCCAGGGTGGCAGCTTACATTGAAGCTGATAATGAGACGGCACGTTAGAATGCACTTGATGCCTTGGATGAAGAATGTGATCTTGCAGTAGCTCAATCGGCGATTTATCAACAAGACCTGCGTCGCTATCATAGCCGCAGAGTCAAAATTCGGGCGTTTCAAGAGGGCGACTTAGTGCTCTGACTGATTCAAGATCATACAGGCATGCATAAGCTATCCCCGCCTTGGGAAGGACCTTTTGTGGTCAACAAAAAACTCAACAACGGGTCGTGCTATCTCATTGATATCCGTGAGCACAGCAAGTGACGCAAATCTGAGGAGGAGACCAACCGGCCATGGAACATTGCCCATCTTCGGCCTTATTATACTTGAGTCATAGGCTCTCATCATTGTACATACCTCTGTCAATGTATATATTTTATGATCACTTTAATAAAGCTGGCATCCCCAAATTCGGGGCCTCTATCGTTTTCATCTCACAAGAGTCTTTACTGGTTGATCATAAGGTCATTTGGGGGCTTCCTGCTCAATGAGCATAGCTTTATAACCCTCTTGATCGGCTTTCATGCCATGTTATAGGTCACTTAGGGGCTTCCTGCTCATTGAGCATAGCTTTATAACCCTCTTGATCGGCTTTCATGCCATTGGTCGCTTGGGGGCTTCCTACTTAATGAGTATAGCTTTCATACCCACTTTGACCGGCTTTTATGCCATATCTGAGTTAAACCTGCCTGTTTGCAACTTACTACTCCGCCAGGTGACCTACCCTACTCTTGACAGTTAATCTTTTTAAGACCCTGAACTTGTCAAGGTTTAAACAGTGGCTTATATCACGAGAGAGCCGGCTTATAGTGAGCTAGGATAAACTCACCTGTCTGTTGTAGTCTCTCCGCTCTGTGGCCCGTTCGCAGTCTTAACAGTCAATCTTTTCAATAAGACCCTGAACTAGTTAAGGTTTAAACGACGGATTTATGTCACGTGAGAGCCAGCTTACAGGATGAATGGCTTTTATGCCAAGCTTCTTTGAAGCAAAAAATGAGTTTTTCAAAAATCAAACAAAAAGTTGTTCTCTTTTGGTCGTGCCTTCAAGGCCGACTTACAAATATTTGAGTTATACATACTCTTTATTTCTGTTTTGCAGAAACTTTTTACAGATACTGACGGGTTATCCAGCTCCGGGTTATATTGCTCCATGTTGAGTTTATTGCGGCCCGCCACAGTGATCTTCTTAAAGACTAGGTATGACTATAAGTCGCCTCGGATTGTTGGGCTGTCTAACTCGCCCTAACTTGTGACTATAAGTCACCAAGTACAAGGCAATGATGGATCTTTTACAGATTATATATCAAGACTTTGATAAAGGATCCGCAATACTGAAAGACTAGATGTGCATATATATATATGACAAGATCAGAAAGATTATATCACTGAAGCATAGTTGGCATAACATGCTCGAAGGCATGGCATGAGCAGATAAAGTTTTAACTGCGCTATTACATGGCTGCAACAGAGCCCAAAATTCATCAAAGTTTTTCCAGGAGTTGAATTACCCCTCTAAGCCGGCCTCAGCACCGTCCGGGTCATGATCAATCGGGTTAATTTTCTTCGTGGCGCCTTGCAGTTAAAGACTCCGGGTCATCCCGTGCTGGCTCTTTGTCGTCGGCCATCTGGAGTTCACCAGATGTCCAGTCGATGCCAGTTAACGCCTCAAAGGTAGCCTCATCATTAAGGATAACAGAAGGATCAATATCAGGAGTGAAGATATGCTTACGCCTTTGTGGGGTTAAGTCCACAATCTCATGCGTTGGCGACTTCATGCGAACATTGTTGTTATCATAAACCGCCTGATACTTTGGCAGATCCGCCTCTTGTGCAAGTTGGCAGGCTAGAGGCCTCATTTCTCTGACACATTTAGAAAAGTCTTCTTCTTCAAAGATAGACCCATCATCCTTTAACTCTGGACACCCGCCAGCCATCTCTGTTGCATCCAGTTCTACTTGCCAAGCTTTGGCCCGGCTTAACGCTGTGATGGCTCTGATGCGAGCGGCTGACAGCTTCAACTCCTCAATCTGCCCAGGCACCGTTGAAAGATGATCCAGTACAGTCTTCATGAGAGTTGGAGGTTCTTTGCCATTTGAGACAGCCACATGGGTTCACAGGGGGCCAGCGTATAGCTTCCCAGTTAAAGAATAAATTGCCTTCAGCTTCAATAGCATATTCTGGCCAAGATAGCACTTCTGGCACCTGTTCCATAAGAGTCGCCAGGTGGGTTAAAAATCATACTATAAGTTGCCAGGCGAGTTAAAGTAGTCGAGCATATGTTTTGCTTACCAAAGATGGCGGCTATCATGTGAGATATATGATGTTTTAAGCAGGTAAGCTCTTCAGTGACCGGCTTAAGTTGATTCTCAGCATCTTCTGCATGCTTCAGCAAAGTACTCTTCTCAGTTTCCAAGGTGGCTTTTTCAGCAGCAAAATTGGACTTCAGCTTTTCTATCTCTTCCAAGGTGGATTTCAGTTTTGACTCGGCCTTAAGGCTTTCAGCCTGTTGAAGTTCTATATTCTTCTTTAAGTCACCAAGCTATGACTCTTTCAAGTTCAAAGCCTCCCGAAATAAGAGATTGAGGCAGTGGTTACAAGACATTGAACAAGGTTAATATGATACAACTATTCAAGTCCCAAGCACATTGCAAGCAATATCCTTGGCACTTGGGGGCTAATGTAGGTTATTTCAATTTATTTTGAAGACCTGACTCATTTTATTAATATAAGCCGGCCCTTGGGGGCTACACGTGATTTTTTGCAAAGTGGATTACTTATGAGACCCAACTCATCTTGTTAAAGATAAGACAGCTCTTGGGGGCTACACTGGCGGTTTTAAACAATTTATTTATCTGAAAGACCTGGCTCACCTTTTAAAGATAAGTCGGCCCTTGGGGGCTACACATTGGAAGTTTTTCATAAAGTCTCAAGCATACTCATGTTATTCCTATGTTCAAGACTTGGGGGCTATATGAGTATATATGTGAAGGACGGAAAGGGGTTAAAATTCATACCTCATACTTTTGCCTCATCATGTTGACCAAACTGGCTTCCATATCGCAGCTTGTGTGCAGGTGGCTCAGATAGCCCGCGTGTAGCTCCCCGGCGCTGAATGATGTATAATTTTCTAGATCCAGTTTTGTCTTGCCTTTGTCCAATGAAGGCACCTCTTCCTTGGCCAAGTGCTTAGCTAGTGCTGTGGAGGTTTCGGGTGCTTTAAAGGCAGAACCGGTAATGGTAATTTCATCAACATTTGCATCAGCCGGGCTGTTGTCAGTTGATTTGGCAGGAGAGGTAGGCTTAGGACTTGGCGGGTCACGGCTGGGCGCCGGGTTAACATCAGTGGCCATAGGCTCAACCGCTGCAGCGTCAGTCTAGGGAGGTGGGTCATCTTGCTGGTTAAGAGGCTCTTCAGGATTCTGGATTGTGACCTCAGGGGTCTCCAACACTTGCTTCTCTGGCTCAGAAGCCTCGGGGGCCTTGGAAGAGTAGCCTACCTTCCGTTTTTTGCCAGTCTTGGCCTTGGCCCTGTGATAATAGAATACAAGCTTATGAGTATGTGACAATAAGTTTTTATCAACAAATGAAAATACTTACCCATGGGCAACAATGAAGGCAGGAAGCTGTGTCCTAGTTGAGTCGCCAGATGACGGAGGCGTCCCCTGATAGTTTGAGTCAGAAGGATTAAGAGGTTGACGTAAGAGACCGGCTTGCGGAAGAGATAGAGTCGGGCTATGTGGCACCTCGTTACAATGTTTTCGAGGAGACGGCGTATTGGATAAGCCGACCACAAGATATTCAGAGCCACCGCTCTGGGTCAGGCGCTTTGACTCATGTTGATGTTTCTTCAAAAGAAAATTGGGGTCCAAATGAGCAAGAGGATGAGAAAATGTTACTTTTCGGATGACCCGCCGTGTTTTCTCTCTTGGCAAGGGTTCTGAGTCGGAGGAAACAATAGTTACCTCTGCTGCATCGGCATGGCTGGTCTCTGCCTCTTCCTGAGAGGAATCAGCGTCAATAAGTTGCATGAAAATAAAGCCAAGGGAATCAAGTTCTACCTCCGACTCATCATGCGCGAGTAGGTCTTCTGCTGTTTGTTTCTTGCGGTGACCCGGAGCACGAGTCTTGGATTTAGCCTTCTTGGTTGGTGGGGCAGCTTGCAGTTTCTTCTTTCAGAAAGGAGAGTCAGTCTGTATATATATTTGTGCAATAAGTTAAAAGATATGAAGCACAAGAGATTGATGAATAAGATGAAGATTTGCTCAAAATACTTACAGCCGGAGCCGGGTAAAGTTTGCAGAAAGGGTTTAGTCCCACTTTATGACAATCTTCCATAGATTCCCCAAGCAGTGATTTAAACATGTCAGTGATCTCCTTATCAGTCAAAGATGTCTGGTTATAGCGCTGGGAGTCCTTCGTGTCACCAGTGTATTGGCACATTAAGCCGCTGCGCCGGCTCAGGGGTAAAATTCTCCAAGAGACCCAGCAGCGGACAAGATCAATTCTGGTCAGGCCATTGGCTATCAAAGTCCTTATCTTTGAAAATGTGCGTGCGAACTGGGCACGCTCTACAGCGGTCAATCGACCCGGAAGCTTGCTATTGGTGCTGAGCTGGTAGGGGCGATAACTCGGCAAGGGATTCTCTCTAGTTGGGGAAGTGTCCTTGCAATAAAATCAAGTGTAATTCCAGTCCTTGGGGTGACTGGGAAGAGTGGCAACAAGAAAGGTTACATCTCTCCATCTCTGGATGGAAACACCTTCAAGTTCAATACTGGGTCCGTCTGACATCTCAGTTTAGCGGTTGACGTAAAAGAAATCTCTGAAGAGATCAATGGAAGGTTCCTCTTGAAGATACACCTCACAAAATACTTGGAAGTGGCATAGATTGGAGACAGAGTTGGGACCAATGTCTTGAGGATGAAGTTTGTAAAAATTCAGAGCATCCCGAAAAAACTTTGACCCGGGTGGTGAAAAGCCACGGAGGAGGTGATCCGTGAAAACCACAACTTCACCCTCTCCGGGTTGAGGGGAAGTTTCAGGACCAGGAGCCCGCCAGTGGATGACCTCCTTAGATGGTAAGACCCCCATGGCTACATACTCATTGAGCGTGTCTTCTGAGACTTTGGAAGCAATCCAGTGACAAGAGGTGGGAGTCTTAGTCATGGTTGGCCGGGACAAAAAGCTGTGACCAAGGAATAAAGGTATGGCGGGCTAAAATTGCAATGGTAAGCCACCCAAGTGATTATATGATATTTCAGCAATAATGAGTCGGTTGCGGTTAAAAGATTACATATTACGATGAACCATTAAGGAATTCTGAGCCGCCCTAACCATGGAATGGAGTAACTATCAGGCTATGAGAATATGGCAGGTTAAATCATGAAAGTATAAGCCAGCAGCATGTTGGCGGGTTAATTAAAAGAAGCAATTTTTGAAGGTTTTGGCGAGTTACAAGTTCATTGTTAAGCCGCCTGAACAATGAAGGGCGGGTCAATTATCTATGGATCCAAGATTGCGGAAATTTCGCTAAGTATGGGGTAAACAGGTTTCGCAGGTTGCAGCTATATTTGTAGATCTATAGCAGGTCAGAAAAGATGAATAATTGCTAAACCTAGAGCACAGCAGCGGAAGAACTAGCAAGCTATGTGTTGGTTCTAAAAAAGAAGGGATATATCCAAGATGCAAGATAAGGGCTAAAACTGCTACCGCCCTACTCCTACCTTGTTTTTGGATTGAAATACGACTTCTAAACAGAAGTTAGATAAACTTGGATGAACTTGGACGAACGCCGATGAACTCTATGAACTCGGGTGCTCTAATGTGGATCTGAGATAGGAGAAGAAATATACCTGATGGTGTTGATGAATAGCGGACGAGCACCGCAGATCTCTGGTCCCAATGGGTTGATGCAGCAGCCTTGACGAAGTTGCTGGTGAAGTTCGGCTGGGGCGGTGGAGCTCTAGTTGCGATGGACGACCCGAGGAAGAAGAAGAAGAGGAGGTGACGGGGGTAAAAAGTGAAAAGGCAGGCCCCCCATGCCTATTTATAAGGGAAAGGATGGAACTGTGAAATGGCATGCGCGAAGATCTAGGAGGCATAATAATTACTATAGCATGAGGGACGCCTTGATTTTTGGAATGGCTGGTTAATGCAAAGATCCGTTGTGATGTCATAAGGTTTTTCTGAATTTATTTAACAAGACATCATCGTTCCATATGGCGGGTTACAAAGATCTGTTCAAGGTTAAACACTAGAAGGAATCAAAGAAGACTCGCCAGCCAGTGACAGTGGAGATTGACATGAACAAGTTCAAATCAATCTGGGGCCTAATGTTGGGGATATAACCCCACGGTGAGACCCGCCCTAACTAGGCTAGGTTAGGTTGTTAGGGATTCATAAAGGAGGCCTTACACAGACCTGAGAAGTCAAGACGTGGAACCCGGAGGGCGACTTACATGGTTAGTCGGACGCGGCCCAAGCCCAAAAGATGGTGCGAGACCTGGCGATGTAAGCCGCCCGATGGTTACTTGCCTAGCAAGGCAAGGCGACTTGGAACCGGGGTCGGTCATGAAGTATGAACTGACCCAGACTATTTTAAGCCCAAGGCCTCGACCTGTGTATATAAAGGCCAGTCCCAGCGGCAGGTTAACCTAAGTTACAATCAATCGATAGCTAGGTCAAGCGATTCCGCTCCCTTGTAATCGATACTCAAGCTATAATCAACGAGAGCAGGAGTAGGCTTTTACCTCCACCGTGAGGGTCGAACCTGGGTAAACCTTGTGTCTTTCGTCCCGCTCAACCCCTTCAAGCTAATCACCATTGCGATGACTCCACACCTAAGTCCTTTCACAAGGGCATCTGCCATGACAAAACCATGATAGAGGTGACACGTTCCCTCTCAGAACCATGAGCCTTCTTGAGAGAAGCTTCAGTTTGCAAGAAGCTTATACCAAAGCTTGTCCCAATTCGGTCAAAAAAATTACCACAACATGTTGGTGCCATGTCATGACACCATGCCAAGTTTCATGATTTTCATGCGTGTTTTGGATTTACAAGAATTAAAAAACCAAGTTTCTCAATATTTCTGGCCGAGCCACGACGCCCAGATGTTTGAATTTCATTCACATTTCTTGCATGGGACCTAGAAATTCACCCAAGGACACACATGTGATTTTTCAACCAACTTTGGTGCACTGGAGCATGTGCTTGTAGTTCAAATTTGAATTATGCATATTAAATGCCCAGAAACTCAATTAATTTATAAAAAAGGCCAAACAAACCCGGAATAATTCCAAATTTTAACACGACACTCATATAGTTCTATGTTGCCTCTATAAAAAAATCAAGGGGGTGTGGGTAGGCAGCGTATATCATTTCACACACAAAGGTGACACGTTCCCTCTCGGAACCATGAGTCTTCTTGAGAGAAGCTCCGGTTTGCAAGAAGCTTATACCAAAACTTGTCCCAATTCGGCCAAATATTTTACCACAGCATGTTAGTGCCATGAAAAGACACCATGCCAAGTTTCATGATTTTCAGGCGAGTTTTGAATTTACAGGAATTTAAAAAACCAAGTTTCTCAATGTTACCGCCCGAGCCACGACGCCCAGATGTTTGAATTTCATTCCCATTTCGTGCATGGGACCTAGAAATTCACCCAAGGACACACATGTGATTTTTCCACCAACCTTGGTGCACTGGAGCATGTGCTCGTAGTTCAAATTTGAATTATTCACATTAAATGCCGAGAAACTCAATTAATGCATAAAAAGGGCCAAACAAACCCGGAATAATTCCAAATTTAAAGACAACACTCATATAGTTCTATGTTTGCTCTATAAAAAAATCAAGAGGGGGGCAGCGTATGTCGTTTCGCAAACAAAGGTGACACGTTGCCTCTCGAAACCACACGCCTTCTTGAGAGAAGCTCCAATTTGCAAGAAGCTTATACCAAAACTTGTCCCAATTCGGTCAATTTTTTTACCACAGCATGCTGGTGCCATGAAATGACACCATGCCAAGTTTCATGATTTTCAGGCGAGTTTGGGATTTACAGGAATTTAAAAACCAAGTTTCTCAATGTTTCCGGCCGAGCCACGACGCCCAGATGTTTGAATTTCATTCCCATTCTTGCATGGGACCTATAAATTCACCCAAAGACACACATGTGATTTTTCAACAAACTTTGGTGCACTGGAGCATGTGCTTGTAGTTCAAATTTGAATTATGTACATTAAATGCCTAGAAACTCAATTAATGCATAAAAAATGCCAAACAAACCCGGAATAATTCCAAATTTTAACACGACACTGATATAGTTGCATGTTCACTGTAGATAAATGTTCTAGCAATTCAAACACCATCCTTTCCCTCCGTAACACCATTTTATATTTCAAAACAGAATGAAAAAATCAGGTATATCACAAACAGTTTACTAGCAAGAATCGTGTGGGATGTGATATAAAATATCTTGGCGCACCGTCTAGTCTGGCTTACACAGGAAGCTTCATCATCTATAGTCCACCGCACGCGCTTGAATCACACTTGCGCACCAGTTTCTCGCAGCACCGAGCAAATTTTTTTTGCCACCGCGGAAATATCTATCTCCCCGCCCCCCACCAAAAGCCACATTTCCACTGTTCCTCCTTGCTTTCCAAGTTCAATCCTTCACTGCTGCTTACTGGCAGCGCCACCTCCTCACTGGGGACCCTTCTTCTTGCAGCGCCGCCTCCTCGTCGGTGACCCTTCTTCTTGCTGCGCGGCCTCGTCGATATGGTCAGCTAATCCAGACCCCACCCACACCATCCTCCTCCTTCCCCGTCCCATATGCCCCGACCGACGGTGCGACACCTTCCACCGAAATCACTGTCCCCGTCCTCCAATTAAGTGCCGCCCACAGCCATTTTGCACGCAGTATAACGTGGAGCTCAGTAGCATCTGGCAGCGGAGAAGCAAATCGCGGCCGCACGAGCGAATGAGGTCGCTATGGATGCCATGCGTGCGGACCGCCAGATCTTGGAGGAGCACCTCATCTTCGAGGCCACTGTCGACACCGCCACGCGATTGTCTACTTTAAAGTACAGTTTGTGCTATTTTCTCGAGGCCACCGCCAGTGCCTTCTAGTGATTTGTCCTCTGTAATGTTAAGATGCAATCTGATATTCTGAAATGTAATGTTCAGTTAATAGTTTGGTCCAACAATTGCTACATTTTGTAGTACTGTTCTCAAGCATTCTTGGTTTCGTTAACTTTCTTATCTTCTAGTATATGTTCTATTCTGAAATGTCGTGCTTAGTTAACTGTTTTGGTTCATTTGGTCTGCCGTCCAGTTAACTGTTTGGTTCAATTCTGCAATTTGATTTTCATTTGTTGTGGGTACAATTTTGTATTGTTATGCATGTGATAAATAAATCGAATTTGGCTGTACTCAATACATGTTCTACTGATAGTATGGCAACTCTCAGTTAACCTGATCAAGATCTTCCTTATATGTGTTGCAGAGAAACAATGGGAGGCACTGCGGTTTACCATCGAGGTTTGCTCATGCATGGTCCTTTCGCTAATAGCACATTATTGTGCAGTTGCAGGAATCATTCTAATAATTAGGTTTCTTACAATTTGGTCTTGCACATGTAGGTCCTGCTGTCAGAGGCTTAGACCCACTGTTTGACCCATTTTGCATATGGGGAAATGAGATGTCCATGAATATCAGTCAAGTCAAGAAACTCAGAAAGATTGTTAGGATAAAGAAACTTGCGACGAATAACAGCAAGATCTTTGTTTGCACAATGAAGAAGACATCAGTCAACTATAGGATGGTACTAACTCTTTTACCTTGTTTTTTCCCCTTGTGCCATTTCAAAATTTATAACAGCGATTTATGCATATCTTTGTTTTCAGTACATTTCAAAGCAGTTCACCGATGATTACCTCTCAAACCACCTGCATGGTCAAGAGGCGAGGAAGGTATTCATTCAACACCCACAGTACAATATTGAACTCTTCCTGAAGAGGATGAAGGTTGGGTGGGTGTCGTGGTAATCTCACGTCAGATGCCAGGGGGTGGCTTATCATGGGTGGAGCCAAGAGGACGTCGTCGGGCCCTGGAAGCGGTAGTGAGCACGATCTCGATCGCACACGAGACGTACCCAGGTTCGGGGCTCTCCGGAGAGATAACACCCCTAGTCCTGCTCTGCGGGGTCTCCGCAAGATGACTATGATCAAGAGTGTACAAGGTTGCTCCTTGAGCTGTGTTACTAGAGGAGGAAGATGGGTAGAGCTATCTCTCTTCTCCTAGCTATGGTGGTGTATGGGAATGAAGGCTGAACCCTTTGCTTGGGTAAGCCCTGGGGGTTTTATAGGCCAACTCCTCAGGGGTACAATAGTAATGCGGCCGGGTGTAGGACCCGGTCGTCAATGTCTAGGGTCGCCGGGTTCTCCGCCGACTGCTGGGGCCCGCCCATCGAGGGCCCCACCGGCTGTCGAGAATCCGACCGACAGGTAGGGCCCGTCGCCTGCGGGCCACGCTGATTGCCTTTTGCTGTAGCTTTGTACTTGATGATAGAGGCTTCGTTAGGAGTCGTATCACTACAGTCCCGTGTTAGGGGGGTTGGTGGCCGCTTGGTCAGCGCACACTGTAGCCGCGCTCCGTCTTGTCGTAGTGGGTGAGTGCGGACTCCGAGGGGAGGGAGGGGTCTGTGACGCCCCCGGCCCAATCGTGCACTAATCATACACGCAAATGCACACGATCAAGCCTAAGGACTCACGGGAAGATATCACAACACAACTCTAAAACATAAATAAAGTCATACAAGCTTTATATTACAAGCCAGGGGCCTCGAGGGCTCGAATACATAAGCTTGCGTACAAGCGTCAGCGGAAGCATCAGATATCTGAGTACAGATATGAAATAGAAACAGAAAGGCCTTTAGAAAGGCGGGGCAAAATAAAACACTACGATCGAAAGGCGAAGGCCTCCTGCCTGGGACCCTCCGATCCTACTCCTGGTCGTCAGTAAACTCGTAGCAATATCCATCCTCTAGGTAGTAGTAGTAGTAGTCGAACGACGGGGCATCTGTCTCAGGAGGCTCCGTCCTCTGGTCACGACAAACTGATATGGGGAGAAAAGGAAAACAAAGCAACCGTGAGTACTCAGAAGTACTCAGCAAGCAAGGATCTACACTACATATGCAACATTTTCAAGGGGAGGCTGTATATGTGGACTGGGCTGCAGAAATGCCAGAATAGAGAGAAGACCTAGTCCTATCGAAGACTAGCATCTTCAGCGGTCTTGCAGAAATAGAAGAGGGTAGAACAGTACAATATAATGTAGCAGTATCATTAAGTCTCATCCTCACCCAGAGATCCTTTCTCGACTCCCTGCGAGAAAGCAATCCCAGAGCCATACAGTCATCAACCTCGTCCTGAGATCCCTTCTCGACTCCCTGCGAGAAGCAATCCCAGAGCCATACATACAGGTCTCATCACAGGTATCCAGTTCTAGTTGTATCGATCGGGATACAACTCCGAGTGTCCTTTACCGTAGGACCGGCTATCGATAGAAATGTTCTTCCCTGCAGGGGTGCACCAACTTACCCATCACGCTCGCTTAACTCCGGCTGGACACACTTTCCTGGGTCATGCCCGGCCTCGGCCAAACAACACACCGCAACCCTACCTACAGCTCAGCACAGAGGTCCCCGTCGGTCTATATCCTAAGCGCTCAGGGTTCATGGGCCATCGCCCTGTGCACTCCGGGTCATTGCGAGCAGAGCGAATCTCGGTACCACCCCTCAGGATGGCGCCGGCCCAGCCCGGCCGCAGTGCTGAACTGGATGTCTGACAGAGCTTTCGGCTGATGCATACGATGCAGAACGCCCATACTATGCCCACGTGATGGTTAGTGCTATCAGACCAGAGGCCTGCTCGGATCAAATATCCAAATTGCTATGACTAGGGGCTTGCGGAAAATGAGCAGAGACTCATGAAAGATGTGACCCCGTCGCCCCGTCTCGAGGACTTGCGGCAAGGGCCATGAATGCCCGGCCACGCCTCGTATTCACCACTCGGGCACCACACAGGCACCCGTCTTCACAACACTCGCCTCTCAGGCGCACGCGGGTACCCCTCAGGGCCGACCCGCCTTTCTAAGTAATAGTGTAAAGTCCAAGTATCCGTGAGTCCATAACATCAGGGGAATCCGAGGTATCACCCTCGTTGGATTCCTACTCGATGTAATCGTCAAGGTGAACTCGGAGGAATCACCCTCATTTGGTTCACACTTGAGGTGTTGTACGACAGCGTCGTTACCGGAAGTGGTGAAGGAGGAATCACCCTCGATGACCACTACCGAATAGATACTCTACAGAGTTAACATCAAAAGTGCTACATGAGGTTTCACCCTCGGCACTCGATAGTAACGCTGCAGTGTCGTTACAACTAAAGGGGGTGACGTGCGGTGTCGGGGCCTGGTCTTCAATCCCGTTGATCGGGTCTTCTGACGATCCAGCGCGGCAGTCGGGATAAGTGGGGTCACTGATAGGTCTCTACCCAGCCTATACTAAACAGTTTAGGGTATGCAGGTAATTACCAACAGCAGGTCGAAGAACTGCAATGCATCAGAAAGGTAAAGCAGCAGCAGGAGCAATCTAATGCAGCATGAGAAAATAGAATGGGCGATATCGGGATGATCAAGGGGGGGGGGGGGCTTGCCTGGTTGCTCGCGACAAGGGCAAGGTTGTCATGGTGTCTTCGGGCTCCGGAGCTGCGTCGATCTCGGGGACGACGTCGGTGTCGGGGTCTAACGAGAGAGAAGAGGGGGAGGAAACAGTATAAATATAGAGCAAACATGAGCAACGCAAAGTACGGCATGACAATATGCAGTGCCGGGTGTGTCCTAACGTATGGTTGCACGTCACCGAGGAAGGGGGAATCCATCCGGGAATGTTTTCCCGGTTCCGGACATTTGTCAGACAGATGACCGAAGAGGAACGGTTGCATGTTCGGATAGTTAGGGACGTGTGACGGACGAACGGACCGCGTATTCGAATTCGTCTCGTCGTTCTGAGCGACTTTCATGTACAAAGTTTTTCGATCTGAGTTACGGATTATTTTATATGATTTTCTAAAGTTTTTATTAATTTCTGGAATTTATTTAATTTATTAAATCAACATTATCCGAAACATTGTCTGCTGACATCAGCATGACGTCAGCATGAGGTCAGCAGACTGTTAGGGTTAATTAACAGTAGTTAATTAGGTTAATTAAATCATTAAGTTAATTAAACTTAATTAGTTATTTAAACAGAATTAATTAGGTTAATTAATTAATTAATTAATTCACTAATTAATATTTATTTATTTATTTTAAAATCCTCTCTCTTTTTTTCAATTTTGTTTTTTGTTTTTTTTATAAGGGGCGGGCCCCATCTGTCATAGGCCCATGGGGCCAACAGGGTTAACGGGCGCGGGGTGTGGGCGTGGGCGCCCGTCGAGGCCGGAGCCCGTCTGGGCGCGGCGAGGCGCCAGCAGCGGTCAGCAGCGGCGAGGAGCGGGCGCGGGGTGAGCTGGAGCGGGGCGAGGCCAGGCGTGCGGGCGGCGGGGTCGCGGGCAGCGAGCAGGGCCGCGGTGGGACGGAGAGCACGCAGCAGCAGCGCGGCAGCAGGCGGCAGCCGTCGACGCGGTGAAGCGGGCGCGCGCGATGGACAGAGGCGGCGCGTTGTGACAAGCACACGGGAGCGTGACTGGCGGTGCGCGGCGCGGCCGGAACGACCGCGGAGCGCCGAGGCGCGCTGTGACCGGCGACCGGGGGGGAAGGCTCACAGGGGGGCAAGGCGGCCGGAGGGACGGGGTGGGAGGCCGGCGGTGAGGCCCGCGTCGCCGGCGACGGTGAGCGACGGGAGGCGAGCGCGTGCGGGGCGCCGCGGGGCACGGGCACGGGCCCCCCTCTCCTCCTCGATCCAGAAAGAAGTGGATTAGGTTTTTGGTTACGGGGGGGGGGGGGTTTATGGGGGAGTGGGTGGGCCGCCTGGTGGTCCAGCTGGGCCATGGCCCAGTTGGTCCGGGGGGGGGGGGCTTTTTCTTTTTCTTTTTTAAATTTCTTCTGACTTTTTCTTTATTCATTTTCTGTTTTGTAAAATGTGTGGCCCCCATTAGAGTTTTGTAAAATATGAGAGCTGGCCCACAAATCACAGCACAATATATCCTACCACCGAAAACTAGTTTGGGGTAAATATCTTTTCATATATTTTTTAGATTAAATAAAAGGTAATTAAATATTGTCTTTAGTCACTGTTTGGGGATGTTTGAGTCACTTACCCAACTCCAATGATGTTGGTTTCAATTTTAGAAGTGTCTCTGATTTATTTGCTATTTAATGAACAATTTAGTTTCTATGTTGGACAACTTTTATTTTCCACTTTCATTTAAATTTGGATTTTTGAGTTAGGAGTTGAAAAGCAATATGATGCAAATGATGATTAGGCACTGTTGATCATGATGACATGGCATAACCAAAAGTGGGATTACTGTGGCTAACCACTGGGGGTGTTACAAATCTCCTCTACTAACAAGAATTCTCGTCCCGAGAATTAAGAGGTAGAAGGAAAAAGTTCGGGGTATTCCGCACGAAGATTATCCTCGCGTTCCCAAGTGGCTTCATCTTCAGTATGATTTGACCACTGCACTTTGAGGAACTTGGTAACCTTCTGATGGGTTCGACGTTCAGCTTCATCGAGGATGCGGATCGGATGCTCCTTATAAGATAGATCATCATGCAGTTCGAGCATCTCGTGATCCACTGCTCGGTGCGGAGATTCCTTGAAGCATTGACGAAGTTGCGACACATGGAAGACGTCATGGACATGAGAGAATTGCGGCGGCAATTCCAATTTGTATGCCACCTGACCACGTCTAGCAACTATGCGAAAAGGACCAATGTAGCGCGGAGCTAACTTGCCCTTGATTCCAAAACGGTGAGTGCCCTTCATAGGAGTGACACGCAGATAAGCTTGATCACCGGGTTGATAAGTCAAACCCCATCGTTTGCGATCATAATTGCTCTTCTGACGGTCCTGAGCCGCCTTGAGATTTTCTCGGACAATACGGACTTGTTCTTCGGCGTGTTGAATAATATCCGGAGCCACGAGCGGTCGTTCCCCAGTTTCTGACCAATTCAGAGGGGTTCGACACTTACGTCCATAGAGTACTTCGAAGGGGGCCATCTTCAAGCTGGCTTGATAGCTGTTGTTATAAGAGAACTCGGCATACGGAAGAGATTCTTCCCACTTCTTGCCAAAAGAAATAACATAAGCCCGAAGCATGTCTTCAAGAACCTGATTGACTCATTCGACTTGGCCTTGAGATTGGGGGTGATAAGCTGAACTCCAGGTAATATGAGTTCCCATAGCTGTTTGGAAACTTTCCCAGAATTTGGAAGTGAATAGACCGCCACGGTCCGAACTGATCTCCTTCGGAATACCATGGAGTGATACAATTCTGGAGATATACAACTCTGCTAACTGACTAGCAGTGATCATCTCCTTGACAGGCAGAAAGTGTGCAACTTTAGAGAGTTGGTCGACGACGACAAGAATAGCATCATGACCCTTCTGTGACCTGGGAAGTCCTGTAACGAAATCCATCTGAACCTTATCCCATTTCCATAGAGGAATAGGAAGTGGTTGCAGAATTCCAGCTGGTTTATGATGTTCTGCTTTAACGCGACGACACACATCACATTCGGCAACATAACGAGCAATGTCCTGCTTCATTTTAGACCACCAGTACCTTTGACGGAGATCACGATACATCTTGGTGCTACCCGGATGAATAGACAGCGGGGTATCATGTGCCTCCTTCATGACCTTGTCAGTCATAAGCTCGAAGCGAGGTACCACAATGCGGTCTCTGAAATACAAGGTTCCATCTTCAGACAGCGAGAAATCCCTATATTTTTCAAGGTGAAGATCTTTCTTCATCAGATCAACTTCAGCATCTTTAGCTTGTGCACTCTTAACAGCTTTCTCAAGGTCTGGTTCAACAACCAAGGTTTTTAAGTATCCTTGAGGAACTATCTCGAGATTTAGCCTTCGAAGCTCTTCATACAGGAGTGGTTGCTCTAGCTGGACTTCAAGTTCACAGCAATAGGATTTGCGACTCAATGCATCAGCCATTACATTAGCCTTGCCAGGGGTATAAGAAATACCCAAATCATAGTCCGCAATAGTCTCCATCCATCTTTGCTGACGGAGGTTTAGAGATGGCTGAGTAAACAAGTACTTCAGACTTTTATGATCCGTGTATATCTTGCTACGATTACCGAGGAGGTAATGTCGCCACAACTGCAGTGCATAAATGACAGCAGCTAGTTCTAGATCATGTACCGGATAATTCTCTTCATGTGGGCGCAACTGACAAGAGCCGTAAGCAATCACTTTACGCTCTTGCATTAGGACACAGCCTAATCCTTCACGGGATGCGTCATAATAAATCACAAAGTCTTTGTGGGTATCTGGAGGAGATAGTACTGGGGCAGATGTCAGCTTGTCTTTGAGTGCTTGAAAACTTTCCTGACATTTGTCTGTCCATTCAAATTTAATGCCCTTGTGAAGCAGATCAGTCAAGGGCTTAGCAATCTTGGAAAAGTTCTCGACAAATTGATGGCAATAGCTTGCAAGGCCGAGAAAACTTCTCACTTGCTTGACATTCTTCGGAGGAGTCCAGTCCAGAATAGCCTGAACTCGTTCTGGGTTAACGGCAATGCCTTCTTTCGAAATCACATGGCCGAGATATGTCACTTCAGACAACCAGAATTCACATTTAGAATATTTGGCATACAGTTGGTGTTCACGCAGCTTCTCCAGTACAAGGCGAAGATGTTCGGCATGTTCTTCTTCATTCTTCGAATATACCAGAATATCATCTAGATAAACCACGACGAACTTGTCGAGGTAATCCATGAAGATGTAATTCATCAGACGGGAGAATGTGGCTGGAGCATTGGTTAAGCCGAAGGACATGACCGTGTACTCGTAGGAGCCATAGCGAGTAACAAATGCAGTCTTGGGAATATCCTCTTCACGAACACGGATCTGATGGTATCCCAATCTCAAATCAAGCTTAGAGAATACTGAGGAACCAGCAAGTTGATCATACAAATCGTTGATTCTGGGAAGCGGATACTTGTTCTGAATTGTTGCTTGGTTGATTGGTCGATAATCTTGAACCAATCGGTTAGTTCCATCCTTCTTCTTAATGAAGAGTGAAGGTGCTCCCCAAGCAGAGGAACTGGGGCGGATGAAACCTTTCTTAAGTGATGTGTCGATTTCTTCCTTAAGTTCAAGAAGGTGGTGCGGAGGCATTTTATAAGGACGCTTCGCAATAGGGGTAGTGCCAGGTTTCAAGTCGATGACAAACTCAACAGCTCTAGCAGGGGGTATTCCTGGAAGTTCTTCTGGAAACACATCTTGAAAATCATGAACAACTGGAACGTTCTCGATGCCTTCAATAGGTGAAGCATTCAATGCATTTAGAACATATATCTGATTCTCGGCATCCTAAGCTGCCCGGACTGAGTATTGTACTGTTTGGCCAGAAGGATGTGTGAGCTGGACTGTCTTAGTAGCACAGTCAATCAAAGCTTTATGGGCGGTCAACCAATCCATGCCAAGAATAATGTCTATGTCGGAAGGTCCTAGAGCAATAAGGGAAGCAGAGAACATCAACCCTTCAATTCTGATCTGATTGTTGTGACTTATCATCTGAGTTTGCCACCTGGAACGGGGAGTGATGATTTCTAAAGGAGTGGGTAATGAGCTCATAGCTAACCCATGCAATTGTGCAAACTGCTGGGAAACAAAGGAATGTGATGCACCTGAATCAAAAAGAACATAAGCTGCTACTGAATTAACTGGAAGGGTACCCATCATGATTTTAGGGGACTGTCGAGTTTCTTCTATTTTGACATGAGTGACTCGACCAAAATTCATAGTAGGCGGCGTGACACCATAGCTTCTGTTGCGATGGTTTCGACGGCCATTCTTATGGCCAACAGGACGACGTGATGAATTCTGTGGCTGACCCTGAGGATAGTTGAAAGCACGGTGCCCTGGCTGTCCACACTTGCGGCATAACCCATCATTATGGGGAGGAGCTACAACATTGGACTGTCCACCCTGAGTCATTAGCTGGCCCGGGGGCAGAGGTAGACGAGGCGCAACATATGACGGCCTTGGTGTTGGGGCAGGTCGGTGATGAACATTGTGTGGGATCCAGACTCGACGTTTCTGAACAGGCTGATCCGAGGATGAGCCAGCTTCATGAGTGCGCTTGAGCGACTCCTGGCATTCAGTTAGAGCTGTTTCAATTTGGAAAGATTTGCTGACAAGCGTTGCGAAGTCTGTGCAATCAAGGACTGCAAGTGCGAGTTTTATGTCAGTACGGAGTCCTTCACGGAATTTACCCTGCTTCCGGGCGTCAGTGCAGACGTCATCTTCAGCATAGCGGGACAATTCAAGAAACTTCCTCTGATATTCATCCACAGTCATTGTGCCCTGTGTGAGTTTGCGAAACTCCTTCTTCTTCTGATCCATCAGACCTTGAGGAATGTACCGTGCACGAAAAACTGACTGAAATCCCTGCCAAGTGGTTACTGTCTCTGCAGGCAACATACTCTTGTGGCTTTCCCACCATTGAGCAGCTGAACCCCTTAGGTGATACGTCGCATAGGTGACGTAACTGTCAGGGATAACATTAGCCGACTTCAACTGGAAGGCAATGTCACGGAGCCAATCATCAGCATCCATTGGATTAGTTGAGCTGCGAAAAGTGGACAGATTTAGGCGCACAAATTCTGGCAGAGTTATTGGAGCAGACTGTTGCTGAGCATTTTGAGTTGGGAACTGAGCCAATACTCCGGTCATAAACTGACGGTTGAGTTCAAACTGCTCCATCATTGCGGCAATATAAGGTGGAGGTGGGGAATCATCAGCCATCCTGCCAAATCAACAAGGGCAGTTCAACAAGTAGAAATGCAGATGTATGGAATTATTCATGAAGTAGCACGCACGACAGAAGGAAGTGCAATAGATACTTCATCATAGTTACACAGACATTCAAATCCACACCTAGTCTCGATTACGAACCGGCATTACGACAGCTGAAAGGAGAAGGCTAGATAACTAGGCGGCGCGCAGGCACGCGGTAAGGAAGTACACAACGAGACATAGCAAAGGCTACATCAACGTCGGAGAAAACTATTGGAGCGAGGAATCTGCAAGTGACAACACAGGGTGCCCTCGATAAAAGGATCCTGTAAGCAGAACCTGGCCCAAAATCTTGAAGCAAGGGGGGATAATTTCAGAACTCCGGGTGGATGTGAGCACGAGAGCCTAATGTTGGAGTTAGTAAAATTTTAACCCGAATAGAAGAGAGAGCAGAGTCCCAGATTAAAGGTCGAGGAGTAAAAGATCCTAATACCACCCAATTGGCGACGTGGGCCCGTAAGCCACACAGCCAAGTTAGTAAAACAGTTTTCGATTACTAGACTCAACTTCGGCCAGGGAGTTGGAAAAGGGGGCTTCCTAGAGGCAGTCGGCTCTGATACCAACTTGTGACGCCCCCGGCCCAATCGTGCACTAATCATACACGCAAATGCACACGATCAAGCCTAAGGACTCACGGGAAGATATCACAACACAACTCTAAAACATAAATAAAGTCATACAAGCTTTATATTACAAGCCAGGGGCCTCGAGGGCTCGAATACATAAGCTTGCGTACAAGCGTCAGTGGAAGCATCAGATATCTGAGTACAGATATGAAATAGAAACAGAAAGGCCTTTAGAAAGGCGGGGCAAAATAAAACACTACGATCGAAAGGCGAAGGCCTCCTGCCTGGGACCCTCCGATCCTACTCCTGGTCGTCAGTAAACTCGTAGCAATATCCATCCTCTGGGTAGTAGTAGTAGTCGAACGATGGGGCATCTGTCTCAGGGGGCTCCGTCCTCTGGTCACGACAAACTGATATGGGGAGAAAAGGAAAACAAAGCAACCGTGAGTACTCAGAAGTACTCAGCAAGCAAGGATCTACACTACATATGCAACATTTTCAAGGGGAGGCTGTATATGTGGACTGGGCTGCAGAAATGCCAGAAAAGAGAGAAGACCTAGTCCTATCGAAGACTAGCATCTTCAGCGGTCTTGCAGAAATAGAAGAGGGTAGAACAGTACAATATAATGTAGCAGTATCATTAAGTCTCATCCTCACCCAGAGATCCTTTCTCGACTCCCTGCGAGAAAGCAATCCCAGAGCCATACAGTCATCAACCTCGTCCTGAGATCCCTTCTCGACTCCCTGTGAGAAGCAATCCCAGAGCCATACATACCGGTCTCATCACAGGTATCCAGTTCTAGTTGTATCGATCGGGATACAACTCCGAGTGTCCTTTACCGTAGGACCGGCTATCGATAGAAATGTTCTTCCCTGCAGGGGTGCACCAACTTACCCATCACGCTCGCTTAACTCCGGCCAGACACACTTTCCTGGGTCATGCCCGGCCTCGGCCAAACAACACACCGCAACCCTACCTACAGCTCAGCACAGAGGTCCCCGTCGGTCTATATCCTAAGCGCTCAGGGTTCATGGGCCATCGCCCTGTGCACTCCGGGTCGTTGTGAGCAGAGCGAATCTCGGTACCACCCCTCAGGATGGCGCCGGCCCAGCCCGGCCGCAGTGCTGAACTGGACGTCTGACAGAGCTTTCGGCTGATGCATACGATGCAGAACGCCCATACTATGCCCACGTGATGGTTAGTGCTATCAGACCAGAGGCCTGCTCGGATCAAATATCCAAATTGTTAGGACTAGGGGCTTGCGGAAAACGAGCAGAGACTCACGAAAGATGTGACCCCGTCGCCCCGTCTCGAGGACTTGCGGCAAGGGCCATGAATGCCCGGCCACGCCTCGTATTCACCACTCGGGCACCACACAGGCACCCGTCTTCACAACACTCGCCTCTCAGGCGCACGCGGGTACCCCTCAGGGCCGACCCGCCTTTCTAAGTAATAGTGTAAAGTCCAAGTATCCGTGAGTCCATAACATCAGGGAATCTGAGGTATCACCCTCGTTGGATTCCTACTCGATGTAATCGTCAAGGTGAACTCGTAGGAATCACCCTCGTTTGGTTCACACTTGAGGTGTTGTACGACAACGTCGTTACCGGAAGTGGTGAAGGAGGAATCACCCTCGATGACCACTACCGAATAGCTACTCTAAAGAGTTAACATCAGAAGTGCTACATGAGGTTTCACCCTCGGCACTCGATAGTAACGCTGCAGTGTCGTTACAACTAAAGGGGGTGACGTGCGGTGTCGGGGCCTGGTCTTCAATCCCGTTGATCGGGTCTTCTGACGATCCAGCGCAGCAGTCGGGATAAGTGGGGTCACTGATAGGTCTCTACCCAGCCTATACTAAATAGTTTAGGGTATGCAGGTAATTATCAACAGCAGGTTATGATAAACAGGCTATGCATCAGAATAGGTAAAGCAGCAGCAGTAGCAATTCTAATGCAAGCATGAGAAAATAGAATGGGCGATATCGGGATGATCAAGGGGGGGGGGGGCTTGCCTGGTTGCTCGGCGGCAAGGGCAAGGTTGTCAATGGTGTCTTCGGGCTCCGGAGCTGCGTCGATCTCGGGGACGACATCGGTGTCGGGGTCTAACGAGAGAGAAGAGGGGTAGGAAACAGTATAAATATAGAGCAAACATGAGCAACGCAAAGTATGGCATGACAATATGCAGTGCCGGGTGTGTCCTAACGTATGGTTGCACGTCACCGAGGAAGGGGGAATCCATCCGGGAATGTTTTCCCGGTTCCGGACATTTGTCAGACAGATGACCGGAGAGGAACGGTTGCATGTTCGGATAGTTAGGGACGTGTGACTGACGAACGGACCGCAAATTCGAATTCGTCTCGTCGTTCTGAGCGACTTTCATGTACAAAGTTTTTCGATCTGAGTTACGGATTATTTTATATGATTTTCTAAAGTTTTTATTAATTTCTGGAATTTATTTAATTTATTAAATCAACATTATCCGAAACAGTGTCTGCTGACATTAGCATGACGTCAGCATGAGGTCAGCAGACTGTTAGGGTTAATTAACAGTAGTTAATTAGGTTAATTAAATCATTAAGTTAATTAAACTTAATTAGTTATTTAAACAGAATTAATTAGGTTAATTAATTAATTAGTTAATTAATTAATTCACTAATTAATATTTATTTATTTATTTATTTTAAAATCCTCTATTTTTTTTCAATTTTGTTTTTTGTTTTTTTATAAGGGGCGGGCCCCATCTGTCATAGGCCCATGGGGCCAACAGGGTTAACGGGCGCGGGGAGTGGGCGTGGGCGCCCGTCGAGGCCGGAGCCCGTCTGGGCGCGGCGAGGCGCCAGCAGCGGCGAGGAGCGGGCGCTGGGTGAGCTGGAGCGGGGCGAGGCCAGGCGTGCGGGCGGCGGGGTCGCGGGCAGAGAGCAGGGCCGCGGTGGGGCGGCGAGCACGCAGCAGCAGCGCGGCAGCGGCGGCAGCCGTCGACGCGGTGAAGCTGGCGCGCGCGGCAGACAGAGGCGGCGCGGTGGAGCAGCAGCACGGGAGCGGTGAGCTGGCGGTGCGCGGGCGCGGCCGGAACGAGCGAGCGCGGCGAGGCGACGCGGGGAGCGCGCGGGAGAGGCGCGAGGCGCGCTGTGACCGGCGACCGGGGGGGGGGGGAAGGCTCACGGGGGGCAGAGGCGGCCGGCGGGGACGGGGTGGGAGCCGGCGGTGAGGCCCGCATCGCCGGCGACGGGGAGCGACGGGAGGCGACGGCGGTGCTGGGCGCCGGCGGGGGCGCGGGCACGGGCGCCCCCTCTCCTCCTCGATCTAGAAAAAGGGGGAAGTGGGGGAGGAGATCGAGTGGGGGATTAGGGTTTGGGCTAGCGGGGGGGAGGGGGGGTTATGGGGGAGTGGGTGGGCCGGCCTGGTGGTCCAGCTGGGCCACGGCCCAGTTGGTCCGGGGGGGGCTTTTCCTTTTTCTTTTTCTTTTTTTAATTTCTTCTGACTTTTTCTTTATTCATTTTCTGTTTTGTAAAATGTGTGGCCCCCATTATAGTTTTGTAAAATATGAGAGCTGGCCCACAAATCACAGCACAATATATCCTACCACCAAAAACTAGTTTGGGGTAAATATCTTTTCATATTTTTTTAGATTAAATAAAAGGTAATTAAATATTGTCTTTAGTCACTGTTTGGGGATGTTTGAGTCACTTACCCAACTCCAATGATGTTGGTTTCAATTTTAGAAGTGTCTCTGATTTATTTGCTATTTAATGAACAATTTAGTTTCTATGTTGGACAACTTTTATTTTCCACTTTCATTTAAATTTGGATTTTTGAGTTAGGAGTTGAAAAGCAATATGATGCAAATGATGAGTAGGCACTGTTGATCATGATGACATGGCATAACCAAAAGTGGGATTACTGTGGCTAACCACTGGGGGTGTTACAGGGTCCGTCTGCCAGGAGCCGACCCGCCCCTCAACGCCGCCTTCTGGTAGCTCGCGGACAGGTAGGGCCCGCCGCCTGTGGGCCGTACTGATTGCCTTTTGCTGTAGCATGACCCTTGCTGACGAGGGCCATGTCCTAAGTCGCATGGCTACAGTCCTGCACCAGGCGGGTAGGTGGCCGCTCGGTCAGCCTACACTGTAGCCACGCTCCTCTGGGATTCAGGGGAGTAGTTGGCTCTGCAGCCACGCTCCGTCTCATCGAAGTAGGTGAGTGCGGACTCCGAGGGGAGGAGGGGCCATCTGCTAGGAGCCGGCTTCCCCCAAGAGCCGCCTTCTATGAGTGCGCCGTCTTCTGAAAGGCCACTGGGTCCTAGCTGGACCAAGGAACCGGCCGCATGCCCGGAAGGCATGAGGGACTTTGCTAGCCCCGATGTCTTGAAATGTTATTAGGACCGGATGAGGCTACCCGGGGTCTATCCCCCCGACAGTAGTCCCTGAAGCTGGTGAGGTGCCACGGCTCAAAGCCGGAGTGCCTCAGCAGTTTCCTCCTTCGAGAGATCTTGTGTTTTTGCTTCGTCCGGCTTGAAGAAGCCGCCTGCCAGGAGCCGGCCAAGGCAAAGCCGGCCGCTTGGTGGATTTGAATCGCCGCGGTGGGCACCGGGTGGTACGCCTCCGGGTGGCACGCTTGCCGCCCGTTGTACGCTTGCCACGCGTTGCCAACAGGCCAGGCCGGCCTGCCAGCCCACGCGAGTGACGGGACGCTGCCACAGGCCCGGGCCCGCCACTACGCAGCCTCGGCACGCGCGCGGATCCGCTGTGGCCAAGGCAGACGGTTGCCCTTCCGGGGTGGAGTGATTGCGCGCCATTAAGGTGCGGGATATGCGGGGGCGTGCGGGACGTGGGCGCAGTTAATCCCCACACCCCCACGAAGCGTCGCATTCGGCCCCGCCGCCGCTGCCGTATAAATAGGAGGGAGGGGGCGGCCAAACGCACGCGCGCCCCCTCCGCTCTCTTCTTCCTCGCCGCGCCACCGCAGACTCGCCACCACCCAACATCGCTGCGCTGCTGCCAGGCCACCGCGAGCCATGGGGCGAGGCGAGTGGGATGGCTCCAACGTCCATGACGGGCACCTTGAGTTCCTCCGCGCGACGCGTAGGATTCCCGTCGAGAGGGTCGTGGGGACGCGCCTTCCCGACACGCGGGAGATCTCGCCGACGCCGAGGGCCGGCGAGTTCGTCGTCTTCCGGAGCCACTTCCTCGCCGGATTCGGCTTGCCGGCGAGCGGCTTCCTCCACTCCTTCCTCGACTTTTACCATCTTCAGCCTCACCATCTTACCCCCAACACGGTGGTGCTCCTTTCCGCCTTCGTGACCTTCTGCGAAGGCTACCTTGGCGTCCTGCCCACGCTCGAGCTGTGGGGCAGGTTCTTCTACCTGAAGCTGGGCACCCAGGCCAAGGGTGAGCCAGCCCAGTGCGGCTCCTGCTTCGCCATGCAGCGCACTGGCTCCGGGGCCCGCTTTCCTTCCATCGCTCTGCTGGAGTCGGCAAAGCTGTGGCAGAAGTCATACTTCTATGTCCGCAATCTCCACCCAACTCGAGATTACATCAACTTGCCGGCTTTCGTAATCGGCCCGCCTGGCGAGCCGCGAAACAACTGGGGGCAGCCACCCTCCAAGCCGTTGTCGGCTGCCATCACCAACATCCTCGTCCGGCTGCAAGAGATGACGGACTCGCAGGGCCACAAGCCGGCGGACTTGCTGGCCGCCTTCGTCCACCGCCGGGTTTCGCCCCACCCATTCCGGCCACACCTGATCTGTGACATGAGCGGCCGCCGGGACCCATGCTGGATGTTGACCAAGGAGCTGCCGACGGTGGAGGTAGTCCGCCATGTCAACTACTTCTCCGATAGCAAGCTCAGCGAGACTGAGTGGAGATTCGGCAAGGAGCCGTACAGCCGTGCCAACCCGCCGCCTGCGGTTAGTATCTGGTCCCCGTTTTTTGCTTATGCAGTACTCTTCATCCGACCTGACCACCCGAACATGGGGCAGTGCTTCCCTGGTCAGACAGTAGCCGGCGTGCCGGCTCCGGGCCACCAGTGGATGCCGGACCGCGAGGAGAGCGACGTGGGTGACCCCGAGCTGGGGGCTGCCGCGTTGGAAGAGGACGACGCCACCGGGGGAGGCGGCGCTGGAGCAGGCGGAGCCGCGGGAGACGGCGATGTCCGGGATTGGCCGGATGATGATGAAGACGGTGACGGACAACACCGCCCCGAAGGCACCGACAGGGCAGGCGCCGGCTCCACGATGGCGCGGCCGATAGGCGGAGCGCCGACTGGTGCACCCGGCACGCCTAAACGCCGTGCCGAGGGGATGTTTGGCAGCAAGCCGCCTAAGAAGGCCAAGTCGACGACCGCGACCAAGCGGCAAGAGGCCGCGAAGACGGCCGCCATCCGGCGAGGCTCGAAGGAGCGCCCAACGGTGTCCGGGTAAGTGCGTTAGGCACACTGTCTTGACTATTTTTTTCTTGCAAGCTGCTTATCTTTGCTTGATTTTCCACGTAGGGCTCCCCTTTCCATATCACGGGCTCCGTCCGCCTCACTGATCGGACCAACAGGCGGCTCTGAGGAGGCCCGGCACGTGGACCCGGCCGCCGCCCTTCGGGAGGCGACGGAGAGGAACACGCGGGAGGCACGGGAGGAGCGGGAGGCCGCAGCGCAGGCGGAGGCCGATGCCCAGGCCGCCGCATCAGTGCAGGCAGAGGCCCAGGCCGCGGCGCAGGTGGAGGCGGAGGCGGCGACCAAAGCGCAGGCGGAGGCCGACGCCAAGGCCGTGGAGGATCCGGCTGGTGGCAGGATCCCGGAGGCCGCAAACCTCAAGCAGCCGGAGCCACCGGTGGTGGAGATCCAGGCGCTGCCTGGAACAGCCGGAGCCGACCAGACGGCCCTAGAGCAGGGGGCAACCGGCCCCGTTGACCCGGAGGCGGAGGTGGTTCAGCGGGTGCCGGGTGCTGGCGAGCGGGGAGGCGGCCATCCCGAAGGGCTGGAGGGGCCTTTGGCCGGCGCCGGGCTGGTGACGAGCCAGGCCCTGACGACGCGCGCCTCCGCGCGCCTGCGCCCGTCGCGGATGGCCTCCGCGCCGAGGCCGGTAGATGTCGGGGCCGCGAGCTTGCCGGGAGCCGACACCGAAGCCACAAGCTCTGCTCCGCCTGGTTGGGCACTAGGAGCCGGCCCGGCCGCCCTGAACCTCGCGGTGAAGGACGTCCTGGACAAGTTCTCCGCCCACGGCCCCACCCTCCTGAAGCGAGGAGCGAGATGGTGGCGATGCAGACGTCTATCCGGGTATGTTCTTGATCTTATTTTTTATTTTTTTCGATCTTCAGTGGGGGCGCGCCAGCGCACCCACTGGGTGTAGCCCTCGAGTTCCAAGCCGGCTGCTGAGCAGGCAGGTTGGAACTTCTAGGCATGTTTCTGGATGCTGAGATGTCGCTCTTACCGCAGGATTAACACAACTGGCGCGCGGCTGCCTTCAACTCCCAGAGCCAGGCGCTTGCCACTCGGACCGGCGAGTTGCGGCAGAGCCAAGGTACGTAGACCGGCTATCAGTGGGGGCGTGCAAGCACACCCACTGGGTGTAGCCCCCGAGATTCGGGCCGACTGCTGAGCAGCCGGGCCGGATCTTCCCGGCGACTTCTTTTCTTTGTTGACGCCGACGATTCTTCTTTGCCTTTGTAGAGGCCGCCGCCAATCTGCGGAGCCGCGTGCATGAGCTCGAGAGCCAGCTTCAGGCCAAGGAACTGGAGCGCAGCCAGGCGGCCGCGGAGCGCAATCGTCTCGAGAAGGAGCTGGTTGACCAGGCGGCCAGGCACGCGGACCAGGTCTGACAGCTGAAGGACGGGGAGGAGCTCCTCAAGGCCGAGTTCAAGTCTCAGCACTCGGGCTGGGCCAAGAGGGAGAAGTGCCTGTTGGAAGGTTATGAGGTGATCGAGGGCATGCTTGAAGGTAACTTTTCTTTCTTGCTTGGAGGCGCCAGCTATTACTGGGAGTCGGTCTTTTATTCCTTTGTTTTCTTTTTACACAGAGTACTTCCCGGACCTCGTCGGCGTCATCGGCCAAGCGATCGAGGCAAGACGCGAGCAGCAGAGGCAAGTGGGCGAGGAGATTGCGCCAGACCGGCCTCGGACTTTGGGCGAACAGTTTCGGGTCGTCCAGCTACGCCTTGCGCCGGTCCACCGGCTGCTCCGCCAATTTCAGCGCGCTGGGTCCCAGGTCTTGGAAGGGCTCTGGCCGGGTGCGCAGGTGCCCCGGACTCCTAGTCGGACTGCCGACTGGTTAGAGGTAGCTGGAGAGCGGCTCGACGCCTGGAAGAGCGCCGCCGCGCGGGCCGGTGCCAAGGTGACGCTGGAGTTCGTGAAGGCGTGGTATCCGGGCGTGAGCCTGGCGCAACTGGCCACCTTCCGCCAGGAGGCGGCGCCGGGGTTGGAGGCAGAGCGCGTAGCGGTCGCCATTCGCGCCATAGCCTTTGCCGACTACGCCGACGTCAGCGTCTTCGTTCCAGAGCGGGCGGAAGACGGCACCGAGGTGCCGCCATCCTGGTTCGGGTTGAACCCGGACGAGGGGAAGGACCCGGCAGAGGAGATCGCCTCCAGCAACGAAGCCACAGAGGAGAGCAAGGACGAGGAAGGCGATGGCATTGCGCCGGATGACTGAGTGACCAACCGGAACCGGCCCGATCCGGCTTCAGCCAGCGAGCCGCGGGAGACCTCGTCGGCCGCTGCCGCCACCGACCAGACCGAGGCCAACCAGCCAGAAGCCCCGCCAGCCGGTGCCTCAGCCATTGCCGACCTGTCCCAGCAGCCCGCAGCGCCTTCGGCCTAGGCGGCCTTTTACCTTTTGGATTTTTTCTGTCTTGCACTTGAGAACAAGTTAATCATACGCAATTCCACCCACTGAGGGTGTATTTTAAACTCTGCTGAATGCCGGCCTTGGGCCTTTTGCAATGTAAATAAATTTATTTTCCCCATGCTTTCATGCTCTGCCGAGTTCTGACTCAATTTTGCCTTTGCTTGCTTTGGCTTTTTCTTTTGCCGTCTTCCTTTGGCTGCCGCCCTGCCAGCCGGACAGCCGCGCTATGGTCTGTGGCCGGGTCAGGGACTTGGCCATTTAGAATAGGCAAGTTACTTCAGCCGCTTAAAGCGTAGCTAGTTGAGTGAGAAGCCAGCCGGCCGACTGCTGAGCAGCCGGACGGGTGAGGCGAGAGGCCAGCTTGGCCTGAATCGGTGTTCTTCCTTAGTCATTTTTCGTGTGGACAGCGTTTCTGGCCTTTAGCTCTTGCCAGCTGGACAGTCGCGCTGCGAGCTGTGGCTGGGACGAAGAGAGGGCTTTGGCGTCGGCACACTACTTAGCCGACTTCGGGTGGCGCCAACTTAGGTCAAGGCGGCGAGCCCCCGGGCCGGCTGGCCGGACCCGGACAGGGCGGAAGAATAAAAACTCATTCATAGGTGAAGCTTATCACATAGATAAAAAGGTAGCCCCCAAGTGCGCCTCGGGGGACCTGTTGTCTTTGCTTAATACAAAAGATAGCGTGGAACATACACTGCATCAACTATAAAACGGGCGGAGAAGGTTTGCGTTCCACGGGCGCTCCGGCTCTTGGCCGACTGTCTCCCTCTTGCGTGCCCTGGGCTTCTGTGCGTCAATGAGGTAGTACGAGTCGTTGCCCAGGGCCTTGCTGATGATGAAAGGCCCCTCCCAAGGAGCCGAGAGCTTGTGCTGGCCGGCTGTTCGCTGGATCAGCCAGAGCACAAGGTCGTCCTCGCGGAAAGCACGCGGCTTGATCTTCTTGTTGTGGAAGCGGCGCAGGCTCTGCTGATAGTTGGCGGACCAGCTGAGTGCTAGCAGCCGGGCTACTTCGAGCAAGTCGACGCCGTCTTCTCGCGCCTCCTTGGCCTCCGCCTCCGTGTAAATGGTGACGCGAGGCGAGTCGAACTCGATGTCTGTTGGGATGACAGCCTTGGCCCCGTACACGAGGAATAAGGGCATGAAGCCGGCTGACCGATTTGGCGTGGTCCGGAGACTCCAAAGGACAGCCGGCAGTTCCTCGATCCAGCAGCCGGCCGAGCGCTCCAGTGGCTCGACCAGCCGAGGCTTGATGCCGGACAGGATGAGGCCGTTTGCTCGCTCCACCTGGCCGTTTGACTGTGGATGAGTAACCGACGCGAGGTCCAGTCGGATGCCCTGCGTCGCGCAAAAACAGGCCAGGGCGCCTTTGGCAAAATTCGTGCCGTTGTCGGTGATGATGCTGTGCGGGATGCCGTATCGAACGGTGATGTCCGCGATGAATGTGATGGCTATGGGGCCGTTCAGCTTCTTGATTGGTCTTGCCTCAATCCACTTCGTGAACTTGTACACGGCAACCAGCAGATGGGTCATGCCGCCGCGTGCTGTCTTGAATGGGCCCACCATATCCAACCCTCATACGGCAAATGGCCAAGTGATGGGAATGGTCTTGAGTGCTGAGGCCGGCAGGTGCTGCTTGGTGCTGAAACGCTGGCACCCCTTGCACTTTCGGACCAACTCCTTGGCGTCGTCCAGAGCAGTCGGCCAGAAGAAACCATGGCAGAAAGCTTTGGCAACGAGGGCTCTGGAGGCGGCATGGTGGCCACATTCACCTTGGTGGATGTCTCTGAGGATAGCAATGACTTTCTCCGGCTCGACGCAATGCTGGAAGACGCCAGTCGCGCTACGCCTGACTAGCTCTCTGTTGACGATCGTGTATGCGGCCGGCCGGTGTTGCACCTGCCGGGCCAAGACTTCGTCGGCTGGTAGCTCATGGTTCACCAGAAATTTGAGGATGGGCTACGCCCAAGACGGAGCTTCCACCACCGTCATGACAGTAACCGGAGTTAGGGAGGCCGGGTTGGGAGGCGACGGGTCGGAGCCGGCCGCTGCTTGCTGCGTCGTTGAAGTCCCCGGGCCGACTACAGCAGTCCCCGGGCCTGATTTGGGTGCTGTAGCCCCCAGGACGCCTGCCGAAGTCCTCGGGGCGGCTGCTGGAGTCCCCGAGCCGGATCCGACTGCTCCAGGGTCAGCCGGCACGAAGATGGACTCTGATTCCGGCGAAGGTTGGATAGATGGCTTGCACAGACACTCGAGGGAGACGCCTGCTGGAATGGCCTGCCGGGTAGAACCAATCCATGCTAGGGCGTCGGCTGCTTCGTTGTCGGCTCATGGCACATGGAGGAACTCGCACCCACCAAAGTGTCCGTTGATCTGCTGGATGAGGAAGCGGTAGCTGGCCATGTTGGCGTCCTTGGCGTCCCAGTCACCAAAGGACTGTTGGACCACCAGGTCCGAGTCACCGTAGCATAGGATGCGGCGGATGCCGATCTCCTTGGCCAGCCGGAGCCCATGGACGAGTGCCTCGTACTCGGCCATGTTGTTGGTGGCGGCAAAGTGAATCTGCCGCATGTACTTGAGCTTGTCACCTTTGGGGGAGGAGAGGACGATCCCGGCTCCCAAACCAGTGCGCATCTTCGAGCCGTCGAATTGCATCCGCCAATGCGTGGAATCCGGCGCTGGCGGCAGGTACTATGTCTCGGCCCAATCGACAAGGAAGTCAGCCAGTGCTTGGGACTTGATGGCGGTGCGGGGATGGTAGAGGATGGTGTGGGGAGCCAGCTCGATGGCCCACTTGGCCACCCGACCCGAGGCATCTTGGTTGCCCATGATCTCGCCAAGGGGGGAGGTACAGACGACTGTGATGGTATGCTCCTGGAAGTACTGCTTCAACTTCTTGGCGGCAAAGTACACGCCGTAGCACATCTTCTGCTAGTGGGGGTAGTTCTGCTTGGAGGCGGACAACACCTCGCTCAGGTAATAGACCAGCCTCTAGACCGGCTAAGCTCTGCCGGCTTCTGGGCGCTCGACAACAATCACCGTGCTGACGACTTGGTTGGTAGCGGCAATGTAGAGGAACATGGGCTCTTTAGCAGTCGGAGCAGCCAGAACAGGCGGCGTGGACAGCATCCGCTTGAGCTGGAGGAATGCCTCGTTCGCCCGATCGGTCCACTCGAAGCATGTCGTCTTCTTAATTAGCTGGTATAGTGCGAGGGCCTTCTCGCCCAGCCGGCTGAGGAACTGGCTAAGAGAGGCTAGGCACCCGGTGAACTTCTGAACGTCCCGCAGCCGGGTCGATTTCTTCATCTGCTCAATGGCCTTGATCTTCACGGGGTTGCACTCAATCCCACACTCAAAAACAAGAAAACCAAGGAGCTAGCCGGCTGGTACTCCGAAGACACACTTCTCCGGGTTGAGCTTGATCTGAAAGCGGCGCAGGTTGGCGAAGGTGTCCTTGAGATCCTCCAGAAGGGTGCCGCGCTTCTCCGTCTTCACTACTATATCGTCCACATAGGCATGGGCGTTTCTGCCGAGTTGCTTCAGGAGGCACTTCTGCATACAGCGTTGAAAGGTGGCGCCGGCGTTCCTCAAGCCGAACATCATGGTGATGTAGCAGAAGGCACCGAAAGGGGTGATGAAGGCGATCTTCAGTCGGTCGGCTGGGTCCAGCTTGATCTGGTGGTAGCCGGAGTAGGTGTCCAAGAAGGAAAGCAGCTCGCAGCCGGCCGTGGAGTCGATCACTTGATCAATCCGGGCAAGGCAAATGGATCCTTGGGGCAAGCTTTGTTGAGGCTCGTGTAGTCGATACACATGAGCCACTTGTTGTTTTTCTTCAAAACGAGGACTGGGTTGGCGAGCCAGTCCGGGTAGAACACTTCCATGATGAAGCCGGCTGCCAGAAGCCGGGCGATTTCTTCACCAACGATCCTTCTCTTCTCTTCTGATAGGCGGCGGAGGGGTTGCTTGACCGGCTTGGCATCCGGCCGCACATGCAGCTTGTGCTCGGCGAATCCCCTCGGAACACCCGGCATGTCCTTGGGGGACCATGCAAAGATATCCCGATTCTCACAGAGGAATTCGACGAGCTCGCCTTCCTATTTGCTGTCGAGGTTGGACCCTATGACAGCGTACTTCTCCGGGTGCGCCGGGTCCAAGATGATCTTCTTGGTTTCCTTGGCCGGCTAGAAGGAGCCCTCGGCCTCCGCGTCCTTGGGGTCGGATGGCATGTCCGGCTGCTAGCTGGCCATGGCCATGGCCCGGTCAAGGAGGCGCTTCTCTTCGGCGATGACAAGGGACTCGGCCAGCCGGGAGCTGGCAGCGGCGCATGTGAGCGACTTCTGGTAGTCGCCGGCAATGGTGATGATGCCCTTGGGACCCGGCATCTTCATCTTCAGGTAGGCGTACTGCGGGACCGCCATGAATTTGGCCAAAGCTGGCCGGCCCAAGAGCGCGTGGTAGGGGCTGTCCAAGTCAACCACCTCGAACCAAATTGGCTCGCGTCGGAAGTGGGTCTTGTTGCCGAACAGGGCGTCAATCTTGATCTTGCCGATTGGAGAGCAGGAAAGCCCAGGGACAATGCCATGGAACACGGTCCGGCTGGGCTGGAGTTGCTTTTCCTTGATGCCCAACTTTTCCATGGTGTCGCGGTAGAGGATGTTGATGCTGCTATCGCCGTCTATCAGGATCCGGGAGAAGCGGCAGGCCCGCCTCTCGGTTGAGAAGATGGAGTCCAGCACCATGGCATAAGCACCCGACGAGGGCATCACGGCCGGATGATCATCACAGCTCCAGGTGATGGGCCTCTCAGACCAGTGCATAAATTAGGGGACCTCTGAAACAACAGCATTAACCTCGCGGTGCTGCTGACGCCGACTATGCTTGTCGTCGTCTTCACTGGTGAAGACGATGTAGGTGGCGTTCTCATCGAGGAACTCATCTTGGAGCATGCTGACAGGACGGGCCGGCTGCTGAGGAGCCGGAGCCGCCGGGCAGGGAGGAGGAGGCGGCAAACCCTCGCCCTTAGCGATTCGGGCGAGCCAGTTGCACTGCCGGGTTGTATGGTTGGACGGCTTCGCGCCGCTGTGGAACTTGCATGGAGCGTCGAGGGCTTGCTCGAAGGAGAAGGCTGGCAGCCAGGCACCCTTGCCGCCCCGCTGACGCTTGGGGCCGGGTTGACCTACCGGCTGTTGTCCTCAACAATAGCCACCTGCCGGTTGCTAGAAGCCGGCTGCTGGGCCTTACGCTTGTTGTCATTTGGCTGCTGACACCGGTTGGAGTCACCAGCCGGCGGTTGGGAAGCCGGCTGGATCACCTTCCCAGACGCGTCAACCCGGATGTCCGACTTCATGGAAGAGTCGGCCGTGGCGTACTTGTCCACCACAACCAGAAGCTCGTCCAAGGTAGCCGGCTCATCGCACATAAGCTTGTGCTTGAGCAGGGTGCCCTCTCTGCACCCGGCGGTGAAGTACTCGATGGCCTGCACCTCGTGCACCCCTTCGCAGGAGTTGCGCAACTCGGCCCAGCGCATCAGGTAGTCGCGGGTGGACTCAGTCGGACCCTGAACGCACATGGAGAGCTGGCGAGGCTTGGGGGCCGCTTGTAGGTGCTGGTGAAGTTGCGGACGAAGACGTCGCTGATGTCCAACCAGCTGTTGACGCTGTTGGGTTTGAGGTTGTTCAGCCATGTCCGGGCCGTGCCCTGGAGCATGAGCGGAACATACTTCACGGCAACGCGCTTGTTGGCATTTTCTATGCTGACTGCAATGGCGTAGTCAGTGAGCCAGTCCTCCGGCTTCACGGCGCTGGTGTACTTGGGAGTGTCGTGAGGGAGCGAGAACCCTTTGGGGAAGGGCTCGTCGCGAATGCGGGGGCCGAAGCAGGACGGGTGACTGTATCCTCCTCCTCTACTGCCAGGGACCGAGCTAACCACTCGATCCGGTGACGAGCGTCATTCTTGCTGACTGCTTCGCGGGGGCCTAGCCGGCCCCCCAAAGTCGGGTGCTCAACAGGCGCCGGAGAAGCCGACCTCTTCCCTCGGGGGGGGGGGGGGGGCGCGGGGGGGGGGGGGGGGGGGGGGCGGGGGGGGGAGGCGGTTGTTCATCCTGCCGGCGCCGGCCCTCCGGGTTTGGAGGAACTTCTCGGCTGGCCACAACCGTCTGGTGAGAGCGCCGGCTGCGGCTGGCTGCTGGCTTCGGGTTCCGCTGGCCGCGGCCGCCGCCACTAGGGGACCGGGAGGTCACTCCATTCTCGCGGTGGCGTGGAGGGTTCCATTCCGGGAGCTCGGCATGCCGGCCGGCTCCCACCACGCGGTTGCACGCATCATGCTGCGTGTTCGCAGCGTCGAGGAGTTCCTAGAGGCAGTCTAGCTGGCTGCGCCGCTTGTCGCCCTCCAGGCTCTCTAGTTCTTCTGCTACCGCCTGTGCGGCGTGTAGGTTCTACACGGGGGTGTCGTAAATCGGAAGTCCGGCTCCCAGCATGCTGGCGATGGCCGCGCCGCGTTTCTGGATGGCGCCGGCTCGGCTGGGCTCGACCGCAGCCAGCGTGCCGGCAGGTATGCGGTCGATCTCGCACTGGTTGGCCTCAGCGCGGCGCTTCATGGCCGCCATCTTGGTGGCGCTGTCGAGGAGCTTGACGTGGATTTCTTCTAGCGCCGCCGCATCGGCGTTGGCTCCGACGGGAGCCGCCAAGTCCTGCATTGCTGCTCGCAACGGGTCCTGGACGGCCCCGCCAGAGGCCTAGCTGTTGCCAGTGACCATCACCTCCATGAAGACGCCGGCGTCGAGCGCGCCAGCAGAGGCGACGCTAGAGACGGGAGGGAGTGGGTCGTCGAAGACCACCACGTCACCGGGGAACCCGTCGGTGACGGTCACGTCGGAGAGGGTGAGCTTCTCGAAGAGGTCGGCAAGGCAGCTCGCGGGGCAAACGGCTCTCGCATCGGACGATGCACCGGAGCAAGCGCAAGCGAACGCATCTGGCTGGCTGATCAAGCCGGCCGCAACATGCTCGCCGGAGAGGAAGGCGGTTCCCGTCCAGAACGTGTCTCCGGCCGCCGCCACGAATGGCCCCACGATGGGCACCAACTGTCGTGGTAATCTCACGTTAGATGCCAGGGGGTGGCTTATCTTGGGTGGAGCCAAGAGGACATCGTCGGGCCCTGGAAGCGGGAGTGAGCACGAGCTCGATCGCACATAAGACGTACCCAGGTTCGGGGCTCTCCAGAGAGATAACACCCCTAGTCTTGCTCTGCGGGGTCTCCGCATGATGACTATGATCAAGAGTGTACAAGGTTGCTCCTTGAGCTATGTTGCTAGAGGAGGAAGATGGGTAGAGCTACCTCTCTTCTCCTAGCAATGGTGGTGTATGGGAATGAAGGTTGAACCCTTTGCTTGGGTAAGCCCTGGGGGGTTTTATAGGCCAACCCCTCAGGGGTACAATGGTAATGCGGCCGGGTGTAGGACCCGGTCGTCAATGTATAGGGTCGCTGGGTTCTCCGCCGGCTGCTGGGGCCCGCCCCTGGAGGGCCCCGCCGGTTGCCGAGAATCCGGCCGACAGGTAGGTGTAGGAGATATGCCCTAGAGGCAATAATAAATGTTATTATTTATCTCCGTGCTCATAATTAGGTTTATGTTCCATGCTATAACTGCTATGGTTCTCGAGTCTACAATAACCACGAGGCTCGGAGGAAGACTCATATGCACGTGTGGAATAATAAACGGTAAAATGTATTCCTAGTCTAGCCTCTAAGACTAGCTCAAGTGTTGCATGATGGTTCTGTTTTCCTGATCATGGGCATGTCTATGCCAGCAACTTTGAGGGCACAATGTTAGGAGAACACTTGTGTTGAATCGACCCGATTGATGTTATGCTATGAGATACATTCGTCACAAGTTAATGGTTAATAACACAGAGATGGTTAATGTTTGCATAATTCCTTAGACCATGAGAGTATCGAGTTTCTTCATGCTTGCTTCATGAACTTTGGGGTTTGTTAAACGTCATCCGTAAATGGGTGGCTATTACGGCGGCTTACGGGTTCATGGAAAAGTATGTCAAGTAACTTGATAGCTCAAGATTGGGATTTGCTCCTCCGCGATGGAGAGATATCTCTGGGCCCTCTCGGTGTTACGGTATCCATCATCGTCTGGCCAGACACAATGTGATTTGATCACATGGATGCCGGAACACGGTAACGAGAAAAGAGAACGATACCGGTAACGAGGTAACTAGCATAGTGGACAAGTTGTTGATCCACAGGATGCCACCATGTCTCACCTCGGGTATTTGTAACATATCATGAAGCAACAGGAATAGCACACGGCAACTGGAGGTTCACTCGAATATTTATTCGTGTGGGTATAGGGGTCAATATGGGTGTCCACGGCTCCGATGTTGATCATTGATCGGAAAGAGTTCCGGTCATGTCTATACTTCACCGAACCTATAGGGTCACACGCTTAAGGGTCATCTATCTGTTGAACGCTAGACAGGGAGTCTGAGAGAAAGTCATCGAAAATGTTTCGGAGACAACGGAAGAGTTCCGAGAGAGAGAACACCGAAAGAGTTTCGGTAAAACCGAAAAGTTGTTTCGGAATATATTATTGGGTTAAAAAGGGTTTCGGCACCGCCTGGAAATTTTCAGAGGATGCCAGAATTGGTCTGGGAACTTCTGGGAATTTTCAAAGAGAAAAACCGGAAATGTTCCGAAACTGCCGTAACCGCTGTTGATGCTTTCCGCTGATAAAAACCACCGCACCGAAAATGTTTCGGATCATGCCCAGAATAATTTTAGAGGGTGCCAGAAATGTTCTGGGACCTTCTGGAATTTTTCAGAAAAAGTTTCGCGGAAAACATCTTGTCTCAGCACGAGGGGACAAGATCCCACGAATCGGGGGTTGCATGTTTGGTGGCTTTTTGTCTAGGGAGCATGCATGTTTCATGGAGACATGTTGGTGGCTTGTTGGGGGGGGCCCCCCATGGGGGGGGGGACAAGATGTGGGCCGGCCCAAGGGCTGCCATGGTGGTGTCCCCTTGGTGCCCCCCTTGTGTTACCATTATGCCCTTTCATGTGTGACATGAAGCTTGGGTATTTTGGTATTTCAACATCCCACCCCACCCCTTGCCTTGGCCTATAAAAGGAGGAGTTGGGGCTGCCATCTCCTTCATCCCCTTGCTCTCATACTCATGCCATGCAATTATCTGGCTTCTCTCTCCCTCCCACGAAAAGAGTTTCGTAGAGCCGAAAGGCTGTCTGGGTTCCGGTAGGAACTAGTTCTGGACGGCGAAGCCCTGCCGGATAGATGACACCGTATGTGTGCAACTCTGTAGAGAGGTCGTAGTTTCGATCTTAGTGCCCGTGGGGCTGTTCGTGAGTGCCTTCCGAAGGGCTGTCCAAGTGACGGTCCGAGTTCTGTGAGTCCTCCCGAAGGGCTGTCCGCGACACCGTCCGGGGGACTATCCGACCGCCTCCCGGAGGGCTGTCCGGGTGGCGGATGAGGGTATACATCCTCGCGGTTGGGAGGTTGTAAATCCTAGCTGCGGGGATCTGCACCGACGATCGTCATCGACTCTACTTCCGCTGCGCTACGAGTCGGTAACGAAAATGATCAAACCTTGTATGTAGTCTCCATAGTGGTCCTGGGCTGGTGCGTAGGGCGGAAATTTTTTGTTTTCTGCTGCGTTACCCTACAGTAGGGCCCACAGCCTACGGGCCACGCTGATTGCCTTTTGTTGTAGCTTTGTACTTGATGACAGAGGCTTCGTCAAGAGTCGTATGGCTACAGTCCCGTGTCAGGGGGGTTGGTGGCCGCTTGGTCAACGCACACTGTAGCCGCGCTCCGTCTTGTCGTAGTGGGTGAGTGCAGACTCCGAGGGGAGGGAGGGGTCCGTCTGCCGGGAGCCGCCCCGCCCCTCAACTCCGCCTTCTAGGGGGGCGCCGCCTTCTGGTAGCTCGTGGATAGGTAGGGCCCGCCGCCTGTGGACCGTACTGATCGCTTTTCCTGTAGCATGACCCTTGCTGACAAGGTCCATGTCCTAAGTCGCATGGCTACAGTCCTGCGCCAGGCGGGTAGGTGGCCGCTCGGTCAGCCTACACTGTAGCACGCTCCTCCGGGATTCGGGGGAGTAGTTGGCTCTGCAGCCACGCCCCGTCTCGCCGTAGTAGGTGAGTGCGGACTCCGAGGGGAGGAGGGGCCGTCTGCTAGGAGACAGCTTCCCCCAAGAGCCGCCTTCTATGAGTGCGCCATCTTTTGGAAGCTGGCCACTGGGTCCTAGCTGGACCAAGGAACGGGTCGCATGCCCGGAAGGCATGAGGGGCTTTGCTAGCCCCGATGTCTTGAAATGTTACTAGGACCGGATGAGGCTACCGGGGGTCTATCCCCCCGATAGCGGGCAATTATCCATAGCCACTGGCCTAAAGTTGCAAGGACATTCAACATCACTAAAGGCTCAATATTCGCCTTCCGCTTCTGCAGTTTCCCAGATGAGATTCATCTATCTATTTACTGTGTATGATGCTACTTTCCAAAGGTTTTTGATGTTGCATGTGAAAGTTGGTGCTGTTGTGCAATGGCGTAGCTAGCTATATCCCTCTTTGGTGTAACTGATTGCTGAAGCTATCTGATGTAATTTGATTATGAAATCCTGGTTGTCGTTATACGGATATGAAATATCTAGTGTGTTTTATAAGAAATGTCAATTTGATTACTACATGGATTATCAATAATAGGCTAATTACCCTGCTTAATGGGGTTTTCTATTGTAGACGGTTACTCTGATAACACCGTGGGCGATGAACTCAAACAACCCACACGGTTTCGAGAAAGTAGGCGTGTTGGATCAACTAACAATCACACACAGCTTCCGCCAGAGAACTGTTTGCGTTAGGCCATTTTGCACAAACGTTTCCACACAAAAAACTGTGTGTGATATACATACAAACGAAAACGTTTTTCTGGGATTCACTGTGTGGGATGTACATACGAATGGAAATGATTGGGCTTCGATGCCTCGCCCGATTGCACACGAGCTCATTTTGCCCCGCGTGTTTGGCCGGAGGGCCTATCCCTGACGGTTTCTGGGTCGTGTGGGAAGGACCCCCCTTTCACACACACTCACAAGACGACGGTTTAAAACTCCGTCGCGGAAAGGGGGTAAAAACCGTTTGTATAGCACGTCTCTGTACCAGTGTATAAATCCATTCTCAAAAGATATAAGTGAAGTGCAAAGAGCATTCTATAAATAAACCAAGGACTAACTCATACCAGCATGGTGCATTACTAAAAGAAAAATAAAAACACACGACGCTCCAAGAATTTATGCATATTATGTGAACAAAACAAAAACCGAGACATACCGATAATTGTTGAAAAAGAAAGATGGGATGCCTTTCGGGGCATCCCCAAGCTTAGACGCTTAAGTCTCCTTGAATATTTACTTAGGGTGCCTTGGGCATCCCCAAGCTTGAACTCTTGCCACTCCTCATTCTTCTCATATCGATACCTCCTCGATATTCGAACACTTCATCCACACAAAACTTAACCGAACTTTTTATTAGAAGGGTTAGTACATATATCAAATCTCATCATGTCCTATTGTAACATTATTGTATAATTATAATAAAACATTACCCACTGTATGCTATCACAGTTCTATGGCTCCGAAGTTAACGGGGCTCAACAAGATTTCAAACATAAGCAAATAAAGAAACTACAACAGCAATTTGTGAAAACATGACAGTCTGTAAAGATGCAACTGGTACATATACTTCTGTAACTCAAAATATTTTGAAAACATAGGAAAAAATAAACAATTTGCTTAGAAGTATTGTGTAAAAATTTCAAAAACATTTGACGTTCCAGTAAAAATTAAAAATCACACACTACAGCCAAAGTTTCTGTTTTTGCACTACACATACCAAAGAAGCAATTTAAACATCCCAAAGGCAAAACTTGGCACATTATTTTTATAATACAATGGATTTGTACAAGGGGTAATTATTTTTGTTGAAAAGTTTCTATAATTCAAGATTCACAAAGTTTCCATGGGCATGAACAAAGTTCAAGGCATACTCCTGCTTCAACGGTGCTCGTCTTTCTCACTTTCACTTTTCTTTTTGAAAATTTTTAGGTTCCCCTCTATATATATTTTTTAAACTTTTAAAAGCACACAACAGAAATAAATGACTCTCTAAAACTACCAGCTTGTCTCCCAGATAGTGGTTTCTTTAAAGCCATTAAGCTAGGCATAAAGTGCTCAAGTAACTGATCCACCCAGATCCCAAGGTATATCAAAGTTAATTTTAATTAACAATGATTTGTAATTTAGTAGTGAGCACAAAGCAACATATATCATGCAATGACGAAGTCTAACTCTCTTCCTTTGCATTGGCATGTCATAAAAGAACAATTCATGAATGTAACGCCCGGATAATTAAGCTACAGTAATCCCATGTTAATGGTGCCACATCATCACTTCTACTGTTGCTAAGTCCCACGTTGGTTCAAATCAATTCAAAATTCAAATTTAAAATAAAGTCAAACAATTAAAGTTTTCAAATGTCAAAAATAAAAATGTTCTAAATGTGGCAAATATTTCATAAGTAATAATAGTGAAGAAACCACATTTTTATAAAATATTTAAATGCACTAGCATAATTAAAACAGTGCCTAAAACCACTAATTAAATGCCTTTTATAATTTATAAAATATTAAACTATTTTATTTGGGTGCCCAATTTATTGTGGCATTAGTATATTTAATAGTACTATTTTAGGTGCTAATTATATATTTTACAAAACTAAAATAAATTAAAAAATAAAATAAAATAGAAACAGAAAATAAATAAACAGAAAAACAAAACTTAAACAAAAAAAATAAAAAAGGGCCCCCTTGGCCCAACTGGGCCAACCGGCCCACCTGTGCCCCCTGGCCTATATGGCCTCGCTTCCCTGTACCTAACCCTAAATCCCCACCGTTCCCCTCGTCTTCCCCCGATCTGGACGCGCGCCCCGACGCCATCGCCTCACCGCTGATACGTCTCCAACGTATCTATAATTTTTGATTGTTCCATGCTGTTATATTATCAATCTTGCATGTTTTATATTCATTTTATAGCAACTTTATATCATTTTTTGGGACTAACCTATTGACATAGTGCGCAGTGCCAGTTGCTGTTTTTTTGCTTGTTTTTTACTTCGCAGAATATCAGTACCAAATGAAGTCCAGATGTCATGAAACTTTTTGGAGATTTTTTTCTGCCCAGAAGACAACTTGGGAGCCAAGGAAGTGCCCGAGGGGAGGCCTATGGGGCCCACAAGGCACCAGGGCTGGCCAGAGGCCCCTGGCGTGCCCTGGTGGGTAGTGGGGCCCACGAGCCCCCTCTCCACCGCCTATCAGCTCTATAAATACTCTCAAATCCCAAAAATCCTAGGGGAGCAAAGAGATCGGAGTTTCAACCGCCGCAGATTCGAGAACCGCGAGATCCAATCTAGAGGCCTTTTTCGGCACCTTGCCGGAGGGGTCAACGATCACGGAGGGGTTCTTCATCAACACCCTTGCCCCTCTGATGATGCGTGAGTAGTTTACCACAGACCTACGGTTCCGTAGGCAGTAGCTAGATGGCTTCTTCTCTCTTTTTGATTCTCAATACAATGTTATCCTCGATGTTCTTGGAGATCTATTTGAAGTAACTCTTATTTTGCGGTGTGTTTATTGGGATCCGATGAATTGCGAGTTTATGATCATATATGAATATTATTTGAGTCTTCTTTGATCTATTATATGCATGGTTATTATAGCCTCTTATTTCTTCTCCGAAACTTTGGTGGAGACTGGAGGAACAGGACCCCGTCGATGAACAGTAGCTGGTGGAGGCAGGAGGAAGTCGATGGTGGATGAACAGTAGCAGGTGGAGGCTGGAGGAAGTCGATGGTGGATGAACAGTAGCCCGTGGAGTCCTGTTTTGCGGTACGCCACACCCCTTCCGATGAACAGGACCCCCGTTTCGACCGTAGCGCTCCAACACAAGTCTGTTTCCTCCGTTTTGCGGTACACCACACCCCTCCTGATCAACAGGACCCCGTTTTGACCGTAGGCACATGAACAGAAGTCCGTTTCCTCCGTTTTGCGGTACGCCAGACCCTTCCCGATGAACAGGACCCCGTTTCGACCGTACACGGTCGAACAGAAAGGCCATTTCCTCCGTTCTGCGGTAAGCCAGACCTCGTTTCAGCTGTTCCGTCCAAGCTGGTTGGCTCCCGATGAACACGACGCTGTTGCTGCCGTCCGCTGCCTCTCCATGTACACGAGCCCTGGCCGTACGTATGCACGAGTAGGCGTTCGAGACCCCACCCGTATGTACGTACGTGGTCGTATTCTTTGTGATCTGGCTGTACGTACATGTACACAGTTTAGAAGGGACTGCCTGAACTGCTACGTCAGGGGCTCTACTACTACACGTGCCGCTACTTGCTCGGCCACGGTTCATCGTTGTAGAGAGACCGATCGACCAGTATTTACATACACGTTCGTGACCAGAATGACAACGCTACGTACTCTTCGACCAGGTGGGGCTCGGCTGTCAGGGAGGATAAGGAGGCACTTCCTTGCGTGCGAAGTTATTGATGGTGGGTCCGAGCTGTCAGGGGGAGGATTCAATTTTTTTCACGCCTAATATGGAGGCACTTCCTTGCGTCCGAAGATATAGCTGGTGGGTCCCAGCTGTTAGGGGGAAACATTTTTTTCATAAAATACGGCCCTTCCGGTAGGTCCCCGCTGTCAGGTGGAGGAATCATTATTTTGCGCGTAATAAGGAGGCACTTCCTTGCTGCGGCCCTGAACCCAGCTGTCAGCCTCTCCACCTACAGTCCTCTTCCGATGTAAGTCGTTCCTTGACCACATTGACCACGCCGTGGCGAGAGCACCAAGGCGGTGGACGACGGCGAGGCCTAGGAAGGGAATGACCCGGAGCCGGGGAAGACTCGGCAGTTGTTTCCCACGCGGAGGGGAGTAGAGGGTTTACTGGTTGGGCTGCAGTGTGAGGCTGCCGTCGCCGAAGAATAACCGGAGATCTGGGTGAGTACAGGGATGGCCAGGCCAGCGATGGGAGTAGGGTGGGGCGGTGAGGCCTGCGCGGCAGCAGAGCCGGCCACGGGAGGCAGGAGCAGGTGACACGACCGGTGCTAGTTTGGGCGGCTGGAGCAAGAAGACCAGAGGTTGAAGAAGCACTACGGCCATTGGATGGACATCGTACGGTCACTGGAGCTAGAATCGTTCATATTGACTAAGTTGACAAAGCCCTCCGTCCACACCAACTTCGTAGGCCCACAAGTCAGCCTCCAACTATGGTGGGTCCCAGCTAGCAGGGGGGTATTCATTTTTTTGTGTGTAATAAGGAGGCACTTCCTTGCGTGCAAAGATATAGCTGGTGGGTCCGAGCTGTCAGCGGGAGGACTATTTTTTCGAGAAATACAGAGGCCCTTTCGGTGGGTCCCCGCTGTCAAGTGGAGGAATCATTATTTTGTGCGTAATAAGGAGGCACTTCCTTTTGTGCGGCCGTGGACCCAGCTGTCAGCCTCTCCACGTACAGTCCTCTTCCGATGGATGTCGTTCGTTGACCATGTTGACCACGCCACGCCGAGAGCACCAGGGTGGTGGACGACGGCGAGGCCTAGGAAGGGAACGACATGGAGCTAGGGAAGACTCGGCAGTTGTTTCCCACGTGGAGGGGAGTACGAGGGTTTACTGGTTCGTTTGCCGTCACCGAAGAATAACAGCAGGTGTGGGTGAGTAGAGGGATGGCCAGGCCAGTGATGGGAGTAGGGTGGGGCGGTGAGGCCTGCGCGGCAGCACAGCTGGCCACGGGAGGAGGGAGCACGCAGTCCCGCTGGCACTGGTTTGAGCGGCTGGAGCAGGAAGAGCAGAGATTAAAGAAGCATGACAACCGTTGGATGGACATCCAACAGTAACTGCTCTCGTGTGTTGACTAAGTTGACAAGGCCTTGCCTGCGCGTAAACCTTTTTTTTAGGAAAGCGTACGCGTCAACCTAGTAGGCCCACAAGTCAGCCTCATATATGTGGAAAACAGCATACAACCCATCTGCCATTATTGCTAATAAATGTACAGCCCATTGGCTAATTCTTAAGGATTTTTTTTAGCCCATATTCTTTTTGTTACCATTATAGCCCATATTCTGGCCACGGTTAAAAATTCAACCAAATTTTCATATTTCGGTGCGGTCCGAACTATTTTTAATCCCGAAATTTTGAATCATGTTCAAACTAATTTAAAAATAATAAATTTCTATCAATTTAAAATCCAACATAATTTTCCACGCAAAAAAACAATTAAATTCAAAATCTTAAAAAAAGATATTTGAAACTAATTATCGGTTTGCTCTGTTTTTAAAATTTACATCCCATTTCTTACTACTTCATTTTCTGGGTAAGAGAATACATTGCTCTCGCCTTGAAAGATTTGCAGCTCAGCAGGGCTGAGAAAGCAAGTAGGCCTCCGTTGGGTATTTCTTTAAAAAAGGTAGAACTGGGCTAGCCATTTTCAAAAAGAAAAAACACAACTGGGCTCATGATTTGGTAAACATAAAATAAAACCTTGGCTAGACGGGCCAGAGCCCCCGCACAGCCCCGTTGTTACCCTAATCCGTCTCTAAAACTAGTAAATACCAACTGCTTGTTCCTAAAAAAAAGTAAATAACAACTGCACGACCTGCTGGGTCCCTGGTGTCAGCCGCTCGTTGTGCAATTCTCTCATTTATTGACTACGTTGACAATGGCGTGGGCACCAGATGTCCAACCATTAGGAAGAGCCATTTTTTTGGGCTTGTAATAACGACGAACTTGCTTGCGTACTGCTATGACCCTGGTGGGTCCCTACTGTCATCCTCTCCACGTACAGTCATCTCCTTATTCCTCTCGGTTGTTGACCATGTTGACAACGCCAGACGGCGGTGCACCGCGCATGGCGAGCGAACCAAGGCGGAGGACGACGGCGAGGCCTCGGACGGAACGAATAGGAGCCGTGGAAGATGCGCCAGTCTAGTTGCAGGCGGAGGGGAGTACAAGGGTTGACTGGTTTGGGTGCGGGTGCATGTTGGGGCTGCGTCGCTGGAGAATAACAGGACGTGTGGGGGGATAGAGGGAGGGACTGGCCAACGTTTGAGGGTACGGTAGGGCGGCAGAGGCGCAGCCAGCCGTGGGAGGCGGGAGCAGGCGGAACCGACGGGGTGGTTTGGTTTGGGCAGCTGGACGAAGAAGACAAGAGATAGAAGATACATGACAGATGTTGGATGTCAATCCAACGACTGGTAGGCAGAATCATTTGTTGACTAGTAATTAAGTTGACACCACCTTGTAATGGCTTTTTCCTCATGGGTCCCAAATGTCATAATCCAAATCTGTCACGGTCATGCAGCCTATCTTATGAAAATTTACAGCCCATTTGGTGTGCTAGTTCCAAATAAGTTTGTGGGTGCTAGTGGGGGCTAATCACTTGGGTTCTGTAATGCACAACGAGCTCAAGCAGCCGGCGAGAGTGATGTTATTTCCCTTGGTTGGGAATTGTTACAATATTCTCTCTTAATTAAACAAATGGCAAGCCATTTGCCTTGTTTCAAAGAAAATATGACAGTCACAACCGAGTTGAAAAGGGCAACAACATCTAACTCCAGGTTACAAACTGTACAAAAGCATGAGGGTTAATTGTTCATCAGGTTTAGACAAAACCCAGATTGAAAAGGGCAACAACATCTAACTCCAGCACTGTTTTCGGCAGTCACAGTCAAATGGATCGGTCAGGTCCATAGAATGAACATCCTGGGTCGTAAAATTTACTGTATTATGACCACAAGATGTTGTAAATAGAAGCCCGACACATTCACAAGCCCTTTTGTCCACCTGAAACTCCTTTTTTTGCTCTTTGACATACCCATCTGTCAAAACCATGCTGCTGATAAACTTAAGCTTGATGGACAATAGTAACCTCGCATTCAGCAAGAAGAATGCGACAAATCTAGTGTTTGCATGGTTGGCTACATATCATTCTAGCGTTATTGTCTTCAATCGAATGTCATGAGAAGTGAGAAAATTCCGGTGCTTACGAATCCACCGATTGGTTATAACTTTCTTACCCCGTCCTGTTGCCTAAATAGACATGAAGATTGAAAATAGTTAAGGTCTAAAAAAGAGTGTCGAAAGAGCATTAGCTTAACGGTTAATTCTAGTACACTATATGGGGGCTTCCAATGTGCGTGAAATTATCACCTTTATATACAACTTCTCCACACATGGAAAGCATTGCAGCAAGCTAATAATCTTGTTTAGATCAAAACTATTCATTTGGATATATAAGATCTTGACAGAATCCAGCACCATTGATAGGCTATCCATGGACAAACTCTTGATTGAGCATAGAACATAATATTAGTACAAAATGTGTACTCCAAGATGATATAGAACTTATGCACAGAAATTTAAAAGGCAGCTTATGATTACAAGTGTAGATGATAATATACAGTACCTGAAGAACTGTGGAACCAAACACCATCTTGAAATGAGCACAGAGATCATGTATTACACCCAAGGTCTCCAGTTTAGGCGCAGAGATGACAGTTATTTGCAATAGTGAATAGCTAGAATCAAGGATCAACCTTTGAAGTGAAGGGGCATCTTCGATGATGAGCTGCCTTCCGTCAAAAGAAATTCCAATTCTTACAAGGTTAGGCGACTTTATTTGGAGACAACCAATTCTAACTGTGAAAACAAGCACCAAGCACTCCAGGGCAGGGCAACTGGAGTGGATGATGATGTGCAATGAGGCCTCCGATATACGAACCCGCACAAGTGAAAGTTTTTTGAGAAATGGGAGTCAAAGGTTTAGTACCAGATTGTCTGGTAGGTAGGACAGCGCAAAGGTGGCGGTGTGGAGAGAGGAGGAAAACCGCGAGATGGACATCGGTGCTGAGGGCACAAGTACATGGCGTTTGGTATCTGGTAGGTGATTTCCTAGGGAATAGTAGAACTCAAGTAGCTGTAGATCTATGAATTCAGGGGATTTCAGCCAGGAGTCCACCATGCAGGGCATGCTATGCTTGCACCGGTAGCATGACGGGATGCAGAGGCTATGAACGGAGCGCTGGTGGGAGGAGATGATGGCTCTGGGGAGTTCAAAATCATTAAAGAGAGATAGCTGACGACAGTCGAGATTAAGGGGCGCGGCGCGCCATAGAGGGCGCCACTGAGTTGAGAGGACTTGGGTGCGACAGCAATCCTTGGTGGGAAGAAGCGAGATGATCTCCCCAAGGATGGCGTCCGGGAGATCGCTAATGCGGTCCACCCGAGATTCTACGGGTTCCTGGGATCCGGTGGCGGCGGGCTCGCCGCTTCTCCCCACGCTGCTGGGTGCGGATCTACAATAGGTGTCGCCACTGGTGGGAGCCTCATCTTCTTGGCGCTGGGGTCAGCCGACTCCATTTTCCTCTAGGGCATCGCGTCGAGCTCACGGATTTGAGAAGAGTAACAAATGACGAGCCTAGTTGTAGTGCGAGTGAAGAAGAAGGGGAGCTGGGGTTTTCTGTAGTAGTGAGGAAGAAGGGGAGCTGGGGTTTTCTATAGGAGTGAGGTGAGGAATTTGGGGGTACGAGTGGAGCGAGCTGACGTGAGGTGGGTGGGAGTAAGGAGGAAGAAGAGCACCCAGGTTTTTTTGGGGGGCGGTGTGCTGGGTAGCGCCTCTCATTAAGTAAATATATGGGCTTTTGAATTGATTTTATTATTTACTAGGGTGGATGGGCTCTTTTGTCTTGGGCCCAGAGAAACAATTACTACTAGTACAGTGGAGACACTCTACAGCTACCCAGAAAACAATTACTACTAGTACAATGGATACACTACCGCTTCTGGTTCCTCCGAGGTCATCGAAACGTCTCCCTCTACTGAATGCCGTTTTACTTTGGTTCACTAACATGCGGGCCATGCAGCGCGCGGGCCCAAATGCCATCCACCAAATTATATGGCGGTATGCAGGCGGAGAGTCACCCCGGTCGTAGCGTGCCAGTAACGAGCCATCATATCACAAAACCCCACCTCCCCGCAGTCTAAGTTTGACGGACGAAGCAACCATCATTTCACTCTTCGTTGAATCCCCTTCTCCCTCACCGTCTTCAAGAAAGCCAACACTCGCATCTGCCATTGTTCTTCTCTCCCAACGAAGGGTGTTGGTATATTTTCTTTCAGAAAAAAAGAACTTTTGCAAAGCAGTAACCGATCCTCACTCTCTTTTTTTGTTTTATTGTCATTGCGATTGTGTTTTCCTTTCAGTTGTCTCCTATTCGTCAGTTTCATGATGGACCAAGGAGAACCAGGCAAAGATCTGCTGATGTTGGAGCAGACGCAGGAGGCTGATCCCCACGAGACAGAGAGCTCCAGGAAGATGGAGGCCGCCACCGAGCCGACCCCAGATACGCTCACAGCCACTACTGAGATGGTCAACGCCCCATTTGAGGTTACAACCCCCGTGGCCCAGCAGGAGCAGTTTTCCCCCTTCGAGGATGTGTCCCCCCCCCCGCTTAGCTGCCCAAGGTGATTTTCTTCTTTGCCAATCTCGATTGTGGTTTTTCATCTAAGTATGTGGTGATAAATAATGGAAAAATTTATTAGCTTCGATGCCATGCTACCTTTCCTGTCATGCATACTTTTGACTCTACATAGTGGTGTAAATAACTTGTGTTTTTTATATTGGAAAGTAATTCAGAATTCGTTTCTGTTTCAATTAGATCCCTGATGCAGACAAGGATTGTGTGGTTGTACATGTCACTCGCTATGAGGCAGATGACCTGGGAAAACAAAGTTCTTAGGTTGTTGGATCCTGGAAGCCATTTGCACTTATATCAAAGTCGAGATGTATTCCAGCCTCACTGTTGTCAGGCGTGTTGTCCAGGGTGTACTGAAGCACAAGAAGTTCAAAGCTACTCCTTCATTTGTGAGGCATATTGTTCTTATCAAGCTTACGCAGGAAGATGACGTGGCATGCCTCCACAAACAAGTTTATGAGTGGCAAGGCCCCAAGGTTATCTTCAGGAAGGTTCACAGGATTGAGCTGCTGCCGGACGTCCTCGATGATGTTCATGGCAAGGTCCGTCTTGTGTCCATCCGAAATTAGATCGAGGTATGAAATAGTTGCCCCAGCTAGTGTTTAAAAGTAGTTTGGATTGTGTCTAATTATCCGAACCTTGCCTATTATCGAGCCCTCTCGGGCTAGTACTCTGTTTGAATCCATCTATGGGAACTACTGCTACTTTTGTGTGCCCGTGAATCATGTGAGAACCATCCTAATTGTTGCCGAAACAGATGCGTCCTCACTAGTTTTTTCATGTAATATGGCATGGTAAGACATAAGTTGTCACGGTTTATCATAAAAGCAGTGTGTTTGATGAAATAGAGTACTTGTTCGAGAACTGGGCGCCGACGTATACATAGGGTACGTAAGGCTGGTTAAGTACTTGTAAACACTGTTGGTGCTACCCCACTTGTAAGCAATTATGCAAAACACGGCACATTGGCTCAGCTCGCTTCAACACTAGAAAAGTCGGCTATCGACCAGCAAACAATCAATAATCCGCTGTCTGACATATAAGCAACTACGTATCTTGTTATAGTGGTTCATGCAGTTAACTGAGGCCACAATGTAAATTCCAAACGTTCACACGCTAGTCTAGCGTTCATGTGGAACATTCACATTAAACTCGGCTTCATAAAATACTTGAAAGGCACAAGTTAAACAATTTTATACATCTCCATGATTCATAGAACATAACAAACATTTACTAGTTCACAGCAAAAGACAAAGTTGTGAGAAGGTTTACAAATCAGGAAAAATCAAGCAAGGCTTCTCTGAGCAAAGGGCCTCCCTAGGCAGGCTTTAATTTCCTGGAGTTCACTCTGGTTTTTCTTGTTGCCACCATGCAGGGTTAGGTTCTCTCATTCCAGAATAACCAATTATAATTGTGTTCTCAGTTGGAATGCTGAACTGAACCATGTAGTGTACTGACCATCTGAACTTCTTGTGCAGTTCTACTAAATTTAAGCACCGCTATTTGCAGAAATAAGCAGACCACAATGCCTCTTGTCCGCGCACCTGTCCCAAAAACCTCCATGCAGCCGTGCCAGCCAGTCCTCTGTCCATCCGTGAATTGGAAGAAAGTGCATTCCCGACTAGGATGCAGTTGTTTTCGCTCGTCCCTGCACTGCAATCAGGAAGTAAAACGTATGAATCAGCTTCTTTTAGATTGCGTTGGTCATTCTACCTAGTTACTACCAATGTAGGAATACCTGGAACACTCGTGGTTAGAGGACGACAGCCAGGAATAGCCATCTGATTTTGTGCAGTTCTGCTAAAACTGAGGTGTGTACTTCTGATTGCACAAATAGAAATGATATGGAGACAGACATCCCTGCTTGCGTAAATATGAAATATGGTTATGTAAGCAGTGACGATTATTTCCAGTGGCATATGATTAACAACAACATCTATTGTGTTATAACTGCCACTACATTGACAGTATAAAAAAGTGCCATTAAGTAAGAAGTAGCATCACATCACATCAACACTGTCACTAGATTAACATGCATAACAATAGCATTAGTATTACTGTCATGAGAGTAGCACATGGTCAGTAAATGTGCAATCAAATTTGTGCAGTTCCACTGGGATGAAGTAATGTTAGCGGTGTGAGATTTAAGTGCAATTGCAAAAACACAATTCATGGGAAATAAAGCAAGACGGAAGCACTTCATAAAATGGTGGTGTCATTGCTTCAATTTATCGACGACACTAGACCATTACTTAATAGTGACATTAGGTGGCATTGCTTCAATTTATCAATGGCACTAGACCATTACTTAATAGTGACATTAGGTGGCATTGCTTAATGCTTCATGTGATTTTACACTAACGGTAGCGATATGGGCATAGGGACAGCAGGGGCATAAAGTGGTGAGGCAGATGTGGTTGCTGAGAGCGGCAAACATTCAGGCAGCATGTCTGCATTTGTCCCATTTTTTATCTCCTCGACGACATTTTCCTATGTGAGCACAGGAAATCTAGACCTGCTCATTCTCATTTGCGTTGTCCCCCAACACCCATCACTTTCTTTCCTTTTTCTACCAAGAGATAGGTCCACTTTCCCCCCACCCTTCGCCATCCACCTCGCTTTCTTCACCTTTTCAACCAAGAGACCGGTTGGGTAGCCAGTATCTACTACTTTCCCCCGTTTCCTCTTAGAACCAAGTCCTAGATTCATGCTACAGCTTTCCCACTTTCTTCCCTGTTTGAACCAACTCTTAGATTCGACTGTATGAACTATCTTTACCTCTAATAATAGTAAAAGTCTAGGTGGCTTTGGAACAGCCGACAGAAGTAGAAAAAGATCCACACGCAGCCACGTGGGGAGCTGGGGCAGTAGAGAAAGGCAGGTTTCGAAGGAATATATACCTGAGGGTCGTCCGGATGTGGCAAAGACGGCGTCGGGAGGCTGCATCTTGGCCACAATACCACAGGAAGGAAGAAGGGGTCGGAGGCCCTCCCGAGCCGGCGCTGTCTCAGAGAGAACTGCACGGCCGTCGATCGGGACGCGCGGGCAGCTGTTGGTCTCCTCCCTCGCCGCCGACGACCGAGTGAATGATGCACCTACACCCCTGCCCCGGCCGAGGTGGTCCGGCCGGATTTGTGACCAGCCGTGAGCAAAGAGAGAGTGTGGCCACCTATGTCTTGCTTAGATCTGGAGAGCATGAGAGAGTGAAAGAGAGGAACCCTAGTAAAGCAAGTGCCGAGGCTCCTGCTTATATATATAGTGGAGTGATTTTTTGTAGCAACCGTTATTAAATTGAATATGCGCGAACCACTACTTTCATTTAAAGTTCAAGTAAAAATAAAACTCGATCAATAATGTGCCACCGCTTCTAGGTCGCACTATCAAATCACCGCGTCCAGGACGCATTATGTACTGTTTCATTCACGTGCGGTCCCCGACCCTCCATCAAGTTGAAAACTAGACTAGTCAAAATGTCAATTGGGATGCCTCTTTGTAAACAAATGCGCTCCTAGCTTCAAAAAAAATGCGCTCCTATGTGTACCCGCGAGTGGGTGTGAGAGAACTAGTGCGTGCGTGCACCGCTTCTCTTCGTGAGAGTACAATATACTATGCCCAAAGAACGTTCGCCACAAGAGTAATAGTATAAGTGTGTGACATGTGAGTTAAAATAAAAGGTGCGCGACGTCTTTTATTTTTTAGAAGTTCTGGGCGTAGGGTGTGAAGAGCACATATGTGTGTGACGTCTACCTACAGATAGACGGTGGGTGCGAGAGGACTCGGGAGAGTCGTGACTCGTGAGGGTGCGTGTGTGCGTGAGAGAGAGGGGGCACGTATCAATGCAATGCATGTGTCCATAAATCATATCTGACAAAACGTTCGCCACAAGCCGTTTCCTGACAAACGCCGTAAGAACCGTTAGATCGGCATCCGACAGTGTCAGTTTTGCCATGGCATTTAACAGAACAGCCACTCCTCCGACACACAAATCTTCCACGTGAGTGTTAGCAACTGCCGTATGCTCTTCCCTCTGTTCCAAAATGTAGTGCATATAGCTTTATTGAAAATTCGAACCTCGCAACCTTTTACCAAGTTTTCGCATACCAAAATGCACATATAGAATACCCATTATATATCATTTCATTCATCTTCGAGAGGTAACTATAAAGATGGGGGAGGAGTGTACAAAGAAAGACCGTCGTATCACCTGCAACAATTTCAACCATCCTTTGGTGTGGAGGAATATCATAGGAACTCTATATGATATGATTTTTATAGGATTTTTTTTCTTTAGAGCCAATTGGTTCATAGGAATAGATTTATATACTCCACATTTCAAAGGAAAATAAACATGATATCAGTTTTATAGCTTTAGAGCCACTTGGTTCATATGAATGGATTCCTATACTCCCACAATTTCAAAGGAAAATAAACATTAGCCTATATTCAATAGAAAAGTTCCTATGATGTGAACCAAATGACATCTCTTATCTAATCCCTCCTCATAGGAATTGAGATACATGTCATCTCTAGATTCAATAGAAAAGTTCCTATGATGTGAACCAAATGACATCTCTTTTCCAATCCCTACTCATAGGAATTGAGATACATGTCATCTCTTTCCCTACAACTTCCATATATACATCTTCTATTCCTAAATAGCTAGTATAACCCACTAGTTGTTTTTTTCCTGGACATGCAACTATGGCACATGAACACGTCATGCATGCAAGTCATAAATCACATTGTTTTTGTACTCTATGCTTGCAAGCACCACATCATCAATTCATGCATGTTACTCATAAGTTATTTCTTGCATTAGATTTTGTATTGACAATGTATGTGTTGGTCACGTGCACACATATGTAGTTCACATTCACATTTTTGTTAGAAATGTCATTCTTTTAACTGCAATTCATTTTTTATCTTTGTATTACATTTTCATTTTAAGCATACATTCACTTCCCATTACTTATAGATGTTTTTGGAGGAACTTTTATGCATTATTTTGAGTAGCAAATTTCACGCGGCCGCGGGTATATCAAAATGCGGGGCCCATGCGTCATTGCCTTTCGGTCGAACCTACGTCCACAATTTTTTGTACGTATATCTCCACTGCTCCCCGAACCCAAAATGCTGCCTCGTTCCCATAAAACTGAGCGGCCCACCCGTATTAAGGCGTCGACTCAAACTCAATCCCTCTCCCATTTACTACGGCGTGGCCCCGCATGCCGTAGTACTCCTACAAACCCTACCCGCCGCACGCATCATCGGTTTTCTTCAAGAGGACGTGGGAGAAGCGGATTTGTAGTGGAGGCTCCTACCCTAGGGCGCCCTAGGTTGCTGCCGCACGCATCATTGGTTTTCTTTTTTCTTTATGCTCTTGCGCCCTAGAGTGAAATGATGGTTGCTTCGTCCGTTCAGCTTAATGCGGGAAAGGTGGGGCTTTGTGATTTGACCCCTCATCGCTCATTTACTACTACTGCGGCGCTATGACCAGGGTGCCTCCAAGTCCAACTGCTGCTCCGAACTATAATTTGGTTCATCGCACGTGGAACAAGACGGTGGATGAGGCACATGTCGGCCAAAGGGGTCCAGTAAGTGTGTCGCCATTTCGTGTGCGGACTGAGGGTGTGTTTGGTTTGTGCTCAAGGTTGCCCCACCAAAGCATTGGCTAGCCAAAATTTTGGTTGAGGTTTTGGTTGCCCTACCACTTGGTTTTGCTCCTTGGTGAATCCCGACTATATTGATCTAAAAAGATACTAGTAGTATCCTGATTACTCCCTCCGTCTCGGTTTATAGGGCTTGCACGTAGTACTAGGTCATCCATTTGACTAACTAAATATGAGTTATATGTCACAAAAAGTATATCATTGGATTCTTAAGCGGATGTAGTTTCTAAACATACATTTTTCATCACATATAATACATATATAGCTAGTTAAATTCTCAACCTAGAACGACGTGCATGCCCTGTAAACCGAGACAGAGGAAGTAGTAAAAATGAGGTGATTTTACGGAGCGGTGGGCGGGGGAGCATGGCCTGTCATGCGGTCCCACGTGTCATGATGTACCAAGGCGATGCGCGTCCCTCTTGAGGCAGAACAATGGCAGAAGCAATACGTGGTTTTCTTGAAGTAGATGATGGAGAAGCGGATTCAACGAAGTGTGAAATAATAATGGTTGCTTCGTTCGTCTGGGGGAAAGGTGCGGCATTGTGATTTGATGTCTCATTGCTCATTACTACTACTGGGGCGCTACGATTGGGGTGCGTCCCCCTGCTGTTCTGCACTGTTATTTGGAGCATGACACGTCGACCCAGTTGCTATATGTCCCACATGTCGGCGAGAGGAAGTACAGAATTCATGAAAGCGAGCGTCTCCACTCTTTTAGTACGATGGAGGAGTACAAGACATGGCTTGGTTTTTGCTGCTTCGTGCGATCCATCGATACAAACCCGGACTAAAAAAGGCGAGGGCGGGTCTTTTCCCGCGCGGCAGGTAGGGGAGTTTGGCATAGTCTGTTCGAGGCAACGAGGCAGGAAGGGAAACAAGCAAATAAAGGTTGAGCGACTTAGTTTTGGGAAAATCTGATTTTACGGAGTACGTACCCACTATGGAGGTAGTACTACTTACTACTCCCTCCTTTCCGGTTTATAGGGCTCATCTAAAAAAAATTCGTTTTTCCGTTTTATAAGTCTCAATTCTACTATTACTTACCATCACATGTTTGGATTTTGAGGTGCATTAAATCACCCAATGCAAGCAGTATCAACAGAAAACTCACCAATGCATGTAGAAGTTCATGGAAATTTAGTGGTCATGCATGCATTCGTTGTAATTAATGCATCGGTAAACATAACGTTTTGAGAAAAGAGTGTACTAATTAAGTACTTGTGAAAAATACGAAATTAATTCCACCACTCACCGTCTACCTTGGTTGGAGAGATTTTGAAATTGAGCGGCTGGTTGTAATGGAGAGTATCATGTACTAGTATCATGCATATGATACTATTGTATGATACTACATCCGTAATGCCTAGTATCATATATTGGTATCATAGATGACTACATTTATTACCATGCATGACACAAAGTAGCACATCATTTAATATGATATGGTATCATGATATGATACTCAACCATCTCTTTCTTCATTTAATTCTATGCCACCTCATCAACTTTGCTTAGTTGGCATGCATGATACTACTTATGATACTCTCATTACGGGCAGCCTAGGGTAGCTTGCTGCACCATGGACTCCAAGGAAATTGCTGTAGTACTACTCCTACTACTAAAAGACATATATTTCAAATAATATGATAATCTCTCTAACCAAGGTAGGGGAGTATATGTCTAGCGGAGGGAGTAGTAAAATTTTCTCCTCGTCCTGCGAGCCACCGCGCGCGTGGGCGAGGGAGCGGGCGTAGGAGTTGTAAGCAAGCTTCTCCTCGTCCTGGGACTCTGCGAGCCACCGCACCCGTGGGCGGGGGAGAGGGCGCACTAAGCAAGCTTCTCCTCATTCTGCGAATTGACGGGACACATCAAAAGTAGTATTACAGAGCATCTCCAGTGTATAGAGCCTTGCCTCTAAGGTAGGCCCCACATGGTTTGCCTCTGATCAAATGAAAAAACCACAATGTATAGAGACTCTAACCAGCCTCTAAGGTGAGCCCTAGCAGAAATTTAAAAAGTATTGATTAGCACCACATTTGTCCAATCAGTACTATTTCTCTTGTACTTTCTTATGCTTCCTAAGGCTGACAAGTGGGACCAGATGGATTGTTACATTGTTAGAGGCAGCCTCTAAGGTTAGATGCGATGCTAGCCAATTTTCTGTTAGAGGCAGTTCATGCAATGTATAGAGGCCTGCCTCTAAGAGGAGAGAGAGGGCTTAGAGGAAACAAAAAGCGTACATTGTGGATGCCCTAAGTGCCTACTTTCCGGTCTATATGACTCAATTTGAAATCCACAATGTATCCATAATAGATGCTGAGTGGTGGAATAAATTTACTTCCATAGTTCGCAAAAGTACTGAGCATGTGAGATGGTGAACGGAGGGAGTACGATACCATTAGTACTACAGTTCTTTTGGAAGGGTTGTAGTAGTCCCTCCCATTCACATGTTCACATTTCAAGCTTCAATAAAAACGTTGCATGCAAGGATTAAGAGAAACCTCAGCAATGCATGTACTCCGTTAATCCATATAGGGTCTAAAATGCGTTTTGGAGGCTAACTTTGACCACATGTTAGAGCAATAATATGACATCCAACTTACACCAATCTTACCATCAAATTCGTACGTGGTCATTATACTTCTAACACATGCATGCGTTGCAATTAGTACGTACTGTACATGATACTCACTATCTAGTAAACACTCACTATCTAGTAGTACTAGTACTCTACGCTACTACTACTATGAGGCCATCCAACAGTGTCCCGGCAGAAGACCGCGGACACCGATTATTCGTTCATATTTAAATTTGTTTTCACACAGCAAAATATCCATGAAAACAACACATGGCAAAATTTCACGGCGAACGAGGGATTTGAATGTGCTGGGAGGGGTGGGGCTAGAAGGGGCTGTTTGGATCTTGCCCGGGGTAGCCAAAATATTTGCGACCCTTTTGTCCACCCATGCCTTTGCCACCGATGAACGAGGAAGAGCTCGGGTGCTCATGCATCCGCCAGCGCGCGCGTTGGATACGAGCTCGCACGAGCTGTGCTTTTTTTGTCCCACCTCGCCGCCCAAGCAGGCCGCAGACCGACCGGCGACAAGCAAATTATGCCATCCAACCATAGCCGCACACATTCTGACAGCAACTCAACCAACCAGTTGAAATTCATGCAAACACGGTGATATTTCATATAAACAATGATAGAATTCATATAAAATACCGGATTTTCATATAAACATGATGGATTTCATTACATTCAAATCAACTAAGCGGTGCTACTCCTGAACAACACATGTATAATAATACCTAGCCTAAATGGTCGCCCGCGGATCCATTTGTCTTCCTCATGTCCGGCAGCACGATCATCGGACTGCCGGGAGCCCCGGAGGTATATGCTTCAGCGCAAAGGACGGCTCGCTTCCCCACTGCTCAACTAACATTGTTGGCTAATGCCCAAGATGGAGTCTGAAGGGGGCTTCTCCGCTTCCGTGGAACCCATGTGGGGTCAACGAAGGTCCTCGCAACAAAAGGATCCGGCAAGACACCTGTTGTGTACGCCGGCGTCGCCTCGGCGGTGGCCTTGATGGGACCCAAGCGACAGCGGCCTCCCGTGCTCTACTTCTCCTCGGTGATGGCGGCGGACGCGGAGGTGCTAGCCACCGACTCGTCGCTCTCCGCGCACCCGGCTTCTGTCTCTGCTTGCATGGCGCGGCCGCAGGCATGGGAGTCTCGGCCACAGACACGGGAGACGCGGTCGCAGACACGGGAGGCGCGGTATGAGGCGACGGTGTGGACGGCAGTGATGACGCCCGTGCTCCCCGCCGTGCCGACGTGGAGTAGCTCGCTGCTCCTCGTCGAGCTGGCCTGGAGCGGCGAGTTGCTGAACCACGCGCCGGCTTGGGGCAGCAACTGGCTCCGTCAGGCGAGGGGAGGGAGGTGGATCAGTGAGCTGCATAGCTCGTATCCGGCGGGCCACCCAGCCGGCTTGGATGCTGGATAACTACTCTTCGTAAGCCATTGTAAGAGTGGAGAAAATGTTGAAGGAGGAGATAGGGGTGCGGCGGAGGTGTGCGATTCTTGGCCGGCGTCTGGCCTTGTTTAAATAGGAGATTAAATAGACGGCGGACGGGAGGAGCTCGGCTGGCGTTGTGTTTAATGCCGGCCCGGTCATGAACGGACGTGTGTCCGAAGTGGGTTTCTCGGCTTCCACACGGGTTTCATGGAGGCGTTTGAATGTGGGCAAGGAGGCGTGTTCAGCCGGGCATGCAGCGAGACGTGCCCTCGACTCTGACGTATGACACCGTGACGTTCTTCCACTGACGTGTGGCCTCGTTGGGTACCTGGACTGCATGTCAGTGACCCAACACTGGCAGCGCATGGCAGAGGAGCTTTTGGTGGGCCAGGGCAGTGAGAAGCGGGCATTTCATAAATCGATGATTGTTCATTGAGTGTGACATCATCTAAATCATGTAGGTTGTGTCGGTGTACTAAGTATTGGGCCACTAGTACCCCGTACTTGTGCATGGGCAGTTGTAGCCATCCTCGCGGCAAGGCTTGCCGGGAACAGCTCGAGGTCGATTCAAGCCATCAAGGAAGTCATCAAGTCAGAGATATGAGGATCAGCAGATAAGCAAAGCTGGAATTCGAAGGCCAGCTTCCCCGGCAAGATCCTTGCCGGGATGGCCTGTAGGGCCCGGCAAGGCTTGGTGCCCGGCAAGGCCTGGCGCCCGGCAAGACTTGACGCCCGGCAAGGCCTGGCGCCCGGCAAGGCTTGGTGCCCGGCAAGGACTCGGCGCCTGGCGAGATTCTCCCACTGTGCCACCGCTTCGGCACAGTAACAAGTCTGACATTCTGGGTCCTTCTCTGGATGCGTGGCAACGCGCCAGTGGAGGAGAGCTTAAGCGGTGCTGATGGGATGGCTCCTTTTTTCCATCCCCAAGAAAGTGAGGACACCTCACGGTGCATTAAATGCGCTTGTCCTAATCCGTCAGGGGTTAGGTATGATACCCTGTAGCTACTTTACACCTCAATGTATGTACATTTTGCCACTGTGGAGACCCCTTTGAGCATATAAAAGGAGGCCCAAGGCAACTGCTACAGAGGAGGAGAACTTCTGGCCCATTCTGCATGCGTAGCTGCTCTTTGAACGTACTGTTCATTGCGAGCGCTTCTGAAGGCTGGGCTCAAGAACATCAATAAGAACACAAAGCAGGAGTAGGGTTTTACGCTGATCAGCGGCCCGAACCTGGGTAAAAACTTCCCGCGTCGATCATTGGTTCTGCTCTTTGCGTATACCTCTCCCCCCGCCGAATCATAAAGGGGTCTCTCGGGATCCCATAGGTGTCGTACCCCGACATCTCTGGCGCGCCAGGTAGGGGGATTGAAGGTTGCGTGAACCCGATCTAGTGATCGGCGCCTAGGTTTCTTCATCATCTTCATCATCATGCCACCCAAGAAGAAGAGCGCTGCGACAGCGCAGCCGTCCGCGTCCGTTTTGCCTACACCTTCGCGTACTGGTGACGGCGTGGGTGCAGAAGGAAGAGGACTAGAACCCCCACGGCGTTCTGGTGATCCAAGCCAAGCGAGCGGTATCATTCGCAGTGGCAGTGGTAACCTGCACGCCGCAGGATCTAGAGATGGCGCTGTGTTGCCTACGGGTGGCACAACGAACTCAAGAGATCGAAGGGCGCCTGCTGGAGCTCCCGCGCCGGCCCAAGCCTCACAACCTACCCAGGTCGTGCATGATGAGCGACGTCATGGCGCTGATGGTTCAGGGCGTCCCCATGAAAAGGTTTCTGCCCATAGATCCCGAGATGCGCGGGACCAACACGCACACCAAGCTGCCGGCGGAGGTGGCGCACGGTCGCGTGACCGTGGTGGTGCTCCTTCTAACATGGTTAGGAGTCAGAGCACCTCACATACCTCGCACTTGTCGCCGCCACCCACGCCAGCGGAAGCCTTGGCGCGTGCGCAGCTGCTCCTCGATTTTCCTCCTGCCCCGGAGAAGATGGAGGAGTGGCGAGCTACCATCCAGAGCCTCATCGGCTTCGCCAACAAAGATGGACCGCAAGAGGCGGGGCCCTCGCAGCGGAGGCCCATCGATCCGGCGTGAGCCGATGTAGAGAAAACCGGAGGTGGTGCAACCACAGTGCACTCCCCTCCGCGGCACCAGCGGCGGCCGACGACTCAGCAAGTCGACCGCCATGAAGAAGTTTCCACGACGTCGTCCGATCCACGGATGCGCCGCGATCAGCGTAAGTTTCTCCAGGAGCGAGGCAAGGAGGATGCTCGAACTACCATCGAGCGGCGACGGGAAGCGCGCTATCTGTCTGATAAGCGCACGGGGCCGGCTGTTGACGAGCCTGCGCCAGGGGATGTAGGAGACTTGCCTTATGAGGTAGGAACTCCAGCGTTTACCCGTGACCTGCGGCAAGTCCGGTGGCCCAATTCCCGAACCTTCAAGCCGGAGGTCCCGGAGAAGTATGACGGAAAGACCCATCCCTCGGAGTTCCTGAGCATCTACACCATTGCGGTGCAGGCTGCCGGGGGCCGAGATGACAAGATACTTGCCAACTACTTCCCGTTGGTGCTCAAGCCCAACGTCAGGTCGTGGTTGATGCATCTACCGGAGAATTCTATTTCTTCCTGGTCAGATTTGTACCATCAGTTTGTTGGCGCCTTCGTTGGAGGCCACCAAGCTCCTGGCCAAGAGAGCGATTTGCACATCATCCCTCAGAAGGAGGGCGAGTCCCTGCGCAAGTTTATCCAGAGATTTAGCCGGGTGCAGTACAATATTCCTGACATTCATCCTGCCGCTGTTGTTAGCGCGTTCCATCAGAACATGCGTAGCCGCAAAATGCGGGAAGAGCTGGTGATGAACAAAGTCAGGAGTATCGCCGAGCTTTACGCTCTGGCCGACAAGTGCGCTCGAGCTGAAGAGGGGAGGAAACTCCCTGGTGAAGCTGTTGGCGCGGCGGGCGAGTCCGAAGATGAAGACGCCGCGGCCCCGTCAAGGAAAGGCCGGCGGCGGAACAGGAAGCGCGGAGGCAAGGCCGTGCTTGCTGTCGAGGAATCCGACAACCCCGGCGCCGCCAAGAAGGCCAAGGTTGGTGACCCCGGCAAGGATCTTGCCGGGTGCCCTTCCTGTCAGGCCTTGGCGGCTGCCGACAAGTCGGAGAACTCCGGCAAGCAGTATTGCAAGATCCATCGCACCAAGGGCCACGATCTCCAGAACTGCCGGCAAGTCGAGCAGCTTGCCGAGAAGCAGAGGGCCGAATATGAGAGGCGAGATAAGGAGAAGGCCCAAGATGGTGCTGAGGGGTCCGGCAAGAAGCGCGGTGGCCGAGGAGGTCGCCGCGGCAAGGCCAAGCAGCAAAAGGATCGGCCCGCTCGGGGCCGAGATAAAGAAGGAGATGATGATGAGGAAGATGATGAATCCAGTGAGCAAGAATTCCAGAAGGCTACGGAGGCCATGTGCATTGATGGGGGTGCCTCGCTGCATTCCTCCCACCGCCAACTTAAACAGTGGGTGCGGAAGGTCAATGCGGCAGAGCCATCCCCCGATGCGTGTAGGCCCCTGAAGTGGTCCAGCACGCCTATCATCTTTGACGCCGAGGATCACCCTGATCGCACAACTGCGGTCGGGTATTTGCCATTGTTGGTCTCGCCAACAATTCGCAACCTCAAGGTGACGAAGATGTTAGTTGACGGCGGGGCCGGCTTAAATTTAATCTCACCGGATGTGCTCAGAAGGCTTCAGATTCCCGACGAGGTCCTCGAGGAAACAGGTACGTTTCAAGGGGTCAACCCGGGAAGAACCCAGTCTAAGGGCAAGATCACACTGCCGGTAACATTTGGCAGCGAGCTTAACTTCAGGACCGAGAAGGTGGTGTTTGATGTCGCCAAGATCCCCATGTCATACAATGGGATCCTTGGTCGGCCAGCGCTGGCTAAGTTTATGGCGGCATCACACTACGCGTACAACGTCTTGAAGATGCCTGGGCCGTTGAGCGTCATCACTATCCATTCTGATAAGAAGGATGCGCTCATCTGTGCCGATCAACTTTACCGGGAAGCAGTTGCAGCACCTGCCGTCAAGGCATCTGCTCCTGCCGCTGGAACTCCCGGGGGGAAGAAGAAGACCGGCAGGAACCTTGGCGCGAACTCCGGCAAGTGCACCTCCTCGGAGTGCTGCGCTTCCATTGAGGACGTACCAGAGAGTTCCACCGGCAAGAACAAGAAGTCCAAGGCTGCTCCGCCGGAAACCAAGAAGGTGCCTGCCAGGGAGGACGGAACGGGGGGAACTTTCACCATAAGTTCCACCCTAGATGACAAATAGGAAAGCGCGCTCGTTGCTTTCCTGTGGGCGAATGTCGACGTGTTTGCATGGCAACCGTCTGACATCCCCGGTGTTCCCAGGAAGGTAATTGAGCACCACCTTGTTGTCTGTCCCCATGCGCAGCCCGTCAAGCAAAGGGTCAGGAAGTAGGCCTTGGAGCGGCAAGAATTCATTGCCGAAGAAATTAAAAAGCTGGAGGCGGCAGGACTGGTCAAAGGAGTGCTTCATCCAACCTGGTTGGCCAATCCGGTTGTAGTGCAGAAAGCGAATGGGAAATGGAGGCTTTGTATCGATTATACAGATATCAATAAAGCTTGTCCAAAAGATCCTTTTCCCTTGCCGCGTATCGACCAGATTGTGGATGCCACCGCTGGTTGTGACCTCCTGTCCTTCCTTGATGCCTATTCAGGGTATCATCAGATTTTTATGGCAAAAGAAGATGAAGAGAAGACCGCCTTTATCACCCCATGTGGTACGTATTGTTTTATACGAATGCCTTTCGGGTTGAAAAGTGCCGGTTCAACATTTGCCAGAGCAATCCAGATTGGTTTTGAGCCACAACTCCATAGAAATATGGAGGCGTATATGGATGATATAGTGGTCAAAACCAAAGACAAAGCAACGCTCGTTCAAGATTTAGAAGAAACATTTGCAAACTTGAGCAAGATCAATTTGAAGCTCAATCCTGAGAAGTGCGTGTTCGGTGTTCCTTCCGGCAAGCTCCTCGGATTCTTTGTATCTTGCCAGGGAATCGAAGCGAACCCCGACAAGATCAAAGCTATTGAGCAAATTGAAGCGCCGAGACGCGTCAAGGATGTGCGTCGTCTTGCCGGCTGTGTTGCTGCTCTAAGCAGGTTTATTTCCAAATCTGCTAAGCGCGCCCTGCCCTTCTTCAAAATTTTGAAGAAGGCAGGTCCGATGAAATGGACTCCGGAGGCGGAGGCTGCGCTGCAAGATTTGAAGAAATACCTTTCCTCTCCGCCGACGCTAGTCGCGCCTAAACCACAAGAGCCGTTGCTGCTGTATCTGGCAGCAACAAATCAAGTGGTTAGCACTGCGCTAGTGGCGCAGAGAGAAGCTGATGAGGAAGCAACGCCAGCGGCAGGACTGCCAAATGACGCGGCAAGATCTTCCCCGGCAAGGGTTGATCCTGGCGAGACAGGATCTGTGCAAACAGAAGAACCCGTGCAGAAGAAGAAGGTGGTGCAGCGCCCAGTTTATTTTGTCAGCTCTCTTTTACAAGGAGCTAGGTGAAGATCTTCTGGTGTGCAAAAGTTGCTCTTCGGCCTCCTTATGGCCTCGAGGAAGCTGAGCCATTATTTTCAAGCACATGAGATCATCGTCGTCACTCGCTTTCCGTTGCAACGGATTTTGCAAAATCCAGAGGCAACCGGCAGGATCGTGGAGTGGGCGTTGGAGTTGTCCAGCTTTGGCCTTAAGTTCGAAAGCACTTCGACAATTCAGAGCAAGGCCTTGGCGGAGTTCACTGCAGAATGGACCCCAACGCCAGATGAAGAAGTTCAAGAAACAACTCTCCCCGGCAAGGAAATCGATCAGCAATGGGTTATGTACTTTGACGGGGCTTTCTCGCTACAAGGCGCCGGTGCTGGCGTGCTGCTTGTCGCACCCACCGGAGAGCACCTCAAGTACGTAGTCCAAATGCACTTTCCCCGGGAGAGTTCAACCAACAACACTGCAATATACGAGGGTTTGCTTGCCGGTCTCAGGATCGCGGCAGACCTTGGTATCAGAAAGCTCATCATCAAAGGCGATTCACAACTTGTTGTCAGGCAAGTTAACAAGAGTTATCAAAGTCCATTGATGCAGGCCTACGTAGATGAAGTGAGGAAATTGGAAGAGCGCTTTGACAGTCTCCAAATGGAGCACGTTCCTCTTGCCGAGAACAATATAGCTGATGACCTGTCAAAGCGTGCCGCCCTGAAGTTGCCTGTGGAACCAGGAACTTTTGTGCTCCAATTGACTCAACCATCCGTGGCGCCATCGATGCGGCAAGAAAAGAGAAGAAAGTTGAACTCTGGCCAGTACTTCCCGGCAGAGCTCCCCGGAGCCGCCGGCAAGGAAGTTGCCGGGATCGACACGCCTGCCGGGGAACAACAGACTCCGGCAGGGCCTCAGGCCCTTGCTGTCGAGACAAACATTCCCCCGGTAGAGGAGATGCCTTTAGTCCTAGCTGTCGAGCCTCAGGCTCCAGCATGGGCGCAGCACATTGTCCATTTCCTTCAGACAGGTGAGCTCCCTGAGGAACAGGAAGAAGCAGAGAGAGTAGCCCATCGGTCTGTTATGTACAAGTTCGTCGATGACGTCCTGTACAGAAGGAGACCAAACGGTGTGAAATTGAAGTGCATTCCTCGGGAGGATGGACTAGAGCTATTGGCAGAGATACATGGGGGCATAGGTGGTTCCCACATAGGGTCAAGAGCGCTTGCCGGGAAAGCATTCCGGCAAGGTTTCTTTTGGCCTACCGCTCTCCAGGATGCGACTGCACTAGTAACCAAGTGTGAAGCGTGCCAGTTTCATTCGAAGAAATTACATCAGCCAGCTCAAGCTCTTCAGACAATCCCTCTCTCCTGGCCATTTTCGGTCTGGGGGCTCGACATACTGGGCCCTTTCCCCCGTGCTACCGGGGGCTTTGAATACTTGTACGTTGCTATCGACAAGTTCACAAAGTGGCCAGAGGTGGAAGCGGTGAGGAAGGTGACAGCGCAGTCAGCTGTCAAGTTCTTCAAGGGAATTGTTTGCCGTTTCGGTGTGCCCAACAGGATCATCACCGACAACGGCACGCAGTTCACAAGTCGCACCTTCATGCAGTACGTCCAAGACCTTGGCGGCAAGATTTGTTTTGCCTCTGTTGCTCACCCAAGAAGCAACGTCCAAGCGGAAAGGGCCAATGCTGAAGTGCTACGCGGTCTCAGGACCAGAACCTTTGACAGGCTGAAAAAGTGCGAAAGACGCTGGATTGATGAGTTGCCGGCGGTTCTTTGGTCAATCAGAACGACACCAAATCGAGCCACCGGCCAGACGCCCTTTGCTCTAGTCTATGGAGCGGAAGCAGTTCTCCCCACGGAACTCATATACGGATCTCCTCGAGTGCTCGCTTATGATGAGCTTGAGCAAGAGCAACTGCGGCAAGATGACGCTGTGCTCCTTGAGGAGAATCGTCTTCAGGCTGCTATGCGAGCTGCATGCTACCAGCAAGCTTTGCGCCGCTACCATAGCCGCAAAGTTCATGCCCGAAGCCTTGAGGAAGGCGACCTTGTTCTTCGACGGATTCAGTCCGCCAAGAATTCAAACAAGTTGACGCCAAAGTGGGAAGGCCCTTATCGGGTAGTACGAGTCACCAGGCCTGGCGCTGTCCGCCTGGAGACCGAATATGGCGTTCCAGTGAGTAATTCCTGGAATATCGAACATCTTCGCAAGTTCTACCCATAAGGCGCGGTTGCCGGGGGCTCCCGGCAACCACCCTTCTGTACAAGTCTTGCCGGCAAGGCATGTGATCCTTTGTACAAAGCCAGGCGCAGACCCTGAGCACAGATGAATAAATTTAAGTGTTGTACATTCCCTTATTGATTCCCATGTTCATATCTATATATATGCATGTTTGTCTAAGATGTTGTATGACACCTGATCCCAGTAAGTTCTAACGAACCGCCAACGTTTCATGCCTTTATTTTCTCTTCTTTCTTTTTCTCAAAAGACAGAAGGATTCCTCGCGTGCACATTTGCCAAGGGGGAAGGGAGATATGAATACCAGTTGGCGACGTTCGGAATCAACGCTTGCCCGAGGAAGAACAAAGATAGGAAGCTAAGTCTTAAAAACTCAGAGCAAGTTTTTCTTTTATTACCAAGTTATTTCCTTGGACGATTCCGACTCTTGTATGGAAAATCTGCACGCGAAGGAACCCTTGTTGTGATCGGTCGCGCCCTTATTTTGTTTCGAGCCTGCTCAGCGACTTAAGTGGCTGCACTGAGAACACCAAGGAGTCTTGCCGGCCACTGCGCCTCCAGCAGGCTGCTGAAGTCCCGCACCCAGCACTCGTGGCAGGTTGCGCGCCGGCAAGTTTTTCAATAAGCGTAGGATGAACTCCATACATAAAGGAATTAGACAAGGACAGTAGCAAGCATGAGCCTAAACATAGTCAAATTGTATTACATCCACGAGTTGCCGCAATTCTAACTTGAGACTTAATTGTCTTTTACATGAGACGGCGACGGCAAGAAAAAGGGAGAAGCACTCAATCCCTGCGCTGGCCTTCGATCCTTTTGATGGAGTCCACCTTCTCAAGGATAGGCGCGATGCACTCTTCAAGCGCCTCAACATTTGCATCCTTTGGCAGATGGCCGAGCGCGTTGGAGAGGTCGATGCCGGGATTGCTGTGCACCACCTTGATGAGCACCTTGCGGAGGACGGCCCGGCAAAGCCGGCGAGTCTCGTTCGCCAGTTGAGTCGCCCGGCTAGACTGGAGCGCCCTCAACGCGTTGATGATGCTTTCAAAGAACATCGTCAACCTGGCACTTGGAGATATTCTTTCCTCGGAAGAATACTTGAAGTTCGACAAGCCCATGGTTGACAGTTCTGCGGTAAGCTTCTCCGCGGTGGCGATGAGACGGCCAGTCCAGATCTCCACTCCCTTCTCGTACTCGTTTTGGGCAGCGGCGGTGCTCTTGAGCAGGTTCCTCTCTCCTTGGAGATCCTTGAGTAGAGCCTTCTCACGGGCCTTGCCGGTCTCGAGAGACTTCTGCAGCGTGGTCAGCTTCAGCTCCAGAACCGCAATATTATCAGCCGCAGAGGAGAGCTGCTTGGTCTTGTCGGACAAGGCAACTTGCATCTCCGCCAAGGAGTGGAGGGTTTTTTCCCTGTCCCTCTTGAGCGTCGAGAGCTCCTTGTTGTGCTCTTCGAGATCTGTTTCCAGCCTCTTCACTTTATCGCTCAGCTCGTTCTTGGCGGCCTCTACAGCTTCGGCAGCATCGACGGCCTCCTTGAGCTTGCCGGCGTGACTTGCAGTCAGAGCTTCGAGCGCCTCCTTATGTTTTCGCTCCAGCTCCTGAGTCCGCCGCACGACAAGATTTTCAATATCCTCATCCTTGCTGCGAAGCTTGGCGGTGAGCGCCTGCTCACGAGCAGTGATATCTTCCTCATGAGCATCAAGAGCAACGCGGCGCCCTGTCAGGAGGGCATCTTCAGCAGCAATCCTTTGAACAACTTCATCATGCGCCTTCTCCATATCTGATTGCTTCAGGAGGATCTCATTCCACTGCTGGCTCACTTGTTCCCGGCCGGCAACCAACTCTTGGAGGGCCTCGGCATGCCAGATCTGCATTTGTGCGACGCGCCTTTGGAAATCTGCTTCGGCCGCCTCAATAATTGCCATTCTGGAGTCCGCTTTGTCTTTCCGGGCGCAATGGAGAGCCTGGAGTTTGCGAAAATTCTCGCCCATGGCCTAAAGGAGCCGATCCTCTTCAGATTTTCCGCTGCTAGTGCTGGGATCATCGACAACTTCAAGCCCGGCAGCAACAATGATTTCTTCGAAAACTTCTCCTTCGGCTGGTGCCCCAGCGCTAGCCGTCCCCGGCAAGTTGACGAACAGGTTCTCGCCAACTTTGAGGTACTTGCTGGATGAGGGGCCTTCAGATGTTGATGGCTGGTCTTCAGTGGCCGCCTCACCAGTGACAGGGGGCTCTGTGGCCGGTGCAGCGCCTGGCGCTCCTGTGGCAGGAATGCTATCAGTGCGGTCCTGAGCCTCCCTGTCGCCCCCTTCAGCAGGTTCTTCGGCGGTTTCCTCTTGTGCTATCTTGGTGGCCTCCCTGTCAAGAGCACCACCAGCCTCGACAATGTCATCCTTGGTGGCCTCGCTGGCAGCGATCCTGTCTGCTTCGGCAGCGGCATCCCTGGCGGTCTCCTCGATGACAACGTCGACATCCATGTGTTCCATCACGGGGAACTCTGAAAGGCGAAGGAGGAAGACAGAATAAGATCAAGGTTCAAGTTTGAAGTGACCGAAGACAGAGAGATAAGAGAAAAAGAATAACAAGCACTCTGAGGCAATCGAGTACCTGCATCGAGCTGTCGGGAGGTGGCTTCGCCTCTCCCGGCAACTCCGGTTGCCGGGGGTGGGTTGCCGGAGTCCGCGCTTGCCGGCTCCTCAATTAGGACGGGCTCGTCGGCAGGATCTCTTGCCGGGGACGTGCTTGTGGGCGGAGCGGTCGATGAAGGAGGCACAATGGGGATGTCCTCTCCTTGTTGTCGTTCTTCTCCTGCGAACCCAAAAGTATCAGCGGCAAGAATGAAAACCTCGGCACCCGCCAGCAGAAAAAGAACAATGAACTTACGCTAGGGGTTGTGCTGGGGGCTGCGCTGAGGACTAGATTCCGGGCTGACAATGACGGTTTCTGGCACGCTAGTGGAGCCTGCCGGGGGCTCATCGCCCGTAGAAGTCTTTGACCTCTTCGCCATCCTCTCCAGCAAAGTTTCTGTGTCACTGCAGAAACAACGCAAGCAAGTCAGTAAGATTGATGCAAGATTGGAAGGTAAAAGCTGTGGGAAAGTACTTACTCTTCTTCCTCTCGCTCCGGACTAAAGCCGGAGATGTCGAAGTCGACCTCCGTTGCGATGTCTGAGTGGGGAGGCAGAGGAGGAGTCCTAGGCCGCTTGGCTGTGGCAGGCGCCGGGGCAGCTTCCGGTGCGGCAGTACGAGACCCTCCTGCCGCCCCAGCAGGGGCCGCTGGTGTGGGTCTCGCGCGCCGCGCAGGCTGTTGACGAGCCCCCTGCCGCGGTCCAGTCTTGCCAGCCACTTTCTTGCCGGGGGCTTCGCCGCTCGAAGAAGGCTGGCTTGCCGGGATGCCAGATGCAGCCTTCCGAAGAACGCGCTTCGTCTTCTTCGGAGGTGGGGGCTCTTCCCGCGTCTCTTCTTCGGCCGTGTCCTCGCCGGACGAGCTCTCAGCAGCCGCGCTGCTCTCTTCCCCGGCAACCTTGTCCTCCCCGGCAGGTTTTGCCTCCACTACCACCTCTGCGTCGCTAGCTTCCCACTCTGTGAAGCCGACGCTGCCGGCCTCCACGGCAAGATTTGCCTCCTCCACTCTAGTAGCAATGTAAGCTACTTCCTGATCAGTGGTGGCTCGGATAAAATCTGACTCTTGCCGGACAGGCTTTTTCGTCAAATTATCAAAGAACTTCTGCGCTTCCTCCTCGCTTGGCTCGGCCCAGGTCAGGTCAAGGCTGTGGGCATTGAACATCAGCATGAAGGCAATGATTGACCCCAAGGCAGAATTGTTGCACAAGGGGACAATCCTTGCCGGCAGCCGGTGCTTGTCTTCGCGCTGGAATAATTTTTGACGGAGAGCGCCAAGCTGCATGGCGGTCAGATTGTTGTTCAGCCCGGGGCGCAGTCTCATGACATCTGCCGCGTTCTTGTACTCCCAAGCTGGCCTTCCCCTATTCTGCAGAGGGGCGATGCGGCGGCGGAGAAAGTCGAAGCCGATCATCTCCATCGTCAGTCCGGCAGCCTTCAGGCGAAGGATCCTGGTAGTGGCGATTGTGAGCCTCTCGTCCTCCGCTGCGGGGTCGCTCCAATCCTTGCCGCGGACCACCTTCTGTTGCCGGGGATGACAAAATGGATGGGGATCTGCTTCCTGGATCCAGCACCATTCGGCCCACCACTCGTCCCACTTTTCGCGGTAAACCCCCTCTGGGTATATTTCCTTGTTCCAAGCCCTTGGAATCCAGGCAATAGAACCAGAGAGAGCCTCTCCTTTTTGGATACGAGGGAAGAAATAATGGCAAAAAAGAGCAGAATTGGGGATCATGCCAACGAAATTCTCACAGAGATGGGCAAAGATAGACATGCAAAGTACTGCATTCGGCGTGAAATCAAGAAGACGGAAGCCGTATGTGTACATGATATCATTGAAGAAGTCGGAAAAGGGGGGACAGAGCCCGCAATAGAAATATGCAGTGAAGAAAGGGTATTTATCTGATCCACCTTTGGAGCAAGCACCTGGGATTACGCGTGTGGCGGGGTGAGCTTGCGTTCCCTTCGCCCACATGCATTGATATCGCCCCTTCAGAGCTTCAGCATCGAGCGTCGGAGGGAAGGCGACAAGCCTCTTCCGCATCTTCGCCAGTTCGCTCTCCGGAACTTCGGCTTTCGCCTCCTTGCCCTTGCCTTTGCTAGCCTTGGGCGGCATGGCGACTGTGAGGACGGAAGCTGGGGGCTGAGCGAGCGCGGGAGTAGCGGGCGGAAGAGGAAAAGTTTTCGCTCTGAGCTCGAGAGGAGGAAGGCGATGGCGATGGCCAGATTGAGAAGAAGAGGGGGGTAAATAGGTTTGTGCCTCTGCGACTTCTCCTTTTTATGGGGAAGGAGCGGGGCCGCCTTTTTTATTCCCCAATGTGAATGCGCCTCCATAGGCGCGAGACAGTTGCAGCCTTTTTGGCACGCTTCCCATGTCGCGCGCTCCGTGCGCGTAGTGGGGGGCACAGTAAAACGACATATTTACGAGCAATCAATCCCCTGCCACGCGTGCCCGTGCACTGTTTGGGCCTAGCCCAACAACGCCTCGCACTCGTGTATGGCCTAGGCCCGGGGGCTCCTGTCGGTGTACTAAGTATTGGGCCACTAGTACCCCGTACTTGTGCACGGGCAGTTGTAGCCATCCTCGCGGCAAGGCTTGCCGGGAACAGCTCGAGGTCGATTCAAGCCATCAAGGAAGTCATCAAGTCAGAGATCTGAGGATCAGCAGATAAGCAAAGATGGAATTCGAAGGCCAGCTTCCCCGGCAAGATCCTTGCCGGGATGGCCTGTAGAGCCCGGCAAGGCTTGGTGCCCGGCAAGGACTCGGCGCCTGGCGAGATTCTCCCACTGTGCCACCGCTTCAGCATAGTAACAAGTCTGACATTCTGGGTCCTTCTCTGGATGTGTGGCAACGCGCTAGTGGAGGAGAGCTTAAGCGATGCTGATGGGATGGCTCCTTTTTTCCATCCCCAAGAAAGTGAGGACACCTAAACGGACACCTCACGGTGCATTAAATGCGCTTGTCCTAATCCGTTAGGGGTTAGGTATGGTACCCTATAGCTACTTTACACCTCAATGTATGTACATTTTGCCACTGTGGAGACCCCTTTGAGCATATAAAAGGAGGCCCAAGGCAACTGCTACAGAGGAGGAGAACTTCTGGCCCATTCTGCATGCGTAGCTGCTCTTTGAACGTACTGTTCATTGCGAGCGCTCCTGAAGGCTGGGCTCAAGAACATCAATAAGAACACAAAGCAGGAGTAGGGTTTTACGCTGATCAGCGGCCCGAACCTGGGTAAAAACTTCCCGCGTCGATCATTGGTTCTGCTCTTTGCGTATACCTCTCCCCCCGCCGAATCGTAAAGGGGTCTCTCGGGATCCCATAGGTGTCGTACCCCGACAGGTTGATAAGCCTACTATATAATGTAAGAGAATTTTAAAATTTTCATATATACGTTGATAGCCCGTTCGATACATTGTGATTCATAAAGACCGCTTCAAACATCAATGTTCTGCTTATCACAGATAAGATTGATTAATACCCGTAACAATCCATGTCCTTAACAAAGGGTGCATGCACGTATAGGTTGAGCGTGTGTCTTGCATCGTGTGCTGTGTGCATGCAGGCGTGCGAGTGTTGCGTGCGTGCATGTGTACGTTTCAGTGTTGCGTGCATGCATGCGGGCGTGCGTGTGTTCATGAGTGCATGTGTACGTGTCAGTGTTGCACGCCTGCATGCGTGCGTGTGTTCGTGCGAGTGTTGCATGCATGTGTTGCGTGCGTGCATGTGTATGTGTGAGTATTGCATGCATGCATGCGGGCGTTGCGGGCGTGTTTGTGCGCATGTGTGATGTTTTTGTATTCACCACAGTGGCTCGTGCGTGCATGCAATTAAAACGGTCGGTTCAGCATATCATCACAAGGCGACCTTGTCCGTTGTGGTTAGGGCACGCGGACTGCCTACCAGAGGTCTCACGACTTCGAATCCCCATCGACCACTAATTTATTACCATTTCTGTCTTTCGTATACGCGCTGACTGGTGGGCCCTACGGTAATGTGCGCTGGTGAATATGTACCGTTTGACTGATAAATTGATCGTGTCATCAACAAATTACGGAGCTGTATGGTGAGCCAGTGACCATATGATCACCATAAAATGTATTTTATTAACACAGTACAGACTCAAGCTACCATTTCTTTCTTTCATATACGCGCTGATAGGTGGGCCCCACGGTTACGTGCGCTGATGGTGCAACACTAGTTGCGCCACGTGGAACGTTTGACTGGTCAATTGATCATGTCATCAACAAATTACGAAGTTGTACGGGTGTGCCAGTGACCGTATAATCACGACATGTATTTTTTAACACAGTACAGACGCAAGCGCTCATATATACGCGCAAACACTCACCGCTATAAGCACACACACGCACACCCTACCCCATGAGCACCTTCGAGAGAGTGAGCCAGCATATGATCTTGAGATTTTACGAAGTCACCATAGGTGCCTTGTAGTCGAGGGGAACGTCTCCTCCCACTGAACGCACATCGCCGGAAAATACTGAAATTAATCTAGGATAAATGCAAGCACCAGGACTTTAACCCTGGTGGACTGGGGAAACCACTATCCTCCTAACCATCCAACCACATGTTGCTTAGCACCACAAAATGTATATGGTGACCGTGATGAGCTTATTCTGAAATCAAGTGACCATATCGTGCTTTCCCTTCAAATACAATGACCGTAAGTGTCGTCAACAAAATACGGACCACGCATCAAATACAATGTCCGTCAGTGTCATCAACAAAATACGGAGACGTATCGTGAGCTAGATACCATATGATCACCACGAGAATGTATACGGTGACCGTAATGAGCATATTCTGAAGTCCAGTGACCGTATAGTGCTTTCGCTTGAAATACAGTGACCGTCACGCGTGAATGTGCAAGGGCATACTTTTAGAGGGCCGAGAGATAGTTTGTGTGCGTACGTGAAAGTGGTGTAGAGAGAGGGGGTGTCCGGTGGAGACAAAGAGAGATATGCCCTTCGTTTCTCTTTCTCGTGACTAATATTTTAGGAGAAAAGATAAACATTCACAATGCAGAACAAATATTATTGGATGCACCATGCAATTAACTTTCATGTATAACTTTGTACTATTGTATATGCTTATTTTCTTAGTGGCCGATTGTGTGTGGGGTGTGGTGGGCACATCATTTCTAGTTGTGGTGGGTCAACGTGAGGACTCATGGGTCAGTTCCATCCTGCGCCACATAGGTTGGACCGAGACGTGTTATACGAAGACCCATGTTGAGGACTCGGCGTACAAGACGAAGCTACCAGAGTCGTGGAGGATTCTATCCCCACTGATGATAAGCCGACTATATATGATTTGTAACCCTAGGCCCCGAGTATGTTATATAAGCCCGGGGGCTAGTTCGTCGATAGTATACACACACACACACAATGCCTGGTATTCACGTGTACTTTGTACACACCCCTATCACAAATATACAGTACCAGGAGTAGGTTTTTTCCTCAACTGCAAGGGCCCGGACTTTGGTAAAACTTTGCCTCGTATTACCATCCAGCCTAACAGTTAGGGATATCCTACCGAATGATCTGATGGAATCATATCTGCCAACTACTAAGAGAGAGGTGTGGGGGGGGGGGGCCAATGTGTGCGGGAGAGGCCTAAAGATAATGTGTGTGCGGGAGAGGCCTAAAGATAATGTGCGTGCGGGAGACACGTAGGCACATATATGTGCCTACAGAGGGCTAGTAGAGACCGTGCGTGTGTGTATATGCATGTGAGAGAAATAGTGTTTTCCAACTGAGATTAGTGAAAAGAGTGGTACATAGTAGTAAGAAAGAGAGAGGGAGATATATAGAGTGTGTGCATGAGACACCCCGGGAGAGAGTGTGAGCATGTGTGAGAGAGAAATGCCGATGTATATAAAGTGTGTGCACTTATGCGTCAGATAGAGAGATATATAGCGCGTGTGTGAGAACGGGCCGAGGCATAGTGCATCTACGTGTAAAAGGCGGTTCTACGCATTAAATTAAAATATAAATGGCATTATTATTTTTGGAGGAGATCATGAATTTTGCAATTTGTGTATGAACGAACATCGGTCTATCAGAAACCCATACTCTATTGAATTCGAGCATATGCATGGGTTTATTTCATATTATCGATCCATAGAGTGAGAGTGGTTTGAAATCCAGACAATGCATTGCTTTTGCAATTCATATATAAACATTATTTAGTGCACTCCATGTTGTTAGTGTCAAGCACTTTATACATTTGTCACTTACATGGATACATTCCAAATTGCTAGCTACGAAATAGAATGCATGTTGAATTCAACAAAAAGGGGGTTTCGAAGATTCGAATTCATAGGAAGTGCATTCATCTATTTGAATCTGAGACAATGGCATTTGTAAATCAGATCTAAAAGGGGGCATCAATCTTTGTTGTGTGTTTGAACATGCTATATATTGATACGCATGTCTAACTATTTTTTTGCAACCAAGGAGATTATATCTGGAACCATGCATGAATTGAGGTAAGTTGCATATTTTTTAATATATACTCATGTACAATGTATATTCAAATGTACCCCCTCCATTCCAAAATAATCATAGTTTTAGGATTTTTAAGAGTCAAGATTTGTGAAGTTTGACAAATCCTGAAAGTTCAATTCAAGAGAACTGTAAACGTTAATGCTTCTGCTCCCAAATATTGAACGAAACGCCAAATAAGCCTCTGGTCAGCCGAAACCGCGCGAGACTAATGTTTGGTGGTAGGAAATTACTATCCTGACTCTGACCCGTGTAGCCTATCGGCCCGATGTCCAAAGGTCTAAACTGGGGTAGGTTTGTAACTTCACCAAGACGCGAGTCTCAACCGCCTCCGAGAAGCATTCATACGCCATGGGCGCCTAAACACCCATGCGCTCGGCCGAAATCTATCCCACCCACCATTTGGGAGACCTGAGATTATTGTCCTACCCCCGACCCGCAATATGTCCGAAATTTTAGATGGGGGCAAAGTTTGTAACTTTCCCCAAATTTCAAACAAGCGTGTCCCAAACCAAAACATTGTTCCCCCTTAGTTGCCCCTCCCTCCGTTTCCCCATTCATACTCCGTGGGCGCCAAAACGCCCTCTCCACCAGCCGCGAAACCCCAGCCTCCTCCGTCCTCCACCCCATCGCGCCCAATCCACTGCCGCCCTCCTCCATCATGCCGGAGCCGGCACCCCGACATCGTCGTCCAACGCAACCGCAACCGCAACGCCCTCAAGGACTTAGCAGCTGAAGCCGAGGCAAAGCTGCCTCCACGATGCCGACGCCGACATGCGCCGTACCAGAACCACTTTGACCACGTCGTCCTGTGCCTCACGCTGCCACTCCACTGTCGCAACCGTCCACCGCACCGGAGCTATTCCCGCTACGCCGTCGTTCCCCGCCTCGGATCTGGTTCCCCGCCGCCGACAGATGGCCACCGCACCGCACTCAAGAACTTGGCCATGGGTTCGTCCAAGGCTCCACCATCCTCCACAACTTCTCGTTTCTAGCAAACCACAAGAAGATCGTTGGAAAAACAGAAGGAGGACATAGCACAGCCAGCAGAAAGAGGTACTCCTCTTCCCTTATTCGTGCAAATCTTACGTCTCTACTCACACCGTATTCATCCCACGAAAGAAAATAGTTGAGCGCTTCTTACTGCACCTTCTTCATGATACTAAATGCACAAGGTTTCCTCCCATTTTCTATTTCACCTTAGCTAGAGGTCAGTCGCCTGCCTGGATTTCAATTCAGGGTCAGTTGATTCACAATTAAAAGAAGCAGCACCCACTTAGGCGCGCAGAGCACCTAGTCCGCTTGTTCACTGGGGAAGCGGCGCATCGGTGTCTATCATAGGGTTGTGGGGCGCAGGAGTTGCTTGCGCCCGATCTGGAGGTCGGCGGAGCTTGAAGGGATGGCCGGGGGGCGGTGCCAAGCACGGCGGTGTGGTGAGGTCGAGGGGAGGGCGAAGGCAGGGGACTGGGCCGGTGGTCACTGGCGTTTCGAGGAAGATCGTCAACACTGACTGGATGGAGGTAGTTGAAGGCGATCTGCCCGTTCTTTGTACATCGGACGATGCAGAAAAAATGGACTAACCTATTTGTTTTCAGTCGACAGTTCTTTTCATAGGACCACACCTTGTGGTGTGCTGGAGGAGCATGTGCATTTCCCAGCCATCCCTGTGCTCATATTTCAAAATCCTACTCCCTCCATTCCTAAATATTTCTCTTTCTACAGATTTCAACAAGTGACTACATACGGAGCAAAATGAGTGAATCTACACTCTAAAATATGTCTATATACATCCGTATGTGATAGTCCATTTGAAATCTCTAAAAAGACAAATATTTAGGAACGGAGGGAGTAGAATCTAGTAATTTTGTGTGCCATGCATGTTGTATAGCTATCATATGTCTCCCGTCATTTATTTCTCACCCACCTGCTATCTGCTACTTTTACACTGTACTACTTGTGCTCACACTTCACCCATACTCACACTATTTTTTTATGCATGGGTATTTCAGACTCTGACGCAGTGTTGATAAATACACACAAAAAAGACAGAAGTCGCTCCAGTGTAATTCGAAGATAAGCACTAAGCGTTTCAGCGCTCTAAAGGGTGTAGTGTCAGCAGATGGAGACAGTAAACATAGCTCTGCAGTTGATGATCTCAATTGCCACACACAACCATCCCAGGTGCTTGCTTTAACTTCGCGCTGTCAAATTTGGTTGCATGTTGCATATGGTGTCTAGCTTGTATTGCTTTCAATTTGGTTAAATTGCATCTGCTTACTTTACACATTATACCTTTGATAATGACATGCCTTCCTGTTTTTGATACATACTACATATGTCTATTAACCATGTTCTTACATCAAACTAATGCTCTTTTCTATCCCTCATCAATCACTTATGATAAGACAGTCACCCCAGTGGGTTACTGTGAGACGCGCTTCTTGTTTAAAGAGTGCAGTGTCATCCTCCCCACATGATTCTCAAGAAACAGCAAGGCTAAATGAAGATAGTCAGTGTAGCTCTCTAGTTGATGACCGCAATTCCCCTACAACACCATCGCAGGTGCTTGCTCTTACTTGGCAATGTGATATGTGGTTGCATGTTGCATATGGTGCCTATCTTGTAATGCTTCTAATTAGGGTAAATTGCATCTGCTTAGTTAACACATTATACCTACATGCCTTCCTGTTTTTGGTACATACTACGTCTTTCTATTAACCATGTTCTTACATCAAACTACTTTTCTTGTGTATCCCTCATCAATCACTTATGATGAGACACCTTCAAATTGACAGTGTAATATTGGTTGCATCTTGCATATCATTTCAAACATGTATTGCCTCTAATTTGTTGAAATGCCACTTATAATGAGACACTTCTAACTTGGTAGAGTGATTTTGGTTGGATCTTTCATATGGTGTCTAGTTTGCATTGCTTCCAATTTGTTGAAATGCCTTCTGCTTAGCATTTTTCGTACATATTCCATCCTCCTACAATGTGGTTGCCTTACATAAAAGTTGTGTTCGTCAGTATCATGCATCAACAAATTTGGAAGAGCGAATTTCATTCCTTTTTCTTGTGTGTTTACTTGACAAGGCAAAATCTAAAAGGACGACGCACAGAATGATGGTGGTCCTCTGGAGCAACCGAAACAAATGATCTCTGCAGATTCTCCTGCTACTCCTACTGCAGTGCAAGTTCCAAATCTCATCTCCCCTACTCCACAACCCTAGGTGCTTGCTCTAACATGGTAGTGTGATATTTGGTTGCATGTTGCATATGGTGCCTAGCTTGTATTGCTCCTAATTTGTTAAATTGCATCTCCTTAGCTTACACATTATACATGTGAATATGACACGCCTTCCTGTTTTTGGTACATACTACATCTGCCTATCACACCATGTTCTTACATCAAACTACTGTTCTTGTGTATCCTACATCTATCACTTATGATGAGACAGTCACGCCCGTGGGTTAGTATGAGACGCGCTACTCTTGTAAAGAGTGCAGTTTCATCCTCCCCACATGATTCTCAAGAAACAGCAAGTCTAAATGAAGATATTGAACGTAGCTCTGTACTTGAAGACTGCATTTCCCCTACACCACCATCGCAGGTGCTTGCTCTAACTTCGCAGTGTGATATGTGGTTGCATGTTGCATACGGTGTCTAGCTTGTAATGCTTCTAATTAGGGTAAATTGCATCTGCTTAGTTTACACATTATACCTGTGAATATGATATGCCTTCCTATTTTTGTTACATACTACATCTATCTGTTAACCATGTTCTTACATGAAACTACCTCTCTTCTGTATCCTGCATCAATCACTTATGATGAGACACCTTTATTCGTTGCATATTGCATATTATTTCTAGCCTGTTGCCATGTATTGCTTCTAATTTGGTCAAATACATTTATGAGGCCACCCTTTTAATTTGGCAGAGTGATATTGGTTTCATCTTTCATATGGTTTCTAGCTTGCATTGCTTCTAACTAGTTCAAACACCTTGTCCTTAGTTTACACTTTACACATCATACATGTCAATATGTCATCCCATCCTATTTTTCATACATATTTCCATCGTCCTATCATGCGGCTGCCTTACATGAAAGTAGTGTTCGTCACTATCATGCATCAATGAGTTCTGAAGAGCAAATTTTATTCCTTTTTCTTGTGGGTTTGACTTGACAAGGCCAAATCAAAAAAGAGTAAGGAAAAGAGTAAGGAAGGCGATGATGGTTGTCCTCTACAGCAACGTAAACAGAGCATATTTACGGATTCTCCTCGTACTGCTAGTGCATTACAAGTTCCAAGTCTCCGCTCCCCTACTCCACCATCCCAGGTGCTTGCTCTAACTTGGCAGTGTGATATCTGGTTGCATGTTGCATATGGTATCTAGCTTGTATTGCTTCTAATTAGTGTAAACTGCATCTGCTTATCTTACACATGATACGTGTGAATATGACACGCCTTCCTGTTTTTGGTACATACTATATCTGTCTATCACACCATGTTATTACATGAAACTACTCTTCTTGTGTATCCTGCATCAGTCACTTATGATGGGACACCTTTAAGTTGGCAGTGTGATATTGGTTTGCGTCTTGAATATGATTTCTAGCATGTAGTGCTTCTAATTTGATGAACGCCACCTATGACGAGACATTTTTAACTTGGCAGAGTGATATTGATTGCACCTTCCATATGGTGTCTAACTTGCAGTGCTTCTAATTTGTTGAATTGCCTTCTGCTTAGTTACCACATCATAGGTGTGAATATGTCAAGCCGTCCAGTTTTTCGTACATATTCCATACTCGTATCATGACTTTGCCTTTCATTAGAGTAGTGTTCATCAGTATCATGCATGAATGAGTTCTAAAGAGCGAATTTTATTCCTTTTTCTTGTTGGTTTGACCTCACAATGCAAAATCAATAAAGCGGAAGGAAATTGGTAAGGCATTTGATGATGGTGGTCCTTCCGAGCAACTAAAACGGAGGATCTCTACAGATTCTACTCCGCCATCCTCCCAACAAGATTCGCAAGACAACGCAAGGCTAGACAGTCAACATAGCTATGTAGACGATGAGCACATCTCCCCTACTCCACCATCACAGGTGTTTGCTCTAACTTGACACTATTATATGTGGTTGCATGTTGCGTATGATGTCTAGCTTGTATTGCTTCCAACTTTGTTGAATTGCATCTGCTTACTTTACACATCATGCCTGTGAATATGACACGTGTTCCTATTTCTAGAACATACTATATCTGATCACACCATGTTCTTACATCAGACTACTGTTCTTGCATATCCCGCATCAGTCACTTATGATGAGGCACCTTTAAGTCGCCACTGTGATATTGGTTGCGTCTTGCATATGATTTCTAGCATGTACTGCTTCTAATTTGTTGAAACGCCAGACAGTTTGAACTTGGCAGAGTGATATTGGTTGCATCTTTCATATGGTGTCTAGCTTGCAGTGCTTCTAATTTGTTGAAATGCCTTCTGCTTAGTTACCACATCATAGGTGTGAATATGTCACGCCGTCCTGTTTTTCATACATATTCCATCCTCGTATCATGTGTTTGCCGTTCATCCGAGTAGTGTTCGTCAGTATCATGCATGAATGAGTTCTAAAGAGCGAATTTTATTCCTTTTTCTTATCGGTTTGACTTCACAATGCAAAATCAATACAGCTGAAGGAAATTAGTAAGGCAGTGGATGATGGTGGTCCTTCGGAGCAACTCAAATAGAGGGTCTCTACAGATTCTACTCCGCCATCCTCCCAACAAGATTCGCAAGACAACACAAGGCTGGACAGTCAACATAGCTGTGTAGATGATGAGCACATCTCCCCTACTCCACCATCACAGGTGCTTGCTCTAACTTGGAACTGCTATATGTGGTTGCGTGTTCCATATGATGTCTAGTTTGTATTGCTTCTAATTTTGTTGAATTGCATCTGCGTAGCTTACAACTTATACCTGCAACAATCACTTACCCATAAGACACATTTAACTTGGGAGTGTGATGTAGGTTGCATCTTGCATTGTCTTCTATCTTGTACTGCTTCTAATTTCTTGAAATGGCACTTACGATGAGACACTTTTTACCTGATAGAGTGATATTGGTTGCATGTTCATATGGCGCCTAGCTTTCATTTCTTCTAATTTTGTTGAAATACCTTTTGCTTACTATTTTTCATACATATTCCATCCTCCTATCGTACGTGTGAATATGCAATGTTGTCTTTTTTTGTTGTATATATTCCATCCTCCTATCATGCGCTTGCCTTACATCAAAGTGGTGTTCGTCTGTATCATGCATCAACCAGTTATACAGAGCTAATTTTATTCATCTTCTTGTAGTTTTGACTTCAGAAGGCAATATCAAAAAAGAGGAAGGAAAAGAGTAAGTTAGGGGATGTTGGTGGTCCTCCGGACCGACGCAAATGGAGACTCTCTAGATTTGCCACTGCTACTGCTAATGCAGTTGAAGTCCCAAGTCTACATGATGCGTTCATCTCCCCTACTCCACCATCGCAGGTGCTTGCTCTAAGTTGATAGTGTGATAATTGGTTTCATGTTGCATATGTTGTCTAGCCTGTATTTCTTCTATTTTGATTAAATTGCACCTGCTGAGTTTATACGTTATACATGTGCATATGACATGCCTTTCTGTGTCTAGAATACACTGATTCTATCTATCATACCATGTTCTTATATCAAAGTACTGCTGTTGTGTATCCCGCATCAGTTACTCATGACTGGACGCTTTTAACATGGCAGTTTGATAGTGGTTGCATCTTGCATTGATTTCTAGGTTGTACTACTTCTAATTTTTCGAAATGCCACTTATGACAAGACACTTTTAACTTGGCAGACTGATATTGGTTGCATCTTTCATATGGTGTCTAGCTTGCATTACTTGTATTTTCTTGAAAATCCTTCTGCTTAGTTTACACATCGTAGCTGTGAATATGTCACGCTGTCCTGTTTTTCTTAAATATTCCATCCTCATACGGTTGTCTTACATCAAAGTATTGCTTGTCTGTATCATGCATCAATGAGTTCTGAAGAGCGATTTTATTCTTTTGTGTTGTGGGTACGGCTTGACATGGCAAAGTCAAAAAAGAGCAAGGAAAAGAATATAGTAGGGAATGGTGTTACTCGTCGGGTGCAACGGAAAAGGATCTGCCCTCGATATTCTGCTGGTACTTATAGTGCAGTAGAAGGTCCAAGTCCACCAGCTAAATCTACAAACACAGTATCACCTGCTCCACCAGCTGCAGCATCCGCTTCAACTGTATCGGCATCTCAACTGTAACACCCCTGTGTAACAAGCACTGTGACATAAAGTTAATCATGCCAAGTCATACCCATTTGCAATGCTAGATCACAGTGGTTAAACACTTCATTTCAAATTCCTCTCTGAAATAAATTCAAATTCAAAGTGAAAATAAAATCTATTCAAATTTGGAAAACTAAAATGTTCATTAGATAGCAAATAATCCCAAGGCAATTATAAAATTGAAACCAATGTTTCTGGAACTTACAAAAATGCCCCTGAACTTTAAACAGTAGTCCAACAACATTAATCCGTTCCTTTTCAATTTCTAAAAATATCTAACCTATTCATTTGGCCTCCGAACTTTTGCTGGCAATGCCAAATATTGCCAAGAAATATTGTGGATTAGTCCCACATTTTTCTAAAATATTTGGTGGCCCAGTGAAATCATTTTCTACCTCTGTTTAATAAATAAAAGCTAAAACAGTAAAACAGTAAAAGAAAAAAAAAGGCCAAGCCACTTACCTGGCAGGTCGAGCAGTGCATAGCACCTGGAGGCCCAGCCCAGCCGGCCTCTCTCTCTCTCCTCTACCGTCTCCCTCCTCCCCATGTCGTTCCCGCCGTGGACGCACGCGTGCGCGCCGGTGAGGAGACGACAGCGCGACGCCCACCGACGGAGAGGGGATAAGGAGGAGCCCCCATCCTCGCCCCTGTCGCCTCGCCTCACTCTCCCCCTTCCTCCTCGCTTTCCCTTCTTCCCCTTCCCCAGCCGACCGCCGCCGTCGCCGTCGCTCACCATTACCGCGGCCACCGGCCACCGTTCGCCAAGCCGGCGAGTCCCCGAGCTTCCCCTGCTTCGACTACGTCGACTACACCCCTCGTTACAAGCCGGGGGCCACCACCATGACGGGATCGACCACGTCTTCGCCGTCGGCCACCGGAGCTCCGTCACCTCGATCCACTCCGTCTGCTGCTCCTAAACCTTCACCGAGCCACTCATGCGCTCCTCGGTGAGCTCCCCGTTGGATCCCCCCTCTTACCTATCGTGTTCGAGCCTCGTTATGCTACCGCTATTGCCCGAGCTCCGCTGCCGCTGTCGATCTTCCTACCGACCACCTAGTGCCCCTCGAGCTCGGCCGAGCACCTCGTCGTGCTCATGGCATCGCGTATGAGCCGTCGAGCCCTTGCATTCGTCGACTGCACACTTGTGGGCTCGATCCCGAGCACCCCTTGCTTCGGCCGCCGCTGCCATGTAGTACCTCCCCGACCCCAACTGACCCTGCCATCGGTCGCGGCGTCGAACATGCAATCGAACGCGACCCCACGCGCTTGTTTTGGTAGCCTGTGGCGAGATCCCGAAGGACGCCACCGCGCTGGGTGGTCGTCGGCGGCTAAATGCCGGCCGGCTGACGTGTCTGGCGCCGTTAACCCCTAACCCCGCCTCTATGCGACTGACAAGCGGGCCCCACTTCACTAATTAACAGCAGTTAGGTTTAATCACTAATTAGTTTAGCTAATAAGTCACTGACACCTGGGCCCACCTCTAATTAACCCAGTTTAGCTAAAATAGACACTGATTAGCCCCTCTGAGAATGACATGTGGGGCCCGCATCACTGTTGTTTTGGATAAGGGATACACAGTCAGCTGCTGAGTCAGCAAGCTGGCCCACATGTCAGCCTCTGCTGACTAGATCTTAGACCCAGTCAATGGGCCCACTGGGCAGCCTCTGTGCTGCTCAGCTGGGTACAAAACTGGGTACACATAGCATTTTCTTCTTCTGTTTAAAATTCGAATTTAGTAGTTAAAACAATTTCAGAATATAGAATAAACTTTGAAATTCAATAGAAAATAAACCGTAGCTCGGATGGAAAAACTTTGTACATGAAACTTGCTCAGAACGACAAGACGAATCCAATTGCGCGGTCCGTTCATCCACCACACGTCCTTAACATAGCGAACATGCAACCGTTCCCCTCTTTTGCGTCTGTCCAAAATGCCGGACACCGGGAATACTTTCCCAGATGTTTTTCTCTTTCGCCGGTATTACCTAGCCCTGCGATAAAACACCGCTAGCTCTACTTGTTGACATGTCATGCACCTGTTGCTTTGTATTTACTATTATTCCCCTTCTTCTCTCTCGTTAGATCCCGATACCGACGTAGTCTCCGAGACCGACGCAGCTCCGGTGATTGGCTACACCACCGACGACCTTGCCTTTGCCGCCAAGCAACCAGGCAAGCCCCCCCCCCTTTGATCATCTCGATATCACCCATTCTAATATCCCCTGCTTGCATTAGATTTTGCTATTGTTACTGTTTTACTATTTCTACTGCATAGCCTGTTTATTGTAACCTGCTGTTGATACCTTACTGTTTTCCTAAACTGTTTAGAATAGACTGGGTAGAGACCCATCAGAGACCCCCACTTGTCCTGACTGCCCTGCTGGATTCTCAGAAGACCCGATCAACGGGATCGAAGACCAGACCCCGGCACCGCACCTCACTTTCCCCTTAGTTGCTCGACACTACTGGGTTACTATCGAGTGCCGAGGGTGATACCTTGTCAGCACTTCTGATGATAACCTTGTAGGTTACTTGATCGGTCGTGGTAAGCGAGGGTGATATCTCCTACACCACCCCCGATACTGACAAAGCCGCGCAACACCCCACGTGTGGACCTCGAGGGTGATGCCTCCTACGTCCATCTAGATGTTACATCAGGTGGGAGTCCAACGAGGGTGATGCCTCGGATTCCCCTTGATATGGTGACCACACGGATGCCTTACATTACTATTGACACTGATGCTTGGAAAGGCGGGTCGACCCTGAGGGGTACCCGTGAATGATGGATAGATACCCGTGAGTTATTCCACGAGGCGCGGCCGGGCATTCTTAGCCCTTGCAGCAAGTCCTCGAGACGGGGCGACGGGGTCACATCTTTCGTGAGTCTCTGCTCGTTTCCGCAAGCCCCTAGTCCTAACGATTTGGATATTTGATCCGAGCAGGCCTCTGGCCTGATAGCACTAACCATCACGTGGGCATAGTATGGGCGTTCTACATCGTAACATCAGCTGAAAGCTTTGTCAGATGTCCAGTTCAGCATTGTGGCACGGTCGGATCGTATCGGCCTTTCGAGGCGGTGCTGGTATCCACCCTGCACACAACGACCCGGAGGGCGAGGGGCGATGGCCCAAGACCCCCTTGCGCTTAGGAGGTAGACCGGCGGGGACCTCTCTGCTGAGCTGTAGGTAGGATTGTGGTGTATCGTTTGGCCGAGGCCAGGCATGACCCAGGAAAGTGTGTCCGTCCGGAGTTAATCGAGCGTGGTGGGTAAGTTGGTGCACCCCTGTAGGGAAGAACACATCTATCGATAGCCGGTCCTACGGTAAAGGACAATCGGAGTTGTATCCCGATCGATACAGCTAGAACTTGAGAGGATACCTGGATATGTGGCTCTGGGATCGCTTTCTCGCAGGGAGTCGAGGAAGGATCTCTGGGCGAGACTGTTACCTGATTCTACTACTACTTACATTATGCTATTCTGTACCTCTACATGCTGCAAGACGCTCGAAGATGCTAGTCTTCGCTAGGACTAGGTTTTCCCCCTCTATTCTGGCATTTCTGCAACCCAGTCCACATATACAGCCTCCCTTTGATAATGTTGCATATGTAGTGTAGATCCTTGGCTTGCTGAGTACTTCGGATGAGTACTCACGGTTGCTTTACTTTCTTTTCCCCCCATTTTCATTTGATGCAACCAGCTGACAGAGCCCCTGAGACAGCTGCCCCGCCGACGACTTCCACCACTTCCCCGAGGGTGGATCCTTCTACAAGTTGGCCGACGTCCAGGAGTAGGAACGTAGGGTCCCAGGCAGGAGGCCTGCGCCTTTGGATCGTAGTGTTTTATTTTTGTCCCGCCTTTCTAAAGGCTTCTCTGTTTTCTGTTTTATATCTGTACACAGATATCTAACGCTTCCGCTAATGCTTGTTGTCATCAAGCTTTGTATTCGAGCCTTCGAGGCCCTGGCTTGTAATAAATGCTTGTATGATTTTGTTTATGTTTTAGAGTTGTGTTGTGATATCTTCAAGTGAGTCCTTAGGCTTGATCGTGTGCATTTGCGTGTATGATTAGTGCACGATTAAGCCGGGGTCGTCACAGGTTGGTATTAGAGCCGACTGCCTCTAGGAACCCCCTTCCAACTCCTTGGCCGAAGTTGAGTCTAGTTGTCCGAAAACTGTTTTACTAACTTGGCTGTGTGGCTTACGGGCCCACGTCGCCGAATGGGTGGTATTAGGATCTTTTATTCCTCGTCTTTACTCTGGGACTCTGTTCTCTCTTCCTTTCGGGTTAAATTTTTTACTAACTCTGACATTAGGATCTCGTAATCACATCCACCCGGAGTTCTGAAATATCCCCCCTTACTTCGAGATTATGGGCCAGGTTCTGCTTACAGGATCCTTTTGTCGAGGGCACCCTGTGTTGTCACTTGCAGATTCCTCGCTCCAACAGTTTTCTCCGACGTTGATGTAGCCTTTGCTATGTCTCGTCGTGTACTTCCTTACCGCGTGCCTGCGCGCCGCCTAGTTGTCTAGCCTTCCCCTTTCAGCTGTCGTAATGACAGTTGGTAAACGAGGCTATGTGTGGATTTGAATGTCTGGTGCGAATATTATGAAGTATCTATCGCACTTCCTTCTGTTGTGCACCTTACTTCATGAATCATTCCATACACCTGCAGTTTTTCTTGCTAAACTGCCCCTGTTGATTTGGCAGGATGACTGACGATCCTCCACCTCCATCTTATATTGCTGAAATGAGGCAGCAGTTTGAACTCAACCGTCAGTTTATGACCGGAGTATTGGCTCAGTTCCCAACTCAAAATGCTCAGCAACAGACTGCTCCAATAACTCTGCCAGAATTCGTGCGCCTCAACCCGTTTGTTTTCCGCAGCTCCACCAATCCTATGGATGCTGATGATTGGCTTCGTGACATCATGTTTGAGATGGAGTCAGCTAACGTTGCCCCTGCCAGTTATGTCACCTTTGCGACATTTCACTTGAAGGGTCCAGCTGCTCAATGGTGGGAAAGCCACAAGAGTATGATGCCTGTTGAATCTATACCCACTTGGCAAGAATTCCAGTCAGCTTTTCGTGCACGGTACATTCCTCAAGGTCTGATCGACCAGAAGAAATAGGAGTTCCGAAAGCTCACCCAGGGCACGATGACTATGGATGAATATCAGAGGAAATTTCTCAAATTATCCCGCTATGCTAAAGATGATGTCGACACTAACGCACGTAAGCAGGAGAAATTTCGCGAAGGACTACGTTCCGATATACAACTCGCACTTCTTGTCCATGATTGTGAGGACTTTGCGACGCTTGTCAGTCAAGCCTACCAAGTTGAAACTGGTCTGGCTAAATATCAGGAGTCGCTCAAACGCACTCGTGATGTAGGCTTATCCTCGGGTCAGCCTGTTCAGAAACGTCGGGTTTGGATTCCACACAATATTCATCACCAACCTGCCCCAACACCAAGACCGTCTTATGTTGCACCTCGTCTGCCTCCGCCGCTGAGACAGCTAACGACTCAGAGTGGACAGTTCAATACCATGGCTCCCCCCCAAAATGATGGTTTATGCCGCAAGTGTGGACAATCAGGACACCTTACCCTTGATTGCCTCCAGGGTCAGCCGCAGAATGCTTCTTGTCCTCCTGTTGGTTGTAAGAAGAGCTGCCGAAACCGCTGATTCAGAAACCGTAATGTCTTACCGTCTGCTGTTGCACTTGGCCATGCCAATCACGTCGATGCAGAAAAGGCTCAGAAGGAACCAACTATCATGTTGGGAACACTCTTTGTGAATTCAGTACCAGCCTCTGTTCTCTTTGATTCTGGAGCATCGCATGCTTTTGTGTCACAACAATTTGCTCAGTCACATGAGTTATACCTGGAAAAATTACCCACTCCTCTAATGATTCAGTCCCCGAGATCCAAGTGGCAAACCACAATGGTAAGCCCTCACAACCACATCGAGATTGGAGGTCTACTTTTTCCGGTTTCTCTCATTGTACTTGGACCTTCCGACATAGACGTCATTCTTGGTATGGATTGGTTGACAGCCCATAATGCTTTGATTGACTGTGCTGCTAAGACAGTCCAGCTCACTCATCCTTCCGGCCAGACAGTCAGATACTCAGCTCGGACAGCTCAGGATGCCGAGAATCAGATATATGTTCTGAATGCATTGAACGCTTCACCTCTCGAGGGAATCGAAAACATTCCAGTCGTTCGTGATTTCCAGGATGTCTTTCCGAAAGAACTTCCCGGAATTCCCCCTGCTAGAGCTGTCAAGTTTGTCATCGACTTGAAGCCTGGCACTACTCCTATTGCAAAGCGTCCGTATAAGATGCCTCCGCATCACCTTATTGAACTTAAGGAAGAAATCGACAAGTCACTTAAGAAGGGTTTCATCCGTCCCAGCTCCTCTGCCTGGGGAGCACCGTCTCTCTTTGTCAAGAAGAAAGATGGTACAAATAGGTTGGTTCAAGACTACCGTCCTATCAACCAAGCAACAATTCAGAACAAGTATCCGCTTCCCAGAATCAATGATCTGTATGATCAACTTGCTGGTTCCTCAGTGTTCTCTAAGCTTGATTTGAGATTGGGATACCACCAGATCCGAGTTCGTGAAGAGGATATTCTGAAGACAGCATTCGTTACTCGCTATGGTTCTTATGAGTACACTGTCATGTCCTTCGGCTTGACTAATGCTCCAGCAACCTTCTCCCGGATAATGAACTACATCTTCATGGATTATCTCGACAAATTCGTCGTGGTATATCTGGATGATATTCTGGTATATTCGAAGAATGAAGAAGAACATGCCGAACATCTTCGGCTTGTACTGGAGAAGCTGCGTGAACATCAACTGTATGCCAAGTATTCCAAGTGCGAGTTCTGGTTATCTGAAGTGACATATCTCGGCCATGTGATTTCAAAAGAAGGCATTGCCGTTAACCCAGAACGAGTTCAGGCTATTCTTGAATGGACTCCACCGAAGAATGTCAAGCAAGTCAGAAGTTTTCTCGGCCTTGCAAGCTATTGCCGTCGCTTTGTTGAGAATTTCTCAAAGATTGCTAAGCCTCTGACTGATCTGCTTCACAAAGGCGTTAAGTTTGAATGGACAGAAAAATGTCAGGAAATTTTCAAACACTCAAAGACAAGCTGACATCTGTCCCAGTACTTGCTCCTCCAGATTCTCGCAAAGATTTTGTTATCTATTGTGACGCATCCCGTGAAGGACTAGGCTGTGACCTAATGCAAGAGCGTAAAGTGATTGCCTATGGCTCTCGTCAGTTGTGCCCGCATGAAGAGAATTATCCGGTACATGATCCAGAACTAGCTGCTGTCATCTATGCACTGCAGTTGTGGCGACATTACCTCCTTGGTAATCGTTGCGAGATCTACACAGATCAAAAAAGCCTGAAGTACTTGTTCACTCAACCATCTCTAAACCTCCGTCAGCAAAGATGGATGGAGACCATTGCAGACTATGATTTGGGTATTTCTTATACCCCTGGCAAGGCTAATGTAATGGCTGATGCATTGAGCCGTAAATCCTATTGCTGCGAACTTGAAGTCCAGCTAGAGCAACCACTCCTGTATGAAGAGCTTCGAAAGCTAAATATCGAGATAGTTCCTCAAGGATACCTAAAAACCTTGGTTGTTGAACCAGACCTTGAGAAGGCTGTTAAGAGTGTGCAAGCTAAAGATGCTGAAATTGATCTCATGAAGAAAGATCTTCACCTGGAAAAGTACAGGGATTTCTCGCAGTCTGAAGATGGAACCTTGTATTTCAGAGACCGCATTGTCGTACCTCGCTTCGAGCTAATGACTGACAAGGTCATGAAGGAGGCACATGATACACCGCTGTCTATTCATCCGGGTAGCACCAAGATGTATCGTGATCTCCGTCAAAGGTACTGGTGGTCTAGAATGAAGCAGGACATAGCTCGATATGTTGCTGAATGTGATGTTTGCCGTCGCGTTAAGGCAGAACATCAGAAGCCTGCTGGAATTCTGCATCCGCTCCCTATTCCTTTGTGGAAGTGGGATAAAGTGCAGATGGATTTCATTACTGGTCTTCCCAAGTCTCAGAAAGGTCACGATGCTATTCTTGTCGTCGTCGACCAACTTTCTAAAGTTGCACATTTTCTGCCTGTCAAGGAGACGATCACTGCTAGTCAGTTAGCAGAACTATACATCTCCAGAATTGTTTCACTCCACGGTATTCCGAAAGAGATCAGTTCGGACCGTGGCGGCCTTTTCACTTCCAAGTTCTGGGAAAGTTTCCAACAAGCTATGGGAACTCATATCACCTGGAGTTCAGCATATCATCCTCAATCCCATGGCCAAGTCGAACGAGTAAATCAAGTGCTTGAAGACATGCTGCGAGCTTGTGTTATTTCTTTCGGTAAGAAGTGGGAAGAATCTCTTCCGTATGCCGAGTTCTCTTATAACAACAGCTATCAAGCCAGCTTGAAAATGGCCCCCTTCGAAGTGCTTTATGGACGTAAGTGTCGAACCCCTCTAAATTGGTCAGAAACTAGGGAACGACCTCTTGTTGGACCGGACATTATTCAACACGCAGAAGAACAAGTTCGTATTGTCCGAGAAAATCTCAAGGCGGCTCAGGACCGCCAGAAGAGCAACTATGATCGCAAACGATGGGGTTTGACTTATCAACCTGGTGATCAGGCTTATCTGCGAGTCACTCCTATGAAGGGCACTCACCGTTTCGGAATCAAGGGCAAGCTAGCTCCCCGCTACATTGGTCCCTTTCGCATTGTTGCCAGACGTGGTCAGGTGGCATATAAATTGGAGTTGCCGCCACAATTCTCTCATATCCACGATGTCTTCCATGTGTCGCAGCTTCGCAAATGCTTCAAAGAATCTCCGCACCGCGCAGTGGATCACGAGATGCTCGATTTGCAAGATGACCTATCTTATAAGGAGCATCCGATCCGCATTCTTGATGAAGCTGAACAACGGACTCGTCAGAAGGTTACCAAGTTCCTAAAAGTACAGTGGTCGAATCATACTGAAGATGAAGCCACTTGGGAACGCGAGGATCATCTTCGCAAGGAATATCCCGATCTTTTTCCCTCTACTTCTTAATTCTCGGGACGAGAATTTCTTTTAGAGGAGGAGAATTGTAACACCCCTGTGTAACAAGCACTGTGACATAATGTTAATCATGCCAAGTCATACCCATTTGCAATGCTAGATCACAGTGGTTAAACACTTCATTTCAAATTCCTCTCTGAAATAAATTCAAATTCAAAGTGAAAATAAAATCTGTTCAAATTTGGAAAACTAAAATGTTCATTAGATAGCAAATAATCCCAAGGAAATTATAAAATTGAAACCAATGTTTCTGGAACTTACAAAAATGCCCCTGGACTTTAAACAGTAGTCCAACAGCATTAATCCGTTCCTTTTCAATTTCTAAAAATATCTAACCTATTCATTTGCCTCCGAACTTTTGCTGGCAGTGCCAAATATTGCCAAGAAATATTGTGGATTAGTCCCACATTTTTCTAAAATATTTGGTGGCCCACTGAAATCATTTTCTACCTCTGTTTAATAAATAAAAGCTAGAACAGTAAAACAGTAAAAGAAAAAAAGGCCAAGCCACTTACCTGGCAGGCCCAGCAGTGCATAGCACCTGGAGGCCCAGCCCAGCCAGCCTCTCTCTCTCTCTCCTCTACCGTCTCCCTCCTCCCCGTGTCATTCCCGCCGTGGACGCACGCGTGCGCACCGGTGAGGAGACGACAGCGCGACGCCCACCGACGGAGAGGGGATAAGGAGGAGCCCCCAGCCTCGCCCCTGTCGCCTAGCCTCACTCTCCCCCTTCCTCCTCGCTTTCCCTTCTTCTCCTTCCCCAGCCGACCGCCGCCGTCGCCGTCGCCATCGCCGTCGCTCACCATTACCGCGGCCACCGGCCACCGTTCGCCAAGCCGGCGAGTCCCCGAGCTTCCCCTGCTTCGACTACGTCGACTACGCCCCTCGTTACAAGCCGGGGGCCACCACCTTGATGGTATCGACCACGTCTTCGCCGTCGGCCACCGGAGCTCCGTCACCTCGATCCACTCCGTCTGCTGCTCCTAAACCTTCACCGAGCCACTCGTGCACTTCTCGGTGAGCTCCCCATTGGATCCCCCCCTCTTCCCTATCGTGTTCCAGCCTCGTTATGCTGCCGCTATTGCTAGAGCTCCGCTGCCGCTGTCGATCTTCCTACCGACCACCTAGTGCCCCTCGAGCTCGGCCGAGCACATCGTCGTGCTCGTGGCATCGCGTAGGAGCCGTCGAGCCCTTGCATTCGTCGACTGCACACTCGTGGGCTCGATCTCGAGCACCCCTTGCTCCGGCCGCCGCCGCTGTTGCTGCCGCCGCCATGCAGTACCTCCCCGACCCCAACTGACGCTGCCATCGGTCGCGGCGTCGAACGTGCAATCGAACGCGACCCCTCACGCTTGTTTTGGTGGCCTGTGGCGAGATCCCGAAGGACGCCGCCGCGCTGGGTGGTCGTCGGCGGCTAAACGCCGGCCGACTGACGTGTCTGGCGCCATTAACCCCTAACCCCGCTTCTATGCGACTGACAAGCGGGCCCCACTTCACTAATTAACAGCGGTTAGGTTTAATCACTAATTAGTTTAGCTAATAAGTCACTGACACCCGGGCCCACCTCTAATTAACCCAGTTTAGCTAAAATAGACACTGATTAGCTCTTTTGAGAATGACATGTGGGGCCCGCAGCACTGTTGTTTTGGATAAGGGATACACAGTCAGCTGCTGAGTCAGCAAGCTGGCCCACATGTCATCCTCTGCTGACTGGATCTTAGACCCAGTCAATGGGCCCACTGGCCAACCTCTGTGCTGCTCAGCTGGGTACAAAACTGGGTACACATAGCATTTTCTTCTACTGTTTAAAATTCGAATTTAGTAATTAAAACAATTTCAGAATATAGAATAAACTTTGAAATTCAATAGAAAATAAACCGTAGCTCGGATGGAAAAACTTTGTACATGAAACTTGCTCAGAACGACAAGACGAATCCAATTACGCGGTCCGTTCGTCTGCCACACGTCCCTAACATAGCGAACATGCAACCGTTCCCCTCTTTTGCGTCTGTCTGAAATGCCGGACACTGGGAATACTTTCCCGGATGTTTTTCTCTTTCGCCGGTATTACCTAGTTCTGCGATAGAACACCGCTAGCTCTGCTTGTTGACATGTCATGCACCTGTTGCTTTGTATTTACTATTCTTCCCCTTCTACTCTCTCATTAGATCCTGGTACCGACGTAGTCTCTGAGACCGACGCAGCTCCGGTGATTGGCTACACCACCGACGACCTTGACTTTGCCGCCAAGCAACCAGGCAAGCCCCCCCCCCCCCTTGATCATCTCGATATCACCCATTCTAATATCCCCTGCTTGCATTAGATTTTGCTACTGTTACTGTTTTACCTATTTCTGCTGCATAGCCTGTTTATTGTAACCTGCTGTTGATACCTTACTGTTTTCCTAAACTATTTAGAATAGACTGGGTAGAGACCCCCACTTGTCCTGACTGCCCTGCTGGATTCTCAGAAGACCCGATCAACGGGATCGAAGACCAGACCCCGGCACCGCACCTCACTTTCCCCTTAGTTGCTCGACACTACTGGGTTACTATCGAGTGCCGAGGGTGATACCTCGTCAGCACTTCTGATGATAACCTTGTAGGTTAGTTGATCGGTCGTGGTAAGCGAGAGTGATACCTCCTACACCACCCCCGATACTGACAAAGCCGCGCAACACCCCACGTGTTTACCTTGAGGGTGATGCCTCCTACGTCCATCTAGATGTTACATCAGGTGGGAGTCCAACGAGGGTGATGCCTCGGATTCCCCTTGATATGGTGACCACACGGATGCCTTACATTACTGTTGACACTGATGCTTGGAAAGGCGGGTCGACCCTGAGGAGTACCCGCGAATGATGGATAGATACCCGTGAGTTATTCCACGAGGCGCGGCCGGGCATTCTTAGCCCTTGCAGCAAGTCCTCGAGACGGGGCGACGGGGTCACATCTTTCATGAGTCTCTGCTCGTTTCCGCAAGCCCCTAGTCCTAACGATTTGGATATTTGATCAGAGCAGGCCTCTGGCCTGATAGCACTAACCATCACGTGGGCATAGTATGGGCGTTCTACATCGTAACATCAGCCGAAAGCTTTGTCAGATGTCCAGTTCAGCATTGTGGCATGGTCGAATCGTATCGGCCTTTCGAGGCGGTGCTGGTATCCACCCTGCACACAACGACCCAGAGGGCGAGGGGCGATGGCCCAAGACCCTCTTGCGCTTAGGAGGTAGACCGGTGGGGACCTCTCTGCTGAGCTGTAGGTAGGGTTGCGGTGTATCGTTTGGCCGAGGCCGGGCATGACCCAGGAAAGTGTGTCCGGCCGGAGTTAATCGAGCGTGATGGGTAAGTTGGTTCACCCCTGCAGGGAAGAACACATCTATTGTTAGCCGGTCCTACGGTAAAGGACACTAGGAGTTGTATCCCGATCGATACAGCTAGAACTTGAGAGGATACCTGGATATGTGGCTCTGGGATCGCTTTCTCGCAGGGAGTCGAGGAAGGATCTCTGGGCGAGACTGTTACCTGATTCTACTACTACTTACATTATGCTATTCTGTACCTCTACATGCTGCAAGACGCTCGAAGATGCTTGAAGATGCTAGTCTTCGCTAGGACTAGGTTTTCCCCCTCTATTCTGGCATTTTTGCAACCCAGTCCACATATACAGCCTCCCTTTGATAATGTTGCATATGTAGTGTAGATCCTTGGCTTGCTGAGTACTTCGGATGAGTACTCACGGTTGCTTTACTTTCTTTTTCCCCCATTTTCATTTGATGCAACCAGCTGACGGAGCCCCTGAGACAGCTGCCCCGCTGACGACTTCCACTACTTCCCCGAGGGTGGATCCTTCTACAAGTTGGCCGACGTCCAGGAGTAGGAACGGAGGGTCCCAGGCAGGAGGCCTACGCCTTTCGATCGTAGTGTTTTATTTTTGTCCCGCCTTTCTAAAGGCTTCTCTGTTTTCTGTTTTATATCTGTACACAGATATCTAACGCTTCCACTAATGCTTGTTGCCATCAAGCTTTGTATTCGAGCCTTCGAGGCCCTGGCTTGTAATAAATGCTTGTATGATTTCGTTTATGTTTTAGAGTTGTGTTGTGATATCTTCAAGTGAGTCCTTAGGCTTGATCATGTGCATTTGCGTGTATGATTAGTGCACGATTAAGCTGGGGTCATCACATCAACTAGTTACTCATTTGTTTGCTCCGCAACTGGCCAGTTCCCAAGCTGCCTTCACACCTAACACTACTTCCGAAGCACTGCTAACACAATAGGACTTGGCAAGATCAGATGAACCTCTTGAGCATCAACACCAAGACGGTACCTGACCGAGTCAAGTTGCAGTTGCATGCTCCTTTATATGTACTCTCACAGTTTGATGTGCACTAACAGTTTCCATATTCGTTGTTGAACTAGCACCACAGCGCAAGCAGAAACAGACATTAGGGATAATGCTTGACATATTAACAAAATCTAAAGGAGGAAGAATGGAGATCCATTTTGAGGCAGGTTTAAAAAGGCCACGTGATGCTACAGAGTCAGCCAAGTTAGTATCAGAGGCAGCCGTTGCCGTTAGGTGTCATGCACGTATCCTCCCAACATGGATCCAGTACAGGAATGAGAAAGACGATACCCAGTTTAACACCTTCCTTGACCATTTATCTATAAGTAATGTTATTCATCGCAATTTGTAATATTGTCTTGCTCTGTCCCATACTTTCTAGCTTCCACCTAATAAGACTCATTCTTTTTTCAACAGATGAGGTTCAAGTTGGATCCAAAAGATGATGCAACTAAACAAGCATGCGCTCATGTTTTGCAGTCTGCTCTGCGACAGTATTGGTATCACCTTAGAAAAACTCACTTTGAAGGCAAGGCTAACAATGAAATCGCCCAAACATCTCCAGTGGAATATATTACAGATGAAGACTGGATAGCCCTTGTTAAACACTGGTCTGATCCAAAGTATCAGGTAGGGTATATGTATTTGATCAGATCACATATTGAACTTGTATTTACGTATGTGCCTTACAAATGTATCTTCTTCTAGGCTAACTGTTTGAAGAACAAGACCAACCGTTCTAAAGTGAAATTCCAACAGACAATAGGATCTGTTAGCTATATTGCACACTGCGAGGCTCTTGTAAATAGCTGCTAGTTCCTTCTTTTTTCTGTGCCATATTATCGTATCTATATTGACTTGTTCCAAATAGAGAGGAAAGCCCTTTCGGACCAAAAAGAACCTGAACCGAATGCAGTGCAAATCTTCAAGGATTGACACACCAGCAAGATGAAGGGGATGAGCACACCAGTTCAAGCCGCTATTGTAAGTCCTTACTCCTCCTGCCTTTGAACTGCTTGTTACTGTGACGTGTTCATTTAACTGCTTGGTTTGCAGCCAATGTCAGTTACTCTGTTCACTTTTATACACAGTTGTCTTAACGTATCATTTCACCTTACATGGTTTAAAAGAGATGAAGGATATTCTTTTGGTCTTGATCTGTAATCTAGTTGTGAAGTTCACGTGCCCACACAATGATACAATAGCCTGTTTGTTTTATATCTGTTTGCCCATGATATGAATGATGTCATACTATGTTCATCTTGCTTTAAACCATGTCTTTTTATCCTTAGATGTCAACGAATGTGAGGAAATAGACAATACAGTAGGCATGCTACATGGACATATGTTCTGGAAGTGATTTTATTATGTAGTTGGCACTACAATACATGCTAATGTATTACAGTAGTTCACCAAAATAAGTTATGTATAAACGTGAAACCTACTTTGTTTGTTTTTGTCTCATTAGTAACTTATCTAGTACACTAATCTACAAGTTCAAACTTTCAGCAAGCTATGGAACAAATGATTGAACAGCCACAACCACCTGAAGGTGACGAGGCTACCACAGGCACAATGTCACCTCTTGCTGCAGTGCATCAGTATCTCTCCACTAACAGTGCAAAAAGCACCTTCCTGCGTAAATCTGGGTTGGTTGTCAAGGTAACCTCATCCAAATCGCCCACTGAACAAAATCTTCTGGCTAGACAGAGTGATTTATCTGTGCTCCAGACACAAGTCCAATCCCTAATGGAGGTCGTTTCAGAAACAAGAATAGTGGTTGACAAATGTCATCAAGATATGAATGGTTTTGAAACCAGACTATCAGACATTTGCTTCGTTGTTCAAGAGCAATGGCCTAAAAAAAGGGGAAGATCATGCTGCTCCATTAGATTCAAAAGCCTGAAACATTAGCACTCAGGCCAAATGATTTGTGCTTCTATACATCTGATGGTGCTTTTATCTGCAAGGACTGTAAACTTTATGCCAACAGGCCTTTTGTTGTATGGCTGGAATTTATTTTGTTGTGATACATCATTTATCATGCTGCCAAAGGCTGTAGAAATTACGACGCTATTTTTGTATAGTGTAGGTTTATCTTAGTAATGTATTCGGCCGAAAGCTTCGTAGGAGCCCAACATGCCAACATTCGTCGGGCCCATTCCAATTGGGTTAAAAACGATTATGGGCCGTAATTTGCATCTAGCCCACTAAAAACATCTGGGCCTAAATCGGCATAAGCTTTCATATTTTTGGTAGGCCTGTGCCCACAGTGGGTCTTTAACAGGCCTAAACATAATTTGGGCCCTCAGTAACAATAGGCCGTTAACATGTGTAAATATCTCGAGCCCATAAATAACATGGGCCTTTAATAGGTCGAAAGTGAGATTGGGCCCTGATTGGGCCAAATAACCCACTGGTCATTAGCAGGCCGAAATGTATCTCAGCTCGTGGTGGCCCATTTACAATGCGGATCGTTCACAGGCCGAAATTCAGACGGGCCGTAAATGCGCCGACCTACTACACGGGCCTTTAACAGGCCGGAAGTTCGGTCGGGCTTGATTAGTATCAGTTTTATATGGGCCGTTAATAGGCAAATGTGACGTTGGGCCACATATGGCCCATGGATTTCGTCCAATGTTAACAGGCCAAAAATCACAACAGGCTGGAAGTGGCCCAAATCTACAGTGGGCCTCTAACAGGCCGAATGTCAGACATGGCCGAATATGACCCAAATCCTTCACGGTCGTTTATGGGCCAAAAGTTTCAATGGCCAATAAATGGGCCCAAATGAAGCAGGACCTTTAACAGGCCAGAAACACACCGGGTCGTAATTCGGCCCAAATACTTAGTGGACTGTTAACGGGCCAGAAGTGACCATGGGCCGTGATGATGACAAGTTAAGAATGGGCCGTTGACGGGCTGATTTGACACTAGCCGTACGGGCCTTAAGTGCGAATGGTCCATCTGCAAGCTGGCCGTTAATGGGCCAGCCCGCTAATTTTGACTGAGCCAGCCTTTTTAACCTAAATGGGCCGCTGTTGGGGCTTGCCACGTGTTGATGTACCATAGGCGCCTTCTGTCCATTGGCTGGATGACATCTGTCCAAACGCGGAGTTGACACGTGGTTCCTTCGGCCAATGAGAATTTTACAAGTGGAAAATCGCCATTGGTCGTTGCTGTTAATGGGTTATCGGATCCAAAACCGGACCTGATAGCTTAACGGTGACCCGTTACGGTGGATGCCACGTGTCGGTCACCCTTGACGAAAACACTTCCATGACGCGCCATTTATTGTCATGGAAGTGGACACTTCTGTGATGATAATTTTGGTATTGTCATGGAACACTTCTACGACAGCAAAGGTATGACTATCTTGATTCTGTCATAAAATTGTCATGGATGTACATGCATGACTAAAAACATGACCTACTGTGACAAACACGTATCATCACGGAAGTGTATTTTTTTTTTGTAGTGCTATCATATTGTTTTCAGATCTATTAATCCAAAAATCCAAAAATACCTTGCTGCACTTTTTCTTTACTTCTTTTATTTTGTGTTTTTGTTAGATCTATTTATCCAATCTTATATAATTTAATCTATCTCAATACCGTGGAGGGATGTAGAACCCCTCTAACGCGTTGGGTTGCAGGCTTTTGTTATTTGTGTGAAGGTACTGCTTAAATAGTTTGGGTGGATCCTCCTACTGGATTGATACCTTGGTTTCATAACTGAGGGAAAGCACTTACCGTTGTTGTGCTACATCACCCTTTACGCCTGGAGGGAAAAACCAACGCACAAGCAGGAATCAAGCTTTCTGGCGCCATTGTCGGGGATGATCAAGTACAGATCTATCAGGTACACAATCACAAATCTCATCTCCTTGCAATTTACTTTATTTGCCATTTGCCTCTCATTTTCATCTCCCCCACTTCTAAAATGTTTTTACAAAAACATAAAAATATTTGCCTTTTTATTTGCTTTCTTTCCGTTCGCCTTTCGTTCATTCGATCTTTTGCTTGCTTGTCTTTGAACATGTCATCATGAGTGATTTTGGTATGGCAAAGACAGATGATGGCAGAACTCCTAAAATTGGACGTTCTAGTAATCTGGATGCTAAAACTTTTATTTTGGGACAAGGGAATGTTATAGGAAAAGAAACCATCCAAGAATTCTTTAATTGTGTTGGAACTTTGACTTGTTATGATGCTCCTATACTTAAGAGAACTAAAACTTATGCAGAAGCTATTTCAGCACTACTTCTGAAACTTGAGAATAGATTTATCCGTACTCATCCATACAAAGATTGTTTTATGAATTACCTGTTATAAAAGATCCTAGAGCTAAGAAGATACCCACCCTTGTCCTTATGAATGAATTTGATCATATAGTGTGGGAAGCTTGGGAAATCTTTGAATTTTATGGTATGAACCGTGAAAAACCGGTGATAGATGAGATCCTTTACAATAGTGATTATGTTTTAAGACATTTTCTTGGTAATAATCAAATCTTTGATGATGACGTTAAAAAGGAAATTCCTGTTTTGGATATGACCCAACAAGTTTTCAATGATGTTAATCAACAATATTCTTGGATTGTAGCCGGGAATCAAAGGGGATATATAGATGGACAACCTGATAATGCAAAAATTTCTATGGATAATGTATTCCAAGTTATTTTTGAAAAACCTCCTGCCAAAAACACGTCTCTTGAGAATAAGAAGAAAGATGACATTACTTGAATCTATGCATTATGCCTAGCTAGGGGCAAAAAACAATAGCGCTAGTTGGGAGGCAACCCAATGAATAAAATTTATTTTCCACTTTTTCTTTCTATTCTTGAGTGTTTACACAATTATGCTACTGTTATGATTGTGTTTTTCATGTTTTAATTAGTGTTTGTGCCAAGTAAAGCCTTTAGGATCATGTGGGTGATAGTTGATTTGATCTTGTTGGAAAACAGAAACTTTTGCGTCCTGTAGCAGAATTGTTAAAACTCGCAGAAGAGATGAAAACTTCTGGATTTTTGACATAAGATTTATATACAAATTGCCTATGTGTCATATTTTTTCAGAATTTTTGAAGTTACAGAAGTATGAGTAAAATTCGCGTCTTTACAGACTATTCTGTTTTTGACAGTTTCTGTTTTCGTTGCATTGTGTGCTTATTTTGATGAATCTATGGATTGCATCGGGGGGTATAAGCCATGGTAAAGATCAAATACAGTAGGTATAATGCAATAACAAAATATGAATGGGTTTGCAATAGTACTTAAAGTAAGCATTGGTTTTCTTATACTAACGGATCTCATGAAGGTTTTTGTTGAGTTTTGTGTGATTGAAGTTTTCAAGTTTTGGGTCAGATCATGATGGATGAAGGAATAAGGAGTGTCAAGAGCCTAAGCTTGGGGATGCCCCATGGCACCCCAAGGTAAGATTCAAGAAGTACCGAGAAACTAAGCTTGGGGATGCCCCCGAAGGCATCCCCTCTTTCTTCTAATGACCATTGGTAATTTTACTTGGAGCTATATTTTTATTCATCACATATCATGAGTTTTGCGTGGAGCGTCTTGTATTATATGAGTTTTTGCTTGTTTTGCTTTTTAGTTTGTCACAATAATCCTTGCTAGACACACCTATTTGAGAGAGCCATAATTATGCTATGATTTGCTCTATGTGCTTCACTTAAATTTTTTGAGCTATGGAATTGCTCTAGTACTTCACTTATATCTTTTTGAGCAAAGTGGTGCTTTAATTTTAAAGAAATAGCCTCTCATTGCTTCACTTATATTATTTTTGAGAGATGAAAATTATTATGCAGAAATATTTGTGCTCTCGTTCACTACTGCAGGATGCTGCTAACGCGACACTACGATCAGAGACCCTTTGATGAAACTGTGTGCGATGCATTAATTGCAAACGGTGATGTAAGAAACCGTCAAAAAAGATGCAAAACATTTGCGATGGTGGATACATCAAACATGGTTTAGATTTTAGTTGCGTGTGCGATGCGGGGCATACGGTTGATCCATACGAACTGTTTGCGATGAGACAGAACAACAGAAACGGGCAGCCATATCAAGGTGTGTGCGATATACGGCATACAGTTTGCTCCAATGAACTATTTGCTATTAGGGAATGCAACAGAAACGGTTAGCCAGATCAAGGTGTGTGTGATATACGGCATACGGTTCACTCGGACGAATTGTTTTTGATTAGGGAACACAACAGAAACGGTTCAACTTAACAACATGTGTGTGATATGCGGCATATAGTTCACATAGATGAACTGTTTGCGATGAGCCAAAAGAACACAAACGATTCATGTAAACAAGATGTGTGTGATACGCGGCAAACAGCCCACTCGGATGAACTGTCTGCGATGAGAAATTATAACACAGACGGTTACTACAGTTAATTCGTGTGCAATTCTGTGTGTACAAAAAACTTTTTAAAATGCAAACTACTTGCTTGCGGTGGCTAGGAGTATCGCACACGATGCGTCTATGAGTACTCGTGTGCGATGATTAGTAAGTTACACATATGTTTCCTTATGTTAACACGTGTGTGATAGATAACACGTGACACCGCATACGGGTATTCGGGTTGTGTGCTCCACTTAGTCTTCCCGCGCTCCACATGGGTGAATTAAAAAATCCCCGCCTCTTCCCTCATCGGTTTCCCGCCACCAGCTAATGGCTTGCTGCATATAACCCAGGCGGCGGCGGCAACGCATTGTCACGACACTCTGCGCAGATCTAGTCCTCACCCATCTACCATTAGTTATTCCAAGCATGCCCGACAACGACCAAAGCTTCGACGTCTACCCCTACCTGTGTTACATCTTCGGCGAGGAGAACAAGCTGAAGCAGGTCGGGGAGCAAGAGCTTCATCGGCCGGTGTAGGCACCATGGCCCATCGGCAGCGATATCGGCATGACAGTCCTTGGGCGCACAATCGACATATTGCAGAGGAAGTGTGATGAGTAGTTTGCCATCCACCGTGCAAAAGATCCAGAGCTGCTCGGTGGTATGATCGTCGACCCACCCGAAGAGCCGCCGTCACCAGTGCTCATCGAGAGCCTCATGCCCCGCAAGGAATGGGCAGAGGACCTCTGTGATTCAGTCAAGAGCCAGCCAGCCTGTGGCTTCATCATTGCCGGCGGTGGCCGTGTCAACCTCGATCCCGATGATGTGGTGACCAGGCTCGAGCGCATCCTTCGCGGAGTTGATATCCCCAACGAAGTAGAACATTGCCAACGTGGTATCTTGAGGATGCAGGTGATGGACGGAATTTGCTACAAGGCCAGAGACATGGAAATCGAGCGGTTCCACGGAGATGTCATGCGCGCGATTACACGCTGTCAAGCTCTTCTAGAAGAGGCCCAGCAGCCCCAAGAGCCTCCCAGCGCCAGCCGCTCCGTAGGCGGAGGCGGGTCGGGGCACTTGGAATGAACGGCCGCAAGGGTGCTATGCTGATCATGGAGTCCGAGGAGACCGTCGTCGGAAGGCCGCCAGCTCAGCCTTTTAGCCTATTTTTTATTATAATTGTATGCATATGTAGGTCGTGAGTGTTTTGGGCGTTGCCGCATGTGGCATTTTAAATTATCCTGAATATGTAAGACAATTATTAACCATTGCCATTGTAAATTTGCCTCAACGGCGAGTAGAGCGCGCAGGGACGCCAGAGCGGAGCGCGCCGCGGCCGCCTCAATGGCGAGCAAAACGCGCGGACAAACGCGAGCAAAGCGTGCCGTGGCCGCCTCAACGGCGAGCAACCACACCTGCATATTGCAATTCTGGTCAACCTTCTGGCACCCTGTGGGAGGCGCGACAGCGCATCCATCGGACACGATGGTGATATCTCGACCACGTGTGATAGTGGGCAGACACGTACACGTACATCCGAGAACACGGGCCCACGTACGCCATCCGGGGACCGTTTCGGGCTTTCGATGCGTGGCATATGGTTGATCCATAAGAACTATTTGCGATGAGCCAGAACAACAGAAATGGGCTTCGAGCCTAGAACCATCAATAAATTTTGACCTTGTTTCTCGCCACATTCCAGATTACAACGCAATAAGTAATTGCAAATCTGTTCACACCAATCAAACCTAAATGTGTTCACACTTAGCACCGGTCTATAAAAACTACCCACTCAAAAATTACTTCACAGTTCCTCTCCTCATCACCCACAAAACAGGTCTTTCCTGTCAGTCGTTCCGCCATGACCGGTAGGAGGAGTTTCAAGTGGACATATAATCAGGGAGCAAAGACCAAGGCCGCGGAAGCACTAGAGAGGTCCCGCCGCTACGCGGCAGCCGCATCGAAGATGTCCCGGTGCGCCGCGGAGCCCTCGAACGAGCTCTCACTAGCACGCGAGGGCTCTCACAAGCGCACTCGCCTCATCGGCGATCGCGACGAGCTGGCGTTGCTGAAGTCCTTGGCCAGCGATGACGACATTCTCGCTGGCCTAATTAAGCAGTAGGAGCTGGTCGACGGCTTGATGAAGCTGCTCGAGATTAGCGATGCCTCGGTTGAGAAGGCGACCGGCCTCGTCGAGCAACTCATGGGTGAAAATGCGAAGCTCCTCAAGGTGCTCACCGAGACGGAGGAGGAGGCCACCGGCTGGAAGAAGCTGCATGAGCAGAGCAATGCCTCAGGGATGATGCTGAAAGCGATCATCGAGGAACTGATGGGTGACTTGAGGAAGCTCCGGATCGAGCGCGAGCAGGAGGTGGAGGAATCCGTGGCTGCTATCAAGCAAAGTCGTGAGGAATTGAAGAAGGAGCTGGAGGGTGTCGTCGCCCGGCGATCCATCGAGGAGTACAGACAGTAGCGACCCAAATTGTTGTCTGCGATTTCGTTCTTCTCTTGCCCCCGTGTCTTCCAGGCTTTACTGCATGTGGCATTTTATATTATCCGGAATATGTAAGACAATTATTATCGGCGCCATTGTAAATTTGTCGTTGTATTATCCGTTGCCATTTTATTTGTCATCGTATTATTTGTTGCCCTATGTGGCAATTTAAATTATCTGGAATACGAGTTGAAAACATGAACAAAGCAAATGCTAACGTTGAGCGGGGCCATGGGATCACAAGCAAACACCCTCCGTCCAGGTGCTTTAATTAACTGCATGTTAAACAGCGGTTCGGCCGCCATTAATGGAGAAGTTGTGAGCGAGGCGGGCGGCTGGTGGATGGAGGTCAAAGAGCTCGCTTCCCTGTGAGCATGGGCGGCCTTGCTGCTCGCACGTGTCCCGTCGATCCTGCGAGGTGGAGAGGTCACATGCGTCCCATTGAGCCTACACGGCGGACTGCTCGCACGCGTCCCGTCGAGCCTGCACGGCGGACTTCTCGCGCTCGTGCCGTCTAATCAAACAGCTGCACGCACGCCACTGAGTATGGTTAAATTTTGGCACAAAATACAAAGATGACCAATGAACGAGGACCAAGGTAGTACTATCCCATAAGAAAAGAGGGACGCGTGGCCGCACTTAAATGGTTACGGGAACATACGGTTCCTATAATACAACCGTTTGCGATATTAACATGTCAGCTATTTGTTTCAAAAGGAATTCATTGGCTATTAATGTGTGTGCCTTGTCTCAAACTGCATGATTTTACTAGGAATTCATTGGCTATTAATGCCAAGTTTCATGTTTTTTGGGTGAGTTTTCGATTTACTAGGATTTAAAAACCCAGATTCTCAATGTCTTAGGACGACGAGACGTTTGTAATTCATTCCCATTCCTTCAATGAGACCTAAACATGCACCCAATGACACATGTATGATTTTCCACCCATTTTGATTCACTGGAGCATGTGCTTGTAGTTCAAATTTGAATTATGAACTACATTAAATGCCTAGAAAACTCAATTAATATATAAAATGGCCAAATGAACCCTGAACAGTTTCAAATTTCAGCACGACACTCCTGTTATTCTATGTTGCCTGTAGAAAACAAAATACAAGGCGAGAAGAGGCAGCGATTATCGTTTCGCCCACAAGAGGGGCATGTTTCCTACTGGAACCACGAGGGTTGCGAGAAGCTCTGGTTTGTAAGAGGCTTGTCATATAGCTTGGCCCAAATTGGACAATTTTTTTACCGCAACATATATGTTCCGTGTCATGACACCATGCCAAGTTTCATGATTTTCTGGTGAGTTTTGGATTTACGGAGATTTAAAAACCGAGATTCGTAATGTTTGAGGCCGAGCCAGGACGCCGGGACGGTTAAATTCATTCCCATTCCTTCCATGGGACATAAACATGCACCCCAAGGACACATGTACGATTTTTCTAGCCATTCTGGTGCACTGGAGCATGTATTTGTAGTTTGGATTTGAATTATGGACATTAAATGCCTAGAAAACTCAATTAATGAATAAAAAAGGTCAGACGAACCCTGAATAATTTCAAAGTTCAGCACGAATCTCCCGTTATTCCATGTTCCATGTAGAAGATAATACAAGGCTAGAAGAGGGAGCGATTATCGTTTCGCCCACAAGGGGACACGTTTCCCTATCGAAACCACGAGGTTCTTGCGAGAGGCTCCGGTTTGTAAGAGGTTTGTAATAAAGCTTGGCCCAAATTGGACAATGTTTTTACCACGACATATATGTGCTATGATGTGACACCATGCCAACTTTCATGACTTTCTGGTGAGTTTTGGATTACGGGGATTTAAAAACCGAGATTCCAAATGTTTGAGGACGAGCCAGGACGCCGGTACGGTTGTAATTCATTCCCATTCCTTGCATGGGACCTAAACATGCACCCAAGGACACATGTATCATTTTTCTAGCCATCTTGGTGAACTGGAGCATGTATTTGTAGTTCAGATTTGAAATATGGACATTAAATGGCTAGTAAACTCAATTAATGTATAAAAAGGCCAAACGAACCCTGAATAATTTTAAATTTCAGCACGGATATCCTGTCGTTCCATGTTGCCTGTAGAAAAAATACAAGGCAAAAAGAGGCAGTGATTATCGTTTCACCCACAAGGGGGACACATTTCCCTATCGGAACCACGAGGCTTCTTGAGAGAAGCTCCAGTTTGTAAGAGGCTTGTAATAAAACTTGCCCCAAAATGGACAATTTTTTTCCTCGACATATATGTGCCATGTCTTGACACCATGCCAAGTTTCATGATTTTCAGGTGAGTTTTGGATTTACGGGGATTTAAAAACCGAGATTCTCAATGTCCGAGGCCGAGCCAGACGCCGAGACAGTTGTAATTCATTCTCATTGTTTGCATGGGACCTAAACATGCATCCAAGGACACATGTTTGATTTTTGTAGCCATTTTGGTGCACTAATTTTAATTATGCACATTAAATTAATGCTTATAAAACTTAATTATAATGTATAAAAAAGGCCAAACGAACCCTAAATATTTAAAGCAGTTCTAGTCAACTGTCTGTCACCCGTGGGTAAGCACTGTGCTCATGCGTCGTGCTAGCTCACGCTTCCTTCTCTACTAAGTTTTCCATATTAATGTTGCTATATATCGAAACACCCTACCATTTCCCGCCACTCCTCCCATCGGTTTCCTGCTGCCAGTGTCAGTGCTCATAGAAGGCTAGGCGGCGACACATCGGCCATGTAAATATTGCACACAGTTTCTAAAAGCACAAATGTGTGTGATAGTAAGGAGTAGGTCCCATAGGGTGACCAGCGTGAAACGCCTTAAAGGCAAGGAGGTAATTCTTATCAGCAAGGGGCGGCTTCCCATCCGCTAACCTAGTCGAATAGAACGCAGAAGTTAAGCATGCTTAGGCTGGAGTAGTCTAAGGATGGGTGATCCGGTGGGAAGTTGCATATCTCAAGCTTCATTGAAATGCCATGATACGGCCATTATAGACATTTATCATCTAAATGTCTCTATAGTGACCTATCATGACGATTATATAAACCTTGGGATCCTTGTTTTGCTAATTTGTAGAATATGTTTTTTTATTGGTTATTTTTTGTTCTAAAAAATCAAAGAATGATCGACATCTGTAGGCCCACACAAATTATCCCTTTGACCCAACTCACGAGAAGGGTTTACTCTTTTCTCCGTGTGCTATGTTAGAGCAAATCAAGTTTCAGCACATGCGTTGGACGGCACCCCTACCCCCCCCCCGCCTTGAAGTTGTGTTCCCGACATCGTACGTCTTTAACCTGGCTACGGGGGTACGATGCTCAGTTTGTAATGTTACTGATGTAGTTGGTGCCCCATCGAACTTGTGCTTTGAGGATTTGAACAAATCACACACCAGACCCATACATTTTTTTGGGGCCGCATGCAGGGTATAGGGGGCCGGGTGTTCTGATCGAGCATGTCTCCCTTGTGCGGTTTATATACGTCGCACATATCTATGGGCTCCCCTAGGTGTATACATATATATCATCCTTGACCAATAATGAGGGGGGCCCACACAATCTATCCCTTTGACCCAACATACGAGAAGGGTTTGACCATGATGGTTTCCTATTGCTATGTGTGTGCCATGTTAGACCAAATAAAGTTTGAGCGCATGCGTTAGACGACACCCCCCCCCCCCCCCGCCTCAAAGTTGGGGAACCGACATCATACGTATTGAACCTGGCTTGGGGTCGGGTATGGTGTTTGGTTTGTAATGTAGTTGGTGCCCATCGAAGTTGTGCATTGGGGATTTGAACACATCACACACTATCCATACATATTTTCGGGCCGCATGCAGTGTATAGGGGGTCTTCTGATCGACCACGTCTCCCTTGTGCGGTTTTTTGTGACGACACACATATTTGTGGGCTCCCCGAGTGTATATATATCATCCCTTTGACCGATAACAAGCGGTATGTGTTGGCCATGAATGGATTCCTCCTAGTTCGTGTTAGGGCCGGTCACCGTCACATGTCGTTCAACCAAAGTTCGAGCTCATGCGTTGTCAGGATTCCCTCCCACACGCTCGGATTGGTGGGTTCGACCGACACTGTACCCTGCGTATCTCGTCCTTAATTACCTAGCTTTCATGGTTGTTGTCTGTATCGAGAGGCAGGCGCCACATTTAAATTGTACATTATTCGATATTGAAAAAACACATCACCCCTTCCAACGTACATCATTTTGGGCCGCATGCAGGCAGTGCTAGTGTTGTGGTCCCTCTCGTGCGATTTTTGATGATGGTTCAATCTATTGGCCCAAGCGGTTTATATATATATTCTATCCATTTTTTATCAGCAACAACAGTTGTCGTTTGACCAAGCGATAGATTCACTGGTCCGTTTTATGGTAGGTCATGGCGACATGCATGTATGACCAAAGTATCATTACGTGCATCCGCCCCGCTGACACGAAGTGGGAGGTGGGTCAAGCACCCTAGCTAGGTAGCTAGCTACGACATTATGTCATTATAGATATATCCAAGGGTGCTTTCGGGTTTGCGAGGTAGGTGCCACCGAAGTTGTGCATTGTGTATTTAAAGTTTTAAACATCACACCCTATATTCCTATATATATTTGGCCACTTCCATATGGTTCTTGACTTCTGGCCCCTCTCATCGATCTTCGACGACGCGTCCAACCGTGGGCCTGCACAGTCAAAGTTGTGCATTGGAATTTTGAACATCACAGACCACCCTTTTCACTCATATATATTTGGGCCACATGCTGGTGTGGTTGTCTTCAGACCCTCTCTGACGTTTTTTTTGCTGCAAAGACTCGGATGACGCTCAACAGACATGGGTGTACTGGCTTAACCGTGTGCGATGCAAGTGCGCTGTGAATCACCACGACTGTGCAAGCACGAGCAAAGGTGGAGGTACTGGCTTAACCGTGTGCAATGCTAGTGCGCTGTAAAATCACCAACTGCGCAAGCTAAAGGCGGGTAGTTTATTTAGATTGAATTCCACGCGTGCGTTTGAAAATTACGATGAACCATGTGCGATAAAAAAGCTAGCTAGAAATCTAAAAACAAACTACCCGCCTTGAGCGTTGCAAAAATAGGCGGTTCCGCCGCTTTTCCTTATTATCATACACGCATATTCTTATTGGACCATGTGCGATATTGGGTGCTCCCGCCCCGCATCAATTCCTTTACCCAAATTTTAGTAGCCGCGGTACTTCAACCGGCACCCCCACTCCTCCAGCACCGACCTTATAGTAAAATTGCAGTAGCTGAGGCATTTGAACTATCGCCCTCCCTCGTCCACCACCATCTCCACCCACCATTAGTAAAATTTTCAGTAGCCGCGGCGTATCCTCAAACACCACCCCTCCCCCCCTCGAACCCTAGCTCGCCACCGCCGCCAACCCCTGCCGGTCTGCCCGTTCCTCCTAGCTTAGATAATAAAGTTGAGGTTACCCAACGATTCCCATACCGTCGCCCCACTCCCCTGAGTTTTTAGATGAGGCCTGCGGTGTCCCTCCCCGCCAGATCCACATCCCCTGCTCTAGAATGTCGCAGCCTAAGCCCGACCACGTATCCCGGGGAGCCCGACGAGCGTTCGGCCAAGAAGAGGTTTATCATGGCCTCTCCGGCGGACGTTGGCGAGGTGGCCGCCGTTCGCCCCGACCTGTCGATCCCGGAGCAACACCTCGCCGCGGAAGCTAGTGAAGACGTTGACTACATTGCCATGCCGAAGGCTTCACGTCAGCGGGCTAGCGTATTACTGTATCTCGGGAAAGCTGGCTACGACATCAAGCTCGTCGACAGCGATGACTTCATGCGGGACGTGTCACAGGTTAAGTGGTCCATCCCCAACCCCTCTGGTTCAACCACCATCGATCTGTTCGACGGCCCTACCGCTGATCTCCTCCGCCACGCGGTCAAGGATTTGCGATCCTTGTATGCCATCGATCCCATTTTGTCATTTCTGAAGGACACGTTCTACAGCGGTGGCTTGGGATCCTCAATTGCCAAGTCAGATCTCATCGACCACGACCACGAGGAGGGCACCCGTAAAGGTTCTTCCAAGGTGAAATATCCCATCTGTGACATCAGAGAGCGCACCATGGGTCTGTGCTCTTCCAACTGGAAGGATCCCGTCCATGACATGTGAGGCAACACCCTATCAGCAAATCTTACCTTTTCTAGCTTGCCAACCCGTACCCTTTGTTGTAGTAGCTTTTGCCATGCGGTGTTTTAACTGTGCCATATTTAATTATTTCAGTTATGCAAAAATGTAATGTTCAATAGGGCTATGTGATGTTTAAGTATGAATTGTCCACTTCAGTTTCACGAATGGCTATATTTGGTTGTTTATAGTGAGTAGATGCCTTGTTTATCTGTATTTGTTTGTTTGGTTGGTTGAAGTGAGCATTTGTCCAGTTATCGAGCAGATGCCTTGTTTATCTGTATTTGGTTGTTAGGTTGGTTGTAGTGAGCATTTGTCCAGTTATCAAGCAGATGTCTTGTTTATCTGTATTTGGTTGTTAGGTTGGTTGCAGTGAGCATTTTTTCAGGTTTCAAGCAAATGCCTTGTTTATCTGTATTTGCTTGTTAGGTTAGTTGCAGTGAGCATTTGTCCAGTTTTCAAGCATATGCCCTGTTTATCTGTATTTGCTTGTTAGGTTGGTTGCAGTGAGACTCTGTCCAGTTTTCAATGGCTATATTTGGTTGTTATACTGATCATTTATGCCTTGTTTATTTCAGTCATTCACAATGTGATGTTCATTTTGTGCAAGTCGGAACTATGCCGCTCGATTGCATCAATACTAGTTTGAACGACTATATTTGGTTCCAGTTATGCCTGGTGTAGTTAACACATGCCCTTTATTTCAGTTTTACACATTTATCCAGTGTGATGTTTAAGCATGACCAACGTTCTATTCATTTTCAACAATACTAGTTTGAATTGCAATATTTGATGGCTGTTAAGCCTATTGTAGGTAACATTCCCTTCCATTTTATATCTGCTTTAACAGCATGTTGAAACCAACACATTCAAGCTATCATTTGGAGATGATGTTCTTTACCTTTGCTATGTTTGTTTGATGTTAAGGTTGCTGTACTTATCATGCCTTTCCACTACTTATGCAGGACAACAACGGGAGTGGCCACCATTTTCCGCCGAGGTTAGTTTCATCCCTCGGTTTGTACTCCCCCCGTCGTTCCATAATGTAGTGCATATAGATCCAGGCCTGGACACTTGTTAGCTTCTAATATTGACTTGTTGCTTGTAGGTACATATGCCCTTGGCAAGGATCCATGCATCGACCCTTTTTGCGTATGGGGCAATGAGATATTCATGAACAAGCATCAAGTGAGGAAACTGATAAGGATTATTAGCAAAAAGATACGAATGATGGCAAGCAAATTATTTGTTTATGCTCTATCCAACACAACAGTGAGTTGTAGGATGGTAACTAGAAACTCTGCAGCCTTCTCTTTTTACTGCACATAATGAGTTGTTAGACAACAATGTCTGAATCTTTTTCGTTCGCAGTGGTTCCCGAAGCAGTTTAATCAAGATTGCCTCGCAAAGTACATGATTGGTGGACACTTAATGAAGGTTAAAGTATTTCATCCAGACTACAATGAGTATCGAGAAGTCCTAATGACGACAGTGAAGGATGGATGGGCAACCATCACAAGGGGTTGGCCTAGAGTCGTGTGCGCATTACGCATGGAGGAGGGCACAATATGGGCATTCCACTTCACCTTCTCCAGCAACCAGAATGTCTTTCGCCTCTCTCTTTACAGTTTTTAGTACAACTGTGGTTCATCATTCTTTACTTGGTGCTTCTGTAGTTCTTCAGTATATGTACATGTGCATCAAATTATGCATTCGTGGTTGAACCTACATTTGTAATAAACTTGGTTCGATATGAAATAAGTGATTGCCTACTTTCAAATTCAAAATTTGTGATTTTTAAATTAGGGATTAAATTAGGAATAAGTTAGGGATTACACTGCACAGGGTTTGCGAAAGCGAAATGTCTGCGGTAGACATGGAGATTAGACACGTTTCTCAGATCCACTACGTGTGCGATCAATCTCTACTTCACACCCGATCAGCCTAGAAAAAACGTGTGCGATTAACAACAGCATCGCACACAGTTCCTTCTTATTAAATGTTTGCGAAAGTCACCTTATCACACACGCTTGGCAATTATGGACTATTTATGATGTTGTGCGCATCGCAAACGTTTGGTCATTGAAGAACGAGTGCGATAGGTCTTCATCTGACGCAGGTACGATGGATGAATCGTGTGGGATGTATTCAAGCTTCGCATACAGTTTTATAGGGACAACTGTATGCGCTCTTACATTGAATCACATACAGTCAAGGAAAAGTACATGTGTGTGATTGTCTGCTTATCGTACATGTTCTATAATCGTGAACTGTTTGTGATGGGTCGCGCATCGTAAATGTAGCACCACAGAATACCGACTGCGATGGCAATGCGAGCCCAAACGAGTTGCAAGGATGAAGCGTTTTTGATATTCAAGATATCATAAATAGTTTTATAGGGACAACTGTATGCATCAAGGCTCCCTATCCCCGATGGTTTCTGGGTCGTGTGGGAAGGACCCCCCTATCGCAGTCACTCACTTGGCGATGGTTCAAAACACCGTCGCGGAAAGGGGTTAAAAACCGTTTGTATAGCACCTCGCTGTACCAGTGGTTCTTCACTTAAATTTCTTTGAGAGCTTTGTTAGTAGCAATGGTAATATATGAAATTATTCCCAAAGTGGTAGATATTCAAGGGGGATATAATAAAAACTTTCATGAAGATCATTGGATATTAAAAACTTGATTCCTTGCAATAGTTTTGAGATATGATGATGATAATATGTGAGTCATGTTAATGAGTAATTATGCCTTAGTAAGAATATTGGTGTTAAGGTTTGTGATTCCCTATGCAAGCACGAAAGTCAATAGTTATGCAATGAAGTTACATCCTACTTATGGTGCATTATTCAGTGTTGATTATGTTTAATGCTCTTTTATGATAGTTTTTGTTTCTTGGTTGGTCGCTTCTCAATGTATTTGCTAGCCTTCATTTGTACTAACTGGAAATACTGCTTGTGCATCCAAATCCTTAAACCCAAAGTTGTGACAAATGAGTCCACCATACCTACCTACATGCGGTATTTCCGTGCTGTTCCAAGAAAACTTGTATGTGCGAACTCTAATGTTCAAAATAAATTTCCCTTTTGTGTGCCCGTACCGCTCATGAAGCGGCAGGGGTTGTCCAATATTTTCCATGCTAGATATTTTATTCTCAAGATGAGTGTTTATTCACTTGTCCTTGCAAGAAGAGTGTGGCAAAGGTAATAGGGATGCCTAGTCCCGAAATGTAAAAGAAATTTTATTTATGTTGTTCAATAATAAATTCCTTGGAAAGTGTTGGTATGGAAGGCACCCGTGGATACGGCTAGCCATGGATTGTGAAAGAATGATGGAAAAAGGAATAAACTTTATTTTCTGTTTGGGAATCACCTATGATCTATCTAGCATGGAAAGTATTGGGAATTCTCGGTCGTTTTCATTGAAGGGAAAAGCATGCCACCCAAAATAATTTTATCTCTCAATTTAAGCTTTGAGCTCTGGCACCTCTACAAATCTCTTCTTCCCTCTGCGAAGGGCCTATCTATTTAGTTTATGCAATTTTTATTTTTATTGAGTCTCCATCTTCTCTTATAAAGCGCCAACTAGGGAACACTATTATCATGCTTGTGCATTGGGCATAGTTAATATTTGTGTGTGTTTCATGAATGGATCAATGATTGAGCATAATGGGCAAGGGATAGCTTTCTTTATCATTGATATTTTGAATGACATGGTTGCTTGTTGATATGCTTGAGTATTGGTGTCTTCATGTCAAATATAGACTATTGCTTTGAATCATCTAAAAGTCCAAATGTCCATGCTACAAAAGAAAAGTTTATGATATGAACATGTTAGGCAGCATTCCACATAAAAAATTCTATTTTTATCATTTACCTACTCGAGGACGAGCAGGAATTAAGGTTGGGGATCTTGATACGTCTCCAGCGTATCTATAATTTTTGATTGTTCCATGCTGTTATATTATCAATCTTGGATGTTTTATATTCATTTTATAGCAACTTTATATCATTTTTTGGGACTAACCAATTGACATATTGCCCAGTGCCAGTTGCTATTTTTTTGCTTGTTTTTTACTTGGCAGAATATCAGTACCAAATGAAGTCCAAATGTCACAAAACTTTTTGGAGATTTTTTTCTGCCCAGAAGACAACTTGGGAGCCAAGGAAGTGCCTGAGGGGAGGCCTGTGGGGCCCACAAGGCACTAGGGCACGCTAGAGACCCCTGGCGCATTCTGGTGGGTAGTGGGGCCCACGAGCCCCCTCTCCACCACCTATCAACTCTATAAATACTCTAAAATTCCCAAAACCCTAGGGGAGCAGAGAGATCGGAGTTTCCATTGCCGCAAGTTCCAGAACAACGAGATCCAATCTAGAGGCCTTTTTCGGCACCTTGCCGGAGGGGTCAACGATCACGGAGGGGTTCTTCATCAACACCCTTGCCCCTCTGATAATGCGTGAGTAGTTTACCACAGACCTACAGTTTCGTAGGCAGTAGCTAGATGGCTTCTTCTCTCTTTTTGATTCTCAATACAATGTTCTCCTCGATGTTCATGGAGATCTATTTGATGTAACCCTTTTTTTTGCGGTGTGTTTGTTGGGATCCGATGAATTGCGAGTTTATGATCAGATCTATCTATGAATATTATTTGAGTCTTCTTTAATCTCTTATATGCATGATTATTATAGCCTCGTATTTCTTCTCCGAAACTTTGGTTTGGTTTGGCCAACTAGATTGATTTTTCTTGCAATGGGAAGAGGTGCTTTGTGATGGGTTTAATCTTGCGGTGTCCTCACCCAGTGACAGAAGGGGTAGCGAGGCACGCATGTATCGTTGCCATTAAGGATAAAAAGATGGGGTCTATTCCTACATGAATAGATCTTGTCAACATCAAGTCATCGTTCTTATTGCATTACACCATTTCTCCATGAACTTAATACACTAGATGCATGCTGGATAGCGATCGATGTGTGGAGTAATAGTAGTAGATGCAGGCAGGAGTCGGTCTACTAATCTTGGACATGATGCCTATATACATGATCATTGCCTTGGATATCGTCATAATTATTTGCTCTTCTACCAATTGCCCAACAGTAATTTGTTTACCCACCGTATGCTATTTTGCTGAGAGAAGCCTCTAGTGAAATCTACGGCACCCGGGTCTATTTCCTATCTTATTGTTTTCAGATCTATTAATCCAAAAATCCAAAAATACCTTGCTTCACTTTTTCTTTACTTCTTTTATTTTGTGTTTTTGTTAGATCTATTTATCCAATCTTATACAATTTAATACCGAGGAGGAATTGACAACCCCTCTAACGCGTTGGGTTGCAAGTTTTTGTTATTTGTGTGAAGGTACTGCTTACATAGTTTGGGTGGATCCTCCTACTTGATTGATACCTTGGTTTCATAACCGAGGGAAAGCATTTACCGTTGCTGTGCTACATCACCCTTTACGCCTATAGGGAAAAACCAACGCACAAGCAGGAATCAACCGCCGCCGTCGCTGTCGCCACCCCGCCTCTCCCTCGCCAGACCACCCCAAGCCACGCCGCAAGTTCCCCTGCAGTGTGGGTGAGGCCCAGTGCTTGAAGCCCCCATCTCCCCTTTGTCCATTCACCCCGCGCCTTCTCCCTCGTATGCTCGCGCTCACCGTCGCTAGGCCACGCCTGCAGTGCGTGCTTGGCGCCCTGCCTCACGCCTGTGGCTATGCTCCCGTGTGCCTCGCCCGCGCCCGCGAGCCCTTCCTGCCTCGACCGCGACTGCGCCGCCCCACTGTCGTGCTCACCCGCCATCTCGCCGCCGTCTCCTACTGCTGCATCGCTGCCGCCGCTTTGCTCCATGCACACAGTCGGGCCGCCCCGTGCTCGCCTCGCCGTGCCCTTGCACGCGCTCACCTGTTCCTCTGAGCTCGCCCAACCACCGCACCGCCGCCGCCCTACGCTGGGCCGCTGCCGGCGTCGCACGCCACTGCCCCGCACGCCTCGCCGCAACACCGCCGCATCGCCGTGCGCGCAGCCCTCCCCGCTCCGCGCCCTGCCTCCCCCCGGCCTCGCCGCGGCCTCCGCGGTCGCCGCCCGAGTCCGCCCCGGCCGGCTCCGCCGCCCGCACGCTCGCTAACCCGCCCGGAGGCCTTGTGCCACTGACGACATGGGCCCGCCCCCTTTTAGAACGAAAAAATAAATATGAAAATGAAAATAGAAATAAATAAGTAAAATAAATAGTAATGATTAATTAACTTAATTAATTTGTTTAATTAACTTAATTAGCCTAATTACCTAATTTGGTTAATTAAAACTGTTAGTTTAGTTATGTCAATGACAGACGGGTCCCACTGCCCTGTTTGACCAGTCAACGGTCAGTGTTGACCGGTGACGTCATGATGACATCATGCTGATGCAAATACTGCATTTCCTGAATTAATTTAAATAAGAATAATTTCATAAAATGATTAAAACTTTGAAAATTAATATAAAATTATCCATAACTCGGATGAAAATACTTTATACATGAAAGTTGCTCAGAAAAACATGATGATTTCGAATATGCACCCCGTTCATCTGCCACGTGCCCCTAGCATAGTGAACATGGAGCCGTCCCCCTCCGTTTCATCTGTCCGAAAATGCCCAACACAGGGAATACTTTCCCGGATGTTTTCCCCCTTCGCCAGTATCGCGTAATATTGCGTTAGGTCACCCCTAGCACCACTTATTGCCATGTCGTGCATCGTCATGCATCTGTTTGCATTGTATTCATTGTTTCTTCCCCCTCTTCTCTCTGGTAGACTTTGAGACTGACATCGTTGTTGCCCTGTTCGACTACGGTGTTGACGACCCGTTCTTCTCCGCATAGCTTCCAGGCAAGCAAAACCTCCATGATCATCCCGATACCGCCTATTCCTTCTATCTACTGCTTGCATTAGAGTAATGCAGCTATTACTATTTCATCGGTTTGATCCTATACTACTGCATAGCCTATCTTTGCTACTACTGTTGATACTTTACCTGCAATCCTAAATGCTTAGTATAGGATGCTAGTATTCCATCAGTGGCCCTACATTCTTGTCCGTCTGCCATGCTATACTATCAGGCCGTGATCAGGTCGGGTGATGATCATAGTTTTATACATTTATGCATTATACATGTTGTGACTAAAGTCGGGTCGGCTCGTAGAGTACCCGCGAGTGATTCACGGACTGGGGGCTGAAAGGACATGTTTCCCAACGGCCCTCTGAGTGAATCTTTGTGGCGGTGCGATAGGGAAGGTTGAGACACCTAGGAGAGAGGTGGGCCTGGGCCCCGGTCGTTGTCCATGGTTACTTCAAAATAACCCGCTTAACGAGTTTTGGATATTTGATCTGAGTTGGTCTTTTGACCTATACGCACTAACCACCACGCGGGGACATATATGGGCACTTGATACGTCTCTAATGTATCTATAATTTTTGAATCTTCCATGCTGTTATATTATCATTCTTGGATGTTTTACAATCATTTTATAGCAACTTTACATCATTTTTTGGGACTAACCTATTGGCATAGTGCCAAGTGCCAGTTGCTGTTTTTTGCTTGTTTTTTTACTTCACAGAATATCAGTACCAAACGGAGTCCAAACACAGCGAAACTTTTTGGAGAATTTTCCCGGACCAGAAGACACCTGATGGGCCAAAGAAGTACCAGACGAGGGCTCCGAGGGGAGCACAACCCACCAGGGTGCGCCTGGGGGGCCCAGGCGCGCCCAGGTGGGTTGTGCCCACCTCGGTGACCTCCCGGACCGCCTCTTCGCTCTATAAATACCCCAATATTCCAAAAACCCTAGGGGAGTCGACGAAACACAATTCCAGCCACCGCAAGTTCCAGAACCACCAGATCCAATCTAGACACCATCACGGAGGGGTTCATCATCCTCATTGGTGCCTCTTCGATGATGCATGAGTAGTTCATCATAGACCTACGAGTCCATAGGCAGTAGCTAGATGGCTTCTTCTCTCTTTTTTATCACTGTTCAAGAAATCTTCCGATTCAGCGATTAATCTTCCGATTTATCGCTAATTGGGGGGTGACCGATTAGATTATGCCTTATCTTCACCGTTTATCTTTTGGACCGATTTATCGCTCTGACAAGCGATTTATCAGGAATCTACCGATAAATTAGACCTATTCATAGCACTATGATTGCAAAAACTATGTTTATTTATGTTTTGTGGACTTTGTTATGCAATATGTACTAGTGTCCTATTTTGTTTGTCATTATACGAGGATTCAATGGCTAGGAATCAAGGTAACACTTCTGTCAAATAATGTTTTGGTGTTGAATATAGCGTATTTTAGTGTTGGGAACCTGAGATTTGCAAAAAATATCTGATTAATAGTCTACCGATAAAATCGATTAATAGGCCGATTTCCAATTAATCTCTAATCCCTAGCTGACCGAGACGATAACGATAAGCGATATCTTCAACATTCTTTTTGATTCTCAATACAATGGTCTCTTGGAGATCTATTTGATGTAATTCTTTTTGCGGTGTGTTTGTCGGGATTCCATGAACTTTGAGTATATGATCAGATCTATATCCATGAATATTATTTGAGTCTTCTTTGATCTCTTATATGCATGATTACTTATAGCCTCGTATTTGTTCTTCGAATCTTTGGTTTAGTTAGGTCAACCAGATCGATTTTTCTTGCCATGGGAAGAGGTGCTTTGTGATGGGTTCGATCGTGCGGTGTTCTTTCACAGTGACAGAAGGGGCAGCAAGACACACATGTATCGTTGCTATTAAGGATAACAAGATGGGGGCTATTCCTACATGAATAGATCTCGTCTACATCATGTCATCATTCTTATTGCATTACTTCGTTTCTCCATTAACTTAATACACTAGATGCATGCAGGATAGCGGTCGATGTGTGGAGTAATAGTAGTAGATGCAGGCAGGATTCGGTCTACTAATCTTGGACGTGATGCCTATATAATGATCATTGCCTTGGATATCGTCATAATTATTTGATCTTCTATCAGTTGCCCAACATTAATTTGTTTACCCACCATATGCTATTTTCTCGAGAGAAGCCACTAGTGAAATCTACGGCCCCAGGGTCTATTCTCCATCATATTTGCTTTGAGATCAATTTTTATTTGCTTTTGTTTTCAGATCTGTTATTCCAAAAACCTAAAAATACCTTGCTGCACTTTTTTGCTATTTATTGTATTTTGCGTTTTATCGAGATCTATTTACCCAATCTACCGCAATTTCTATCCCGTCCACGTGACAATTTCTAACACCGTTACCCGTTGAGGGATTGACAACCCCTCCTAATTGTCGGGTTACAAGTATTTGTTCTTTGTGTGCAGGTATCGTTTACATAGTGTTGCTTGGTTCTCCTACTGGATTGATACCTTGGTTTCATAACTGAGGGAAATACCTACCGTAGATGTGCTGCATCATCCCTTCCTCTTTGGGGAAATACCGACATAGTTCAAGCGACATCAAAAGGAATTTCTGGCGCCGTTGCTGGGGAGACATCATCAACATCTATCAGGTTCCCAATCACAAATCTCATCTCCTTACAATTTACATTATTTGCCATTTGCCTCTCATTTTCATCTCCCCCACTTCACAAAATTTGCCATTTTATTCGCCCTCTTTTTCGTTCGCCTTTTTCTCGTCAGATCTGTTTTTGTGTGCAATCTTGTTTGCGGTGTCACGATGACTAAAGAAAACACCAAGTTGTGTGATTTTTCCAACACCAATAACAATGATTTTTTTAGCACTCCGATTGCTCCTCCCGCCACTAGTGCGGAATCTTGTGATATTAATGCCTTTTAGATGAATCTTGTTATGAAAGATCAATTTTCCGGTACTCCTAATAAGGATGTCGCGTCCCATCTAAACACATTCGTAGAATTGTGTGATATGCGAAAGAAAAAACATGTGGACAATGATATTGTGAAGTTGAAATTATTTCCTTTCTCTTTGAGGGATCGTGCAAAAATTTGGTTTTCTTCTTTGCCTCGCAATAGTATCGATTCTTGGGATAAGTGCAAAGATGCTTTCGTTACTAAGTATTTTCCGCCCATGAAAATTATTTCCCATAGAAATCAAATCATGAATTTTAAGCAACTTGAGCATGAACATGTTGCACAATCTTGCGAAAGAATGAAATTGATGCTAAGAAATTGTCCTACTCATGGTTTAAATCTTTGGATGATCATACAAAAAATTTATGCGGGATTGATTGTTTCTAGAAATCTTTTAGATTCTGCGGCAGTGGTACTTTTATGGAAATTACTATGGGTGAAGCTACTAAATTGCTAGATAATATCATGGCAAATTATTCACAATGGCATACTGAAAGAGCGCCTACTAGTAAAAAGGCTAATTCGGTTGAAGAAATTAGCACGTTGAGTGAAAAAGTTGATGCTCTTATGAAATTGGTTGCTAATAAAAATGCTCCTATTGATCTTAATGATGTGCCTTTGTCTACTTTGATTGAGCAAAATAATGATGATGTAGATGTGAATTCTATCTCGCGAAACAATTTTAATAACAATGCTTATCGAGGTAATTTTAATCCTAGGCCTTTTCCTGGAAATTCCTCTAATAATTATGGTAATTCCTATGGTAATTCTTCTTACAATAATAATAGGAACACCTATGATCTTGAGAATAATATTAAAGAATTTATCAATGCGTAAAAAGCTTTCAATACTACGATAGAACAAAAGTTGAATAAGATTGATGATATATCTAGAAGCATTGATAAAATTTCTTATGATGTAGAAAATCTCAAGTTGAATATTTTATACCCAAGGTTCATGAATCAATTAAAGCTTTATATGTTTCTATGGATGAAAGTTAGAAAAGAACCGCTATGCTTAGAGGTAAAAGAGAATTTTTAGAAAGAGCGTTTTCTAGTGATTGCTTTCATAAAAATGATGAAGACCTTAAAGTGATTGGTGTTTGTTCTATCGATTCCTTGTTTAGTAAAGTTAAAATTGATGATAAAGGGACTAGAGAAGAGTCAACTTTAGCTAGAGGGCGTCCCAATGATTTGGAGGGTGAAAATCTTGATGAAAAAATTGGTAAAAGTGGGTTTGGAGAGGTCAAAACTTTAACTAGTCATGTGCCCACTCTTTTGGATTACAAAGACTTTAATTATGATAATTCCTCTTTGATTGAATATATTTCTTTGTTGCAATCCATGATAAATTCACCCCATGCTTATGAACAAAATAAAGCTTTTAGTAAACATATTGTTGATGCTATGATGAAAGCTTTTGAAGAAAAGTTGGAATTAGAAGTTTCAATTCCTAGAAAATTGCATGATGAATGGGACCCTACCATCAAAGTCAAGATTAAAAATTATGAGTGTTTTGCTTTATGTGATTTGGGTGCTAGTGTTTCCACTATTCCGAAGTCTTTATGTGATGTGCTTGGTCTTACCGATATTGAAGAGTGTTCTTTAAATTTGCACTTGGCGCATTCCACTATTAAAAAGCCTTTGGGAAGGATTAATGATGTTCTTATTCTTGCAAGTAGGAATTATGTGCCCATAGATTTTATTGTTCTTGATATCGATTGCAATCCGTCTTGTCCAATTATACTTGGTAGACCGTTTTTACGTACTATAGGTGCCGTGATTGATATGAAAGAAGGCAATATTAAATTTCAATTTCCACTAAGAAAGGGTATGGAACACTTCCCTAGAACAAGAATTAGGCCACCATATGAATCAATCATGAGGGCAACCTATGGATCAAAAACTAAAGATGACAATACTTGATTCCATGCATTATGCCTAGCTAGGGGCGTAAAACGATAGCGCTTGTTGGGAGGCAACCCAATGAATAAAATTTATTTTTGCCTTTTTCTTTCTATTTTTGAGTGTTTGCACAATTATGCCTCTGTTCTGATTGTGTTTTATGTTTTAATTAGTGTTTGTGCCAAGTAAAGCCTTTGGGATCATGTTTGGTGATAGTTGATTTGATCTTGATGGAAAACAAAAACTTTTGTGTCTAGTAAAATAACCTTAGAAATTCACAGAAGCGACCAAAAACTCTGAATTTTTTACACAAGATTGATAAACAAATTTCCTACGTTGTCCTCATTTTTCAGAAGTTTTGGAGTTACAGAAGTATAAGATCAATTCACGTCTTTACAGACTGTTCTGTTTTTGACATATTCTCTTTTCGTTGCATTGTGTGCTTATTTTGATGAATCTATGGATTGTATCGGGGGGTATAAGCCATGGTAAAGTTAGAATACAGTAGGTATAATGCAATAATAAAATATGAATGGGTTTGCAATAGTACTTAAAGTGAAGATTGGTTTTCTTATACTAACGGATCTCACGAAGGTTTTGTTAAGTTTTGTGTGATTGAAGTTTTCAAGTTTTGGGTGAGATCACGATGGATGAAGGAATACGGAGTAAGAAGAGCCTAAGCTTGGGGATGCCCCATGGCACCCCAAGTTAATATTCAAGGAGAAACAAGCAGCTAAGCTTGGGGATGCCCCGAGTGGCATCCCCTCTTTCTTCTAACGAACATCGGTATTTTACTTTGAGCTATATTTTTATTCGTCACATATCATGAGTTTTTCTTGGAGCGTCTTGTATTATATGAGTCTTTGCTTGTTTTGCTTTTTAGTTTGTCACAAGTATCCTTGCTGAACACACATATTTGAGGGAGCCAAAATTATGCTATGATTTGTTAGAATTTCTCTTTATGCTTCACTTAATTTTTTTGAGCTATGGAATTGCTCTAGTGCTTCACCTATATCTTTTTTAGCACGGTGTGCTTTATTAATTTTGAAGAAATGCTCTCATGCTTCACTTAGATTTATTTGAGAGTGAGTAATTTTGAAGAAATTCTCTCATGCTTCACATATATTATTTTGAGAGATGAAAATCTTTATGCTCATGTTCTTCACTTAGATTTGTTTGAGCTTCTCAAAAGCAATGGAAATATATGAAACTAGTCCCAAAGTGATAGATATTCAAGAGGGATATAATAAAAAAATTCATGAAGATCATTGGACAAAATAAACTTGATTCTTTGTAATAGTTTTGAGATATGATGATAGTGATATGTGAGTCATGTTGGTGAGTAATTATGATTTAGTAAGAATATTGGTGTTAAGGTTTGTGATTCCCTATGCAAGCACGAAAGTCAATAGTTATGCAATGAAATTACAGCCTAGTTGTGGTGCATTATTCGGTGTTAGTTATGCTTAATGCTCTCTTATGTGATTTTTTGTTTCCTGGTTGGTTGCTTCTCAATCTTTTTTCTAGCATCCACTTGTACTAAGTAGAAATACTACTTGTGCATCCAAACCCTTTAAACCCAGTTTTGCCATATGAGTCCACCATACCTACCTATATGCGGTATTCCCGGGCCGTTCTAAGCAAATTTGTATGTGCCATCTCTAATTTTCAAAATAAATTTCCTTTTTGTGTGCTCGTACCGCTCATGAAGCGGCAGGGGGTGGCCAATATTTTCCATGCTAGATGTGTTATTCTCAAGATGAGTGTTTCTTCACTTGTCATTGCACAAGAGTACGGCGGTAATAGGGATGCCCAGTCCTGAAATGAAAAAGAAATTTACTTTATGTTGTCAAATAATAAATTCCTTGGAAAGTGTTGGTATGGAAGGCACCCGTGGATACGGCTAGCCATGGATGGTGAAAGAATGGTGGAAAAAGGAATAAACTTTATTTTCTGTTTGGGAACCACCTATGATATATCTAGCATGGAAAGTGCTGGGAATTACTCGGTCATTTTCGTTGACGGGAAAAGTATGCCTTTGAAATTTTTTACATCTAATTTTTTTAGCTTTGAGCTCTGGCACCTCTACAAATACCTACTTCCCTCTGCGAAGGGCCTATCTATTTACTTTATGCAATTTTCATTTTTATTTGAGTCTCCATCTTCTCTTATAAAGCACCAACTAAGGGGCACTCTGATCGTACTTGAGCATTGGCTGTAGCTAATATGCGAGTGTGTTTCATGAATAGATCAATGATTGAGCATGATGGGCTAGGGATAACTTTCTTTAGTGTCGATATTTTGAAAGACATGGTTGCTTGTTGATATGCTTGAGTATTTAAATCTTCATGTCAAAACTAGACTATTGCTTTGAACCATATAAAAGTCCAAATGTCAATGCTACAAAAGAAAAGAATATGTGATGAACATGTTAGGCAGCATTCCACATCAAAAATTCTATTTTTATCATTTACCTACTCCAGGACTAGTAGGAATTAAGCTTGGGGATGCTGATACGTCTCCAACGTATCTATAATTTTTTATTGTTCCATGCTGTTATATTATCATTTTTGGATGTTTTACAATCATTTTATAGAAACTTTATATCATTTTTTGGGACTAACCTATTGACATAGTGCCCTGTGCTAGTTGCTGTTTTTTGCTTGTTTTTTACTTCACAGAATATCAGTACCAAACGGAGTCCAAACGCAGCGAAACTTTTTGGAGAATTTTTCTGGACCAGAAGACACCTGATGGGCCAAAGAAGTACCAGAGGGGGGCTCCGAGGGGAGCATAACCCACCAGGGTGCGCCTGGGGGCCCAGGCGTGCCCAGGTGGGTTGTGCCCACCTCGGTGGCCTCCCGCACCGCCTCTTCACTCTATAAATACCCCAATATTCCAAAAACCCTAGGGGAGTTGCTGAAACACAATTCCAGCCTTCGCAAGTTCCAAAACCACCAGATCCAATCTAGACACCATCACGGAGGGGTTCATCATCCTCATTGGTGCCTCTTCGATGATGCGTGAGTAATTCATCATAGACCTACGGGTCTGTAGGCAGTAGCTAGATGGCTTCTTCTCTCTTTTTGATTCTCAATACAATGGTCTCTTGGAGATCTATTTGATGTAACTCTTTTTGCAGTGTGTTTGTTGGGATCCGATGAACTTTGAGTTTATGATCAGATCTATATCCATGAATATTATTTGAGTCTTCTTTGATCTCTTATATGCATGATTACTTATAGCCTCGTATTTGTTCTTCGAATCTTTGGTTTAGTTAGGCCAACTAGATCGATTTTTCTTGCCATGGGAAGAGGTGCTTTGTGATGGGTTCGATCGTGCGGTGTTCTTTCCCAGTGACAGAAGGGGCAGCAAGACACGCATGTATGGTTGATATTAAGGATAACAAGATGGGGGCTATTCCTACATGAATAGATCTCGTCTACATCATGCCATCGTTCTTATTGCATTATTCCGTTTCTCCTTGAACTTAATACACTAGATGCATGCTGGATAGCGGTCGATGTGTGGAGTAATAGTAGTAGATGCAGGCAGGAGTCGGTCTACTAATCTTGGACGTGATGCCTATATAATGATCATTACCTTGGATATCGTCATAATTATTCGATCTTCTATCAATTGCCCAACATTAATTTATTTACCCATCGTATGCTATTTTCTCGAGAGAATCCACTAGTGAAATCTACGGCCCCCGGGTCTATTCTCCATCATATTTGCTTTGAGATCTATTTTTATTTGCTTTTGTTTTCAGATCTATTATTCCAAAAACCCAAAAAATACCTTGCTGCACTTTTTTGCTATTTATTTTATTATGTGTTTTATCGAGATCTATTTACCCAATCTATCGCAATTTTTATCCCGTCCACGTGACAATTTCTAGCACCGTTACCCGTTGAGGGATTGACAACCCCTCCTAATTGTCGGGTTGCAAGTATTTGTTCTTTGTGTGCAGGTACCGTTTACATAGTGTTGCTTGGTTCTCCTACTGGATTGATACCTTGGTTTCATAACTAAGGGAAACACCTACCGTAGCTGTGCTGCATCATCCCTTCCTCTTTGGGGAAATACCGACGTAGTTCAAGCGACATCAGCACTCAACATCATAGTATCAGCAGAAGCTTTCCAGATGTCAGCGACTGAGCAGCGCTCACCCGGGTGGTCTGCGTAAGCACCTGCCTTGTAAAGGAGGTTGCCAGGACTGATCCCGGCCGCCCTCGCAATGTGCAGGAGTGCAACGGGCGATGGGCCCAAGACCCCTGCATGCTTAGGATGTAGACCGGCGTGCTGGCCTCTCTGTTGAGCCTAGGTAGGGCTATGACATGTTGATCTTCTGAGGCCGGGCATGACCCAGGAAAGTGTGACCGTCCAGAGTTGATCGAGCATGTTGGGCAATGTGGTGCACCCCTACAGGGAAGTTGAACTATTCGAATAGTCGTGTCCATGGTAACAGGACGCTTGGAGTTGTATTCCGACCTCTTACAACTAAAACCAGATACTTAATAAAACACACCCAAATAAGTTCCAGATGCAACCCGGTGATAGCTCTCCCACAGGGCGATGAGGAGAGGATAGCCGGGTAGGATTATGCTATGCGATGATACTTGTTAACTTACCAGCTACTCTCTTCTATTGCTTCAAGATGGAGGCCGCCAGAAGCGTAGTCTTCGATAGAACTAGCTTCTTCCCCCTCTTATTCTGGCATTCTGCAGTTTAGTCCACAGATACTACCCCTTTGATGATACCGATGCATATGTAATGTAGATCTGTTGTAAGTCTTGCGAGTACTTTGGATGAGTACTCACGATTGCTTTGCTCCCTCTTTTCCCCCTATACCCGGTTGCTGCGATCAGATGGTGGATCCCAGGAGCCAGACGCCACCGACAATGACTACCACTACTCCGATGGTGCCTACTACTATGTGCAGACCGCCGATGACCAGGAGTAGTTAGGAGGCTCCTAGGCAGGAGGCCTTGCCTTTTTGACCATTGCTACTTTTGTGCTAGCCATCTTATGGCAACTTGTTTAACTTTATGTCTGTACTTAGATATTGTTGCTTCCGCTGACTTGTTTGTATTCAAGCATTTGTACTCGAGCCCTCGAGGCCCCTGGCTTGTAATATAAAGTTTGTATGGGTTTAATTTTCATTTAGAGTTGTGTTGTGATATCTTCCCGTGAGTCCCTGATCTTTACCGCACATGTTTGTGTCAGTGCAACGGACCCTGGGTCTATTGCCCGGACCGTGCACAGGCCCAAGATGAAGGTTGCAACATCCAAGATCAGTCCAAGAACTAGAGATAGGCTCTTTGAGGAATCAAAGGGCAGGTTGAGAAGATCAAGTCAAGCCAAGGAGCAAGGTACTGCTAAGGGAAAAACCTCCCTTGCCGGGCAGGAGAGCCTGGCGAGGTCTAGGTTGCCCCGGAAGCAAATCTCAAGATCACCCCGGCAGGCTTGCTGGGGTATACAAAGGTGAAATACCCCGCCAAGGCTCCACCGCTCCACCTCACGGCAACGAAAGTCATCGATCGGTGCGGTGTCAAGACCCAAGATGATTAAGTGGCTGCCTTTCACCACATGGCAGCCACTTCCTACAGGAATCACCTCCAAATGACACCTGTCCAGCGACGTGTCACGCAGACAGGAGAGAAGGTGGCCAAACAGCCCGGCAAGGCGTGCTGGGAAGGCCGTGATGTGACGCTAAGCGGTGCATTTAATGCGTACTGCTCTATCTACAGAGTAGATATGATAGCACCGTTCGCTATCTAATTAGTACACAATGACTAATTTGACACTGTGGTGACCCCTTGATCTATAAAAGGAGGCCCATGGCAACCATAGAAGGGATTCGGACCCTTGTACACCCGTACGCGCGTAGCTGCCCTCGCCTCGAGGCACCCTACCTGGCACGGGCACTGGATTTCCGCCACCATCCACCATCAATCCACCAAAGCAGGAGTAGGGTTTTACGCCTCGCGGCGGCCCGAACCTGGGTAAAAACTGCACGTGTGATCTCTGTCGTGCTGCGCTGCGCTCCTCCGCTCTTTGTGCAACGTGCTCAGTCCCCCTGCCGAACCAAAAGGGGCCCTTGGCCCCATAGGTGGCCGTGGTTTCCCATGATAGTTTGCGTGTATGATTAGTGTATGATTGAATCGGGGGCGTCACAATGAACACATAATAAAGGCTGATACATAGCATAAGTAGTTTCTTGCAATTTTATCGTATTGGGAACATAGAGTTGAAGATGTAGTTCATCTCTCATAATAATTGCAAGTAGGAGCAGCAAGCACAAGCATATTATATCCATCAAAATCATCATGTGTAGTAGTAAAACGCAACCCATCAATATAATCCTTAATAAGAGCAAACTTCTTCGATATAGTGTAGTTGGGAGAATTCAAAAAGATAATAGGACTATCATGTGTGGGTACAATAGCAACAATTTCATTCTTAACATAAGGAACTATAGCAAGTTTATATCCATAAGCATCATTCATATTGGCATCGTGGCCACAAGCATAGCAAGCATCAAGTTTGTCAAAAAGGGATATTTCAAACGAATCCAGGGGATCATAGCATTCATCGTTCGGTAAGCACAAAGGGAAATTAAACAATGTATGAGTTGAAGAGTGACTCTCATTAGAAGGTGGGCACGGGTGATCAATCCGCTCTTCCTCCTTTTGTTCTTCGCTCTCCTCATCTTTTTCATCTAATGAGCTCACAATTTCATCAATTTCTTCTTCCATAGATTTTTGCAAAATGTTAGTCTCTTCTTGGACAGCGGAGACTTTCTCAATAAATTCAGCAATATTGGCATTGTATTTATAATTCTCATAGGAATATTTAATATAGAATAATTTTCAGATCGGTAAAGAGCATCATCAAAATCATCATACTTTTCAAACAAAGATTCAATTTCATAAGCACCCTTAAAAGCGCAAATTCTTCATTTGGTTCTACATCATAGTAATCACATTTACCATAAGCATAAGAAGCCTAGGTTTCATTATCATTAAATTCACATGAAAAGGGAAGGTGTGGAGCCTTCATCTTAGAACAACAAATATAATCATATCTTAAGCATAGATTCCAAGCATAGCATTGCAAACAATCAATTTGATCCCATAAGAGTTTCCCTTTTTGAGACAAGCGATAATCCCTAAAATATTCCTGTTGATCTAAATTATCTCCCATTATCAAAATGAATGGGGATTTATCAGGATTACCAAAGTAGTGTTTAATATTTTTCACGTAACGAGCATCGAGGGTTTTAGGAGGTTCCCCATCTCCATGAGTAGCAAGTCCAACTATTTTTTTGGTATCTCGTGTTCCATATCCATAACTAAATATAAATAAATGTTGGAAATATACCCTAGAGGAAATAATAAATTGGTTATTATCATATTTCCCGTTCATGATAAAATTTTATTATTCATGCTAGAATTGTATTAACCGGAAACCTAAATACATGTGTGAATACATAAAGTACACCATGTCCCTAGTAAGCCTCTACTAGACTAGATCGTTGATCAAAGATGGCTATGGTTTCCTAACCATGGACATGAGTTGTCATTTGATAACGGGATCACATCATTAGGAGAATGATGTGATGGATAGACCCAACCGTAAGCTTAGCATCAGATCGTTTAGTTATTCACCATAGCTTTCTTCATGTCAAGTATCGGTTCCTTAGACCATGAGATCATTCCACTCCCGGATACTAGAGGAATGCCTTGTGTGCTATCAAACGTCACTTCATAACTGGGTGATCCTAAAGGTGCTCTACAGGTATCTTCGAAGGTGTCTGTAGGGTTGCATGGATCGAGACTGGGATTTGTCGCTCCGTGTGACGGAGAGATATCTCCGGGCCCTCTCGGTAATACAAGATCATAAGAAGCTTCATGTGACTAATGAGTTTAGTCACGGGATCTTGTATTATGGAACGAGTAAAGAGACTTGTCGGTAACGAGATTAAACTAGGTATGGAGATACCGACGATCGAATCTCGAACAAGTAACATGTCACCGGATAAAGGGAATTGCATACGGGATTTGAGTCCTTGACATCGTGCTTCAACCAATAAAGATATTCGTTGAATAGGTAGGAATCAATATGGGCATCCAGGTTCCGCTATTGATTATTGATCGGAGAGGAGTCTCGGTCAGTCTGCATGTTCCCGAACCTGTAGGGTCGCACGCTTAACGTTCGGTAACGCTAGGGTAGTATTGAGATATTAATAGTGGAAAGTCCAAAGGTTGTTCGGAGTCCCAGATGGGATCCAGGACATCACGAGGAGCTCCGAAATAGTTCGGAGGTAAAGATTCATATATGGAAAGTTGTTATCGGGGTTTCGGAAAAAGTTCGAGTTTTTTCGGTATTGTACCTGGAAGGTTCTAGAAGGTTCTGAAGTGGGGCCCACCTGCATGGGGGACCCACATGAACGTGGGTAGTGAGTAAAGTCCCCACAACCCTGGTCTAGGCACACCAAGATCCTCCCTTGAAAGGAATAGTATCATATCTCGAAGGGATAAGATCAGAATCTCTAAAAAGGGGATAGCGATCAGTGGGGAAGGAAAGGAGGGATTTCCTTCCTCCCCCTTTGACCAAGGACCCTAGGGCCTTGGAGGGCAAGCCACCAGCCCGCTCCACGCCTATATAATGGTGGGGAGGCATTGGGGGCAGCGCCCCTTCGACCCTTGCCCGTTACCTCTCCCAACTCCTCCCACGTTTCACCGGTACGCGCTTGCAAAGCCCTGCCGGAATTCCGCTGCCACTACCACCACGCTGTCGTGTTGGTTCAGATCTCATCTACCTCCTCTCCCTCCCTTGCTGGATCAAGAAGGAGAGGACACTACTGAGCCGTACTTGTGCTAAACTCGGAGGTGTCGTCCGTTCGGCACTAGATCGGATTGGATCGCTATTGGATTGTGAAGAGTACGACTACATCAATCGTGTTACGATGCTAACGCTTTCGGTCTACAAGGGTATGTAGACATACTCTCCTCTCATAGCTATGCATCTCCTAGATTGGATCTTGGGTGTTTCGTAGGAAAAAAATTGATTTTCATGCAACGTTCCCCTTCAGTGGTATCAGAGCTAGGTCTATGCGTAGATGTATATGCACGAGTAGAACACAAAGAAGTTGTGGGCGTTGATGTTCAAATTGCTTACTTCCCTTGTCTTATTTGGATTCTACGGTATTTTGGGATGAAGCAGCTCGGACCAACCTTACACGTCCACGCACATGAGACCAGTTCCACTGTTTGACATGCAACTTGTATTGCATAAAAGTGGCTTTGCGGGTGTCTGTCTCTCCCACTTTAGTTGAATCTGATTTGATGAGGGCGGTCCTTGCAGAAGGTTAAAAGGCAACTTGTATATCACCATTGTGGTTTGGCGTAGATAAGAACGGTTCTTATAGTTTTCCCTATCAGCCACGTAAAAATTGCAAAAACAAAGTAGAGACGTCTAACTTGTTTTTGCAGGGCATGTTGTGATGTGGTACGGCCAAAACGTGATGTGATATATGTTGATGTATGAGATTATCATGTTTTGTAATAGGTTCACGACTTGCAATTAGATGAGTACGGCAACCGGCAGAGCCATAGGGTTGTCTTTAATTTATTGTATGACCTGCGTGTCAACAAATAACGCCGTGTAATTGCTTTACTTCATCGCTATGCATTAGCAATAGTTGTAGAAGCAGTAGTTGGCGAGACGACCATGTGATGACACGATGATGGAGATCATGGTGTCATGCCGATGACGATGGAGATCATGCCGGTGCTTTGGAGATGGAGATCAAAAGCACAAGATGATGATGGCCATATCATGTCACATATTTTGATTGCATGTGATGTTTATCTTTTATGCATCTTATTTTGCTTAGGATGATGGTAGCATTATAAGATGATCCCTTCACTTAATTTCAAGATAAATGTGTTCTCCCTAAGTATGCACCATTGCGAAAGTTCATCGTTTTGAAGAACCTCGTGATGATCGGGTGTGATAGACTCTACGTCCACATACAATAGGTGTAAGACAGTTTTACACATGCGGAATACTTGGGTTAAACTTGACGAGCCTAGCATGTACAGACATGGCCTTGGAACACGGAGGACCGAAAGGTCGAACACGAGTCATATAGTAGATATGATCAACATGGAGATGTTCACCATTGATGACCACCCCATCTCATGTGATGATCAGACATGGGTTGGTTGACATGGATCATGTGAACACTTAGACAACTTGAGGGTTGTTGATTTAAGTGGGAGTTCAGTAGTAATTTGATTAACTGAACCCATTATCATGAACATAGTCTATATTGTCTTTGCAAAATTATGTTGTAGATCAATGGCTCGTGCTGTAGCTCCCCTGAATTTTAATACGTTCCTAGAGAAAGCTAAGTTGAAAGATGATGGAAGCAACTATGCGGACCGGGTCCGTAATTTGAGGATTATCCTCACTGCTGCACAGAAGGCTTATGTCCTTAATGCACCGCTTGGTAATGCACCCCCTCAAGGCTCGCCTGCAGATGTTATGAACATCTGGTAGACACGTCTTCATGGCTACTCGATAGTTCATTGCGCCATGCTTTACGGCTTAGAACCGGGGCTCCAAAGATGTTTTGAGCACCACGGAGCATATGAGGTGTTCGAGGAGCTGAAATTGGTATTTCAGGCTCATGCATGGGTTGAGAGGTATGACACCTCCGACAGGTTCTTTAGCTGCATGATGGAGGAGAACAGCTTTGCTAGTGAGCATGTACTCAGAATGTCTGGGTATTACAACCGCTTGAATCAGTTGGGACTTAATCTTCCGTATGAAGTAGCGATTGACAGAGTTCTTCAGTCACTGCCACCAAGCTACAAAGGCTTCATGCAAGGGATGGAAAAGATGATCCCTGAGCTCTTCGCGATGCTTAAGGCCGCGGAGGTAGAAATCAAAAAGGAGAATCAAGTGTTGATGGTCAATAAGACCACCAGTTTCAAGAATTTCAAGAAGGGGAAAGACAGGGAACTTCAAGAAGAATGGCAAGACAGTTGCCGCTCCCGTGAAGAAACCCAAGGCTGGACCCAAACCCGAGACGGAGTGCTTCTATTGCAAGGGGAAGGGCCACTCGAAGCAGAACTGCCCCAAGTACTTGGCAGATAAGAAGGCTGGCAATGTCAACAAAGGTATATTTGATATACATGTTATTGATGTGTACCTTACTAGTGCTCGTAGTAGCGCCTGGGTATTTGATACTGGTTCGGTTGCTAATATTTGTAACTCGAAAATGGAGCTGCGGAATAAACGGAGACTAGCTAAGGACGAGGTGATGATGCGCGTCGGAAATGGTTCCAAGGTTGATGTGATCGCTGTCAGCACGCTACCTCTACATTTACCTTCGGGATTAGTTTTAAACCTAAATAATTGTTATTTGGTGCCTGCATTCAGCATGAACATTATATCTGGATCTTGTTTATTGCGAGACGGTTATTCATTTAAGTCAGAGAATAATGGTTGTTCTATTTATATGGATAATATCCTTTATGGTCATGCACCCCTTGTGAATGGTTTATTCTTGTTGAATCTCGATCGTAGTGATACATATATTCATAATATTGATGCCAAAAGATGCAAAGTCAATGATGATAGTACCACTTACTTGTGGCACTGCCGCTTAGGTCATATTGGTGTAAAGTGCATGAAGAAACTCCATTCTGATGGACTTTTGGAATCACTTGATTATGAATCATTTGATACATGTGAACCATGCCTCGTGGGCAATATGACAAAAACTCTGTTTTCCAAAACAATGGTGTGGGCAAGTGACTTATTGGAAATAATACATACTGATGTATGCAGTCCGATGAGTGTTGAAGCGCACAGTGGATATCGTTATTTTCTTACCTTCACGGATGATTTGAGTAGATATGGGTATATTTACTTAATGAAACACAAGTCTGAAACATTTGAAAACTTCAAGGAATTTCATAATGAAGTGGAGAATCATCGTAACAAGAAAATAAAGTTTCTACGATCTGATCGTGAAGGTGAATATCTGAGTTATGAGTTTGGCAATGATTTAAGACAATGTGGAATTGTTTCACAACTCACGCCACCAGGAACACCACAGCGTAATGGTGTGTCCGAACATCGTAATCATACTTTATTGGATATGGTGCGTTCTGTGATGTCTCTTACTGATTTGCCACTATCGTTTTGGGGTTATGCATTAGAGATAGCCGTATTCACTTTAAATAGGGCACCGTCTAAATCCGTTGAGATGACACCATATGAATTATGGTTTGGCAAGAAACCTAAGTTGTCGTTTCTTAAAGTTTGGGGATGCGACATTTATGTCAAGAGCCTTTAGCCTAATAAGCTCGAACCAAAGAGGAGAAATGCGTCTTCACAGGATACCCTAAAGAGAGCATTGGGTATACCTTCTATCACAGATCCGAGGGCAAGATTTTTGTTGCTAAAAATGGGCCCTTTCTAGAGAAGGAGTTTCTCTCGAAAGATGTGAGTGGGAGGAAAGTAGAACTTGATGAGGTAATTGTACCTTCTCTCGAACTAGAGAGTAGCACATCATAGAAAGTAGTTCCCGTGATGCCTACACCAACAGGAGAGGAAGCTAATGATGATGATCATGAAACTTCAGATCAAGTTACTATCGAACTTCGTAGGTCGACCAGGACACGTTCCGCACCGGAGTGGTATGGTAATCTCGTCCTGGAAGTCATGTTGTTAGACAACGAAGAACCTACAAACTATGGAGAAGCAATGATGGGCCCAGATTCCGACAAATGTCTTGAGGCCATGAAATCCGAGATAGGATCCATGTATGAGAACAAAGTATGGACTTTGGTAGACTTGCCCGATGACCGGCATGCCATTGAGAATAAATGGATCTTTAAGAAGAAGACAGACGCTGATCGTAATGTCATCGTCTATAAAGCCCAACTTGTCGCAAAAGGTTTTCAACAAATTCAAGGAGTTGACTACGATGAGACTTTCTCACCCGTAGTGATGCTTAAGTCTGTTAGAATTATGTTAGCAATTGCCGCATATTATGACTATGAAATCTGGCAGGGACGTCAAAACAGTGTTTCTTAAGGGGTTCCTTAAGGAAGAGTTGTATATGATGCAACCAGAAGGTTTTGTCGATCCTAAGGATGCTAACAAGGTATGCAAGCTCCAGCAATCCATCTATGGACTGGTGCAAGCATCTCGGAGTTGGAATTTACGCTTTGATGAGGTGATCAAGGCTTTTGGGTTTATACAAAGTTTATGAAGAAACTTGTATTTACAAGAAAGTGAGTGGGAGCTCTATAGCATTCCTGATAGTATATGTGGATGACATATTGTTGATTGAAATGATGTAGAATTTCTGGAAAGCATAAAGGGTTGTTTGAAAGGAGTTTTTTAAAGGAAGACCTGGGTAAAGTTTCTTACATATTGGGCATGAAGATCTATGGAGATAGATCAAGACACGTGATAAGACTTTCACAGAGCACATACCTTGACAAGATTTTGAAGGAGTTCAAAATGGACCTGTCAAAGAAGGAGTTCTTTCCTGTATTGTAAGGTGTGAAGTTGAGTAAGACACAAAGCTCGACCACGGCAGAAGAAAGAGGAAGGATGAAGGTCATCCCCTATGCCTCAGCCATAGGCTCTATAATTTATGCCATGCTGTGTACCATACTTGATGTGTGCCTTGCCATGAGTCTGGCAAGGGGGTACAAGAGTGATCCAGGAGTGGATCACTGGATAGCGGTCAAAATTATCCTTAATTAGGTGCCTAAAGAGGACTAAGGAAATTTTTCTCGGTTATGGAGGTGATAAAGAGTTTGTCGTAAAGGGTTACGTCAATGCATGCTTTGACACCGATCCGGATGACTCTGACTCGCAAATCGGATATGTATAGTGGAGCATTCATTTGTAGTAAACTCCAAGTGAAGCGTGGTAGCAGCATCTACAGTATGACATAGAGATTTGTAAAGTACACACGGATCTGAATGTTGCGGACCCATTGACTAAAACCTCTCTCACAAGCAAAACATGATCAAACCCCAGAACTCATTGGGTGTTAATCACATGGTGATGTGAACTAGATTATTGACTCTAGTGCAAGTGGGAGACTATTGGAAATATGCCCTAGAGGCAATAATAAATTGGTTATTATCATATTTCCCGTTCATGATAAATGTTTATTATTCATGCTAGAATTGTATTGACCGGAAACCTAAATACATGTGTGAATACATAAACTACACCGTGTACCTAGTAAGCCTCTACTAGACTAGCTCGTTGATCAAAGATGGTTATGGTTTCCTAACCATGGACATGAGTTGTCATTTGATAACGGGATCACATTATTAGGAAAATGATGTGATGGACAGACCCAACCGTAAGCTTAGCATCAGATCATTTAGTTATTTGCTATAGCTTTCTTCATGTCAAGTATCAGTTCCTTAGACCATGATATCATGCCACTCTTGGATACCGGAGGAATGCCTTGTGTGCTATCAAACGTCACTTCATAACTGGGTGATCATAAGCTCTACAGGTATCTCCTAAGGTATCTGTTGGGTTGCATGGATCGAGATTGGGATTTGTCGCTCCGTATGACGGAGAGATATCTCTAGTCCCTCTCAGTAATACAACATCATAAGAAGCTTCATGTGACTAATGAGTTTAGTCACGGGATCTTGTATTACAGAACGAGTAAAGAGACTTGTCGGTAACGAGATTAAACTAGGTATGGAGATACCGACGATCGAATCTCGGACAAGTAACATATCGCCGGATAAAGGGAATTGCATACAGGATTCACGGAATCCTTGACATCGTGGTTCAACCGGTAAAGATCTTCATTGAAGATGTAGGAATCAATATGGGCATCCAGGTTCCGCTATTGATTATTGATCGGAGAGGAGTCTCGGTCATGTCTGCATGTTCCTGAACCCGTAGGGTCGCACGCTTAACGTTCGGTAGCGCTAGGGTAGTATTGAGATATTAATAGTGGAAAGTTCGAGGGTTTTTCGGTGTCCCAGATGGGATCTGGGACATCACGAGGAGCTCCGGAATAGTCTGGAGGTAAAGATTTATATATGGAAAGTTTTTATCGGGGTTCCGGAAAAAGTTTGAGTTTTTTCGGTATTGTATCGGGAAGGTTCTAAAAGGTTCCGGAGTGGGGCCCACCTACATGGGGGGACCCACATGAACGTGGGTAGTGAGGAAAGTACCCACAACCCTAGTCTAGGCGCACCAAGATCCTCTCTTAAAAGGAATAGTATCATATCCCGAAGGGATAAGATCAGAATCCCTAAAAAGGGGGATAGCAATTGTTGGGGAAGGAAAGGAGGGATTTCCTTCCTCCCCATTTGACCAACGACCCTAGGGCATTGGAGGGCAAGCCACCAGCCCCCTCCCCACCTATATAAAGGTGGGGAGGCGTTGGGGGCAGCCCCTCTTTGACGCTTGCCCGTTACCTCTCCCAACTCCTCCCACATTTCACCGGTACGCGCTTGGCGAAGCCCTGCCGGAATTCCGCTGCCACCACCACCACGCTTTCGTGTTGGTTCAAATCACATCTACCTCCTCTCCCTCCCTTGAGGTAAGAAGGAGAGGACGCCGCCGAGCCATACGTGTGCTAAACTCGGAGGTGCCGTCCGTTCGGCACTAGATCGGATTGGATCGCGATTGGATCGTGAAGAGTGCGACGACATCAACCGCGTTACGATGCTAACGCTTTCGGTCTACAAGGGTATGTAGACACACTCCCCTCTCGTAGCTATGCATCTCCTAGAACTGATCTTGGATGTTTCGTAGGAAATTTTTTGATTTTCATGCAACGTTCCCCTTCAATAACAACTTAGAACACAAAATAAAATCTACTTAGTGATAGAAAATACAATCTAGTTAGTGATAAAGCAAACAAGAACACACGAGAATATTCCCCCTACGATATTGCTACCCGCCAACGGTGCCAAAAAAAGGTCTTGATAACCTACAAGTATAGGGATCAATTGTAGCCTCTTTCGATAAGTAAGAGTGTCGAACCCAACGAGGAGCTAAAGGTAGAATTAATATTCCCTTCAAGTTCTATCGACCACCGATACAACTCTACACACCCTTAAAGCTAGAACAAGAATAAAACTACAAGTACTCTGTGGGTGTAAGAGGATAAATTTGCAAGCATAAAGCTAGATGTACTTAGCGAGAATAAAACTACAAGTAATTTGCAAGATAATAAACGTTAGTTGTTTAGTAGAAAGCTTTTGTAACACAAGAGAAGGATTTGTCCATAGGCAATTCATAACTAGACCGGTAATCATTATTGCAATTTTATATGAGGGAGAGGCATGAGCTAACATACTTTCCGTACTTGGATCATATGCACTTATGACTGGAACTCTAGCAAGCATCCGCAACTACAAAAGATCATTAAGGTAAAACCCAACCATAGTATTAAGTAACAAGTCCTCTTTACTCCCATATGCAACAACCCCCTTACTCGGGTATAAACTTCGGTCACTCTCGCCACCCACTATAAGCGAATTATGAATGTATTGCAACACCCTATAGCGGTAATCCCACATGCTTGTGCGGCACGGAGGTGTGGCACCCCGGCTCAGAGAACCGGTTTACCAGTGTTTCCAACCCAGAGATCATGTCTTCTGGAAACACACAACCACTTGGAACAGAACATAGCTGAACTTTATTGATAATAGTCGAGTACAAGCTCATATATTACATGATCATCGAGGCCAGAAGCACATCTAGTGCTTTGACAATATCTACATTATTTATCTAAAATATCAGGGCCTCGGTACTACAGTGGAATACTACAGCGGAAGACTACTGCGTAGCGGAACATGAAAGTAACTCCATCCATAGGGACACTGCTGAGGACACATCCTAGGCGTCGCAATACGGACATCGAGACCTCCGTCTCAGTCTTCTCCTGCATCTGGCATGATACGCCAGGTGAGTACTTTGAATGTACTCGCAAGTACATGACAACCAAATATGCAGCAAATAATAGCATGGCATTGAACAGGTTAAATTCTAAGTGATTCACTTACTGTCACCAACTTACTCATATCCAGGTTGTCTCACAACCCTCAGAATACTCGACCTCGATGCGTATTTCTACTTATAAGACAAGTTCTTCCATCATTACTATGGTTATTATGGTTGATCACCTAGAGAGGTCTGGACGGGCTGTCCAATTCCGTGGACGCGGCTATTCGAATAGATTTTACACTCTACAGAGGTTGCGCACTTTACCCACACTATGGAGCACTGACCTCGTGATCCCATTCGGGTGGACCAGCATTGCTCCAACGAAACCTGCCTGACCCGTGACTCTTCCATCGTACCACCGGCAATCACACTCCCCCGGAGTCAAGCCTTGGGTGGCCCCGTGTCACCTCGTGACACCTGCCACCGTCGTGGCCTAACTAAACTGTCCCAAATGGGGATGCCGGCAAACAACTCAACTGGGCTCAAAGGGTTATCACCGTCTACCTGATTAGGGCAGCACGCACGCATAACCCTCCCTCTTTGGAGGTACCGGTGAAAGAGCACCGAGCCAGACCAAGTCAAGGCCGTCCCATACTGGCAAATGTGGCTGCACGGGTAAGCCCAGACAGGTGACTCTTGATCAACCAACTAAGTTTCACTTAGCAAGCAAGGTTAATCATCATATCAATTTGAGTTATCATCATAAGGCATTTGAATAATTTACATTGAATTATCAATGATAATTTAAATGCAAGAAATGAATATGAATTATACAATGCTATGAAATGCTTCATAATATGGATGTCCTGGCTTGCCTTGATCAGTTGGGTTGTTCAGAAACTCCTGGTCTTCAAATCCACAAGTATCTCCTTCTGAAAATATTTTTAAATGGCAAAATAAAATGTCACATAAAGCCTTTTTATTCACCAACAATTCTGTGAGTATTGGAAAAATACCAAACTTGGTGGAAAAATAAAGGGCTTCATTATGAACACAATGCAAAAAGAATCAGGTCAAATGGACCTTCCTATAAAAAGTTATAAGCAGTCAAACCTACTGGTCAACTCTGTTAAATAAATCAAAAATGAAAAAAAAACAGAACGGGCCACGTCGAAGGCGTATTTGCCTCGGGCACCTCCACTTACCGCTTCAGTAAGTCGCTGACGGGTGGGGCCCTTCATTTAAAACAGAGGAGAGAGAGAGAGAGAGCAGAGAAGAGGGGCGGCTCACCGGCGGTGATTGCCGACGATAGCGACGGCGGTTGGGCTCGTGGATGGTGGGGATGGATCGTGCGTTCGACGGCGGTTCACCCTGTACCCGTAGCTCCTCCGGAGATGGCCGGACGGCGTTGCGCCCTTCTTCTCCAGCGGACGGGTCCTACGGTGATCGTCGGCGATGGGGATTCCGGCGGCGGTTTGATTCGGGGAGGGGTCTGGAAGCACCAGTGGAACACCACAAACTCAGCGGTGGGCTCGGGCGGAGCTGGGATGGGGTGGAGAGGGCTAGTGGTGGAGCTCAGCTGGCGGCGGAGCTCCGGCAAAGCTCGAGGCCAGAGGGCCTCTCGGCCTTGGCTCTTGCTCTGTGGGGGCGATTGAGGAGGAGGGGAGGGGTGAGGAATTCAGCGAGGCTGGACGGGGCTTTTTATAGCCGATAAGAGGCGCTCGGCGATCTCTCCGGATGCGGCTTGAAGCGGGCCACGGCGCCGGCGAGACGTATGCCGCGCTGGCTGGATGTTTGCGGTGAAGGGACTTGAGAGGGCAGCAGCATTCAATGCGGGAGGCGACGGCTCAAGAGGAAATGACGAGCAGCGCCGCAACTATGACCGCACGGGTCTCACAGTGCGGCGATTGCGTGGTGGCCAGTGAGGGCATCTCCGGCGAGGGCGAGGGTTCTGGAGGGCTGCGTGTCGACCAGAGGTGATGTCGGCATGCCCAGACAAGCTGGTGCGGCGCCGTGGTCTCGCTCGGATGAGACCCGAGCCTGGCGCAGCACAGAGCGCGGCGACAAGCATGCCAGCGCCGTGCTCACCACGGTGCTTGGCACCAGGAGGCCACGCAAGCCTGGCAAAACATGTCCAGCATGTCGACCTTCGATCCCTCAGATCACCTACAGCCTTGGTTTGGCTTGGTTCACGCAGAGATGGGAGGTAAGATCATCAACAGTCTCTGACAGCAAACTTGGGGAGATTCCAGAGAAGAAATGAGGTGGAGATTGAGCCAAAGAAGGTGTCTGGAGTGATCCTCGTGGGAAGGACTCCAAACTGGCCAAGTTTAAGGTGGTTTGGATACGTTTTGAGTGTAGTTCATGTACAAGCTACATTTCAGGTCCAGAATCAAAATGTGGAAGTACTGCTCACTTGGAAGATCTTCAGATGCTGAAACTTGGTGTAGGGAAGTCATTTATAGGTGTCCTCATGACACAAAAATTTGAGAGCATTTGGATAAACCTAGCATGTACTTCCTTCACAAAGGTCCAGTCTGACTAGAAGCAAAACTGAATTATTTTGCAAAATAATTGAACTAGGTCATGGAATATTTTTGGATATTGGGGCAAGATAAGATCCAAAGTATTTTAGGGAATTATTTGGGAATTTTCTGAGCATCATAGCTATAGGTTGCTTCACAACCCACAGTAATGCCCTAAATTCTCAAATAAAAGAAAAGAGTTATAGAAAATGATTTAAATTGGGATTTGGGTTCTTGAAGTACTTGGCAGGGTTTTGGTAAGGTGATGAGGCTTCGGATCACTTGGAAAGGGTTCAGAAATGTCCAAGATCAATGAATAGGTTCAAAAACCATTCAAATTTCAAATAAAGCCAAGAAAAGTTTGAAAAGAAAAAGTTGCAAAAATCAGGGTGTCACAGGAGGTCACCATAGGACAACACCAAAATAAAACATACAACTCAAACCAATCACGTTCATCAATCAACCCATATGACAACAAGAATCTATTCAAACATCATATGATTGCCACACATCATTGGATAATAATATATAGCATTAAACACCATGTTTAAGTAGAGATTAATGCAGGGAGAAGAGGTGTTACACCACTGCATAGAGGGGGAGAGAGTTGGTGATGACGGCGGCGAAATTGTTTGTGTAGATCGCCGTCACGATGGTTCCCCAGGTGGCGCTCCGGCGCCAACGAAAGAGAGGGGCAGAGAGCCCCCCTCCTTCTTCTTCTTCTTCCTTGGCCTCCCCCTAGATGGGAGGAGGGTTTACCCTCTGGTCCATTGCTGCCATGGCTCCCGGAGGGCAGAAGCCCCTCCGAGATTGGATCTCTCTCTCTTTGTTTCTCTTCTTTTTCGCTTTTTTGTTTTCGGACCCCTTCACCGTTTTTTATATTCCCGGAGATCCGTAACTCCGATTGGGCTGAAATTTTGAGGGGATTTTTATCTAGAAATTATCTTTCTTGTAGCGAAATATGGGTTGCAACTGCCTTACGAGGGAGTCACAAGGCAACACGGCGCGTCCACCCCCTGGTTGCGCCTTGTTGCCTTGTCGCCACCTCGGGCACCGTCTTGTGTTGATTCTTCTTCCCAGAAATCACATATATTCCAAAATAATTCTCCGTACAATTTTATCGCATTTGGACTAATTTGATATGGACTTCCCATGAAACAAAAAACATGCAAAAAAACAGGAACTGGCACTGGGCACTGGATCAATATGTTAGTCCCAAAAATAATATAAAATGTTGCCAAAAGTACATGAAAGTTGTAGAATATTGGCATGAAACAATCAAAAATTATAGATACGACGGAGACGTATCAGAGCCACACTACCTGAGTTAACAGGTGCAGTGGGATTCGAGGTTAATGTGGCTAACCTCATTTGGACCAAGGCTTCGCTAGAAGCATCTTGCTACTCCTTTTGCTTAGCCAGGGCCCGTTCCAGACCCTCAGAAGTGAAGGACTTGCACACTTCCGAAGAAGCTACGCCCTTATCCTTTTAG